>CM045729.1:3930162-3945162 GCA_024760905.1 Plotosus lineatus | reverse complement strand
GGAGGCTGGTGCTCATCTCAGCGGACTCTAGGCGAAGGATGGGGACACCTCGGAGAGCTCGTCAGGCCATCACAGGGACAACACTCACACCACCATTTACACTCATTCTCACTCATACGGGTGATTTGGAACAGCCAAGTCAACTACTGCGCATGTTTGTGGACTGTGGAGGAAACCGGAAAACACTGAGGAAACCCATGCAGTCATGGGAAGAACATGCAAACTCCACACAAACACGCCCGAGCTGGGAATCTTATCACATCTTATCCTATCATAGCTTATCTTACCTCATTACATCATATCCTGTTGTATCTTGTCATGTCCTTGCAATAAAAGGGTTAGTATGGAAATTCTGAGATTCTGATCATCACTCCTAATTTCAAAGGACTCCAGGAACTCCAAGAAAGTGAAGGAAACCTCTCCCCTGTGTGTGTGTGTGTGTGTGTGTGTGTGTGTGTGTGTGTGTGTGTGTGTGTGGTGATGTATACAGGAGTGGGAAGACTGAGCGCATCTCTGAATGACACGCGCTCATAAAGCCTCCTCATCAGTACATCAGTAATGTATTAAAGCAGAAGCGGATTAAAAACGAATCAAACCACTGCATTATTTATGAGTCTAATTCCCTGACGCGTGACGCGATATATTATCTCCATAATTCAGGACGATTTCATTTTATACAATGCACCCAGGTCCAGTATGGTGGACGGGGACAGGGACAGGACATTTTATTTTATAACCAGCTGTGCAGTGAGATCATCATTCTCATTTCCACCTTCCTCACGAACAGAGTAATAAATATAATAATAATCACCATCGTAAAAAAGATGAGAAAAGAAGTGAAACAGCACATGAAGAAGAAGTTGAGGAAGGAAGAAGAGAGGAATAGGGAGGAGAGGAGAAGAAAAATGAGGAGGTAGAGGAGGAGGGGAAAAGGAAGAGGTGATGGAGGGTGAGAGGAATAATGAGGAAGAGCAGAAGAATAAGTAGCAGGTGGAGAAGGAGAAGGAGGAGGATGAGGAGAAGAATAAAAATGAACAGAGGAGAGTAATAAGAAGGAGGACAGGAATAAGGAGGAGGAGAAGGAGAAGGAGGAGCAGAAGGAGAAGGATAAGGATGAAGAGAGGAGAGTAATAAGAAGGAAAACAGGAACAAGGAGGAGGAGGAGGAGGAGAAGGAGGAGATGAATAAGAAGGAGGAGTAGGGCAGGAATAAGGATGAGGAGAAGAGGAATAGGGATGAGGAGGAGGAGAGGAATAAGGAGAAAGGAGAAGAATAAGGAGGAGGTGTATGATGAGAAGGAGAAGGGGAGGAATAAGGATGAGGAGGAATGGAATAAGGATGAAGAAGAGAAGAAGAATGAGGAAGAGGAGGAGGAGGAGGAAGAGGAGGAGAAAGAGGCGAAAGAGGAGAATGAGGACGAGAGGAATAAGGAGGAGGAGAAGTGGAATAGGGAGAAGAAGGAGAAGAAGAATACAAGGAAGAGGAGGAGGAGGAGAGGAATAAGGAGGAGGAGAAAGAGAATAATAACAAGTGAGAGGAGGAGGGGAGATGAGGAGAGGGATAAAGATAAGGAGGAGGAGAAGAAGTAGATGACGAGGAGGAGGGAGAGGAGGGGAAATGGAGGAGAAGAAGAAAATGATGATGAAAAGGAGGAGGGGGGGAGATAGAGGAGAAGAACAAGGAAGAGCAGGAGGAGAAGAATAAGAATAACGGGGAGGAGGAGAAGGAGGAGACAGAGAATAAGGAATGAGGAGGAGGAGGAGGAGGAGAAGAAGAAGAAGAAGAAGAATGTGGAAGAAGAGGAGGAGAAGAAGAAGAAGAAGAAGAAGAAGGAGGAGGAGGCGGAGGAGGAGGAGGAGGAGGATCATGGACTGCTGTATGTTGATAAAGTAAAAAGGGAATTTGTATAAAATGTAACACCATTTTCCTGATCGTCAGTTCGCTTTTCTTTCTCTTTCCATTTTAATTTGTTTACACACATCATTCTCAAAGCTTCAGATTCTCAGTAGGTTTTTTTTTTTTTTTTTTTTTTTTTTTTTTAGTAACAATGATCTTGCAGATTATTATCTAAATCTAGAAATCTTAAAGAGCAGAAGAAACCCAAACCTTAAACCATGGTTCTTTAAAGACGAACTGACCTGGATCAGTTTATATTTCAATGAAATCATTTGCTTCAGCTGGTAGATATTCGACAGTCAGGCAGTGATGGTCTAGTGGATAGGGTGCAGGATCGCTGATCGTAAGGTTGGGGGTTCGAGTCCCCACAGGGATGTCACTGTCCCCCCAGTGCAGCTAACTGGGTTATCAAAGGCGGGTCATGTCTGTCACTGTCTATGGTGAGAGGTTCATGTAAAAGAACCATTGCTGACTTTCGTAAAGAGGAGCTGCAAAGCCGTCAGCGTGTTTCTGGGGACAAGTAGCAAGCGTTCGCGAGTCCCGGTTAATCTTCTCTGGAAGAGACCAATTGCTACACTACCCTACGGGGATAAGATATGATGATGATCCAACAGTCATGGAATAAGGTTGCTGGAACTAAAACCGGATCAATCTGGCAACCCTGGTGAGTATTTGCATTTAAGACGTCATTTTACTGCTATAGTACTTTTATCCTCATGAGATAAGAAAATATGTAATTTTACCAAAATGAGTCAACATGTGTTGCAGTAAAACACACACACACACACACACACACACACACACACACACACACACACAGTAAAGATGAGGACAGAGGGTTAAATCCCCCTGTGGTGACGATGGAGGACATGGGTACCGTTTTGCAGTGACAGCTCCTCCATTGATCTTCATGCAGGTGACTTTGCGAGTCCGAAGCCCTACCGAGCAGCTCGATGTATCATTACCGACATGGCTCCCGTTCAGAGAAAGGGACGGATCTGGGACGCATGGACCCCATGGAGAGGCTTCCCAATAAAACACCACACACTGGTTATCGTTACAGGATCTCCATTCCTCCAGAGATGGGGCAGGAGGACATGATTTACCACCTGAGGAAGATAAATGACTTTAGGATATATATATATATATATATATATATATATATATATATATATATATATATATATATATATATATGTGTGTGTGTGTGTGTGTGTGTGTGTGTGTGTGTGTGTGTGTGTGTGTGGGTGTGTGAGTGTGTGTGTGTGGGTGAGTGAGTGTGTGTGTGTGTGTGCTTAGTGGAAAGGAAGATTTTAAACATGGGGGTTGGTCAGGGGTGTTTCCTGGTCTCTCGAGGGTCACCCAGCTTTATCCTGTTGGTGTTCAGGATACACTGGTTCCTCACCTTACGAAATTAATCTGTTCCAGAAGTGGTTTCGTAACCTGATTTTTTTTTTAAGTTAAGCAGCATTTTACATGTAAAACGTGTGACTTGTTCCAAGGCCCCCCAATACTACCCCCTAAACCCTTTAAAATTATAAACATATACCTTTTAAGGCCTCCTTCTGCTTCAACATCGTACCGATGGTAGACGGGTTTGGCCATATTCCTTTGCGATATCACTCAACCACATGCCATGAGCCCACTTCTTCTTATCAGTCGCACTGAGAATCACGTTCACTGGGAATCACACATAATAGCCATAATAGCCAATGGGAGGGAGCTGCGTCATGGGTATCATGGAGACGCAGCTCCCTCCTAGCCAATGGGAGGCCAGCGGGGCGGGATGTTGGGAGATAGCCAATGGGAGAGCAACTCGCACATTGTTTGAATTTTTGAGATGGCACGTTTCGTAACATGAATTTGTTTTGTATCCAGAGGTGTAAATTTTAGGTAAATGCATTTCGTAACCTGGATTTCTTGTTTGTTGGGTCTTTCGTAAGGTTAGGTACCATTGTACTTGGAATATCTGAAGGCTTCCTCAAGAACCCGTAGGATGCGGCTTCAGATCTTGGAAAGATTTATCGTGTTGCAATTGTGCCGAATTAATTCATTGACTGACTTATTTGCTGAACGGTATAATCCTGTAAGGGTCACAGGGAGGTTGGAGCCTATCTCAGTCACCTCTGGGTAACGACAAGATACACCCTGAACAGTTCACCAGACCATCACAGGGCAACAGGCCCAAAACCATTGACACTCACACTCTCTCACCCCTTGGAGTAATTTGAAACAGCCAGTTAACCTAATGCGCTTGTGTTTGGACTCTGGAAGGAAACCAGAGTATCCAGAGAAAACCCAGGAAGCACAGGGAGGGCAGCCGAACCGCACCCAGAGACCACTGACACATGACTTTCTTGTTGTAAGGCGGACAAACTAGCCTTCCAACTAGCTTTTTTTATTTTCAAACAATTACTGTGTCTTCATTTCCAGAAGTCCTTCGTCTGTATTTCATTTTAATTAATTAATTTATTTTATGGGGAATCACCTCTAGAACGCAGCAAAATAACTTTGGTAGTCCCACCCACAATCCTAACAGATCATCCAGCTGTCCCCCACCTTCAGCCTCGGTCTCACACGGCTGGAATAACGTCACGATAGATGAGAGTAGATGATTTTTTGATGTCCAGGAGTCAACTGCCACCATCCCCTAAGCCAGGGGTGTCAAACTTGTGCCACAAAGGGCCATGTGGCTGCAGGCGGCTCATTCAAACAACTGATAAGAGTCTTCAGGCATTTGATTGGTCAGTCTCTGGACAGAGCACACAAATTGACCAATCAACTGCCTGAAGACTCTGACTTCGGTCGGAATACGTTAGCGTACGGAAGCGGCCCTGCTGGCTGCAAGATTCAGGAAAAGTTTATTCCTGTTGTAATGAACCGTGGGCTGAACACTGGATCAATGTAAGCTGCTGGTGTCAGCATGGTGTTTTAAACATTTATTTTGTGCTACATTGATGGAATTTACTCCGCGCTCTGCTCTTAAAGCATCAGGACGTGTTTTATCAGCGATGAGGACGGGGACATGATACGGCTGATGAAACGTGTACAAGAACACTTTGTTCAGGGATAAACTCTATAATTCTATCACAGAGGCTGTAGAAGCTGGCCATGTGCAGCGCGGGATTAGCGCCTTGATTTATTTCTGTCCTTTTTCTGTAATTAAAAGTGATTCCAAATGCCACGTGCCCTTGGAGTCAAGGACGCTGTATTGACATTCAGTTTGAGCACCCGGTGCGTTAAGTGGCCCAGAACGCGCCATAATGAATCCGGCACGGATCGCACAGATATTAATAAGGGATTGTCTGACTAATAAGACTCAGCGGACTCAGCTCTCTGTGTGTGTGTGTGTGTGTGTGTGTGTGTGTGTGTGTGTGTGTGTGTGTGTGTGTTTAAGATTTGGTTTATGATTAATTATACAGTTGCTGTGGAAATAGGATTATACGGAACAGGGAATATTAAACATTGGAAATGTGAGGCGATGGGAAAATAAAACACTGAATACAAGGTATTGGAAGTATTGGACATCTGAAATATTAAGCCTCTGGTAATATAAACCACCAACAACATTAAATATTTGGAAAAAAAGGTGCTGGGAATAAATCACTGAGATAATAAAGCATAGAACATTCTCTATTCTCTATTGAGCTCTATTGAGCTTAAAAACTATCAGGGACATGAAGCTGTGTGCGAGTCACACATTACAAAGTACAGTGATCCCTCGCTACTCCGTGCTTCAGTTCCTGCAACTTCAGTGCGTCGCGGGATTTTCAAAAAGATTCATCGAAAAATGAAAAAAAAAAAAAAACGCTAAGGGAAAATAGGGAAAAAGTTAAAGAAAATGCTGCAAAACAAGATCTTCGTCTTCTTCTTCTTCTTCTTCTTCTTCTTCTTCTTCTTCTTTTCCTTTCGGCTGTTCCCTTCAGGGGTCGCCACAGCAAATGATCCGCCTCCATCTCACCCTATCCTCTGCATCTTTTACTCTTACTCCAATTACCTTAATGTCCTCCTTCACCACATCCATAAATCTTCTCTTTGGTCTTCCTCTAGTCCTTCTGCCTGGTAGTTCCAACCTCATCATCCTACTGCCAATATATTCACTATCCCTCCTCTGTACATGTCCAAACCATCTCAATCTAGCCTCTCTGATTTTGTCTTCAAACCATCTTACATGTGCTGTCCCTCTGATATACTCATTTCTGATCCTATCCATCCTCGTTACTCCCAAAGAGAACCTCAACATTTTCATCTCCACGACCTCCAGCTCTGCCTCCTGCCTTTTCCTCAGCGCCACTGTTTCTAAGCCATACAACATCGCTGGCCTCACCACCGTCTTGTACACTTTTCCTTTCATTCTTGCTGACACTCTCCTATCGCACATCACACCGGACACTTTTCTCCAACCATTCCAGCCTGCCTGCACACGCTTCTTCACCTCTTTTCCACACTCTCCATTGCTCTGGATTGTTGAGCCTAAGTACTTAAAATCCTCCACCTTCTTTATATCTGCCCCTGTAACCTCACCGTTCCTCTTGGGTCCTTGTCATTCATACACATGTATTCTGTCTTACTGAGGCTAACCTTCATTCCTCTCCTTTCCAGGGCATACCTCCACCTCTCTAGATTTTCCTCCACTTGTTCTCTGCTCTCACTACAGATCACAATGTCATCTGCAAACATCATAGTCCATGGAGATTCTTGTCTCTCCTCGTCTGTCAGCCTGTCCATCACCATAGCAAACAAGAAGGGGCTCAGAGCTGACCCTTGATGCAGTCTCACCTCCACCTTGAATTATTCTGTCACACCGACAGCACACCTCACCACTGTCTTACATCTCTCATACATGTCCTGCACCACTCTAACATACTTCTCTGCCACTCCAGACATCCTCATGCAATACCAAAGTTCTCTCGGCACCCTGTCATATGCTTTCTCCAGATCCACAAAGGCACAATGCAGCTCCTTCTGACCTTCTCTGTACTTCTCTATTAACATCCTCAAAGCAAACACTGCATCTGTGGTGCTCTTTCTTGGCATGAAACCAAACTGTTGTTCACAAATGCTGACCTTTGCCCTTAGTCTAGCTTCCACTATTCTTTCCCATAACTTCATCATATGGCTCATCAACTTTATCCATCTGTAGTTGCCACAACTCTGCACATCTCCCTTGTTCTTAACAAGCACAAGCACACTTCTCATCCATTCCTCTGGCATCCTCTCACTTTCTAAGACCTTGTTAAATATTCTTGTCAGAAAATTTACTGCTACCTCCCCTAGACACCTCCATACCTCCACCAGTACGTCATCAGGACCAACTGCCTTTCCACTCTTCAATGCTCATCTCACTTCACCCTAACTAACTGCACATCTTTCCCATCTCTATTTCTCTGCTGTGCCAACCTGTATAAATCATTTTCTCCCTCTTTTCTGTCCAACCTATCATACAAGTCATCATACACCCTCTGTTTGGCCTTTGACACCACTACCTTCGCCTTACGCTGTGTCTCCCTGTACTCCTGTTTACTCTCTTCGGTCCTCTCTGTGTCTCACTTCTTCTTAGCTAACCTCTTCTTTTGTACACACTCCTGCACTTCCTCATTCCATCACCAAGTCTGCTTATCTACTTTCCTTCCAGATGACACACCAAGTACCCTCCTACCGGTCTCCCTGATCACATTGGCTGTGGTTGTCCAGTCATCTTCCTGACTACCCAAAGCCTGTTTCAACTCATCCTTGAAGACAACACGACACTCTCCCTTTTTCAGCTTCCACCACTTTGTCTTCTGCTCTTCCTTTGCCTTCTTTACCTTCCTCACCATCAGCGTCATCCTGCACACCAACATCCTATTCTGTTTTGCAACACTCTCACCCACTACTGTTTGCAGTCACTGACTTCCTTCAAATTACATTGCCCACACAAGATGTAGTCTACCTGTGTGCTCCTCCTCCACTTTTATAAGTCACCCTATGCTCCTCTCTCTCTTCTGGAAGAAAGTATTCACCACAGTCATTTCCATCCTTTTTGCAAAATCGATCAACATCTGTCCTTCTTTGTTCATGTCCTGGATACCAAATCTGCCCATCACTTTCTCGTCCTCTCTGTTTCCTGCACCAACATGTCCATTGGAGTCTGCCCCAATTCCCATTCTTTCACCTCTGGGGGTACTCTGCATCACTTCATCTAACTGACTCCAGAATCTCTCATTCTCTTCTAGCTCACATCCTGCCTGTGGGGCATAAGCACTAACAACATTGACCATCACACCTTCAATTTCTAACTTGAGCCTCATCACTCTGTCTGACACTCTTTTCACTTCTAGAACATTCCTGACAAACTCCTCCTTCAAGATGACTCCTTCTCCATTTCTCTTCCCATCCACACCGTGATAAAACAGCTTAAACCCTGCTCCTAAGCTTATAGCCTTGCTACCTTTCCACCTGGTCTCCTGAACACACAGTATGTCCACCTTCCTCCTCTGCATCATGTCAGCCAGCTCTCTAGCTTTATCATTCATCGTTCCAACATTCAAAGTCCAAACTCTCAGTCCAAGACGTATGCATTTCCTTTTCTCGCTCTGGCTATGGACATGCCTCCCGCCTCTCCTTCCTCGATGTCTTCGACCAACAGTAGTCCAATTTCCACCAGCACTCTGTTGGTTAACAGCACTGATGGCGGTCGTTGTTAACCAGGGCCTCCACCGATCCGGTATGAATTTCGTTGTGATCATATGCAGTTTTAATGTGTCAGAAGTTTTACCCCGGATGCCTTTCCTGTCGCAACCCTCTGCATTTATCCGGGCTTGGACCGGCGTGAGGGGGAGACACTGCTTTGTGCCCCCCACCACCACCACGGCTGCATTGCAGCAAAACAAGATCAATTGTGAAAAAAAACCCCAAACAAACAAAAACAAAAAACAACCCAAAACCCCCAACAAAATTCCTTACATTTTTATGCGAGGCGCGTGTTTGTGCGTGCACGCGTCTGTGGATGTGTTTATTTATATTTTATTTACATCTTATGCATTATTTTTTAATGTTTAATTGTTATTATTAGCATTTATAGCATCGAATATGTATTCATTTATATATACACATATACATGTACAGCAGGCCCTTGACATTCGCGGGGGTTCGGTTCCGAGCACTCCCGCGAATTGAGATAATCCGCGAGTTCTGTATCCGGAAGTAAAACCCCATGTATTACATCACACGTGCAAATAAGCAGCCAGAAATAAAATGCTATGTATCTATTACATGCGTTAAATATGTTTCTTAAACACATTCTATCGACAGTCTTACCCAGTAATACAGTAATTAATTAATGTAGTAAAATATAGTCATGATTAAGAAAAAC
The DNA here is from genome assembly GCA_024760905.1 of Plotosus lineatus. Classification (NCBI taxonomy): domain Eukaryota; kingdom Metazoa; phylum Chordata; class Actinopteri; order Siluriformes; family Plotosidae; genus Plotosus; species Plotosus lineatus. The sequence continues at coordinate 3,935,912 of CM045729.1, read as the reverse complement.
TTTTTAATTTTTACTCTTATTTTTATTGATGATAAAATATAAACATTATACAGCATATACTGTTGTAAAGAACTCGTTTTAAAGTATTTTTCAATTATTATTCCAGTAGAGTACCTCAGTTAATTCTGAGAATGTTTGTGTGTGAGATTTTATGTTCTGTAGCATGTTTAACAAATGATACCAAAAGGATAAACTTTGCTACGCTTCATGTCCTTTTACATTGAACTTGGAGTGACATCTCCAAGATGGCGCTGCCTCGAGGGCGATGTTGCGGAGTTCTCAGAGTCAAATTGTTTCTTTGTTCGTTTTAATTTGTTTTATTTGTTTGTTCATGTTTGGCACTATGCTCGTCTATGATCGATCGACCCTACTACAGTTATGAGCAGCTTCAGCTTCGAGCAACTAAGCACACAACAACTTCTATCGTGAGCTGCTATGCTATGAGAGCTCAATGCTAACAATAAGCCCAGGCGGAGTTCTCAGAGTCTCCGGCGCTTGGTTAGCACTTCCGGCCATACTGCTTGAAAATGTTCAGTCCCTGCGAAACAAGATGGACGAGCTTCATGCTCAGATTGCAGTGTAGAGGGAGCTACAGGACTGTGTTTCTGTGAAACATGGCTCGAGGAGAGCACACCCGATGAGGCGATTGCACCAGCCGGCTACACGGCCTTCATCCCCTGCAATCCCAAGTGCAGGAGTCGTTGTTCGGCACCTTCCCGCCTGGGCTTCTTGTTCGCTGGGGTGCGGCTAACATTAGCTCATTGCTAGCCGCACCCCGGCTAACAAGAAGCCCAGTTGAGCATGCGTAGTTATACACGCCCGAAGATACTCCAATCTTATAGCTGTAGTAGAGTCAACCGATCGTAGACGAGCATAGTGCAAAACATGAACAAACAAAACAACAAATAAAACAAATTAAAACAAACAAAGAAACAATTTGACTCTGAGAACTCCGCGACGTAACCCTCTGGGCAGCGCCATCTTGGAGATGTCACTCCAACTTCAATGTAAAAGGACATGAAGAGTACTGCAATAAAGTTTATCCTTTTGGTATCGTTTGTTAAACATGCTACAGAACATAAAATCTCACGCATAAACATGAACATAGGTACTGTACTGGAATAATAATTGAAAAAGATTTTAATACAACAGTTCAGAGAAAACCGTCATTTCTCAGGAAAAAGTCTTATTTCTTCAGAAGAGACATCCAGCGTTTTCTATCGCTTAGCCAGAGAAGACACACAGCGTTTGAGTGGTATCATAGAACTTAACTGGTAATTAAAACACACACAAAAAAGAGGCTCATTGGCAACTTGTGCACGAATGAGGAAAAAAGGGGCGGGGCATCAGCTCAACCAATCAGGAGAAAGGAGAACAGCCATTGGCTGAATTTGAATCACGTGCCGGTTGCTCGGCAGTCAGCAAATACTCAAACCGTGGGTGCAAAACCGCGAATAGTCAAGGGCCTACTGTACGTATACATCAGTCAGGGGTGGCCGTTCCTACTTCGCGGAAATCGGCAGTCTCAGGGGTGTGTCGGTCACCATTAACCGTAGAAAGTGAGGGATCCCTGTACAAGGCGCTCGCTTAATCCTAAATAGGGTTGCAGAAAGGCCACCGCCCACCTCAGCTGACTCTGGGTGAGGGCAGAGTACAGCCTGGATGGCTCGCCAGGGCATTGCAGGGCAGAAACATGCCCACGGCTATGCAGCTCCCTATGATGAAAGTTAGCAATGGTTCTTTTACATGAACCTCTCACCATAGACAGTGAGAGATACGGCCGGCCTTTGATAACCCAGTCAGTACACTGGGGGGACAGCAGAGACAACCCGATGATAGTCGGGCTCGAATCCCCAACCTTAGGATCAGTGATCCTGCACTTTATAACTGGCCCACCATTGCCCCTGAGAATATATCACTCTGGTAAAAATGGGTATTCTAAACATACACAGAAGGAAAGTGAGGGATTTTCTTTATTTTCTTTTTTTTTTTCCAGTTCTAAATAAACAGCCTTTTGTTACCCAAATAAAACGTCGTGGGTGAGTAAAGACATCGAATCCTTCATCAGTGAGTTGGAGAGTGCATTCAGAGCTAGCACCAGATGAGAGCTGAACATGATCCAAAGTTAACTGAGAGTCAAAATCACAGAGGTGAAGGACAATAACATTAGAAAGCTGGAGTGGAAACTCCACCCAAACTACATGGGGGGGTTAGGCCCTCTATCCACAGATGATCTGAGGGTGGGGTCAGGCCCTCCGTCCACAGAGGAGCTGAGGGTGGTGAGTATAGGACCAAAGAGCTGAACATGTTCACCGTGGCTACTGCACAGCCTCTTCTAACCCGTCAGGAGCCTGAACCCCAACCACACTACTCTCTCTCTCTCTCTCCCTCTTCTCACTGTACCTCTGCCTGCTGTGATAGACCTGACACGCCTCACCCACCTGTCAACTCCATTTACAAACAGGCCAAGGAACAACTGAAGACTCCACTCAGACAAGGCAGCAGGACGGATGTCTTCCAGCTCTATTTAGTCTTACGTTACATCTTCACAATGAGCCTGAGTCCGCAGAGGGTCCTAGTGCAGTGGGAGACTTCAAGCCTCATCCTGTACCACTGACCCCACGTATTGGTGGCTCCCAGGATTTCAGACTTGTGGCACTAACTTCACATGTCATGAAAACTCGGTAGAGACTAATAATGGATCAGCTATGACCCATGGCAAGACTACATATGTACCCCCTTCAATTCTTCTACCAGCCTCCTCTTAGAGTCGAGGACGCCATCATGTACCTGCTTAACCGTGTCTACACTCACCTAGACCAGCCAGCAAGCACTCTGAGGGTCATTTTTTTTTTTTTTTTTTTTTTTTTTTTTAACTATCCCAGTACAGTGGTACCTCACCTTACGAAATTAATCCATTCCAGAGCCTTTTTCATAACCTGAGTTTTTCATAAGTAGAACCGCATTTTACATGTAAAATGTGTGATTCGTTCCAAGGCCCCCAATACTACCCTTTAAAAATGATTAAAGCATACATTTTAAGGGACTTACTTCGTGTTGACCATGTGTTTTAATTGACCATGTCTTTTTAGCAGAGTTATAATCTTACAAATGTTTATGGTTAAAAGCCTGAGCCAAAAAATAACGTTGCAATGAGCACTCTCGAAAAACTCATGAAACAAGCTGCTGCTCAAGGGAGCTGCGTCATCCCTCCTAGCCAATGGGCTGCCAGCGGGGAGGGGTGTTGGGAGATAGTCAATGGAAAGCAACTCGTGCATTGTTTGAATGTTTGAATGGCACGTTTGGCATCTTTCTGGACTGGAGTTGGTGGAACAACTTGAGGAGCTCAAGGACAGCGATCAGAAATCTCAACATCAAAAAAAAAAAAAAAAAAAAAAAAAGTCAAAGTTATTTCCAGGGAAGGAAAATGTTAAAGTGTGTGTGTGTGTGTGTGTGTGTGTGTGTGTGTGTGTGTGTGTGTGTGTGTGTGTGTGATGTTGTGATGTGCGAGACCTAAGATCAGTGGGATCACTTAGAGGTTGCCATGTACATATTTGCTGAAATCAGCAGCGTTTCAGACGGAAGCACCATGTAAGATAAAAGCTCAGAGATGTCTCATCATCATATTCCGCTTCTTCCAGGGTTGAGTCACAGGGACAGCAACCTAAGCAATGAGGTCCAGATGTCCCTCTCCCCAGCCACTTCCTCCAGCTCTTCTGGGGGGACCCCGATACGTTCCCAGACAAGCCGAGAGGCATAATCCCTCAAGTGTCTTCTTCAGCATGCCCCGCCTTGAATCGCCACCTTATCATGGTGGAGGGGTTTGCATGACCCAATGATCTTAGAAGCTATGTTGTCGGGGGTATAATGCCCCTGGTAGGGTCACCCAAGGCAAACAGGTCCTGGGTCATGGTCCAGACGAAGTGCTCAGAGATGTTCTTGACAAAATTCTTCAAGTTAATAAACCAGTAAAAGATCAGTGATCTCAATTTTCAAATAAGCAGAACCCTAAAGCTAGAGGAATGATCTACAAGCAGGAGTCTGCATTTAAAATGATTCTGAAAGCTGCAGCTAGCTCATCACAGCATGACCAGTGGCTCTTGGTAAAGAAATGACTCTCAGAAGGAAAGAGATCTCTGAGAGAGACCGAATCATTGGCAGGAAACCAAATCACTGAAATGGGGGAAAAAAAAAAAGTTTTAAAAAGTGATTTCATTTGAAGTGGTGTTGGCACCAAGGTGTGGTGGTAATTACATCTACCTCACAGCAAGAAGGTCATTGGTTTGAGTCCCAGGCTCGGAAACAGCGTGTTTCCTTCCACAGTCCAAAGACCTGAACACAAGGCACATGCTTTTCCAAATTGCCCCCTAGTGGGAGTGTGAATGATTGTGTGTGTTAGCTCTGTGATGGTCTGGAGATCTCTAGTGATTTACCCCACCTTTGCTCAGAGTTGGATAAGATAGGCTCCAACCTCAAATAGGAATAACCTGTTCAGCAAATCAGTGAATGAGAGCTAGAGTTTAATAATTATTGGGCATGAACTGAACACTGATTCAGACCACGTTCACTGAAGGTTGTTGTGGACGGAATTGAACAACTGAGTTTGAAGAACGCTGACTAGAGCCACCTTGCTGTGGGGATCTCATGTTTACTGACATCCTCCAGCCAGTTGGGACATTGTAGAGCATTCATTTAAAATGTGATTCAGGTAGGAGTGTGTCCTGTCCTAGCCAGTACAAATTCAGTTTAGCCATACGGAGGCCTTACGGTCCAATTGGAGACCAGGAATTTTTGCAAAGGAATTGTAATGAAAGTGTGGTGGTTGGTGTCTGGGGTTCTCCACTGTTCCCACCATCTGGCCTCAACCTGATATATTGATGGTTGTAGTAGCCTTTATATAAATAAATAAAGTGCCACCTCTATCCATTCATCAGTTACCTGCCCACATTTCCATCATGGGGATGCTGAAGCCAAGAGAAGCTGACTTTAGGTGAGAGGAGGCGGGGTCACACCCTGATCAGGTCACCGGTCTATTATGGGTGACATACACAGCCCATTACACTTTAGGACAGTGGTGGTCTAGTGGTATAGGGAGCTGGATCACTGATCTTAAGGTTGGGGGTTCAAGTCCCACTCTGCACAAGGTTGTCACTGTCCCCCCAGTGCAGCTAATGGGTTATCAAAGCTGGGCCATGTCTCTCACTGTCTGATGAGAGGTTCATGCAAAAGAACCATTGCTGACTTTCGGAAAGAGCTGCAAAAGCTGTCAGCGTGTTTCCATCCCTTGCTAAAGGGTTGTGTCAGGAAGGGCATCCGACCTAAAAACCTTTCCCAAATCAAATGTACGAATCAGATGATTCGCTGTGGAGACCCCTTATAAGGGAAAAAGCCGAAAGGAAATCTCATACACAGCCCATCACACTGATATTCACACCAGCAGAGGAGGTTGACCTGCTGGCGTAATGTTTATGTCTTTGAACCGTTTGAGGAAACCGGAGAACTCGGAGGAGACACAAATACAGAAGCAGCACAAATCCTACCCACACGACACCTCAACCTCACTGTCAGATTCGAACTCCAGAATCTTCTGACTCTGATGTGACACAATGTTAAAGAAGCTTTTAAACAAATACAACTAAAAAAACCCAAAAAAACAATGAGTGTGTTTGTGTGTGTTTGTTTGTGTGTGTGTCATGTGTGTATGCGTGTTTGTGTATGTGTGTGTTTGTATGTGTGAGTGTGTGTGTGTG
>CM045729.1:3905162-3925162 GCA_024760905.1 Plotosus lineatus | reverse complement strand
TGAAGTTGATGCTTTTGTTCCTTTGAGATTAGATGATTGTGATGCGTTACTGTCTGGATGTTCTAATAGGAACATAAACAAGCTCCAGTTGGTCCAGAATGCAGCAGCGAGAGTCGTTACTAGAACTAGAACACATGAGCATATCACCCCGACCTTATTCACGCTGCACTGGCTCCCAGTTACATTTCACATCAAATATAAAATACTACTCTTAACCTATAAAGCACTTAATAATCTCGCGCTACATTATCTTAGTGAACTTCTTGTCGTTATGATCTGACACGCCCCCTTAGATCACAAGGTGCAGGATGCTTAGTGATACTTTGAATAATGAAGACTACTGCATCCCAGTTAATAGATTGAGATGGTTTGGACATGTACAGAGGAGGGATAGTGAGTATATTGGTAATAGGATTCTGAGGCTGGAACTACCAGGCAAAAGGCCTAGAGGAAGACCAAAGAGACGATTCATGGATGTGGTGAAGGAGGACATGAAGGTCGTTGGTGTAAGAGAAGAAGATGCAAAGGATAGGGTGAGATGGAGGCAGATGATTCGCTGTGGCGACCCCTGAAGGGAAAAGCCGAAAGGAAAAGAAGACTGCATCCCAGTTAGACCCCCACTGTGCTAAGACCCCTGGGCAAGGTCTTCACCACACGTGTGTCTCTGTTCACCCAGCAGTATCAATGGGTACCAGTAAAAATATACTGGGAAGGGAACCTGTGATAGACTAGCATCCCATCAAGGAAGAGTTGAACTCCCAGTCACTTCATGCTATGGAAACCGGGGATAAGCACCGGTCTGATGTGCCACTCGGCTCGGGTGGAAAAAGCCCACAATTATCTCGAGTGATGCTCATAAGATAAGATAAGATAAGATCCAGCTTTATTAATCTCACAATGGAGAAATTCACTGTTACAGGCTCTTGAGGTACCATCAGTAGGGGGTGCAAAAATAGATACAAGTACAAACATACACACATACATATATATTATATAAGTAAATAAATAAATAGATACATAAATAGTATAAATTACTAAACAATAAAAGAAAAGAATGGAGCAACTTTATAGACTGGCCTATATTAAAGTGTAATGTATCTGAGTGCAGAGTAGATGGGTTGATATGGTTCACAGTCAGTGGGGTAGATGTGGTTGATTAAAGTGCACGGGGTTTTTATTGCACATAACCAGTATTTTCACAGACAGTTACAAAGTGGCGTTGTACAGTCTGATAGCGGTGGGAATGAACGACCTGCGGTAGCGCTCCTTCCTGCACTGAGGATGTCTCAGTCGTCCACTGAAGGAGCTGCTCAGCTTCTCTACAGTCTGGTGCAGTGGGTGAGAGCTGTTGAACAGGATGGATGTGAGCTTTGCTACCATCCTCCTCTCACTCACCTCCTCCACAGAGTCCAGTGGGCAGCCGAGGACAGAGCTGGCCCTCCTGACCAGCTTGTTCAGTCTCTTTCTGTCCCGCTCTGTGCTGCCCGGGGCCCAGCAGATGGCAGCGTAGAGGATTGCAGAGGCTACCACAGAGTCCTGAGCAGAGGTCTGCATATGCCGAAGGACCTGAGTCTCCTCAGAAGGTGGAGGCGACTCTGGCCCTTCTTGTACAGGGCGTTGGTGTTGTGGGACCAGTCCAGTTTATTGTTAAGGTGAACACCCAGGTACTTGAAACTGTCCACTGTCTCAATGTCCTGTCCCTGGATGTTCACTAGTAAGTGTGTGTGTGTGTGTGTGTGTGTGTGTGTGTGTTTGAGTGCTTCTCCTGAAGTCGACCACCATCTCCTTCGTCTTCCTAGTGTTCAAGCACAGGTGGTTGCGCTCACACCAGTCCACGAAGTCAACGATGACCGACCGGTACTCCAGCTCGTTCCCCTCTGACACCACGCCACGATGGCGGAGTCGTCCGAGAACTTCTGGAGGTGGCAGCTGTTTGTGTTATATATGAAGTCCGAGGTATAGATGTTAAAAAGGAAGGGTGAGAGGACGGTGCCCTGCGGTGCCCCCGTGCTACAGACTACCACCTTTGACTTACAGCCACGCAGCCGCACGTACTGTGGACGGTTAGTAAGGTAGTCAATAATCCAGGCAGCAAGATGCCCGTCCACTCCCACGTCCTCCAGCTTCCCCCGCAGGCGCGCTGGCCTGATGGTGTTGAAGGCGCTGGAGAAGTCAAAGAACATGACCCTCACAGCGCTGCCGGCGATCTCCAGGTGGGTGAGTGCCCGCTGCAGAAGGTTTTAGTGATGTGTAGGTGTTCTAGGAAATGTTTACATTCTTTGATAATGTATTGAACTCCTATATTTACTGTGTAAAGCTGCTTTGCAACAATGTCATTTGTAAAAATTGCAAAACAAATAAAACTGAACTGAATTGAATTGGGCTACTTAGCCACACCTGGCCCAAGACCCGTATCATAGACCCGTATCAGACACACTGTGTATAATAAACCTGCCAAATCTCCGGAGCATCAGCGCACAACCACCAGCTCAAAAATACTGAAATTAAATTGGGGGCACCATAGAGCCACATCCGTAGCCAATTCTAATATTAAATCACAGTGTAAGGTAGTTTAAACATGGGTACAACATTTCATGAGTATTTGCATATAATAAATTACTATAGTCATGATGATGTCACCAAATATAAAGGAAATCCACCTTTGGCTTCACCAGAAAATACTTGATGAGTGGGAATTGAACATGACTAAATTTATGGAGAAACTGGGAGGACCCCCCATAATAATAATAATAATAATAATAATAATAATAATAATAATAATAATAATAATAATAATCCTTTTTAAAACTTCTGTTGCTTGGACCCGAATCAGTTGGTCCAAGCAGATTTTTCTATTTCCTCTTTTCTATCTCTGAGCTGTTCATGATGAACATGTTTGGTAATTATTAATGATAACTTTTCGTGTGAAGAGTGAAAGTGGGAGTGATTCTGGCAGAGACGATCTCTCGGAGATATACTTTATGGTCTGGGAGGAAATGAGGCACCTAAACGTTGACCCGAGAGAGACCGCTGTGCCATCGGGAAGAATAAATGTCACACGCACTCACTGCTCCAAGATAAACAGGAAATTAAATGCCATCCTTACCCATACCAACCGTGACCTTTATATAAAATAAAAAAGTAACCCTGGGAAGTGGTTGATAGTTAAATTGGCTGTTTTTTGACAGGATAAAATGTGAGCTTGTGCCGACTCACGAACACCGACATAAATATTCTAGACTTCCACAAGACGTACCGGAATAGTTTATTCCAAAAGGACCTGCCCTACCATTTACTGAAAAGGTACTCAATCTGCAGGGGAATGGTTCATATCTGGATTTCATTCCTTGAACTTTGAAAAAATAAAATAAAAAGCATAATTATTCCTACGTTAGATTTCTTCTATTTCTGATTGGTCAAAGACTGTGGCATATTTCTTGATATTGCTCCACTGCCATTGGTTAAATGACACGACTGGAATGCCATTCTTCTGATGGGTTGGCTCCACCCATTGCAGCCTTCCAAAGCACTGTGGCCCTAAACTTTAAGCCTCATTTTATTTTTGTAGGATTGATGCTGTTGTAAATATAGTGCTCAACATGGAGCATAAACCGAATGAATATTGAGAAAATTACATGTACGTTTACAGTTGAGTGCTTCAGACATGCTGAAGATTGTTGCTGCAGGGCGTATCTAGGATCTTATATATGTTTCTCATCCCCACTTTCATCACAGAGAAAATGACTATGCACTTTCAAGGTTTCCTGATCATCAGGGGGAAAAAAAAAAGGAATAAAGAGGTGCTTGTGAAGAAAAAGGGTGAGATCAGCTGTATGTTGTAATTATTGCATCAGTTCTACTCTGGAAATATCACTGACTCGATTGAAAGATTCTTCATGTTATCCTTCGTCTCATTCAATAATTCATTCATTCATTTCCTAAGCCACTTAATCACAATTAGGGCTGCGGGGAGGCTGGTGCTCATCTCAGCCGACTGTGGGCGAGGGCGGGGTACACCGGGCTGTCGCAGTCATTCAATAATTGCTATAGTTCTTCAAACTATTTATTGTATACAGTAGGCTCTTGATTATTCGCGGTTTTGCAATCACGGTTTGAGTATTCGCGGACTGCCGAGCAGCTCGTACGTGATTCAAATTCAGCCAATGGCTGTCCTCCTTCCTGCTGATTGGTAGAGGTGATGTAACGCTCCTTTTTCCTCATTCGCGCACAAGTTGGCAATGAGCCTTTTTTAGTTTTAATTACCAGTTAAGTTCTATGATGTCACTCAAATGCCTGCTTAAGCACCAGAAAAAGGTAATGATGCTGGATGTCTCGTCTGAAGAAATAAGACTTTCTCCGGAAGAAACGACAGTTTCCTCTGAAGTCACGTCATTGCTGAAGAGGAATACTGTAGTCCTTTAAACTGTTGTAAAACACTCCACTATTTAAGTCTTTTTTAATTATTATTCCAGTACATGACCTAGGGTAATGTTTAAAATGTTTGTGTGTTATATTTTATTTACTGTGGTGTAGTATGTTTCTCATTGTGTTTTGTTTATCCAATTTATTACATTTCTTGTTCTTTTATGTCCTTTTTGTTGTGGTCTGTGTTTTGGGGGACTTTGATTTTGGTGCTGTGCCTCTCACTAACTGTTTACTTCCTGAGGGGCGTGGCTGAGCTGCTTGGAGCACACACACACACACACACACACCTGGATTCACTATTCTCATTTACTCCCAATAAACAAAAGCACGCTCATCTCTGCGCCAGAGGATTAACTCACATCAACATCACCGCTTCTTTGGTTTGTAACGCCTCTTACTCTATCACTCTAAAACTCGGTTTTGTACTTCGGCTCCGGTTGGGGGGGGCGTGGCCGAGCTGCTCGGACTTAATGCAGTTCATACCTGAATTCAGTCGTGTCATGCCTAATGCAATACAGTACGTTCCTCTAGTGGGCATTTTTGAAAACTACAGTGCTGTATGTTTATAAAGAGAATGCACTGAAAGGTGTTTTATGCGTATGCTGTATAATGTTTATATTTTAGCATCAATAAAAATAAGAGTAAAAATTAAAAAGTTTTTCTTAATCATTACTACATTTTATGACATTGATACTGTATTAATGAATAAGACTGTCTATAGAATGTGTTTAAGAAGCATATTTTCGCACATGTAATAGATGCATAGCATTTTATTTCCAGTTGCTCATTCACACATGTGACGTCATACATGGGGTTTTACTTCCGGGTACAGAACTCACGGATTATCTCAATTCGCCGGAAGGCCCGGAACCAAATCCCCGCGAATGTCAGGGGCCTACCGTATTTACTGTTTATTTCCCCAAAATACATATTAGTTTCGAAAAGACAAATGCAGTGGTAGCTTGACTTCCGAGTGTCTTTTGTAATGAATTTTTCATGATATCAGCTTTGATCCACCAAAAATCCACCACATCCAAACAGCAACATTTTTATTTATGTGCTCACCTGTGGAAATGGCTTTTCTGGGCCGATTAGCCTCGTATTCTTCTGCATGTATTCCTCCACTCTCTGAGAACACTTTGTGCAGTGTTTCTCAATTATTTTCTGTGACGCTCCTTATAGGAAGAACACCCCCCCCCCCCCATCCGTGCCCCGCGCACAACTATAAATAGTGCTTACTGCCCTTCAAATCGTTTGCTCGGTGCGTTTTCCCTAAACTATAGGGAACACAGTGAGAGCGCAACTGCCACCTACTGTAATGCACAGTTACACTTAATTCTACTATAGTGTGGCAAAAAAAAAAATCATGTTTTCCAGGGTCATACCCCCCCCCCCCCCATGCTCCCGCAGCATCACACCGTCCCACTATTTGAGAAGCACTGGCCTTGTGGGAGCTCGCCATGAGCCTTTCCTCACTGACATTCGTAGCAAGCACATGCGCAAAATTCTCCTCCTCGTGTGTTACGCACCTGCTCATACCTGCCCACGTGACATCTTTGCCACAGTCGATGATCGGGAGCGTTAGTTGACTTATTGTTTTTTCTTTGTTTTATTATTATTTATTAGTGATGTTAATGTAATGTATTATTATGAAATATTTATTGTTTTTAAATGTTTATCTTAAATATATTAGGTGAAAAATATGTGTTTGTGTCAGGTTATGAGTTTGGGAGGGGCTTGGAACTGATTAATTGGTTTTCTATTGTTTACGATGGGAACTTTTGTTTTATCTAACGCATGTTTTGACTGACGAGCTCGCCCTCAGAACGGATTAATTTCGGAAGTCAAGGTAGCACTGTAGTAATGTTTTAAACAAATAAGAAAACCTCATCTGTAAATCAAATATATTACAAACTGAAAAAGAAAAACAAACAAAAAAACAAACAAACAAAAAAACTTTTATCGAAATTAAACTGAATTATTTAAATCAGGACAAGAACTACAATTAAATCTATTTTTACATTTTATTTATTTATTTTATTGATTTTTTTTTTTTCTGGACACTGATGAGGGGCTTGAAATTAACTGCATGGATATAATGTGAGTGTAATGCCCCACCATACAGCAGTTCAATAAATGTGTGATGATCAGTTCCCGAATTAACTCATGAATTTGGGAATCGATCAGTACAATCCAACCTCAGCCTCTGCATCGACACACATGGCGCCGGCAGAAAGGTCACCTGGCCGCTGAGTGTCACCTGAATTGATTGCGGTTTCTGATAAACTGGCATGTTGATACATCACTTGATCATGAGGGAAACGGTTCACACCCGCCAGGCATTAGTGAGTCGGGACAGTTGCATTACAAATTTACTTCACAAACATCTCAGACCTGATAAAATTTACATAGAACGTTCTGCAAACATGACCTTAAAAAGACAGGATGCAGAAAGAAAGGTGGAGAGATGGAGACAGTGCTGTAATTGGAGTGAAGATCGAAGACGTCCGAGGGATTTACTGCGGCATTTATTTAAACCGGACAAGATTTATCTTCACAACCAGGAAAGAATTATCTAAATGTTCAACTATTTCACAGCACAGACAGGAAACTACAGACACCACAGACACACAATCGATTTCACCACAGTCAAAGAACGAGAGGCAACACGGACAGCAAAGCAGAAAACAACACTGACAGGAAACCAGAGATATCACGGAAAGTAAGACCAGAGGTGGGGGCAAAAGAGTTAATGATAACGTTTCAGATAGTAATACAGATACACCACGAACAGAGAACAGACAAAAATATCACAGACAGAAATATGGTACCACAGCCAATGAGATCAGAATGCAGCCATGAGGTGGGGCGGGGGGGGCACTAACCAGTGTCTCTCCCCCTCATGCCGGTTCCAAGACCGGAGAAATGCAGAGGGTTGTGTCAGAAAGGGCATCCGACGTAAAACCAATGCCAAACTTTTATGATGCAAATCAAAAGTATTACCCCCATACCGGATCGGTTGAGGCCCGGGTTAACAACGACCGCCATCAGTGCTGTCAATCAACAGGGTGCTGATAGAAATTGGACTACTGTTGGTCGAAGAAGGAGAGGTGGGAGGCGTGTCAGTAGGCAGAGAGAGAAGAGGAAAGGCATGAGTCTAGGACTGAGAGTAGGGACTTTGAATGTTGGAACTATGCAAAGAAAAGGTAGAGAGCTGGCTGACATGATGCAGAGAAGGAAGGTGGACATACTGTGTGTTCAGGAGACCAGGTGGAAAGGTAGAAAGGTGAGAAGCATAGGAGCAGGGTTTAAGCTGTTTTTTCATGGTGTGGATGGGAAGAGAAATGGAGGAGGAGTCATCTTGAAGGAGGGGTTTGTCAGGAATGTTCTAGAAGTGAAAAGAGTGTCAGACAGAGTGATGAGTCTCAAGTTAGAAATTGAAGGCGTGATGCTCAATGTTGTTAGTGCTTATGCCCCACAGGCAGGATGTGAGCTAAAAGAGAAGGAGAGATTCTGGAGTGAGTTAGATGAAGTGATGCAGAGTACCCCCAGAGGTGAAAGAGTGGTCAATGGTGCAGACTTCAATGGACATGTTGGTGCAGGCAACAGAGGGGACGAGGAAGTGATGGGCAGGTTTGGTATCCAGGACAGGAACGCAGAAGGACAGATGTTGATAGATTTTGCAAAAAGGATGGAAATGGCTGTGGTGAATACTTTCTTCCAGAAGAGACAGGAGCATAGGGTGACTTATGAAAGCGGAGGTAGGAGCACACAGATAGACTACATCTTGTGTAGGCGATGTAATTTGAAGGAAGTCAGTGACTGCAAAGTAGTAGTGGGTGAGAGTGTTGCCAGACAGCATTGGATGGTGGTATGCAGGATGACGCTGATGGTGAGGAAGGTGAAGAAGGCAAAGGCAGAGCAGAAGACAAAGTGGTGGAAATTGAAAAAGGAAGAGTGTCGTGTTGTCTTCAAATATGAGTTGAAACAGGCTTTGGGTGGCCAGGAAGTGCTTCCAAATGACTGGACAACCACAGCAAATGTGATCAGGGACACAGGTAGGAGAGTACTTGGTGTGTCCTCTGGAAGGAAAGTAGATAAGGAGACTTGGTGGTGGAATGAGGAAGTGCAGGAGTGTGTACAAAGGAAGAGGTTAGCTAAGAAAAAAGTGGGACATAGAGAGGACCGAAGAGAGTAAATAGGAGTACAGGGAGATACAACGTAAGGCGAAAGTAGCAGTGGCTAAGGCCAAACCGAGGGCGTATGATGACTTGTATGATAGGTTGGACAGTAAAGAGGGAAAAAAAAATATCTATACAGGTTGGCACAGCAGAGAAATAGAGATAGAAAGGACGTGCAGCAAGTTAGATTGATAAAGGACAGAGAGGGAAATGTATTGACTGATGACAGAAGTGTGCTGGGAAGATGGAAAGAGTACTTTGAAGAGCTGATGAATGAGGAAAATGAGAGAGAGAAAAGAGTAGAAGAGGTGACCATTGAGGAGCAGGATGTAGCAAAGATCAGTAAGGGTGAAGTGAGAAGGGCATTGAAGAGGATGAAGAATGGAAAGGCAGTTGGTCCTGATTATATACCTGTGGAGGTATGGAAGTGTCTAGGAGAGGTAGCAGTAGATTTTCTGACAACATTCAACGAGGTCCTAGAGAGTGAGCAGATGCCAGAGGAGTGGAGGAGAAGTGTGCTGGTGCCCATTTTTAAGAACAAGGGAGACGTGCAGAGTTGCCGCAACTACAGAGGGATAAAGTTGATGAGCCATACGATGAAGTTATGGGAAAGAATAGTGGAAGCTAGACTAAGGGCAGAGGTCAGCATTTGTGAACAACAGTTTGGTTTCATGCCAAGAAAGAACACCACAGATGCAGTGTTTGCTTTGAGGCTGTTAACAGAGAAGTACAGAGAAGGTCAGAAGGAGCTGCATTGTGCCTTTGTGGATCTGGAAAAAGCATATGACAGGGTGCCAAGAGAAGAACTGTGGTATTGCATGAGGAAGTCTGGAGTGGCAGAGAAGTATGTTAGAGTGGTGCAGGACATGTATGAGAGATGTAAGACAGTGGTGAGGTGTGCTGTCGGTGTGACAGAAGAGTTCAAGGTGGAGGTGGGACTGCATCAAGGGTCAGCTCTGAGCCCCTTCTTGTTTGCTATGGTGATGGATAGGCTGACAGACGAGGTGAGACAAGAATCTCTATGGACTATGATGTTTGCAGATGACATTGTGATCTGTAGTGAGAGCAGAGAACAAGTGCAGGAAAACCTAGAGAGGTGGAGGTATGCCCTGGAAAGGAGAGGAATGAAGGTTAGCCTCAGAAAATCAGAATACATGTGTGTGAATGAGAAGGACCCAGGAGGAACGGTGATGTTACAGGGAGCAGAGATAACGAAGGTAGAGGATTTTAAGTACTTAGGCTCAACAATCCAGAGCAATGGAGAGTGTGGAAAAGAGGTGAAGAAGTGTGTGCAGGCAGGCTGGAATGGTTGGAGAAAAGTGTCTGGTGTGATGTGCGATAGGAGAGTGTCAGCAAGAATGAATGGAAAAGTGTACAAGACGGTGGTGAGGCCAGCAATGTTGTATGGCTTAGAAACAGTGGCGCTGAGGAAAAGGCAGGAGGCAGAGCTGGAGGTCGCGGAGATGAAAATGTTGAGGTTCTCTCTGGGAGTAACGAGGATGGATAGGATCAGAAATGAGTATATCAGAGGGAAAGCCCATGTAAGATGTTTTGGAGACAAAGTCAGAGAGGCTAGATTGAGATGGTTTGGACATGTACAGAGGAGGGATAGTGAGTATATTGGCAGTAGGATGATGAGGTTGGAACTACCAGGCAGAAGGCCTCGAGGAAGACCAAAGAAGAGATTTATGGATGTGGTGAAGGAAGACATGAAGGTCGTTGGAGTCAGAAAAGAAGATGCAGCGGACAGGGTGAGATGGAGGCGGATGATTTGCTGTGGCGACCCCTGAAGGGAGCAGCCGAAAGTAAAAGACGAAGAAGAAGAAGAAGAAGCCAATGAGATCAGAGAGAGAGATCAGTGAGAGAGAGAGAGAGAGCGAGCACAGACAGAAATGACACCATGGAGAGAAGCCATGCAAATACAGGGATCCCTCACTTCCCGTGATTAATGGGGACCGAGACACCCCCCCCCCCCCCCCCGCGACTGACGATTTCCGCAAAGTATGATCGACCCCGACTGATGTATATGTACATGTACTAGTCCTTCTCAAAAAATTAGAATATTGTGATAAAGTTCATTATTTTCTGTAATGTACTGATACAAATTAAACTTTCATATATTTTAGATTCATTGCACACCGACTGAAATATTTCAGGTCTTTTATTGTTTTAATTCTGATGATTTTGGCATACAGCTCATGAAAACCCAAAATTCCTATCTCAAAAAATTAGCATATGATGTTCAGGTAGTGTAAACGAGCTATTAACCTAATCATCTGAATCAACCAATTAACTCTAAACACCTGCAAAAGATTCCTGAGGCTTTTAAAAACTCCCAGCCTGGTTCATTACTCAAAACCGCAATCATGGGTAAGACTGCCGACCTGACTGCTGTCCAGAAGGACATCATTGACACCCTCAAGCAAGAGGGTAAGACACAGAAAGAAATCTCTGAGCGAATAGGCTGTTCCCAGAGTGCTCGATCAAGCCACCTCAGTGGGACGTCTGTGGGAAGGAAAAAGTGAAAGAAGGGCCGATTCCAGACCTTGGGGGACCTGTGGCAGCAGTGGACTGAGTCTGGAGTAGAAACATCCAGAGCCACCGTGCACAGGCGTGTGCAGGAAATGGGCTTCAGGTGCTGAATTCCCCAGGTCAAGCCACTTTTGAACCAGAAACAGCGGCAGAAGCGGCTGACCTGGGCTACAGAGAAGCAGCACTGTACTGTTGCTCAGTGGTCCAAAGTATTTTTTTGGATGAAAGCAAATTTTGCATGTCATTCGGAAATCATGGTGCCAGAGTCTGGAGCTGGAGGAAGACTGGGGAGAAGGAAATGCCAAAATGCCTGAAGTCCAGTGTCAAGTACCCACAGTCAGTGATGGTCTGGGGTGCCATGTCAGCTGCTGGTGTTGGTCCACTGTGTTTTATCAAGGGCGGGGTCAATGCAGTTAGCTATCAGGAGATTTTGGAGCACTTCATGCTTCCATCTGCTGAAAAGCTTTATGGAGATGAAGATTTTCGTTTTTCAGCATGACCTGGCACCTGCTCACAGTGCCAAAGCCACTGCTAAATGGTTTACTGACCATGGTATTACTGGGCTCAATTGGCCTGCCAACTCTCCTGACCTGAAGCCCATAGAGAATCTGTGGGATATTGTGAAGAGAAAGTTGAGAGACACCAGACCCAACACTGTGGATGAGCTTAAGGCCGCTATCGAAGCATCCTGGGCATCCGTAACACCTCAGCAGTGCCACAGGCTGATTGCCTCCATGCCACGCCCGCATTGAAGCAGTCATTTCTGCAAAAGGATTCCCGACCAAGTATTGAGTGCATAACTGAACATCATTATTTGAAGGTTGACTTTTTTTTGTATTAAAAAAATTTTCAATTTTTTTTTATTGGTCGGATGAAATATGCTCATTTTTTGAGATAGGAATTTTGGGTTTTCATGAGCTGTATGCCAAAATCATCAGAATTAAAACAATAAAAGACCTGAAATATTTCAGTTGGTGTGCAATGAATCTAAAATATATGAAAATTTAATTTTTATCAGTACATTACAGAAAATAATGAACTTTATCACAATATTCTAATTTTTTGAGAAGGATACATATTCTACTCCACTGATGCTTATAATGACAATTAAATATTCAAAAATAATGCATAACATGTAAATAAAACATAAACACACACACACACACCTCACATAAAAATGTAAATAGTTTTGTTGGGGGGTGGGTTTGGGTTATTTTTTTTGTTTGTTTGTTTTTATTGTTGTTTTTTGTTTGTTTGTTTTGCATAATTGGACTTGTTTTGTGGCATTTTCCTTAACTTTTACATTTTTTTTGTTAATTTTCTTTTTTTTTTTTTCTATGAATATTTTTTAAAAACCCGCAATGCACTGAAGCCGCTGAAACTGAAGCGCAATGGATCACTGTACATCAAATACAATTACACTACAGACATACAATACAGACTGAGACAGCACAGAGCATCCACAGACAGAGACCAGAAAGACCACAGGAAGAGACACTACAAGGAGCGATACCACAGACAGTCAGATTAGAAACTCCGGACATAGTGGCGTTACAGACCGGGACACCAGAGACTTCACAAAGACCAAAGACACAGACACTAACAACAGGGACTTCCCCCCTGGGGAGAAAGTGGCACCACAGACAGTGATCCTACAGACAAAGACAACACAGACAGTAATACCAAAAATCCACAAAACAACACACCAAGAACAGAAACACAACCGACAAGGATACTAGAGACACTACAGACAGAGACGTTACAGAGAGAGACTCTACAGTCAGAAGCCACATACAAAGACGCTACAGTCCAAGACAACACAGGAGAAAACACCAGATACAGGGAGACCACAACAACACCACAGACAGCAACATCACAGAAAGAGACACAGCTGAGGTAAGACACCAGAGACAGAAAGAAACACTAACAAGTGAAATAAAAACTCAATAAGAGACATGTCCTCTGTTGAGACAGACACAGCTACAGACACACATTGCCATAATCACATGATTGGATCTCTGGACTTTGTGTCTGCCGCTGAGAGACAGAAAAATGCAGCCGAGACGCAGAACAAACTGAGCTGACATCTGAGCAGAAACCCTGCAGTTACTCAGTCTGAATTTCCTCCTTTACTCCCCACACGGACTCCCAGAGGACACTCACATTCCTGCTCCCACTGCAACCTGAGAGCAAGCACACCTGGACACCTGATCAACACACACTCACACACACTCACACACACACACACACACACACACACACACACATACACATACACACACACACTCATGCTCTCTCTCTCTCTCTCTCTCTCTCTCTCTCTCTCTCTCTCTCTCTCTCACACACACACGCACACACACATACACACACAGCAGTTTACGTCTCATGGAGAGGCCCCACCCTGGCTGGAGGAGGCCGTATGTGAAAGAATTAATGTGTAACGTTGATGTGTTCCTATCATAACAAAGAGGTGGCACAAAGGTTAATGGGTGGCACAAAGTCCTGGATTCTATTCCAGCGCTTGCAGTGTCTCCATGTGGAGTTTGCATGTTCTCCCAATGCTAGCATGGCTGCTCCAGGTACTCTGAATTCCGCCCACAACCCCCCTGGAAAAAAAAAAAAAGTACACCAAGTTAATTGGCTGGTCCAAGCTGCCCCTAGGTGTGAATTTGAATGAATGTGTGTGTGTGTGTGTGTGTGTGTGTGTGTGTGTGTGTGTGTGTGTGTGTGTGAGAGAGAGAGAGAGAGAGAGAGAGAGAGAGAGCGAGCGAGGTGTGTGTATGTATGTGTGTGTGTGTGTGTGTGTGTGTGTGTGTGTGAGAGAGAGAGAGAGAGAGAGAGAGTGAGTGGTGTGTGTGTGTGTATGTGTGTGTTAATAAAAATGTTTAATAATGGTTTAATTAATAAAAATGTTAATAAAATGATTTAATATGTTAATAAAATGTTTAAATGGTTTAATAGATAATTTTCTTCTACTTTGTTCACACATATTTCATACAAAATTGTTGTACTTTTATCATTTTTAAAGCGTTTATGGGGTTTATCCAGTCCAAAGACTGGAGCCTTGGAACGAATTAGGCGTTTAACATGTAAAATGCGACCCCTACTTACGAAATCCCCACATTACGAGAAAGAACTGGTTAATTTCGTAGGTAGGGGGCCGACAGTATTTTTAAATGTATTCTGTATTCTGTGCGAGTCACAGACTGAAGGTTCTGGGTGTGATTTAGGATTTGGGTGTGTTGTCCTAAAAATGCACCACAGTGAACTGAATTCGCATTGCACGCACCCCGAGATGCCGAACGACATGGGCCTCCGCAGGACACAAACCCAACGGTGATGGAAATCAGAGCTAACGCGGCGCCAGACGGTCCGCACCATCGAGGTAGAATTAATTTCCAAATCAAGAGCAAACATCTGCTGAAAGAGCAGAATTATTTTCTTGAATTAGCGTCAGGGGCGTCTGCGAGCATCCCAAACGTGAAATATTGAAACATTTGGGCAGCTGTCAACCACATCCGGAGATAATAAAGACATTTGTGCAGGAGAGCCATCTGCCTCTCGCACATGCTCGATCTTGAACCCTGCATTCCGGCGCCATGTGCCAAAGCACATCACGCCACCCGTGATCCATCTACATTACATCTCCATAGGAATCTGACAGACACTGAATGGGCCATTACGCTCAATTATTTAACCTCAGACAAGGAGAGATTCTCCAAGAGTTCCCGAACCCAGCGCTTCTCATGTGTGCTGTCGACTCAGCTGGGTTCGAGTCCCAGGCTCGGCCGAGGCATTTCTGTGCTCTCCCTGGGTTCCTCCTCTACTGTGCACCCTGGTTTCCTTCTCAAGATCAAAGACATGTTCATAAAGCACTGCTGATTCAGAAAAGTTTAACCATATCATTCACAAAACATTCCGCCAGCTTCCTGTTTCACGCAGCACTGAATACGAGGTTTCAGTCCTCACGTCTCACTGTGGTCCCTCCCCAGACATCTTCATGTTCCCTCCTTTCCACCACCACCACCACTGATCTACGAGCTCTGCTAGGGAAATGGCTCTTCGGAGCCGATTAGCCTCATATTCTTTTGCGTGTATTTCTCGCACTCTGAGAACGCCTTGTGCAGTGCTTCTCAATTATTTTCTATGATGCCCCCTATAGGAAGAAAAAAAATCATGCCCCCACTGCTTTGCGCACAACTCTAAATAGTGTTGACTGCACTTCATATTGTTTGCTTAGTTGTTCTTTCATACACCACAGGGAACACACTGAGAGCGTCACTGCCACCTACTGTAGAGGATGCTCAATTGTACTTAATTCGAGTACAGGATAGCAAAATAACATGTTCCCCAGGGTCATATACGCATCCCCTGGGATCACACTGTGCCCCCCAATGGGGCGTGGCCCACTATTTGAGAAGTACCGGCCTTGTGGGAGCTCACTATGAGCCTTTCCACCCTTCCATTCTCAGCCTTTTCCACTTTGAGTGTACGCACGCATAAACTTCCCCTCCCCCTCCTCCTTCTCTGTTACAGGCCTCCTCATGCCTGCCCACGTTACATCTTTGCCGCAGTCGATGATCGGAAGGGTTAGTTGATTTATTGCTTCTTCTTGTTTTATTTTTTATTTATTATTTATTATTCTTCTTCTTGTCCTTACGGCTTTTCCCTTCAGGGGTCTCCACAGCGATCTCACCCTATCCTCTGCATCTTCTTCTCTTACACCAACTGCCTTCATGTCCTCCTTCACCACGTCCATGAATCGTCTCTTTGGTCTTCCTCTAGGCCTTCTGCCTGGTAGTTCCAACCTCAGCATCCTACTACCAATATATTCACTATCCCTCCTCTGTACATGTCCAAACCATCTCAATCTAGCCTCTCTGACTTTGTCTCCAAAACCTCTTACATGTGCTGTCCCTCTGATGGACTCATTCCTGATCCTATCCATCCTCGTTACTCCCAAAGAGAACCTCAACATTTTCATCTCTGCTACCTCCAGCTCTGCCTCCTGTCTTTTCCCCAGGGCCACTGTTTCTAACCCATACAACATCGCTGGCCTCATCACCGTCTTGTACACTTTTCCTTTCATTCTTGCCGATACCTTCCTATCACACATCACACCGGATACTTTTCTCCAACCATTCCAACCTGCCTGCACACGCTTCTTCACCTCTTTTCCACACTCTCCATTGCTCTGGATTGTTGAGCCCAAGTACTTAAAATCCTCCACCTATAACAGATAGAATAATATGCAGTATTTTATTCCTGGTGATAAATGCGACTTCACTGAGAGGAGTGTGCAGTGCATTGTGGGTAATGATGCTTACTATGAGACAGTTTTGACAGGAGCAATGAGGTCAGTGAAAAAAAAAAAGTAGGAAACGCCCATGTGTGTGTTGGGATGTGTGTTTAGATGGAGTGTAAATGGCACTCGGTCCCCAGGTGATCCTGCATTATTAATACACACATCTATCACTGGCACTCCCCCTCTGACACAATACCGCCGCCAACCTGAGCACTACCAGTGTGCTGCCCCCCCCACAGACACACACACTGCCAACGACAACTGGATCGTTACACAGCTAAAATTTCTCGTTATTGGAAAGCTTGATCGTTTTCTTGAGAAAAAATAAATAAATAAATTTAAAAAACGCCCGGCACCAAGCCATCAACGCAATGTGATGAGGTTTCGTTTTTTTTTTTTTTTTTTTTTTTGAGGGGTCAGTCGAAGTGAAATTGCATTTATGTGCTCAATCATGCTGTCGGCCTCACAACGGACATCATTTACAGGCTCTGGGGGAATCTGACGCATGGGGTGAGCGAGTGATGGGTCGAGAGCGCCACGGAGGAAAAAAACATGGGAATAATTAGTGCTGTAGTCGAGTGTATGGATCAGAACTAGGCAGAACGGGAAACACTGCAAAATCTCGGCACAAAACAGTCAGAAACGGAGTTTACTGTGCAGTTCGCGTGGGAGGAAAATGTGTTACAGAGCTCGGAGGTTGGTGTGCGAGATATTAAAAGTGATTTAAACCCAAACTTAAGAAAAGCTGGAATACAAAGTTTACGCTTGGAACTGACAGACTCGTCATTTTTCATGAAAAAATCACTGTGAGTAATAAATGTTCACATGAGGACAACATACTGTAGAAAGCCGCACGTGAGTGACGTGAAAGAAACAGTGAAGGCAGGAGTGTCTGAATTAGACTGCGCTCCATGCGATGCCTCGATGTAAACTTGTAGACGCCTGTGCGATGTGTGTAAATGTAACGCGGCCTTATATATATCTGGTTTTATTTTATTCAGAAACGCACCACTTTAAATCAGAACTGTACATGCATTCTCTTTATACAGCTCTGTGTGCTGTGGTCTTGCTTTCTTGGAATTGACATAAAGGTAAGCTAAGGTAATGTGGGCTTTTTACACCCGAGCCCAGTGGCTCATCAGGGCGGTGCTTATCTCCGGTGTCCATAGCGTGAAGCTACCAGGAGTACACCTGAGTCTAGCGCGGGTTTCCTTCCCAGTATATTTTACTGGTACCCATTGATACTGCTGGCAGAACAGAGGCACAATTTTGATTGAGACCTTGCCCAGGGGTCTTAGCACTGTGCAGGTCGAACGGATTCAAACACAACCTCCTGACCATGAGCCCAGCACTCTAACCACTACACCATTGGCCCCACTATTGGAATTGACACGTAATATTCACACAATTTTAACACTTTTATGAATTACAATTTGCCGCCTTTTCAAACAAGCAACTTCAAATATGTAAACAAAAAACACCTACAGATGAAACTATGCATCTGCAGTGTATGGGCAGATCTCAGAAGGCTCTACAGTGATTCAACTTCAATCAGGTACAGTCGTACGTTGACTTACGAAATTAATCCGTTCCGAGGGCGAGGTCATAAGTCAAAATGTTTGTTAGATAAAACAAGAATTCCCATCGGAAATAATAGAAAACCAATTTATCCGTTCCAACCCCCTCCCAAACTCATATAACCTGACACAAACACGTATATTTCACCTAATATATTAAAGATAAATATATAAAAAAAGTAAATATTTCATAATAATAATAATAATAATAATAATAATAATAATAATAATAATAATAATAATAATACATTACCATTAATAGTAATTAGTAATAAATAATAATAAAACAAGAATAAACAATAAGTCAACTAACCCTTCCGATTATCAACTGTGAAAAAGATGTCACGTGGGCGCGAATATGGATAAGGGGGGTGATTTTGTGTGTGTGGACGCTACAAATGGCAGCAAGGAAAGGCTCGTGGTAAGCTCCCACAAGGCCAGTTCTTCTCAAATAGTGGGGCGCCCCCCCCCCCCCTTGGGGTATGTGGTGTGATGCCAAGGCGTCGCGCGTATGACCCTAGGGAACATGCTTTTTTTTTTTTTGCCATACTGTACTAGAATTAAGTGTAATTGCACCTCCACTACAGAAGGTGGTAGTGACACCCTGACTGTGTTCCCTGTGATGTAGAGAAAAAGCACCGAGCAAACAATATAAACTACAGTCAACACTATTTATATTTGTGTGCAAGGCACTAGGAGGCCGTGGAATATATATTTTTTCTTCCTATAGGGGGCGTCACAGAAAATAATTGAGAAGCACTGCACAAGGTGTTCTTGGAGTGCAGAGGAATACATGCAGAAGAATACGAGGCTAATCGGCCTGGAAAAGCCATTTCTCCAGCAGAGCTCATAAATCAAAATTTTGCTGGTTGGATGGGGCAGATTTTTGGTGGATTGAAGCTCATATTATGGAAAATTCATTATAAAGACACTCGTAAGTCCAGGTACCGCTGTAATCCGAATTGTGATCAGTACAAACAAAGACCAGAATTAACCCATAACATGGCGGCACTGTGCTGTAGTGGTTAACACATCCACCTCATCGCACGAATGCTGGAGTTCAATTCCCAGGCTTTGGGGAATTTCTATGTGAAGTCTGCATGCGTCTCTATAAGATTTTCATTTGGAACCAACATTAGGATCTGAGCAGAAACGTTTGATGTTAACCCTTTGAACACTGACCACCCTGAGTCGAACACTTACCCCAGAACCTCAGCTGCTGACATCGGTTTGCGAGACGATAATTTGCTTTATTTTTCCAAAAAATAATACAAATCTGATTTTGGTCAATCTAGTGAATTCTTTTTAGAACAACAGCTGAAGTCAAGCACATGATGTAAGGCGGTCTGCGATTGGCTGTAGGGTACCAGGGCGTAATAAGAGCTCACAGGCATTTGAACTGCTGCTTGTCAGCATGCTAGCTGACAAGACGGGACAGTAGTGGGCCGGTGGTAAGGTGCTGGATTACTGATCCTAATGTGTGTGTGTGTGTGTGTGTGTGTGGGGGGGGGGGGGTTCAAGCCCCACTATCATTGGATTGTCACTGTCCCCCCAGTGGACTAACTGGGTTATCAGAGGCCAGCTGTGTCTCTCACTATCTGTACTGTGGGTTCACATAAAAAAAACATGGCTGACTTTCGTAAAGAGGAGTTCCATAGCCACTAGCATGTTTCTGCCCTGTGATGGCCTGGGGAGCTGTTCAGGGTGTACTCTGCTATCACCCAGAGTCGGCTGAGACGGGCACCAGCCTCCCCGTGTTCCTAATTAGGATTAAGTGTTTCAGGAAATGAATGAATTCATTAATATTAACAACTTTATGTTCATGTTATAACAGTATAATAATTATAAATTCCTGCGAGTGACTGAAGAATGAATGAATGGGTGATACGGCGGTCAGCGATTAGCTATAGGGTTCCAAGGCATAATAAGAGCAGACGGGTGTTTGAACGGCCACGTTACCAGCTGCTGGTGTTCAGAGGG
>CM045729.1:3880162-3900162 GCA_024760905.1 Plotosus lineatus | reverse complement strand
GGGAAAAGAAACAGAGAGAGAGAGAGGGAGAGAGAGAGAGAGACATGTGGGGAACAGAAGAAGGGACAGGGGGAAAAGAAACAGAGAGAGAGAGAGAGAGAGAGAGAGAGAGAGAGAGTTTAATTTAACTGGCTGTCAGCCGGGATAGAAAACTGCGGCACTCTAGGAGTCCACTGTACTCGTCGCTCAGTCCGGTTCTAATGGAACCGTGTCTGTACGGCCGGCTCGCGGCGCACTGCTGTGTCTCTTGTTAAACCTTCGTCCTTTCACCAATCGGCCCTTCTGGACTTTTCCCTGTTAGCAGGCGTAAAGTGTGGACACACCGCTGAAACTCGTCGAGGTGAACCACTAATGATTCACGCAACTGTTTGAAAAGAACTTCTGAGAAATTCTGAACGCTGCAGAACCAGGCTGGTGAGTTTAGTTCTGCTCTCCTCTTTAAACTGGGAAAGGCGTTGCGTTCCGTTCCGCAACCAAAATCATCACTTCACATCACCGGTCGGGTCATCAATAGAGTGAGCGCCTCTGGGTCACTCATCCGAAGGTCAAAGATTCAAAACACATCGCCACCGAGATCCCACTGCTGGGCCCTTAGGAAAGGCCCTTAACCTTGTCTCATCCAGGGAGATGTATCAGGACTGGTTCCTGTCTCCTAATCAACTCATGGATCGGAAGAAAATAATACATTGCACTGGAATGTACTGAATGTGCAACAAATAAAAGCTGCATCTTCTCCTTTTTCTCCTTCTACATCTTATCAGACTTATTTTCTTCTCCTCCTCCTTCTACCTCATCTCCATCTTCTTCTCTTCTTCCTTTCTTATTCTCCTCCTTCTAAATAATCTCCACCTTCTCTTTCTTGTAACTAATCTCCAACTTCTCCTCTTCCATCTTCTTCTTCTCCACCTTCTTTATCTGTTCCTTCTTCTTCTTCTCCTCCTTCTACCTCATCTCCACCTTATTTATCTTCTTCTTCTTCTTCTTCTTCTTCTTCTTCTCTTTCTTCTAACTAACTCCAACTGCTCCTCGTCCTTCTCCTCCTCCTTCTACCTCATCTCCACCTTCTTTATCTCTTCCTTCTCGTCTTCTTGTTCTTCTTCTTCTTCTTCTTTGTCTTCTTCTTCTCTCTCTCTCTCTCTTCTGACTAATCTCCAACTTCTGCTCTTCTTTCTTCTTCTCCTTCTACCTCATCTCCACCTTCTCATCTTCCTTCTTCTCCTTCTACCTCATCTCCACCTTTTTCTCCTCTTCTTATTTTTCTTCTACATTTTGTTCTCCTTCTTTTCCACTGCTTTCTTCTTTTACTTCTTTTATTATTATTATTATTATTATTATTATTATTATTATTATTATTATTATTATTATTATTATTATGACATTTGTTTGGTATCTAGAATCTTGAATGTGCTCCATATATGGAAGTTTTATCTTCCAATCTTTGAGGAATTGCTAATCTTACCTGGTTTAGATGTTTATCAAAACTTTCAAACATATACTGGTTGATCCTTCAGTATTCAGTGTTCAGAACACACCACGAGTGTATGAATAAACTGTATGTGGCCAAAAATCGAAAGAAAAGAAATCAATAGACTGCACTTGTATGTTGGTGTCCAGTTCAGGGTGTGACCCACCCAGTGCATGCTGAGGGTCATACAGTGCACTTATCCAGGGTTTGTAGCTTGATAGAGAAGGATTCATGATGTACCTCAGTTGCATGCCATGTCTACGCAGAGAACCTCTGACCCTTCATCCAAACATTTGATTGATGACATGTTAAAGGTTTGATGAGAAGGTTCCTCAGAATACAGAGAACTTTGTTCTTCATTGGATCAGTGGATGATTATGGATTGTTGACATATTGAAAGGGTTTGGCTTGGAATAAATTTTAATAAGGAAACCTTTTTAAACAGAAAACAACCGCAAAGGGTTCCTCAGGAAACGTAATGAAGACCCTCAACGCTCTGAACTGGCCCTGATGCTTAGATAATTCTGTGGTATCCACAATCTTTGCAACTAAATATATATATATATATATATATATATATATATATATATATATATATATATATATATATATATATATATATATCAGTGGTTCTTAACCTGGGTTTGATCGAACAATCAGTGGTGACACGCCCTGCTTGGCCATCACTGGCTGCAGATGATCACTTTACATTGCTTGGCCAATCAGTGCTGCGAGGAATTTAGTGCGCTCATTTTTTTATACCACTTGTTACAACATATCTTTGCGAGCAATCCTTTTCGAGGATGCTGGGCATAAAAATGAAGAAAAGGAACAGACTTTGCTGTGAAAATGACATGAGTGGCACTTGCCAAGGTGAAGCCATGCATATCTGAACTGGTCTCTCAAAGGCAACAGCAGAAGTCACACTGATTTGCAGGTCTGTAGTTTTTTGTGAGTTCATGCACTGTGTTGGTTTTGTTCTTTGAACAAGGTGATGTTCATGCACGGTTCATTTTGTGCACCAGTAAAAAAAACATATACCTACGTCTTGAATTTTTATTTTTCACTAATGAAGGGTTCAGTGAATGTGCACATATGAAACTGGTAGGGCTCGGTACCTCTAGCAAGGTTACGAACCACTGAGATATATATATATATATATATATATATATATATATATATATATATATATATATATATATATATATATATATAATTTCTAAGATGAACACCCTGTACACATGCAACAAGGTGATGATACAGGTTAAAAATAAAACCTAATTAAAACCTTAAGTCTTATCCCACGTCTTTATGAATTAACAGTAATTAAACCTCACATTGTAAATAAACAACAAGCTTCATCTCATCACGTTTCCCCAAAACAATCTGCCCAGCTGCTCACACACTCGCCTGTCAATTCTCATCAGGCTCCTTCATTAGCTCATTTATTCCGATACTCCCTCCGTCCTTAATAAACCAACAGATAATCTATTGTGACAGGACAATAAAGAACGTAAGAAGAATACAATTAGGCGTATGGACTGTGGAGATAGATGCACAATTACAGTCTCGTGGAAGCCCTTATCAACTTCACCAGGCCACCTGTTCCATCTCATCGCCATCTTAGAAAGGAACAGTCGGATTGCTTTCAACAGACATTTTCGGAGGGCAAAATGTTCCATCTATTCCTTTTTGTTGGCGTGCATCTTCGGTCTGCTTCTCATTCGGCGAATCCGTTCTTTTTCTCCGGGGAAGGTGTCTGTGGCTGTACAGTTGTTGAACATGGGTCATACATTTTGTTTGGTACTCAGACGTTCCTCATTCTGTACTTTTCAGGTCGTATCTGTTGATATCTGGTAGACCCGACTCACAGCCGGACGACCACCTCACATGTAAGGGGTGAACCCGAGGTACGATGGACGTAGCGCACATGTTCGGCAGGAGACTACTGAAAGGGAGTGTGTGGGAATAGATGAATAGAAGATCCACAGGACAAAACTGACGGCTACAGGATAAGTAGAGTACAACAACCGGACATGTAACGGGTCTTTACTGGATCTGAGAGATGTACATGCTCCGGGGTTTCTGTGAGAGTCTCAGTTATGACGACACTTAACAGTGACAAGCGAGTACGCAGCGCGGCAAGGTTCTGTACGAGTGAGCACGCCCGCCTCACAGCAAGAAGGTTCCGATTGCCAGCCTGGGCGATTCTGTGTGGAGTGTGCATGCTCTCTCTGTGCTAATGTGAGTTTCCTCCTGGTACTCCGGTTTCCTCCCGCAGTCCAAAAACATGCACAATAGGTTAATTGGCTGTTTCAAATCTTCCCTAGGTGTGAATGGTTGTGTGAGTGTTGGCCCTCTCACGGCCTGGCAAGCTGTCCGGGGTGTACCCCACCCTCGCCTGGAGGTGGCTGAGGTGGGCATCAGCCTCCCCTTGACCCTAATTAGGATCAAGCAGTTCAGGACATGAATGAATGAATGAATGAAAAAGCAACTATGCAATTTTTTTGAGTCATGAATGATGAGATGTTTCTGTGAATTTTGCTGCCGCCACCTTGTGGAAGAATGATGAATTAGGTTTGACGGTAATGGTAATGGTTGAAGCAAAAAATGTACAATAATCATATTATTTGAATGGTCTTGGGGGCGGGGTGAAACTGCAACTGGATTATGTGACCAGGTCATGTACCTTCCCAAGCACCACTGCTGCAAGTCTTCATAAGTTTGGAAAATCAGAATGATATACAGACATCGAGGGTTAAATACATGGAAGACAATATCAGAGAGGGATGGCCACTTTTTGAGCATTTGTGGACTTTTTGTCTCTTCTTTAAAAAGACAGGATCGTTTTCAGAGATATAACAAGGACTACAAACCCACTGGGGTGCACTCTGATGATGTTGTCAATCAGGAATCTGTCACCCTGCAATCAGAGCAACCTTCAGAACAAACGTCTGCTCGAACAGAGAACTCGTCTCCACTAATAATTCCTGAAACCAGCATCCGGTCCAAATAAATTAATAAATAAAAAGGTTGGATGAAAGAGTTTCCTGAGCTGAAATAGCAGATATGAAATGATCATTAAGGACCAACCCCTGGACTACACCTGATTAGTCTTTAGAACCGGAATTTCTTTCATCTCTTTTTCATCAGGATGTGAAGTAATTTTTTTTTTTTTTTTTTTTTTTTTTTTTTTTTTTTTTTTAACGATACCTTTGGAGTTGACGCAGGTCACAGTTTGGCTTCTGCTTCCAGAGCCGCAGGTCCCATCATTAGGTACGCACACGCCCTCATTCTCAACCCGCCACTGGTAACACACAGGATCCTCACAGGGAATGAACTCCACCAGGTGACCACAGTCCTCTGAACTGGTGAGTCCTTCTCCCAGCACTTTCCTTCTCCTCTCCCGGTATCCTAAAGAGATTCACACACAAGTAGGTTACTACAAACAGGGGAGAGCGACAGAGAAAGGAGGGCGTGAAGAAGAAAAATATAATTCAGAGCACGAGAAACAGCTGGATCTCTCACAGCCACAGAATTCCATCCTCTGGACTTTTACACCCACACAGCTCCACCGACTTGGACTTCTACACCGATGGCGTTCCAGCCTCATGACGTTCTACATCCACAGAGTTTTACCCCATGAAGTACACCTGTGGAGTTCCACCATCATGCAGTTCCATCTTCACTAAATTTCATCCCCATGAGCATCGACATCCCTGGAGTTCTAACGCCACCGAGTTCCACCCTCTGGACTTTTACACCCACACAGCTCCACCGACTTGGACTTCTACGCCAATGGAGTTCCACCCTCATGGATTTCTACACTCATTGAATTCCACCCTCATGAAGTTCAACATCCAGAGAGATTTACCTCATGAACTACACTTCTGGAGTTCAGAAACCATACAGCTCCATCTTCACTAAATTCCATCCCCGTAGACATCTACATCCCTGGAGCTCCAACGCCACCGAGTTCCACCCCTCTTCAAACTGACAGCAACTTTCAGATTACTTGAGCGTAGAACACCGCCTTGTCATTCACGAGTACAGAATTCAGAATATTTATACTGAGGCGTGGAGCCTTTCCTCAGGTTCACTGAGAAAAGGTCACACAAGCAAGCCAGGTATTCATCCAGCGCTCTTCAGCCACTCATGAATATTTCATAGCAAGGATTATGTTCAAGCAGCCTGATCTGGATGTTTGCCAAAAGCATCGCAGCACGTTCATACGAACCTAAATCCAGTGAGATCCACAGAACCTCATCACATCGCTGTAGGACCACTTGACATCTCTGTAACCTTAACAGAAGTGGTGTATTATAAACACGTGTGTTATTACTACGTCCTGTAGAGCCGACGGACTAAACGGGATCACCGTCGAAACACGGCCCCAATTTACCTCAAACTTGGCAAAAACCCAAATGATCTGATTTCCATTGCAGTACAAAGCGTTAGGTTTTGGGTTTGGTGTGTAAAAGCTGCTCAAGGCATCAACTGCCTCAGGTGCCTTTCCCTCGATATTACACCTGGGAGCCTTTAAACTCCAGACTCGCTCCACATCCACCTTTCTTTACTTGAAAATACTGGGTTATTCTCTCGATCCAAACCCTGTGCACACACTCCGGCTTTCATCTCCTTTCACAAACAGCCGCACATTTCTTTTATTGTGTGAATTTAGGAGAGGAGGCGGTACGGTGGCGGAGTGTTCGGCACGTCTGCCTCACAGCAACAAGGTCCTGGGTTCGTCTCCCAAAGAACATGGAGTCGACGCCCAGCTCGGGCGTTTCTGTGTGGAGTTTGCATGTTCTCCCCGCGCTTGTGTGGGTTTCCTCTGAGTTCTCCAGTTTCCTCCCACAGTCCAAAAACATGCACCGGAGGTGAACTGGCTGTTCCAAATATCCCCCGGGTGTGAATTTGAGTGTGAATGTCTGTGTGAGTGTTGCCCCTGCAATGGCCTGGCAAACTGTCTAGGGTGTACCGCGCCCCCACCCGGAGTCAGCTGAGATGGGCACCAGCCTCCTCGCAACCACAATTAGGATTAAGCGGTTCAGAAAATGAATGAATGAATTTAGTGCCCGTACCACAGAAGGGGCTGATGGGGGTTTGGGTGGGCTGGATTTAAAGATGCATATTTGCATATTTTCCATAATATACCTGGGAGCATGAAGAGGGCATCACCATGAAAGGAAAACATTGTCAAACACTGGTAGGTTCTCACACTAAATTTGGCAAATTTCCATATAACTGTACATGTTTATTTATTAATTAATTAATTGATTAATTAATTTATCATCATTGATTTGTTTTCTGAACCGCTTAATCCTAATTAGAGTTGCGGGGAGGCTGGTTCCCATCCCAGCCGGGTCCGGGCGAGGACAGAGTAAACCCTGGACAACAAGCCAGGCCATCGCAGGGCAGAATCACGCTGATGGCTATGTCGCTCCTCTGATGAAAGTCAGCAATGGTTCTGTCGCATGAACCTCCCGCCACAGACAGTGAGAGACACGGCCGGCCTTTGATAACCCAGTTAGCGGCACTGGGGGGATCTCAGAACCATTGTGTGGTAAACGCATTCAAACAGCAAGCTATTAAAATGTGAAAAATGAAAAAAAAACAAAAACAAAAAAAAACTATAATAGTTAACAATTTGCTCTTTCGCTTTTTCCTCGGCTCTTTAGCGCGTTCACCCCACAGCGATGTCTCGTCACATTGAGAACAGTCTGGACTTCAACGTTGCAGATGACTGAGATGTTTCTGGATGGAGTTTCTATGTTCTCTTCATGTCTACCTGTTTTTTTTTCTGGGTCCTCTGACTTTGTTCAATAGTCCTGACAAATACGGATGTACCCCCGGGTTGAGATTGTGGGTTTTAAACCCATAACCTTCTCACTGTGGTGCGACACTGCTAACCATCGCACTAATGGTATTACCTGGTGATGTAATCATGAAAATCGTTGAGCCCAAGTTTTCTTTGTTTGTTTGTTTGTTTGTTTCCTTTGTTCAAGAACACCAGCTCTAGACTGCAGCACGGTTGAAGTCTGGCTTGTTACAGTGAAGGTAAACAGTGAGAGTTTTCCGATAACAGCACAACAACCTTATTGAATAAAATTCCCTTCTGAGATATGCCGTTAATTGATGGAACGGAAATCGTTGGAATTAACTGCGGCGCCTAAAGCAGTCGAGCTTACGGGTGTTTATCCAAAGCCTGGTTCGTGTCTCTCGCTCTTCTTCGCCTCACTTTCTTCCCGCTCTCCTTTGCTCATTGCTTTTCCGCGTCAGCGTGCAGTGTTCTGTGCCTGCGGCCGTCTCTCTCTCTCTCTCTCTCTCTCTCTCTCTCTCTCTCTCTCTCTCTCTCTCTCTCTCTCTCTCTCTCTCTCTCTCTCTCTCTCTCTCTCTCTCTCTCCCACGCTTCCTGACTCCACAGTCCTGGGAAAATCAGTGAGTCGACTGTGCCAGGGATCTGAAGTCTTTGAAATAATCAGAACAGCCCGCAGCCCCGCTGCACTGGAAGCCCTCTAATATATCAAGGTTGTGCTGCGGATATGGAGCCAAGGATCACAAGTAGGTAACGCCCACCTCTTATTTACCTTAACGCACACTCAGACGAAGACGTTCCACAGGACTTCTGCCTATAGTTCCTCCAGCATGGACACCGTGATACTGTATATCCACAGCTGGGCCACATCTGTTTCTTTATCTCCATTTGACCTCAACGTGAGTGAAGCTCGTGTCTCTACTCAGTGGATGTTTAAAGTCGTCACTCACCCGCCGGTGTAAACTCAGATAAATGACAATAATAATAATAATAATAATAATAATAATAATAATAAACATTCAGTTGTTTTCTGAGGTTCTTAATTCCTCTGAGAAGTTTTTAGTCTGAGTCATTTACAACATCACATACAAGGGTGTGGTTGGTCTGAGACAGTCGTCAACTCAAAAAAAAAAGAAAAAAAAAAAAAAAAAAACATGGGCTTCACCAAAGAATCAGCCAAATGAAATCAATTCTTTAGGGACGTGGGAGAGTCTGGCACCCATTTCAGCCAACTCTAGGTGAGGGGTACACCCTGGACAGCTCCCCAGAGCATTGCGCACACACACACACACACACACACACACCCACACACACACACACACACACACAGAGCTAGGGGTGATTTGGAACAGCCAATCAGCTTACTGTGCATATTTTTGGACTGTGGGAGGAAACTGGTACCCGGAGGAAACCCACGCGAATACGGGGAGGACGTGAAATGCATAGAAAGGCCTGAGTGTGGAAATCAAACCTAGGACGTTCTTGCTTTGAGGCGAACATGCAAACTGCTGCTCCATTGAGCCTGATTATAATTTTATGTATTAAATTCTAACCGGTTGCCATGTGTTGCGATACAAGGTGGTTGATTATGGATCGCAATGCTGATTGTCTGCTCTCGGGCAGGATCTTAATGCGTCGTTACTCGGATTATAGGCAGAATAAATATAAAAACATATGAAAAAGTCCTTTCAGTGTCCCTCGAGTGTATATCTATGCAACCTGCCACTCCCAGGCCTTTAAGTATGGCTGTTCACCCTGTCTTAGCCTGA
This sequence comes from Plotosus lineatus, assembly GCA_024760905.1. Lineage (NCBI taxonomy): Eukaryota > Metazoa > Chordata > Actinopteri > Siluriformes > Plotosidae > Plotosus > Plotosus lineatus. The sequence goes on along the minus strand of CM045729.1, from coordinate 3,891,110 downwards.
GCATGACATTTGGCCCAAATGTGCTAGATTCATGTCCACTGGGGTGGTGGGGATGGGGATGGGGATGGGGGGAGGGGCTTAATGTATTATGGTTGACCCTGCAGCCTGACCCCGAGGTCCTTAGCTGTGGTGTAATAGCATACCTGCCAACTTTAGAGAATGAACATTAGTAATCTTGAGTGACCTGTGAGGGGGCGATGTGATTGAGCAGGGAGAAGATGGGGGGCGGGGAGTAGCCGCCCTCCCATGGTAGAGACTTTCTGCAATTTCCAGAAAAAAGGCACTAATATAAACTGCCAATAACACAACACAAGCCCTGGTTTTCTATGTAAACATTGCCAGTCCAGTGATGTCAAACCCGCAATCCTGCTGCAGTAGCTCTTCCTACCTTCAACAGAAGTTCTTCTGAGTGGGTTATGGAGTGGCAAGGACTTCCTGGAGATATCAAGATGGTCCTCCTAGTCATTCGATGACCCGGCATCTTACTTTGTTCTTATGAATTAGACTGAAGATGTGCTCAGAGTCTGCATTACTGTGATATAGTAGAACCTCAACTTACGAAATCCCCAACAACGAAAAATCCAGATTACGAAAAACATTTTCCTAAATTTGTCTGTCTCTTTATACGAAACAAGTTCACTTTACGAAAGCACTATCTCAAAAATCCAAACAATTTTGTAAGAATATAACTCTGCTAAGAAGACATGGTCAACACACACACACACACACACACACACACACACACACACACACACACACACACACACACACACACACACACACACACACACACACACACACACAGTGTGATTGCGAGTGAAAAGAAGAAGTGGGCTCGTGGCATGCGGTTGAGTGATATCGTAAAGGAATATGGCCAAACCCGTCTACCATCGGTGCGAGATTGAAGCAGAATGAGGCCTTAAAAGGTATACTTTTATCATTTTTAAAGGGTTTAGGGGGTAGTATTGGGGGTCTTGGAACGAATCACATGTTTTACATGTAAAATGCGGCTCAACTTACGAAAAATCCCGGTGACAAAACCACTTCCGGAACGGATTAATTTCTTAAATTTAAGTGCCACGGTATATCCCAGTCAGTGATGGATACACGGACCTGCCTGTTGCCACAGACGTATGGTTAGAAGCACCATGCTACACCCGGTCTATGCGAAGCTCTGCTTGAAGAATTTCAGCAGTCAAGCTGTCGACTTGAAAGCGGCAGAACTCGTCTTCTACTGGATCCTTTCCCTCTCTAGACAGGCACTGAGGAAAAGTCTCGGCATAAAACAGCCATTGATTTAGTTTGGTGTTTGCACACTGTGTTACATCAAGGATTTCTGTATTCAGAAGAACCTCATCGCTGAAGGGATGCGATGTCTTCACGCACTCTCATGTCGCCGTGTTCTACTGTCTCACACTTACATGAAAGTGCTTCGCATCACATTCCAGATTTTCTGTGAGAAAATTGTGCACCAACTGTCCAACATGCACCTTGTCGTTGCTCATCTGGCTTTGTTCCGCGTGTTTACGTTAACGACTGCATGTATGTGGCCCACTGGGGATCTCATTGGCTCATTCACACTGTGCAACCGAAGCCGTCACATTAGCAGGGCCCCTCTCCAGCGGCTTCGGTTTCAGACCAGTGGTTCCACCCCAGCTGCGCATCACATTCACACCCTTATCTAGAGTGACTTCATCGTGCATTGTTCACTTTTTGAACTGATTAATCCTAATTCGGGTCGCAGGGACGCTGGCATCCATCTCAGCGGACTCCGGGCGAGGGCAGAGTACACCCTGGACGGCTCGGAAGGGCACCTACTCTTGTCAAAACTCATCGATGTTTTTTTTTTTTTTTTTTCAACATGAACCTCTCACTATAGACAGTGAGAGACATGGCCGGCCATTGATAACCCAGTTAGCTGCACTGAGAGTAGGTCTTGAACCCACAACCTTAGGATCAGTGATCCATCACCTTTACCACCAGGCCACCACTGCCCTCCAGTTTGATTTACGATTACTATGTGTTACATAACGCAGTAAATGAGGATTAAGGGTCTTGCTCAAGGACCCAGCAGTAGCAGGTTGATGGGACTGGGGCTTGAACCAACAACGTTTGTATTACTAATCTAGAGCCTTAACCACAGAACCGCCACTGACCTGGTTAATGTTTATTGCTTTCAAAAAACACACAACAGAGTAGAAAATTGTAATTTCATCAAAAATAGTAATAATTACGCCAAAATTGTAATGTTTGCAGATATGTGATGATGTATAGGTGACAAATAAAGCCTTCAATCTTCAAGTATGGGCAAGGGCAGAGTACACCCTGGATGGCTCGCTAGGCCATCACAGGGCAGAAACACGCTGGCGGCTATGCAGCTCCTCTTTTTCACGAACCTCCAACACAGACAGTGGGAGACACGGCCGGCCTTTGATAGCCCAGTTAGTGCACCGGTGGACAGACAGTCATACACACCCTTCCTATCATAGCACCCCCCCACACACACACACACACACACACACACACACACACACACGGGGGATCAATGTGAATGCCTGCAGCACACAATGTAATGGCAGCGCATCTCTCCAGGCATCTATAATTAAAAAGTGCAGCACTATGATGAAATGTATTCAGGAGAACGGAGCGGTGGTGAGAGAGCAGACAGTCACGCGTCAGTTCCTCCATCCTTCTCTTTATCATCCCTGCAGTCCTTTCTGCCTGGAAGAACCTGCTACACACCTCTATTCACTCGAGAACTCAAACTGAGCGACAAATCATCTCGAATATGGAGGAGATGTGAACAAAGCGACTGAAACAAAGAGACAAGTGGTAGTAATGGTTATGTTTCTCAATGTGCTCTGTCTGCGGGGGGTGGGGTGGGGTTAGCGGTACACGCGTGCGTGTAGGCTGTGGGTTCAGCAGTGCCAAGCTTTGAAAAATATAAAACGCTCAGAGGGAATCAAGATAAAAGACAATACTAAAATAAGACGAGAAAGAGGGCCACATGTTGAGTAAATAGGTTATTCTCCCCGCGGCTGAGGAAACACACAGCCGAAATAAATAAATAACCAACGCTGTGAGTAACAGCAGTGTCTCCGAAATCAGAGATTATGTCCATATTACATCATCATAACATTCACATTTCATACATCGCATTAAATTCTTACTGTCGGGTTAATTCGCCTTCTCAACATGATCCAGGAATATTATTTATCCCTCACCACAGCGCCACGCAGCAGATCTGCAGCCTGAATTCTCATATACGGCTGCGTCCGTGACTTTATTCAACAGGTAAAACTCTGCTGGGCTTTTTACTCCCGAGCCCAGCGGCTCATCAGGGCCGGTGCTTGTTTCCGGTTTCCGTAGCATGAAGCTACCAGGACTTCAACTTCTCCTGGATGGGACGCGAGTCCATGGCAGGTTCCCCTCCCAGTATATTTTACTGTTTCCCATTTATACTGCTGGGTGAACAGAGGCACACTCGGGGTTAAGACCTTGCCCAGGGGTCTCAGCACAGTGGAGGTCTAACTGAGATTCGAACACACAACCTCCCAATCATCAACCCAGCACCCTAACCACTATGCCACTGGCCCCACTTTTATAAAACAGGAACGGTGCAGAAAGTTTTCTGGGTGGGATGCCTCGGCGTGGACTCGTGTACGATGGCGATATTGTCACTTTCAGGTACATCATTACAGAGTGCAGTCATCACCCGCTGTAGCACGATTCACTTATCATACCTCCAGTATTTATTTTTTTATTTTTATTTATTTATTTTTTTTTTTGGGGGGGGGGGTCTGGAGTGTATTCAAAGTGATAAACGATGGATTCCTGGGTTTCCCCCAGGTACTCTGGTTTCTTCCCACAGTCCAAACACCTGCATACTAGCTGATTCACTGCATGACGGAGTTTCTATGAGGGGTTGGATGTTCTCCCTGTGGTCATGTGGGTTTCATCTCAGTCCTCAAGTTTCCTCCAACAGGAAACCCCCCCCCCCCCCCCAACCCTCATACAGTAGGATTAGATCGTATTGTAATGCCTTAAGCATAGAAATTATTTCCGGTCCGAGTCTGAAAGGCATCATCATGTGATTTCTAGAGCATTTTGAATTGCACCAATCACAGTGCAACGTTGATAAATGTGGCAAATGCAAACACTGCTTCCATATAAGAAGCCACGCCCCGTAAACCTTTTGGAATGATGATTGTCCTTTGAGATTGTGGAAAACTTTCGACTCTGCCATTCAGTGATAGACTGAAAAGATGCTTCGCAACCCGAATCGAGAAGATCGCAATCTGGAACTGTGTAGATATTCAAAGTTGGAAGATGTGATCTGGGTCAGTGTTGCTTGGCCGTGCCGCGCTCTTGTAGTTGGAGGAATTTGCTGCCAAACTTTCTCAAAGTCTGCAGAGGTTTGGTGGACAGTGGCACACCAATGTTATCTGTCCCCAGCATAGCCCCCAATGGTCTGATCAAGCACCAATACAGGATGGCTCTAATGGAGTCTGTGTAGGATTTCTTTGGTGGGCTTTCATGTTTTTTTCTACCCCATGAAGCAGGTATGTGAGAACGCAGTGGTCGTCCGTGAGTGCACGTGAGGTGAGAGTTGACGTGAGATTTGCTTGTTTTTGTATGTAGGCCTCTGTGAATCAACAATACGCTGCAAAAGTATTTTTTAGACTTTATTTTCTTTTCTCTCTCTTTTTTTTTTTTTTTTTTTACATTATAACCTAGAATTTAAATGTTTTCAAATCCTATGATTTAAAATTAATTAACAAAATATTGTAAGTTGGTGAGTTGTAATGAAAAACATGTATACAGTGGTACCTTGACTCACGAGTGTCTTTTAGTCTTTTATAACAAATTTTCCATGATACAGGCTTCAATCCACCAAAAATCCGCCCCATGAAATGAGCAAAATTTTGATTTACGAGCTCTGCTGGGGAAACAGCTTTTCCGGGCCAATTAGCCGCATATTCTTCTGAATGTATGACTCCAAGCTCCGAGAATGCCTTATGCAGTACTTATTTTATGTAATACCCCATATAATAAGAAAAAAAAAAAAAAAAAAAAAAACATTTCATGACACCAAAGCATTTCAGCTGCACCTTTCCTTCCTCCGCCTTTATGGTTGAAGTGCCCTTGAGCAAAGTACCTAATCTCCCACTGGTCTCTGGGTGCCCCAGTGAGTGTGGCAGCCCACTGCTCCACATGTGTATGTGCTCACTGTTTATGTGCGTGCTCACTTTGGATGGGTTAAATGCAGAGACAATAAATCAATGTTAATACAGTATTGGGGCGGCCATAGCCTAATGGTTAGAGAGGTGGCTTTGGAACAGAAAGGTCATTGGTTTGATTCCCAAATCAGTAGGAAAAGTGTGTGTGTTGGGGGGGTGGGGGTAGGGGGGTTGAACGGCACCTTACCTTCCTCCACATTCATGACTGAAGTGCCCTTGAGCAAAACACCTGACCCCAAGTAATCTCCAGGTGTCCCTAATCTGTGTGCAGCAGTCCACAGCTCCAAGTGTAGGTGCTCATGATGTGTGTGTGTGTGTGTGTGTGTGTGTGTGTGTGTGTGTGTGTTAGCGTGCTCATTTTGAATTGGTTAACTGTAAAGGCAATCATTTCCCTTTACAGGATTAATACAGAATAACCAAAAGAAAACTAAGTAACCTGAAGAAGCTGCAGCGCTCCGCAGCAGAGACTCAGAGACTGATGTATCTGTGCATGGGATCACAATAAGCCACACCATCCACAGAGCTGGGCTTTATGGAAGAGCGGTCATTTCCATGGGGGTAAAAATGTCAATGGAATTGTTATGTATTCATCACAGGCACTGGCGGTCGACACGATGACTGCGCCATATGCCACTCAGACGGTCACATTTTCTAGGCAAGTGCATATTTCCTTCATCCATTAATGCCAGAAACTGTCTACATATTGTGCAGGAAGGGCCAGGCACTCCCGGGTCTATCAACTGGTGATGTGACTGATACATTGGTGGTGAATTTCATGAAGAAATCTGTCTATCAAAGGTGTAGATGTGGAGATTGTTTAAGAAGCTCAGCTCATGGACACCAAACTGGACCTTCTAGAAGAAGAGTAAAAGTAGTTTGTCCATAATACTACACAGCCAGCATGCTGTAAGTGTGCCTGTGGTGGCAGCTTTATTTGTAAATATTTATTTATTTGTACCTTTATTTATTTGGGCGAAGTAACATTGGGAGAAAATGCGATGTCTGTCTACAGTTGCATTCCACAAACTAAATCCAATGTGACATCACTGCTCAGCAGCACTTTTGGTATGAATGTTGGAACTGGGTAACTTTAAGAGCCTATCAATTTTTCTCAAAGTCCAAAATTCAGTATGACGTCCATGGGCTGAGGGATTCTGCCTGTTTGTGGTGGTAATTTCTATTTTATCATGCACTGGACTGGCATCATGAAGATGACAAGTGCCATGAGACCAATTAGCAACAATATGCTAGTTCTGTTTTAGGTGTGCATCTCTGGAAACTTCAGAAGAACAAGAAGATGATGATGATGATGATGATGATGATGATGATGATGATGATGATGATGATGATGATGATGATGATGGGAATGTAGGAGAATGTTGTCTAGACTTCAGTATGTTGTTAACAGTGTTAATTACTCAGTCCGTGCTGCTGTACACAGAAAAACACTTTTAACCATCGACTAATTAGTATTAAATATTTCACTGAACGTGACAAAAAAAATACACCATAAACCCCTCCCCCAACCACTGTTAGAGTCTATCACTCCATTCCACTCCTTTCCCCCTCATGCACCCACACAGTGAACTCTTCATTCTCCCTGAATATATTTTGGCTACTTATATAGGCAGTCAGTGTATTTTCTATGTGCCGTCTGTAGCTATGTTATGTAAGAAGGCGTTATGTAAAGTGCACAATACTTATTTCATCATATTCTAAAAGTTTCATTTTTTTTAAGTTGAAACTATGTGGGAAAATAGAAAATCAAAATGAAAGTAGTCATTCATTCTCTGAAACACTTAATCCCAATTAGGGTTGCAAGGAGGATGGAGCCCATATCAGCAGACTCCGGGCGAGGGCAGAGTACACCCTGGGCAGCTCGCCAGACCATCACAGGGGGAAATTATGCTGATGGCTATGCAGCTTCTCTTGATGAAAGTCAGCAATGGTTCTTTTACATGAACCTCCCACCACAGACAGTGAGAGACATGGCCGAGCTTTGATAACCCAGTTAGCTGCGCTGGGGGGCAGGGGGGGGCAGCAGTGACAACCCAATGATATTGGGGCTTGAACCCCAACCTTGGGCTTGACAATCTATCACCTTACCACTGAGCCACCAGTGTCCATTTTTGAAATGTATTTTTACATTTATTTCATTACAGATTGTATAAAACTCAAAATATTGAATATTTTCTTGGTATCATTTGTTGGTAAACATCAGAAATATCATTTCATCATGGGAAATATAGCTCTCGAAAGGCTTGTCATCTTGTTCTGACCTTCACATTTAAACGAGGCATTTAGAAAATCAGAACATTTCTGGAACTCAGCTTGGTAGGGTCCCTACCAAGTGTGATGAAAATCTGTATTTGGGTGTGGTCAGGAGTTTGTTCACATTCAAACTGATGAACAAACAAACATTTGCGAATGATTGCAAAATATATTCTCAAACAGTTTAAGTAGCAGAGGTAATAACAAGGAGTATGAAATATAACAGAACGTGAAACAGAAAGGGACCCAATACTGGTCCTTGGGGGAGCACCATGAGGAAAACCATGTGTCAATAAGAAACTGGAACTTCAGAAGTCTTGGTGGGAAGTTGAACATGTTAATAGAGTGTCGTATGGGTTCTAGTCTGCTCTTCACACACAGGAATATTAGCGTTAAGGATATCCAGGGAGAATAAACACCAGATCAAAATGTACAGGGATCCCTCGCTACTTCACATTTCAATTAATGCAGCTTCAGTGCATTGCAGGTTTTTAAAAATAAATAAATAAATAAATATTGAATTCAAAATTAAGGAAATTAAGGAAGAATAGGTGGAAAAGTTAAGGAAAATGTCACAAAAACAAGGCCAATTATGCAAAAAAAAAACCCATAAAAAACAAAAAAACAAAAACAAAACAAAACAAAAAAAAAAACCTAAACCAACAAAAAACAACTCAAAATATCCTATCAAAACTGGATACATTGTTGCATCTGTTTGCGTGCGCAGCCACGCCCCCTCTGCCGGAGCCTAGTATTAAGTGTACCTCAGGATAATGTTTAATTAGATTTCACACAGATCTATCTTTCTGTAGATTTTATTCCATTTCTATTTCTACTTGTTCTTCAATTTCATTTCACCTTTCCTTTCACTTTCAACCTGCGGACAGCTTTGTTGGTATCGCCAGATGTTTGCAAAACGAATGTTGGTATGTTGGAAAGCGTCTGTATGCAAAAATGTATGCAGGGCGCTGGATCACTGATCCAAAGGTTGGGGGTTCGAGTCCCACTCTCCACAAGGTTGTCACTGTCCCCCCCCAGTGCAGCTAACTGGGTTATCAAAGGCGGGCCATGTCTGTCACTGTCTATGGTGAGAGGTTGATGTAAAAGAACCATTGCTGACTTTCGTAAAGAGGAGCTGCAAAGCCGTCAGCGTGTTTCTGTGCCTTGCTAAAAAGGGTTGTGACAGGAAGGACATCCGACGTAAAAACCTCTGCCAAATCAAACGTGCGAATCACATGATTCACTGTGGCGACTCCCGAGTAAAAGGGAAAAAGTTGAAAGGAACAGGGATATACGTCATGTGGGGGTGTGCAGGTGGGGTGATCCTACTTCGCGGATTTCAATGGTTGCGTGGGGATCTCGGTCCCAATTACCTGTTTAAAGTGAGGGATCCCTGTGTTTTATATATGGTGGGAGGAGCATGCTAACTGTTTAATGCATTCATTTTCTAATCCGCTTGATCCCAAATAGAGTTGTGCGGAGACTGGCACCCATCTCAGCCAAATCTGGATAAATGTGAGGTACATCCTAGGCAGCTCGCCAGACCATCACAGGGCAGCACACAACCAGTCACACTCACTCCTAAAGGTGATTTGGAACAGGTTGTTCACCTACTGTGCATGTCTTTGGACTGTGGGAGGAAACCAGAGTACCTGAAGGAAACTCATGCAAACATGTAGAGAACATGCAAACTCCACACAGAAACACCTCGACCCTGGGAATCGAACCCAGGAACCACCACTGTGCCACTATTATGTCCCTTTCAGTCATTCATTTTCTGAACTGTTTTATCCTAATTAGGGTTGGAGGGAGTTGCTGGAGTCCATCTCAGCCAACTCGGGGCGAGGGCAGGATACACCCTGGACATATCACTAGTCCATCACAGGGCCGATTCTTACCCTTAAGAAAGATTTTGTCACTGAATTTGTCACTAACTAGCGAAGCAGCTCACTAACTTTATTACATCAGCTCATATTTTCCAGCCTAGCCGATTAGATTTCTGAAATATAGGTCTGAGCGTCAGATGAATAATTTTACTCGACTCAGTAATGAACTTATGATTTGTGAAATTTTTCACAGAGCTGCACTTAAATGAAACCAGCGTAGTGACGTGAATCCGGTACATGTAGATGTTTGCACAGTTTCCAGCTTCAGAGATTTTCCCTTACATTAGTATTAAATAGGGCGCTATTCATTTGATTTTATCCTCCAGTCTCTTCACGTCTCCAGTCCATTATTCCTGCTATAAAGATACACGAGGAGACGTTTTTAAATTCGCTCGCTGGACTGTGCTGCAGGACTTCAACTTCCTGTCAGCACCGCTGTCCTGTTCCATGTCACGTTCAGCACTTCGCCAAGAGCAAATTTACAGTCTACTAAAATAATAAAAAAAATAAATAAAAAAATTAAAAAAAATTAAAAAAGGCTCCTCATTTTTCCAGAGGTGACAGAATGATTCCAGAGAGCTTCAAATCCTCCCAACAGCATCTCCTGCTGCTGAATATATTAAAAATAATCATTTAAAAAACCCTCGAGGTGAAACTTCCAGTCGTAATTAGAGTCCTCAGTGGAAACCCTTTCAGTTTTCGGGTATCTGTTGACTTTGTGATTATTCTTCACATCAGTGCAGAAAACATCTGCATGATCCATCGCCTATTAATATTTAATCTCTTTTTAATTCTATACAATGCTGATTTCATACAAAGGTTATATTTCACTGCACTGAATGTATTACAGAATCTCTTTCTTTTCAATTTGCATTTTAAATCAAGACTCATTTGTTCAAATGCAAAACCTTAATCCAGTTACATCTGGGGAAAACGTTAACAGTAACTGATGAACAAATACAGTGCCGGCGTGACACACACACACACACACACACACATATATATATATATATATATATATATATATATATATATATATATATATATATATATATGTGTGTGTGTGTGTGTGTGTGTCTGTGTTTAGTGAAAAGGCGTGTGTACAGTGTGAGTGTATTTTCTATATGGTTTATGTATGTGTTTGGTATACGTGTGTGTGTGTGTGTGTGTGTGTGTGTGTATGTGTGTGTGTGTTTGGTGTAAAGGTGTGTACAGTGTGGACCCTCACTCTCTCTGTCTTTCTCTCAGTCTTATTCTCTCTGTCTGTCTCTCTCACCCCCACTATCTCTCTCTCTCTCTCTCTCTCTCTCTCTCTCTCTCTCTCTTTCACTCACTCACACACACACACACACACACACACACACACACACACACACTACTCTCTCTTTCTCTCTCTCTCTCTCTCTCTCTCTCTCTCTCTCACCCCCACAATCTGTGTGTCTCTGAGCTAGATTGTCTGTCTCTGACAGAGACTGGGGTGAGAGAAAGAGAGAGAGAGAGTCTCTTCAGCCTGTTTGACTCTCTCTGTCTCTCACCTCCACTCTCTCTATC
>CM045729.1:3870162-3875162 GCA_024760905.1 Plotosus lineatus | reverse complement strand
TACAGAGACGCTTACTCTGTTTTACACAACAAAATAATTTTAAAATGTTTTATTTTGGCTATTTTTGGACATGATGTATTTTTGAATATATTCCTTTATTTACCTTTTGTTTATTTATTTATTTATTTGGCTGTCTGTTTTCCACATTAATTAATTCATTCATTTATTCATTGATTTTATAAGTGGTGTAATCCTGATTAGGGGAGCAGGAAGGCTTGCGCCCATCTCTGCCGACTCCGGACGAATGCAGGGTACACACTAAGTGGCTCTCCAGGGCATCGCAGGACCGACGCTCAACCAGTCACACTCACTCTCATACCCAGGGGTGATTTGGAGGAACCAATCAGCCTTCTCCGCATGTTTTTGGACTGTGGGAGAAAACCGGAGCACCTGGAGGAAGCCCACATGAGCACCCTGAGCCTGGAAACCAAACCCAGAACCTTCTTGCTCTGAGATGAACATGCTAAACACTGTGCCACCTTATTTATTTATTTGTTTATTTATTTATTTTATATATTTGTGTATTTATTTATTAGTTTGTTTCCTTGGATATATTTGTAGGTGGTATCATGGGTTGCCGATCTTAAGGTTGGGTGTTCAAGCCCCACTATCACCGGGTTTTCTGTGCTGTCCCCTAGTGCCCCAGCTGGGTTATCAAAGGCCGGCCATGTCTCTCATTGTCTCTCGTGGAGGTTCATGTAACAGAACCATTGCTGACTTTCGTAAAGAGGAGCTGCAGAGCCATCAGCGTGTTTCTGCCCTGCGATGGCCTTTCAAGCCGTCCAGAGTGTACTCTGCCCTCACCCAGAGTTGGCTGAGATGGGCACCGGCCTCCGAGCGACACTAATTAGGACTTAGCGGTTCAGAAAATGAACGGATGAATAATGGTCAGCATGTTCGTCTTCCAGCAAGAAGGTCGTGGTTTGGATATGAATGGCCATGTGTGTCGTCCCTGGTTCTCCCGCGACACTGATAGGATTCACCAGTTGGGGAAATGATGGGCTTTTTCCAACCAATCCCAGCGGCTCATCAGGCCGGGGCTTATCCCCGGTTTCCATAGCGTGAAATGGCTAGGAGCTATCAACTCGTCCTTGGTGGGACGCTAGTCCATCGCAGGTTCCCTTCCCAGTATATTTTACTGGTTCCCATTTATACTGCTGGGGGAACAGAAGCACACTTGTGGTTAAGACCTTGCCCAGGGCTCTTAGCACAGTGGGGGTCTAACAGGAATTTGAACTCACGACCTCCCGACCATGCGCACAACACCCTAACCACTGCACCACCTTTGACTTTGAGCAAATGACGAGTGAGATTTATTTCAACATTTGTTTCGCTTGATTTATCACATTATTTATTTCACTGTTTATTTACTTCGCTGCCACTTTCTCTTATTTATTTGATCAGTCAGTATTTCAACCCCCTGATTTATCCTTTTTTTGTGGTTTAAACACTGTTTGGTTTTAAAGTCGTTGGTTTATACACGTTTACAAAAGTTCCCTCTCAGACCCACTTGAGAAAACTCCGGCAACCTCAGAGCGGCCGCGTCCTCTGAACAGCACCCTGTGTTAGTATTTCCCTTTACTTTATTCTACTTTTGAGCGAGTTTAACTGTTACATTTATTACAGAAATGACAGTGTGGGTCTCGCTCAGTGTGGACACGGTGACCTACACTGGACGACTTGAGGGTTACGCTACAGCGGGACACGTTAGTATCTGATAAAAAATAAAACACTGATAGTGAGGTTCGTGCATGGCGAGGTCGACGTGTTGAGCATGGAAAAAATGAATGTGAGAGAAAAGAGAGTGCGGGACGGGACTTCGGGGAGGAAATGTACGGGATGACAGGATGTCTCTGCTGTTTGACATTTGGATGAATAGAGATCAGAAGTGAGCGTGAATGAGTGACAGACAGATGACAATGAGATGCGGAGACGTGATTGTAGCACAAAGACGGAGCGCCGAGGTTCTCGGTGAAGAGAAGGAATCATGAAGCTTTCTTTTTTTTTTTTTTTTTTTTTTTTTTTTTCTTTTTTTGACGGATCATCTCACAGACACTTATGAATATAAAAACTATCCGAAAAAATAAATATATAAAACCTTTGAGTGAACTCAAAGTGGAGTTTATAAAAAAAAAAAAAAATCGAATCCTCACACCTGCATTCGAAGCAACACAAACTTGTTCCTCGCTAGTCTGCATTTGCTGCTCAGCCAGATGTTTGCATCTGTCGGGTGAAGGAAGGACCTCAGCTTGTTGTTTATTCGATAGAATCGGATCATTGGGTCAGAACAAAAACCAAAAACTTAACATAAAATTAATCTGAGGCGCCATCGTAATTACGAGCTATGTGCACCAAAAAGTCATAATTACAACCTGGGAGAACAAACCTTCGGTTCTGAAAGATTCTTCAAGAGGAAAATAGGAATCATGGTGTCACTGATAGGAAATAAATTATATTCGCTTCATTATACTCGGGTCACGAGTAGTTTGGCGCCGACCTCAAGCAACTCAGACGTACCTCTCTTCTGCCACTTCCTCCAGCTCTTTCAGAGGGATGCCAAGGCAAGAGACCTAATCCATCCAATGTGTTCAGGGTCGGCCCCGAGGTCTCTCCATGGTCGGACATTAACAAAACACCACACCAGGGAGGCATTCGAGGGTCATTCTAACCAGATGGCTGAGCCAGCTCAACTGACTCCTCGCAATGCTGAGGAGCAGCGAATCGACTCCGAGCTCCTCCAGGATGGCTGAGGTTCTTACCTCATCTCTAAGGGAGAGCCCTGCCCCTGGCGATGGAAGCTCATTTCAGCCGCTCGTATTGGCGATCTTGTTCTTTCAGTCACTATCCAAAGCTCATGACCGTAGGTGAGGGTTGGAACGGAGGTCGACTTGAGAGCTTTCCCTTGCAGCTCAGCTCCTTCTTCACTACAACCGACCATTACAGGCTCCGCTTTACAGCAGAGGCTGCAGTGAGCCTTCACTTTTAAACAAGACCCCAAGATACTTAAACTCTTCCACTTGGTGGCAGGATCTCATTCCTGACCTGCGGGGGCATTCCACCCTTATCTGACTGAGAACCATGGCCTTGGACTTGGAGGTGCCGATTCTCATCCCGGCCGCTTTGCATTCAACTGCGAATTGCTCCAATGAAAGCTGGAGGTCCTGGATTGGTGAAGCTAAAAGGACAATGTCATCTGCAAAAAGCAGAGACAAGATCTGATGGCAACCAAACCAGAACCAATCAATGCCTTAGCTGCACCTAGAAATTCTGTCCATAAAAATTATGAACAGAGACGGTGACAAGGAACTCCAACCCTCACCGGAAACGAATTCAACCTGTTCCCAATGCGGACCAAACCCTGGCTCCGGTGATACAGCCACCAAGTGGCCCACAGCAACGGGTCCGGAATGCCGTATTCCCTGAGCACCACCTCACAAGATACCCCAAGGGACATGGTCAAAGCCTTCTCCAAATCCACAAAACACATTTGGACTGATTGGGCACACTCCCATCGCCCCCTCCAGGATCTTGTAAGAAGCATATAGAGCTCGTCGAGAGTTTCACGGCGAGGATGAAAAGACAGATTGTCTTTCTACTTGAAATATTTAAAACACAGCTGTGAGGTTAAAAGCTGGTTAAATCTTTTTCCATCAGGTTTCACTCTCAGAACATTAAAAACCACAAACTCGCGAGTGTCAAGCATGCTCAGCTTTTAACAAACAGATCTCTATAAGTGAAGGAGCATGTTGGCGTCTGAATATTAAAGCAGTGAAGCCTTTTAACGTTAAAAATACAGCCATACCAAGGTCTTCAAACATCGAAACAGGAACATCGGTTCATTCGGACACACCACTGGTTCCCTTTTACCCTGTAGCAACCCATCTTACAGATGTGCAACAAATTAAAATTTGAATTTTCCCCACATTGCGTTCTATGACCGGTTCTCTCTACGAGGTTAATGCTAATTAAATCAATAAACATTTGTGAGCCACTCCACCGAAAGTAGGCTCTTGTATCCAAAAATGAAAAATGAGCTTCTGCAAAATGCAGCAAAATGTTTGTCAACACCTTGACAACTGAGCGAGTTATGCCATTTCTTGTGTCAGCATTCAACTAAAAATTTCAAAAGATGTTTTAGAGAAAAATGAGCACAAAGATTGTACTTCTTCCAACATCATTAGTCCTCAGCAACCAAACATTTTTATTCACTTCAGCCATATAAACTTTTGGAAAACATGTCGAGGAAAGGTTTTATGAGGAGATGATAAGAGAAATCATCCTCATTTTAATCTGACACGCCCTTTGTAAACCCACAAGTTACCGTGGTAACCCCCAAAAATGAAAAAAAAAACAAAAAACCCAACTATATATATATATGGTGATAAATGGAGTTTCAATAGAAAGTCTTTGTCCTGTCCTTTTATTTTTGTGTATATATATATATATATATATATATATATATATATATATATATATATATATATAGAGAGAGAGAGAGAGAGAGAGAGAGAGGGAGAGAGAGAGGATTTTCTGAGTAGATCCTTCCGTAGGAGAGTGCTCAATACTTTTTGGTAGAGCAAATAACAAAAATAAAAGGACAGGACAAAGACTTTCTATTGAAACTCAATTTATCACTACAGATCTGTTTCGCGGGGTGGTGAAACCATCCTCTCTCTTCAGGTGATTATAGAGGAATTCCTGTCCTTTTATTTTTGGTATACATATATATATATATATATATATATATATATATATATATATATTTCAATAATGAATGTATATGTTTCATTTCTGTTTATTCCAATAAGATCAGTATGTATCTTTTCGACCATTATATAAAGGTTCAAGTGTTTTCAAATGATACTGATTGAAAAAAAAAAAAAAAAAGTCTGGTCACACTGAAATTAAGAAAACTCTATATAAGAGCACTATATAGGGTAATGGTGGCCTAGTGGTATAGGGTGCTGGATTGCTGATCCTAAGGTTGGGGGTTCAAGCAA
>CM045729.1:3850162-3865162 GCA_024760905.1 Plotosus lineatus | reverse complement strand
AAGGGAACAGCCGAAAGGAAAAGAAGACTACTACTACTACTACTACTACTAGACATGAACGGAATTGGCACTTCTGACTTCGAGCAGATTTTTATTTAATGTATGGGTTCTAAAACCATGGTAGATAGCCTACAACTGATGCTTCTAAAGGATTAAGCAGGTCATTATAACTTAGAAACAAAAGTTTCAGGCTGTTGGCTTAGTTGGTTGAATTTTAATGGATTTTCAAAATTTGAAGATTTTCAGCATTTTTGTGAAATTTCACTTGTGTGACCCCTTTTAAACCCCAACTCATGATAGAAAGCCTACAACTGATGGATACCAATGACTCCAGCAGGTACTTTTCCCTTGGAAATCAAAGTATCAATGTATTGACTTGTTTGGTTAAATTTGAATGAATTTTCAAAGATTGGTTTGGCAAAGATTGGCCTCAGTTTGAAGGATTTCTGAGGGACAACAACTTCAAAAGTGAGAAGAACTGGCCTCCATTAATAAAATGGTGTAGTTTAGTCTACCCCATTAAAATAGCATAGTGGGGCTTTCCAGATGTCTAATTTTGAAAATAGGGGCATCTAAAAATTCCATCTTTTCCAATTTGGTGCCATTCACTATTAAAAAAAAAAACAAAACAAAAAAAAAAAAACTACAAACCCTATTACCTGAGAGGCCTGAAACTCCACAATGCAGAGGTACGTTGTACAAAAGACTGATAAATGGCATTAATTGTTTGTAGAAAGTAATAATTCTTGTTTCATAGTTTTCCTAAAAGTATTCCAAACGACGTCCGAGCCAGGGGCTTGAAGCAGGCTGTATCTCGCAAACCGTTCAAGATAATTGCATGCAATTTAGACTGGTGATTCATAATGGTAACCCAACAAATAGAGCCTAAAACCATCCATTTATGATGACTTCTAGATTTTTGGTGCCGGTACCTACTTAAAAACCCTCTCTGAATCCATCGAACATCAACATCTACATGCCGGTATCACTTCTATCTTTCCTTTCTGAAAATCTTGAATTTTTGTTGACACCTAAATGTCTTCTATCTTTTGTTGAATAACCTCCTTGGCCCTAATCATTCTGCTTCAAAGCAGCACATTCCACAGAGACCACACTCTTGGCTGTTATAGAGAAGCTACATGCTGCAAAATCAGACAGGATGTCATCAGTCCTCATCCTCCTTGACCTTTCAGCAGCATTTGACATGGTCAACCACAAGACTCTCTTTTCCACACTCAGGAGTGGAGGAGTCTGTGGTGTA
This sequence comes from Plotosus lineatus, assembly GCA_024760905.1. Taxonomy (NCBI): domain Eukaryota; kingdom Metazoa; phylum Chordata; class Actinopteri; order Siluriformes; family Plotosidae; genus Plotosus; species Plotosus lineatus. Next base: position 3,863,901 of record CM045729.1, on the reverse strand, counting down.
GCATAGCAATGGTTTGCTTCATAACTGGAAGGTCGCTCATTTCAGGTTACATTGAGGGAACTCACACTTTCTTCATGCCAACTTGACACTGGAATTCCCCAGGGCTCAGTTCTTGGTCCACTTATGTTCTCTTTTTATATTAGGTCCCTCGGTGATGTGATATCCTCACATGGGTTCTCATACAACATTCAACTTGTTTTCTCTTTTCCTCCCTCAGACACTGATGGTTTTGCCTGGATCTCTGTATGTCTGGCAAGTATCTCCTCATGGGTGGCAGCTCACCAGCTGAAGCATAATCCCAGCGAGACTGAATTGCTGTTCATCCCAGCTGATTCATCCCCACACCAAGATCTTGAAATCAAACAAATCGCTTTCAGAATATATTCAGTGTTGGGCTTTTTCCACCCAAGCCTAGTGGCTGATCAGGCCGGTGCTTATCCCCGGTTCCTGAACCGTGAAGTATATTCACTGATTGTAACTTTAACGCTCTTGTGTAGGTCTCTCTGGATAAGAGCATCTGCTGAATGCTGCAAATGTAAATAAATAACTCACTGTGTGACTTTTACTTCTGTGCCTCTCCTTTTAAAGTATCTTTAAAGTTTTAAGTACAGACGCATTTCAGAGAAGACAATTTGTTACACAACATGAAGAAAGGATTCATATTTAAAGCCATAAAAACGAGATGTGGGTTAAATTAGTCATTCTTGTCATTTTTGTGTGTGTGTGTGTGTGTGTGTGTGTGTGTGTGTGTGTGTGTGTGTGTGTGTGTGTGTGTGTGTGTGTGTGTGTGTGTGTAAATGCATCTTCAGTGAATACTACTCTATGGTTATTTATTTATTTATTTAGCCTCAGGCTTGTATTTGCAGTTTTCAGGTTGCCTCTTGCTAATTGGTTGTTCCTGGTAATGAGAGTAATGAGGGGTTTCAGGGTGTGCCTCAGGACTGAGGTAAGTGGTCCACATTACTCCTAACTGCACTCAGTCATCTATAATTATTCTCTCTTCATTTTATTTTCCTGATACAACCATGAGGATTTTTTTTATTTCTTCTTCTTTTGCTGAAGAACAGTTGGAGGAACTGCAATTCCTTCCCTCACCTTGCAGGTCTGTTCTGGTCCAAGCAATCCAAATTGCACCTGCATGATCCTCCCAGGTTCTTCTATACCTTCTCTTTAATGTGCTTCCTCTATCTTCCCATCTTTCATTTCTTACTGATCCTTGCAACCAAAAATAATCAACAATCATCAATCTCTAGATATTTATCAAACCAAAGTTGAAATCGTTCTTGTTCTCCATGAACCACAAGCATTGCTGGATGTGACCCATTATAATTGTGATAAGAAAATGTTCTAGAAGACTCATCTCTGCACTTTATGCTTATTCTAAATATTCTCACCTTCAGTGTAGACCTTCTAAACATCTACATATTCAATACTTTTTAAACATCCACATCTTCACTATTCATCTTTTAAACCTCTACATATAAACAAAGACCTTCTGAACACCTACATCTCAGGAAAGACCTACCAAACCTCTTCATCTTTCAATAAAGACATTCTTAACTTCTACTGTACATCTTCACTGCAGACCTTCTAATTGTCTCCAGGTTCTTGTTGTGAGGCAGATGGGATAATCACTGTGCCAGGCCATGATTTGGTAGATAATTCACAGTGGACATTTGCATCACTCTTCTTCTGACGTCACCCTGAGTTTCACCAAAACTGCAGGATCCAGAACTGTACCACAACCAGATCTTACTCCATCCAGGAGCTGAGGAGCTTTCTATCGCTGTATGTTTTTAGCACTAGACTCGTGAGTGTCAGGCATTGCCAGATGCCAATCATAACACTGACTGCTGCCTTCTGAAAGTGAAGTACATTATAAAAGGGGCGGCGTTAGAATGAATACACCATCAGGTGATCAGATCAGGCAGTGCAACTCAATGATTTCCTGGATTTCAGTTCATAGACTGCTATGGAATTACAGTCAAGTGAAAATTCTAAGTTGTAGGCAGACAACAGTGACGATACACGTTTACTACTTCGGGTTTTTTGGCGCAAGAATTTCCACCATTTCTTTTCTCAGGACGTCTGAATCTGGTGCTTGGACTTCAGTCACGGATGGGACAGACATCTCACAAAACCAGCACGGCTAATGACTCTCTCCATCAGCGCTCACATTACCTCACCTGAGTTCACACATGGCGCACCGTGACCATTAGTTTAATTTAAAACATGAATTAATCTGATGGGTTGTTGACAGAACGCTGACATCCAGTCCGATGGTCAAGGTTTTACAGGAAAGAAAAGAGCCTGATTTGAACTTAACGCCCAGCAGTGACTCAGTACAGTCGGCAGCGAGCTGGAGCCACCGCCACATCGCAGACCGGCAGCCACGCATCATCAACTTCATTTCACACCTTTAATTCCACTTTATTCTTCGAGTTAATTACTGAACACAGCGAGTAGTGTGCTGGGGAGCAGTCTTCAATCGGAGGACTTTTATTTTTTAAAATAGTTTAAAAGTTTTCTCACGACACTTTGTGTGAACTTTACAATACTTTATAATTTCCTTAAAAGAATGCAGTGCTGTGTCCCAATACTTAAGAAATCCATGGTGCTATTTTTGCCGTTGCATTGCTTGACTCTGCTGTTCCATGGCAGCACTTTAGCGTTCATGATTATTTAGCATTTTAGCCTTCATTCATTTTCTGAACCCGTTAATCCTAATTCGGGTCACGGGGAGGATGAAACCCATCTCATCCGACTCTGAGCAAGGGCAAGGTTCACCCTGGGCAGCTCACCAGGCCATCACAAGCCCAACTATTCATACTTTCCACCCCCCCTCCACCCCCTCCATCCACATCCACCCCCCCCCCCCCACCCACACACACACACACACACACACACATACACACATAGGGAATCTCACAAAATCATGTTTCACTGAAAACAGCCCAGACGATCAAGGATTCAGTTAAAATCAGGAGAACGATGGGAAGTGATGTCGGCTCCCATGTGGAACATCAATAATTTGCATGACTATTAACCCAGAGATCGCAAGTTCAAATCCGGGTTAATCTCACAGCTGTCCGTAGCCAAGAGTCCATGAGAGCTTATTGGCTGAGCTCTTGCCGAAGGGAGGGACAGCATATGCTCCCTACCCTGTGACTCAGAGATCGCCAGCCAATCGCAGGTGTCAGTGAGCTCCTTCATACGAGGTCACCGGATACGCAAGTGCAGCAGTTTGAAAACAGGCGCATTTCTAGAACTGCGTGTCACGGAGGGGTGTGTGCATGCTGTCCGCCCTCTCTGGTTGTGTGATGGGGAAGGTGTCACCTGACGGGTGGGAACTGGATGAGTTAGTCAGATAAATTAGGGAGAAAATGGGGGGAATTCCAAAAAAAAAAGAGAGAGACGTTTGGGACGGCCTTGTCCACAAGTATTTTTCTTCATGTTCAGAGCATTTTCAGAGACTCTCCAGACAGCTGAAGTACAAACACACTACAGGAAACAGCTTTAAGGAGAAGAACTGGGGCGGGTCTGGTAACTCTTGTTATTATAATAATCATAAAGACTGTTCCATGGCGTCTCAGGTCACAGATCCGCCGCACTGTTACACATTCTCCCAGAAAACACTCACAGCTTTCATTTACTTTGCAAAACAATTGGAAGCAATATCCATATGAGGCTTGTGCGCTTCTTAAGGGAGAAAAATCGGCGCATGGTGCTCTCGCAGGCTCTCACAGGCGTTTCTGTTTTCCTCGGAGAAGACGCTGTATTGTTCGCTAATAGGGTTCTGTACGAGTACAAGTAAAAGGTAGAAGACTGATTCACAGCTCACAACAGGAAATGAGGAGCAAAGCGCACAACACGAAAGGGCAGAACACGAGTCGATAGTCCACAGAGGAACCATTTGCAAAGCGAGGCTCTGTGTCAGCCTCGCCTGGAGCCATCATTATCCCTAATTTCAGCAAAATCTGTGGGATAAAAACACCGTGACAGCAGCTCGAGCTTTTCCTCATTTTAGCCAATCAACCACAACAAATAATCAACAAAATGTAGAGCAGATCATAAAGCGCACACAAGGTCTTTCACCTTTACCACCAATACAGCCGCCAGCAGGCTAATACAGCTAATCATGTGACATGCTGATGTTTATCGCCTTTATTTCCATCATCTATTACACCACGTCTACACAAACTTTTATAAGGTAAAAAAACAAACAAACAAACAAACAAACAAACAAAAAAAAAACAATCGGAATCAGTCCATATTCAACTCCAGCTTTAATTTTCCTCAATTTAATAGATTGTTGTTTTTGTGCATATTTTATGTATATAATAATTTTAAATTGTTTATGTTACACAGTACAATCTGATTGGTTGATGATCACGAAGATAATGTTAATGTCATTGAATTTTTTTTTTTATATTTTATTTATTTATTTATTTATTTATTTTTAATTACAGTAGGCCCTTGACTATTCGCGGTTTTGCACTCACGGTTTGAGTATTTGCAGACTGCCGAGCAACTGACACGCCACTCAAATTCAGCCAATGGCTGTCCTCATTCCTGCTGATTGGTTAAGCCCCTTTTTCCTCATTCGCGGACAAGTTGTCAATAAGCCTCTATTTTTAGTGTGTTTTAAGTACCAGTTAAGCTAAATGATGCCACTCAAACGCTGTGCGTCTTCTCTGTCTAAGCGATAGAAAACACTGGATGTCTTTTCTGAAAAAATAAGACTTTCTCCTGAAGAAACGACAGTTTCCTCTGAACTGTTGTATGAAAGTCATTTTCAATTATTATCCCAGTAGAGTATCTATGTTAATATTTAGAATGTTTGTGCGTGAGATTTTATGTTCTATAGCATGTTTAACAAAAGATACCAAAAGGATAATCTTTGATATGCTTCATGTCCTTTTGCATTGAACGTGACGTCTCCAAGATGGCGCTGTCTAGAGGGCGACGTCGCGGAGTTCTCAGAGTCAAATTGTTTTTTTGTTTGTTTTAATTTGTTTTATTTGTTGTTTTGTTTCTTCATGTTTTGCACTATGCTCGTCTATGACCGGTCGACCCTAAAACAGCTATGAGATCAGAGTCTTCAGACGTGTAGAACTGAACAAGTTTGACTCCTATCCTGAGCTAATATGCTATGGTAGCTCAATGTTTGCCGCACCCCGGCTAACAATAAGCCCAGGCAGAGTTCTCAGAGTCTCCGGCACTTGGTTAGAAGTGGAAGGTTAGCACTTCCGGTCATACTGCTTGAAAATGTTCAGTCTCTGCGAAACAGCATAGACGAGCTTCATGCTCAGATTGCAGCACAGAGGGATCTACGGGACTGCTCCATGCTGTGTTTTTGTGAAACATGGCTCAAGGAGAGTACACCCGACGAGGCGATTGCACCAGCCGGCTACACGGCCTTCATCCCCTCCGATCCCAAGCGTCGGAGTTGTCGTTCGTCCCTTCCACACCTGGGCTTATTGTTAGCCGAGGTGTGGCTAGCATTGAGCTACCACAGCATATTAGCTCACGTGTTCAGTTCTACACGCCCGAAGATTATTAACATAAAGCGGTTCTAATTAAGATTTTTAATTAAGATAAAGCGGTTCAGAAAATGAATGAATGAATACTACTACTACTACTACTACTACTACTACTACTACGACTACTACTACTACTAATAATAATAATAATAATAATAATAATAATACTTTGACTTACGAAATGTATCTGTTCTGAGTGTGAGCTCGTGAGTCAAAATCTTCGTTAGATAAAAGAAAAATCCACATAGGAAATAATAGAAAACCAATTAATCCGTTCCAACTCCTCCCAAACTCATATAACCTGCACAAACACATATATTTCACCTAATGTATCAAAGATAAACATGAAAAAAAACAATTATTATTATTATTATTATTATTATTATTATTATTATTATTATTATTATTATTATTGTTATTATTATTAATATTATTATTATTATTATTATTATATGTGCATTAACATTAATAATAAATAATATATTAATAATAACTAACCCTTCGATCATCAACTGCGGCAAAGATGTCACATGGGCGCGAAGATGTCAAGTAGGCAGGCATGGGGTGATGCATAACAGAAAAGAAAGAGGAGAAGAACTGTGTGCATGTGCATGCTATTAATGCCAGTGAGGAAAAGCTCATGGTGAGCTCCCACAAGGCCAGTGCATCTCAAATTGTAAGGAGTGCCCCCCTTTGGAGGGTGCGGTGTGATGCCATGGCGGGCATGGCATCACCCTGGGGAACATGTTTTTTGGTTTTTTTTTGCCATACTGTACTAGAATTAAGTGTAATTGTGCATCCTCTACAATAGATGGCAGTGGCACTCCCACTGTGTTCCCTATGGTGTTAAATATTTAAAAGAAATCATGAAACATTATTATTATTATTATTATTATTATTATTATTATTATTATTATTATTATTATTATTATTATTAAATTTGTAGCTTGTCTCACAAGTGTCTTTTATAATGAATTTTTCATGATACAAGCTTCAATCAACCAGAAATCTGCCTCATCCAACCAGCAAAATCTTGATTTATGAACTCTGCTGAGGAAATGGCTTTTCTCGGCCGATTCGACTCGTATTCTTCTGCGTGTATTCTATGGTGTTCCAAGAACACCTTGTGCAGTGCTTCTCAATTTTTTTCTGTGATGCCCCCTATAGGAAGGAAAAAAAAAACATCCCCCCCCCCCCCCCGTGCAGCACGCGTGACTATAAATAGTGTTTACTGCACTTCATATCGTTAGCTCGGTGCTTTTTCCCTACACCATAGGGAACACAGTGAGAGTGCCACAGCCACCTACTGTAGAGTATGTGCAATTACACTAAATTCTAGTACAGTATCACAAAAAAACATGTTCCCCAAGGGGTGCGCACCCCACTATTTGAGAAGCACTGGTCTTGTGAGAGCTCACCACGAGCCTTTCCTCACTGGCATTGGTAGCGTGCACATGCACAAAATTCTCCTCCTCCTCTGTTACACATTACCTCATGCCTGCCAATGTGTCATATTTGCCGCAGTGGATGATTGGAAGGGTTAGTTGACATTGTTTTGTTTTTTTGTTTTTTTCTTCTTTTATTATTATCTATTATTAATTATTATTAATGTTAATGTACATGTGTTGTTATTATTATTAAATATTTATTGTTTTTACATGTTTATATTTAATATATTATGTGAAATATATATGTTTGTGTCAGGTTATATGTGCTTAGGAGGGGCTTGGAACGGATTAATTGGTTTTCTATTATTTCCGATGGGAATTTTTATTTTATCTAATGAATATTTTGATTCACGAGCTCGCCCTCAGAATGGATTCATTTTGTAAGTCAAAGTACCGCTGTAATTAATAAGCTATTACTACAATTCATGCTACATTACTGGGGCTCCTCGCTAATGTGATCAAGGAGGTTAAAGCTGTTTATTACTGAAGGAACAGTAACATTCAGGCAAAATCACGATTCTGACAATATTAATTAGGGCGGTTTTTCGACGTATCGTGAGTCCTGAAAGATAATTTTGGTTCTTAATGGATGTTGTCACCTCCTGAAAATGTTCAGTCCTCTCGCAGGCCATGCTAAATGGGACAGTCACTTAAATGAGATTATCCAAATCTCCTTACTTCCTGCTCTATTTTTGTTTTGTTTTTTTGTCAGGAACCATGAAGATAAGATTTAAGCTTTTTAAATGACGATCCACTTCCTGGTTTATACTTTAGTAGGAAGGTTTACCTCAACATGGAGTTCTTTCCATCACTGGCCATACAGCGAACCTGCCGTGTCTGGTAGCCGATCTCCACATCCAGCAATGTGGGTACCTCGGGGTGGTGATGAAGGGGTTGATGATGGTCTGGTGAAGGGTCGCTTTGGTTTTGATGAGGTTGAGGTATCTGATGCTGGTTTTGTTCTCTGGATGGGTGCTGATGAAGCTGGTTGAGGTCCCGATGGAGACGGTGCTGGTATTGTAGATCAGTTTGTTGGGCTGGGTCTTTGTAAACTTGTTTTTCCTGCTGGTTCTGATTCTGATGATGTTGGTATTGGTAAAGTTGATTTTCTGGAGAGTTTATTTGGTGTTGATGGTAATTCTGGGTTCTAAGCTGCTGTTGGTCATTTGGGTTTTGATTATGTCGCCATTGGTTTTCTTGAGGGATTTGGTGGGTGTGGTCCCCATAATCTTGTTGATGTTGTTGAATTTGATGAAATTGGTGTCGGTGTTTTATATCTTGAAATTGCTGCCAGTGTTGATGACGGTCTCCAAGACGTTGGTGTTGCTGATAGTGTTGCTGGTGAAATTGGTGTGTATGACGTCGATTAACCTCTCGATGTCGTTGAAATTCAGCTCGATGAAATTGGAAGTGGTGATGTGTGCGGTGTGCTTGTTGATATCGGCCATCTTGAATATGTCGCTTTACTATATTTGTCTCCTTATCACTAAAATCCAAGAATGTCCTTCCATTCATCAGAACATCTTGCCTCTGCGGAGATCTACACTCGCTCCACATTCCCACCTTCAGGCTATAAAGATTTTTGTCCTCGCCTATCGGACACGGCAGTGTGTGTTCACATGACTGTGTTTCACTCAGATTGGGACATCCGGCCCCTCCGTATGCTGGCGCTGCTAAGACATGGCGTGTCCTGTGCCTCAGTCCGACCCCACATGTCCCACTACAGCGTGACCATGATGAGAAATCAGACACCACGCAGTCCAGAGGGCACGGGATCAGACATGCCTGTTCCAGCGGCGGCTGAGGAGAGAAGAATTCGCAAATCCGATCTGACACGGACGTACCGTTTAACACACGGACGCAGCGAACAGAACGTCTCTGAATTCCGTGCTGCGCCGTGATGCACTCGGACGCCAGAGGTCGCGTCCTCACTTCGTTCGAATTGAGCGAGAGAGAGCAGGAACTCCACTCAGACACGTCCCATTCGAACAGGTCCTGGTGCCACTCGCACACTTGGAAGCAGGGCCTCTGTGTGTCAGGCCTGACAGAGTGTTGGCAGTTGGAGTGGTGTGTGTGCCACCCTTCTGAGTGAACACACCACACACTGCGAGACTGAACCCCACTGGAGCCGCATTCTTCTCCTTTACAACGGCCCCATGGACCTGCACACACACAAACAGACAGATGTTGAACAAAATTACGGCTTTCTTGTGACTCATTCATTATTATTTTTTTTAAAACAGCTTTATCCTATGATGGTCACAGGGAAGCTAAAGCCTATATTTGCCGACAGTCCATCTCAGGGCCTCACATATACAGCAACCAATTACACTCACATCAATTTGGAGCAGCCAATTAGCCTGATGTTCATGTCTTTGAACTGTAGGAGGAAACCAGAGTAACAGGAGAAAAGCCTGATGAGCACAATGAGAACACACACAAACTCCACACTGAATCACCCTCGCTGAGACCAGGACTTGAACCCAGGACCTTTCATTCAGTATACAGCGGTACCTTGACTTACGAGTGTCTTTTATCACGAATTTTCCATGGTATGAGCCTCGATCCACCAAAAATCTGCCCCATCCAACCAGCAAAATTTTGATTTATGAGCTCTGCTGGGGAAATGGCTATCCAGGGCGATTAGTTTCGTATTCTGCTGTGTGTATTGCTCCGCATTCCAAGAACACCTTGTGCAATAATTCTCAATTATTTTCTGTGATGCTCCCTATAAGAAGGAAAAACATTTCACCCTGCACCCCGAGCATGACTACAAATAGTGTTTACTGCACTTTATATCGTTTGCTCGATGCTTTTTCCCGACACCATAGGGAACAAAGTGAGAGGGATACTGCTACCTACTGTCGAGGATGCACAATTACACTTAATTCTAGTAAAGTATGGCAAAAAAAACATGTTCCCAAGGGTCATACGCACCCCCTCAACATCACCCCCACACCCGCCATCACCCCCCCCCCCCTCCTCCCCCAAGGGCTGTGCGCCCCACTACAGTATTTGAAAAGCCCTGGCCTTGTGGGAGCTCACCATGAGCCTTTCCTCACTGGCATTTGTAGCTTGCACACGAACAAAATTCTCCTCCTCCTCCTCCTCTGTTACGCAACACTTCATGCCTGCCCATGTGACATCCTTGCATCAGTCGATGATTGGAAGAGTTAATTGACTTATTTATTATTATTATTATTATTATTATTATTATTATTATTATTATTATTATTAATAATTTATTTAACATCTTCATGTTTAATATATTAGGTGAAATATACATGTTTGTGGCAGGTCATATGAGTTTGGGAGGGGGTTGAAACGGATTGCAGGGATCCCTCGGTACTTCTCACTTCAATTAATTTCGGCTTCAGTGCATTGCGTTTTTTAAAAAAAATAAAAAAATAAATATTCATCGAATTAAAAAAATAAAGAAATTAAGGAAGAATAGATGAAAAGTTATGGATAATGTCACAAAAACAAGGCCAATTAAGGAAAAAAAAACCCTAAACCGACACAAAACAAAAGAACAACCCAAAATCTCCCATCAAAACTGGATACAGTGCCGTATCTGTGTGTGCAAGCGCATCTGCCGACGTCCGCATGCGTATGGATGAGAGCTGTCTTCTTCTCATACAATACCATGAGTATGTGTGTATGTACAGACGCTCCCCAGATTACTGACGAGTTGGGTTCAGGACGGCCGCTCTTAGATGAATTTGTTTGTAAGTGGTTGCAGGGTGTTCTTTAAAGGGGAACACATCTTTAAAGCTTGTATAAGTAACCTATACAAGTTTGTACTGTATACAATCTCTCTCTCTCTCTCTCTCGCTCTCTCTCTCTCTCTCTCTCTCTCTCTCTCTCTCTCTCTCTCTCTCTCTCTCTCTCTTCACATAATCATCTGTACGTTATCAATGTGTCCCGTGTTTAAACTCCTGGTTCCTCTCAAGCACAGCACAGTGGATCTGATCCGATTTGCAGAGAGTTTCAGTCTTATCCAGTTCATTGTAATACTCGAGTCAATTTCTTTCTTTGAAAATTTTGGCAGGAGTTCAGAAAAGTATCGTTCTGCTTCTCTTCCCGGACCATGTCAGCCACGTCCCCCCATCTTTCTGTAGATTTCATTGCATTTCTATTTCTACTTGTTCCTTAATTTCATTTCACTTTCACTTTTACTTTCGACCTTGGACATGTTGGTTATCTCCGGATGTTTGCAAAACCATTGGTAAATTGGGGAGTGTCTGTATTTGTATTTTATTTACATCTTATGTTATTTTTAATTTTATTTTAATTGTTATTATAACCATTTTTAACATTAGAGATGTATTTATTAATATTATATACGTATATACATGTACGTATACATCAGTCGGGGTAGGGGGGGGGGTGATCCTACTTTGCGGATTTCGATGGTCACGTGGGGATTTCGGTCTCAACTAAAGTGAGGGATCCCTGTAATTGGTTTTCTATTATTTCCGATGGGGATTTTTATTTTATCTAACGAACATTTTGAGTCCCATCAGGCAAGACCCAATGGTTCTGTCCTATTCAAGTTATGTAAAAATAAATATTTAAAGCTCTGTATAATACACGATAACATCTGCAGTACCGAATCACTAACCCTTGTTTATTGCTCCGCCCTTCTTCTTTGATTGACAGCAGACAAAAGTTCAAGCTTGATCTTTAAAACCATTGTTTAGGGCAAGAAATGTGCCGGACTCTTTGACAGAGCCATGAAGGAGAACTGCAGTTCTCATCACGCTGTCTGTCTGCAAAGGTCACGCCGCTTATCAGGCAAATGAAAAGGTAAAGGTAAAGGCATTGGGGAGGACGCGCCGAACGGCTGTAATAAGTGCGAGGTGCTCAGTGGGTATTAAAGTGCTGTTTGTGCACGAGTGGATTGTAGTTGACTTGTACATTCAGTCATCATATTTTAATTATAGTCATCTGTCAGTCAGAGGCTAAATGCCACATCTGCACGTCTTTACGCCTTCCTGTTCAATTCAATACAAAACTAGGTTTGAATACACACCTGTAACGCTGACAACGTGTGGCACGGTGGAGCACGTCTGCTTCACAGCAAGAACGTCCTGGATTTGACTCCCAGCTCGGGTGTTGCTGTGTGCAATTTGCATGTTCGCTCTGTGCTTGTTTGAGTTTCCTCCGGGTACCCCGGTTTCCTCCCTCAGTCCAAAAACATGCACAGTAGGTTAATTGGCCAACCCTCCCGTAGGTGTGATTGTGAGTATGAATAATTGTGAGAGTGTTTGCCCTGCGATGGCCTGGCGAGCTGTCCGGGGTGTATCCCGCCCTTGCCCAGAGTCGGCTGGGATGGGCACCAGCCTCCCCACGATCCTAATTAGGATTAAACGGTTCAGAATAAAGAACAAACGAAAACTGATTGTCTCTCACTGACTGTGAGGTGAAAAGGTAAACAGATCAAGGCTCATGGAGGACACATGGATAACATCACTGATTATAATGTCCAGTTCAGCTTCAGAAGATCAAGGAATTAAAATACAACAACTTTATATAAGTTACAGATTCTGAACTCTAATACCACCAAGAGAAGAAAAAAAAAAGAAAAAAAAAAAGAAAAGAAAAAAAAAAAATCAGCTACACCTCCAAACATCCATCTATCTTCATTTTCAACCATGTTTCTTCTGGGGCTTTGGACATGGACAAGCTTGGTGTGGTCAGAGATCTCGTCCAAAAACGGAGGGACCAATCTGAGCCTGTGATCTCCATAATCATGAGAACCCCGGCTCAGAACATTCCGGCCATCCAAGCACTATTGGGAGGTCATCTGTCCCAAATATTCTTTCATTTTCTGAACCGCGTAATCCTAATTAGTGTCACAGGGAGGCTGGCGCTCATCTCAACCGACTCTGGAGGAATGCAGAGTACACGCTGGATGGTTCGCCATTGCAGGGCAGAGACACACTGACGGCTATGCAGCTCATCTTTAGGAAAGTCAGCAATGGTTCTTTTACATGAACCTCCACCATAGACAGTGAGAGACACAGCCAGCCTTTGATCACCCAGTTAGAGCACTGGGGGGACAGTGACAACCTTTTGAGAATCGGGTTTGAACCCATAACCTTAGGATCAGTGATCCAGCACCTTGACCACCAGGCCATCACTGCACTGATCAATGTTGCAAATATGGGGGGAGGAAATTTGTAAATGTGGACCGTAATGCATCACCATCAGCCATTGGATCTTCATCGTCTCCCAACGCTGCCAAAATGTTTAAAGCACTTAAATCCTGTCGTACGTCAGAGATGATGTCAGTCAATCCTAAGTTGAATGCTGTCAGAATCCAAGTACACAAGTAACACTGGCATCTGGATGTATGTGGGGTATGTGAGCGCGATAGATTGGTGGCCTGTTCAGAGTCGGCCTCGTACCTGCAGCTCGCCAAAAGATCTAGCTCCATCCATCATCTTTTACATGTCTCTGTTGCAAGCAGACAGGTCCCAGGTTCGATTTCTGGGCTTGAGGTGTTTCTGTGTGGATGTCGCATGTTCTCCTGGTGCTTGCATGGGTTTTCTTCAGGTCCAAAAATAGGTACAGTCGACTGAGCGGCTGGAACAAATTGACTGTAGGTGTGAGAGTGCATGGTTGTACGTGTGTTGGCCTTACGATGGCCTGATGAGCTGTTCAGGGTGTACCCGCTCACTCTCTCGGTGTTGGCTGAGATGGGCTCCAGCCTCACCGTGACCTTGATTAGGATGAAGGGGTT
>CM045729.1:3830162-3840162 GCA_024760905.1 Plotosus lineatus | reverse complement strand
TGTGGAGTTTGAATATTTTCCTCCGACTTGTGTGGATTTCTTCAAGGTTCCTCGGTTTTCTCCTACAGTCCAAATATGGAAAAATATTGGGCTAGGGTATTCCAAATTGCCCCACGTTGTAAATATGGCTGTAAATGGTTGCCCATGTGTTGTCCTTGCCATGGTTTTGTCAGCTGATCAGGACGTACCCCGCCTCCATTCTTTTCTTTTATTGTTTAGTAATTTATACTATTTATGTATCTATTTATTTATTTACTTATATAATATATATGTATGTGTGTATGTTTGTACTTGTATCTATTTTTGCACCCCCTACTGATAGTACCTCAAGAGCCTGTAACAGTGAATTTCTCCATTGTGAGATTAATAAAGCTGTATCTTATCTTATCTTTACCAGAGTCAACTGAGATAGACTCCGGGCTCCCTGTGACCCTAGTAGTAATAACAATTTCAGTAAATGAGTGAATGGAATGGATTGTATGAGATGCATGAATGGCTGAGATGGGCGCCAGCCTCCCTGAAACCCTAATTAGAACAAAGTGGCTTCGAGAATGAATGAATTAAAGATTCCTGGTAAAACACGTCCCGGTCGCGCAAGCTGTTTGAGCTGTTTGAGGACTTCACTTATCGTTTCAGAGGCGGGACGCATCGTTTTCAATGGAAGTGTAAATATACACAGAGGATTTCATCCATCGACGAAGTAGCAGATGGAGAACGGAGCGAGAGAGAATGTGAGACAGTCTTCAGTCAGGCATAAAGTGATGCATGACAGGAGCAGAAACGGGGCGTGGTGAGGAACACTCGTTCTGTAATGAATGACACTTGGAGCTTCTGCAGCACTGACAGGATCTGCCACTTCAGCATCGAGAGGAGCATGAAGGGACTCATCACGGAAACAATCGACTCCGCAAACAAACACAAATCCTCGTTTACAGGCCCCATGACGCGTGTACAGTTAAAATACCTCCAAACATACGCGGCTGTGATCGGAGACGCTGCAACAAATATTACTATGATCACGTTTTTACAAAATAAAAAGATAATTAAACATCTATAAATGGTTCACTAAATAATGTTCACTCATTCATTTTCTGAACCGCTTAATTCTAATTAGGTCATGAGGAGGATGGCACCCATCTCAGCCGTCGCGGAGTGAGTGCATAGTAAACCCTGGACAGTTCCCCAGGCCATCGCAGGGCAGAAACACGCTGACGGCTGTGCAGCTCCTCTTTATGAAAGTCAGAAATGTTTTTTTTACATGAACCTCCACCACAGACAATGAAAGACACATCCGTGTACACATCATCTGCAACCAATCAGCAGGAGAGAGAAACAAAAACTCCCAGCCATTGGCTAAATTTGAATCACGTGCCAGTAATGTGGTGATAATGAAAATGTATAATTTGCTGGGGCTGCCGCTCTCCTTGGGGGGGCGTGGTGTGATGATAGGGGGAGCGCTTTTTATTGTGCTTTTTTTTATTTTTAATGTTAATAAAGAAGAGGTGTATTCATAACAATATAGATAAATAATACTATGTAGAGTCGCTGCTGGGCGCTGGGGTATGGGCATGAAATGTTTTTTTTTTTTCTTCCTCGAGGGGGCATCACAAAAAATAATTGAGACCAACTGCGTTAATTTAAAAACATTATGAAAAAAAAAAAAAGCCTTTGATGACAAAATTCTCGAGTATGTGTGTGTGTGTGGGGGGGGGGGGGGGTGACCCGCGAATGGGCGGGGGCTTACTGTAAAACATTTACAATAACACTCACATCTAGG
Organism: Plotosus lineatus; assembly: GCA_024760905.1. NCBI lineage: Eukaryota > Metazoa > Chordata > Actinopteri > Siluriformes > Plotosidae > Plotosus > Plotosus lineatus. The sequence goes on along the minus strand of CM045729.1, from coordinate 3,838,385 downwards.
GGCAATTTGGAATAGCCAATTAACCCAGAGTCTCAGGAGGAAGCCCTGCAAATGCATGAGTCTTCCTTCGTCCCGGCTACCTCCTTCAGTGACCCCAAGCCATTGAAAAGAGATATAATCTCACCAGGATCTGCCCCGGGGTCTCCTCCCGGTCAGACATGCCTGGAACACCTTTCCTCAGAGGCATTTGAGTGAAATGCACTAGTTACTGTTTACTGTTGAGGTTACCTCAACCTGCTCCTTTTTCCTAGACTCTGAGATGTTCCCATACAGTAGGCCCTCGACATTTGTGGGGGTTTGGTTCCAAGCCCTCCTGCGAATCGAGATAATCCACGAGTTCTGTACCTGGAAGTAAAACCCCATGGATGATGTCACATGCGCGAATGAACAGCCGGAAGTAAAATACTATGTATCTATTACATGCGTTAAAATATGCTTCTTAAACACATTCTATAGACAGTCTTACTCATTAATACAGTATTAATGTAGTACAATATAGTCATGATTAAGAAAAACCTTTCAATTTTTACTCTTATTTTTATTGATGCTGAAATATAAACATTATACAGCATATACTGTTGTAAAACACACGTTTTAAAGTATTTTTCAATTATTATTCCAGTACAGTATCTAAGTTAATGTTTAGAATGTTTGTGCGTGAGATTTTATGTTCTGTAGCATGTTTAACAAATGATACCAAAAGGATAAACTTTATTGCGCTTCATGTCCTTTTACACTGAACTTGGAGTGATGTGTTTTGTTTGTTTATGTTTTGCACTATGCTCATCTATGACCGATCGACTCTACTACAGCTATAAGATCAGAGTACAGTGGTATGAAAAAGTATCTGAACATTTTGGAATTTCTCACATTTCTGCATAAAATCACCATCAAATGTGATCTGATCAAAATCAAAATCACACAGATGAAAAAACAGTGTCTGCTTTAAATAAAACCATCCAAACATTTATAGGTTTTCATATTTTAATGAGGATAGCATGCAAACTGCCTCTGGGCAGCGCTATGTGGGAGATGTCACTCCAACTTCAATGTAAAAGGACATGAAGAGTCCTGTAATAAAGTTTATCCTTTTGGTATCGTTTGTTAAACATGCTACAGAACATAAAATCTCACGCATAAACATGAACTTAGGTACTGTACTGGAATAATAATAATTGAAAAAGATTTTAATACAACAGTTCAGAGAAAACCGTCGTTTCTCAGGAGGAAGTCTTATTTCTTCAGAAGAGACATCCAGCGTTTTCTATCACTTAGCCAGAGAAGACACACAGCGTTTGAGTGGTATCATAGAGCTTCACTGGTAATTAAAACACACAAAAGAAGGCTCATTGAATGCAGCCGTGAGGGGGGGGCACAAACCAGTGTCTCTCCCTCACGCCGGTCCCAAGCCCGGATAAATGCAGAGGGTTGCGTCAGGAAGGGCATCCGGCGTAAAACAAATGCCAAATAAACTATGCGAATCACAAGAAAGAATGACATACCGGATCGGTCGAGGCCGGGTTAACAACGACCGCCATCAGTGCCGTCAACCAACAGGGTGCTGATGGAAATTGGACTACTGTTGGTCGAAGACGTCGAAGAAGGAGAGGCGGGAGGCGTGTCCGTTGCCAGAGAGAGAAGAGGAAAGGCATGAGTCTAGGACTGAAAGTAGGGACTTTGAATATTGGAACTATGACAGGAAAAGGTAGAGAGCTGGCTGACATGATGCAGAGGAGGAAGGTGGACATACTGTGTGTTCAGGAGACCAGGTGGAAAGGTCGCAAGGCTAGAAGCATAGGAGCAGGGTTTAAGCTGTTTATCACGGTGTGGATGGGAAGAGAAATGGAGTCGGAGTCATCTTGAAGGAGGAGTTTGCCAGGAATGTTCTAGAAGTGAAAAGAGTGTCAGACAGAGTGATGAGTCTCAAGTTAGAAATTAAAGGTGTGATGGTCAATGTTGTTAGTGCTTATGCCCCACAGACAGGATGTGAGCGAGAAGAGAAGGAGAGATTCTGGAGGAGTTAGATGAAGTGATGCAGAGTACCCCCAGAGGTGAAAGAGTGGTCATTGGGGCAGACTTCAATGGACATGTTGGTGCAGGAAACAGAGGGACGAGGAAGTGATGGGTAGGTTTGGTATCCAGGACAGGAACGCAGAAGGACAGATGTTGGTAGATTTTGCAAAAAGGATGGAAATGGCTGTGGTGAATACTTTCTTCCAGAAGAGAGAGGAGCATAGGGTGACTTATAAAAGCGGAGGTAGGAGCACACAGGTAGACTACATCTTGTGCAGGCGATGTAATTTAAAGGAAGTCAGTGACTGCAAAGTAGTAGCGGGTGAGAGTGTTGCCAAACAGCATAGGATGGTGGTGTGCAGGATGATGCTGATGGTGAGGAAGGTGAAGAAGGCAAAGGCAGAGCAGAAGACAAAGTGGTGGAAGTTGAAAAAGGAAGAGTGTCGGGTTGTCTTCAAGGAGGAGTTGAAACAGGCTTTGGGTGGTCAGGAAGTGCTTCCAGATGACTGGACAACTACAGCGAATGTGATCAGGAGACAGGTAGGAGAATATTTGGTGTGTCATCTGGAAGGAAAGTAGATAAGGAGACTTGGTGGTGGAATGAGGAAGTGCAGGAGTGTGTACAAAGGAAGAGATTAGCTAAGAAGAAGTGGGACATTGAGAAAACCGAAGAGAGTAAACAGGAGTACAGGGAGACACAGCGTAAGGCAAAGGTAGCAGTGTCAAAGGCCAAACAGAGTGCGTTTGATGACTTGTATGCTCGGCTGGAAAGTAAGGAGGGAGAAAATGATTTATACAGGTTGGCACAGCAGAGAAATAGAGATGGGAAGGACGTGCAGCAAGTTAGATTGATAAAGGACAGAGAGGGAAATGTATTGACTGATGACAGAAGTGTGCTGGGAAGATGGAAAGAGTACTTTGAAGAGCTGATGAATGAGGAAAATGAGAGAGAAAAAGAGTAGAAGAGGGGACTGTTGAGGACCAGGAAGTAGCAAAGATTAGTAAGGGTGAAGTGAGGAGGGCATTGAAGAGGATGAAGAATGGAAAGGCAGTTGGTCCTGATGACATACCGGTGGAGGTATGGAAGTGTCTAGGAGAGGTAGCAGTAGATTTTCTGACAAGAACATTTAACAAGGTCTTAGAGAGTGAGAGGATGCCAGAGGAATGGAGGAGAAGTGTGCTGGTGCCCATTTTTAAGAAGAAGGAGACGTGCAGAGTTGTGGCAACTACAGAGGGATAAAGTTGATGAGCCATACGATGAAGTTATGGGAAAGAATAGTGGAAGCTAGACTAAGGGCAGAAGTCAGCATTTGTGAACAACAGTTTGGTTTCATGCCCAGAAAGAGCACCACAGATGCAGTGTTTGCCTTGAGGATGTTAATGGAGAAGTACAGAGAAGGTCAGACGGAGCTGCATTGTGCCTTTGTGGATCTGGAGAAAGCATATGACAGGGTGCCGAGAGAAGAACTGTGGTATTGCATGAGGAAGTCTGGAGTGGCAGAGAAGTATGTTAGAGTGGTGCAGGACATGTATGAGAGATGTAAGACAGTGGTGAGGTGTGCTGTCGGTGTGACAGAAGAGTTCAAGGTGGAGGTGGGACTGCATCAGGGTCAGCTCTCAGCCCCTTCTTGTTCGCTATGGTGATGGACAGGCTGACAGACGAGGTTAGACAAGATTCCCCATGGACTATGATGTTTGCAGATGACATTGTAATCTGTAGTGAGAGCAGAGAACAAGTGCAGGAAAATCTAGAGAGGTGGAGGTATGCCCTGGAAAGGAGGGAATGAAGATTAGCCTCAGTAAGACAGAGTACATGTGCATGAATGCCAAGGACCAAAGAGGAACGGTGAGATTACAGGGAGCAGAGATAAGAAAGGTGGAGGATTTTAAGTACTTAGGCTCAACAATCCAGAGCAATGGCGAGTGTGGAAAAGAGGTCAAGAAGCGTGTGCAGGCAGGTTGGAATGGTTGGAGAAAAGTGTCCAGTGTGATGTGTGATAGGAGGGTACCGGCAAAAATGAAAGGAAAAGTGTACAAAACGGTGTTGAGGCCAACGATGCTGTATGGGTTAGAAACAGTGGCCCTGGGGAAAAGACAGGAGGCAGAGTTGGAGGTAGCAGAGATGAAAATGTTGAGGTTCTCTTTGGGAGTAACGAGGATGGATAGGATTAGGAATGAGTACGTCAGAGGGACAGCACATGTAAGACGTTTTGGAGACAAAGTCAGAGAGGCTAGATTGAGATGGTTTGGACATGTACAGAGGAGGGATAGTGAGTATATTGGTAATAGGATGCTGAGGCTGGAACTACCAGGCAAAAGGCCTAGAGGAAGACCAAAGAGACGATTCATGGATGTGGTAAAGGAGGACATGAAGGTCGTTGGTGTAAGAGAAGAAGATGCAAAGGATAGGGTGAGATGGAGGCAGATGATTCGCTGTGGCGACCCCTGAAGGGAAAAGCCGAAAGGAAAAGAAGAAGAAGAAGAAAGAAGAAAAGAAGGCTCATTGACAACTTGCGAATGAGGAAAAAGGGGCGGGACATCAGCTCAACCAATCAGGAGAAAGGAGGACAGCCATTGGCTGAATTCGAATCATGTGCCGGTTGCTTGGCAGTCAGCGGATCCTCAAGCCGTGGGTGCAAAACCGCGAATAGTCAAGGGCCTACTGTATATCTCAAACCCTCATCTTGCCTCCAAGGTTGAGTGCAGACACTGTTCAATTAAATCGGATTTCTTCTGCTACTTGTGCTTCGCGTCCTGCTGATTTCTGTGACGCTTCTTGTTTCTCAAACTGTGGGTTTTCGCCTGCATGACATATTGGTAAACATGGAAACAAACAACTTTACATAGAGTGAAATCAGAAAGTGGTATGAACGTTTTTACTGTGAGGTGGATGTTCTACCACGACGTCATCGTGCTGCAGGTCCGCCATTTACTGCCTATATGTCCCTTGGGGGAAACTATTATTATTATTATTATTATTATTATTATTATTATTATTATTATTATTATTATTGTTATTGTTGTTGTTGTTGTTGTTGTTGTTTAGTTATTTAGAGGCTCCGGTTGAATATTGTGGCTTGGTACCTTCAGATTTCAAACGTATTCAGGATTTATATTCTGACTGAGAAGATTTAGAACCATCAATGATATGAAATTACACATAAGTGAATTTGATCATGTGACTGTGAAGCTCAAAATAAGGACAAATTGGACTCTGGAAGTGTGAAGTTCTTTTACTCCTAAACCCTGCAGAGATACTGAGAGATCACAAATTAACTGATTTTAAAAATGATTATTATTCACAATGCTCTATCATTCTATCAATGTTTGATGTAACCCAGATTTCTCCCAGCGTATTCTCCCTACTGGCCCCCATCACTCACTTTAACTGTAATTTGCTTCACATTGAGAAAGACATTTGATTTAGTGTGAGATATTTAGAAGCGCGGATCCTGACTGGTTCCCCAATTACATGAGAGACAGACGAAAGACAGATCGTTTTCTTTAAAAAGCATTTTCTCTCCACATGGCTCCTGGAATAACATTTAAAGGAGTCAGCTTGATCCCCGTCTCTTTTAGAATGTCTGTATGGTAATTAGCAGGAGCTGCTGAAAGCATTGGTCAGAGACAGCTTTGAAATGGAAAGTGTGGGATCACTGTTGATCTTTAACAAGCAGAAGACTGACAGGCTCTTTAGTGCTTGTCAGGTGCTAATGGAACCAATTATGATGCTATGTTCAGGTCATGAGGATGATTAAATGGAAATGCTGTGCTCCTTTCTCTTAGAAGAGCTGAAGGCAGCAGACTGAACTCCAAGATGGATCTTTACAGATATGTATTTTAATCTGAGGACTCGAAGCTCTTATCTCCAACATCTCTGCAAACAAAGGGAATATGAACTCTGTGCGTGAGCAGACTTCAACCCGTAATGCATTTGTAGCATTAGGGAAGGTTCGGTCTGTTAAAACTGACCTCGTACACGTTAGCATTAGCACAGTAAGAAATACAAAGCTACACTGAGAGGAGATAATTTCACAACGATCCAAAATAAGTATATGCCAGATTGGCACAGGTGAACATCAACACAGTTGATAACTTGTTAAAATATATCTTATATGCCACAATAGCTAAACACCATCACAAGTAAAACCTAGTTGCTCTCGAACAGATAAACAGTAGTAAATGTAGCACTAGTATTATTAAACACAGCACAGAGATGTGAAACACGCGCACAGGTAAACACCGGCAATTTCAGCCTACTGCATTCTAAACACCACTACAGTCAAAATAACTACAGCTTAACGAGTTCAGATAAACACCTACAAACCTGAGCATCATTGGTTTTAATAAATTTAGAAAATATAACATCAACACAGGCTAAGTGCCAACACAACAGGCAACGGTACAAGTAAACACCTATACCACACCTTTAGCGGTAATTGTAACACAGGCTACATTAGCACAATTTTAACACCTGCACAGTTGATGATAGCACAGTTGATATCAACAAGATGAAATACCTGCACAGGTAAGAGACGCGCACCTTACATCACCACCTGCACTGATAATAACAGCATAGTGGTATCTGCACAATAGCAGCACAACTCTAGAGAGTAACACAAGTGCAGGGGAATTATATACACAAATAACAAAATCACCGTGTACATCAGTATAACTGAACATCTGAACACGTAACAATATCATAGGTAACATCAGGACAACCAAGGAACAAAAAGGACACAGTAGCACGGTCACACCAGAAGTGGGTGAACACCTGCACAGGTAACAGTAGCACAATTAACACCAGTAAAGATGGACACATGCATAGGCAATATTAGCACAGTTAACACCACCGTAAGCAAACACCTGCACAGGTAATAATAGCGATGATACCACCAACACAAATAAAGCCATACACAAGTAAGAGCAGCACAGTCAGCACCAGCAGAACTGAACATCTGCACTTGTAACAGGAGCACAGTTAACACCACCATGAATAATGATTTGTACTGGGAACAGTAGTTTACGAAAAACCAGTACAAGTAAATGATTACACAGGGAACAGAAGCACAATTAATGCCAGCAGATGTAAATACCTGTAAAGGTAAGAATAGCACATGTAACATCAGGGCCATCAGCTTAATAAGCACCTGCATTGGGAACAGTAGCATAGGTAACACAGGCAGAAGCAAACACCCACATCGGCAACACCGGCAGAAGTAAACATCTGCATAGGTAACAGTAGCACAATTTACACCTGCACAATAAACACCTGCATAGGTACGAGTACGCAGGTAACACCAGCAGTATTGGACACCTGCACAGGTAACAGTAACATAGCGATGCTAAGAGTAGCTTTGCATCCGCAGCGAACATTAAAAACAATGAAATAAATACAGTAAAGCTGAGCAGACATGAAGTTCCAGAATCCAGGTGCAAGTAGAAACGGAGACGGTCAGGAGGAGACGTGGGCAGAGCATATCGTTCGCAATACACATTTCCAACAGGACACGATAAGACCTGGTCTGTGGGCGTGCTTACGCATGAAGCATCCCAGCCTACAACGTAATTAATGATGTTAGAATAGTGTTGTTCATTCACTCGGGACTTGTGGGAATCCAGTGGTCACTGCTCATTGGCATTCAGACAAAGCTAAGATTGAAGGTCCTTGTGTTCCTGAGGGAGTTCTCTAACTCGAACGGCATAAAAAGGGCGACTCCGCCGACTCCCGCGCGACACACACTGAATGTTTATCAGCGTTTTACATTCAGCATCACACCAAGCGCAGGATTATATTACAGATATCCAGCTAAATCTCCCAGGCGTGGTATCACTCCACATTATTACCTCAATGCCCATATTTGTTCTCGTTTCTTTTATCCCTGTCTCTTATATTATATTTTTGTTTTTGTTCTGTAAATCAATGCTCGGCCTCTGTCAGTTTTCCTGAGAACCAATAAAATGAAATGCATGTGTTTTGTTACAGAGCGGCCCGAAACAGAAAATTATTTCTCAGAGATCTGATGTTTTGATCTGTCTGACATGTCAAGAGTGTAACAGCATTCTGCCAGATGTAGTCAGCTACTGTTCGTTCACAGCCAAGGAATGATCAAAATGAGATGACAGCGAGGCAGTCGTGAAAAACATAAAGAACGCACACTTAAAATACACCTAAAATACGTGACTTGACACGCCCACAGGTAACTATCT
>CM045729.1:3810162-3825162 GCA_024760905.1 Plotosus lineatus | reverse complement strand
CGTCAACATCAACAGTTGACGGAGAGCAAGTGGAAAATGATGCTTTTCAAGAATGACTGACGGGGCAGGACCGTGGTGCAATGGGTTCCATGTCCAGCTCCCAGCAGGAGAGCCCCAGGCTCGGTGAGGACGTTTCCATAAGAATTTGTACCCCCCAGCGCTTGCCTGAGATTCCTGCAGGGACTCCGGTTTCCTCCCCCGGCCCAAAGACATTCACATTAGCCCGACTGGCTGTTCAAAATTGCCCCAGGTGTGAGTGTGACTTATTGTTTATATGTTGCCGTGCACTGGTCTGGTGAGATGTTCTGTGTGTACATCACCTTCTCCCAGTGTTTGCTGAGATAGCCATCAGTCTTCCCTCGACCCGCATGATTGCATGAGTTTGTAAGTTTGTCAGAAGTTATAAAAACCTATTGGGAATTAGCAAAGGTGAGACCAATTTGTTCATGGCCACAACAAGTTCATGAGCTGGTGGAGCAAAGGAATCTCTGTATGTTGAGATGCATTTAACGACCTCAAAGACCACCACCACCACCACCACCACCCACAGTGCTGTTTCTTAACAGTGGAGCTTCATGGATTAAGGAAACTGCAGACACCTGATCCCACTGGTGGAGTTTAACCTTTCTTGTTAATTCTTAATCTGCCTCTAAGAGAAGTTCATTGATGGATATAACCACACCAGAATTCCGTGTTCTCACTTGAACTTGGTGTACCTGACATTTAGAATCCGCCATATGATCTGCGTGACTCTTCCCATCTGCCATTGCTTTGGCATATAACCTTTATCTCCTTAAAAAAGCAACTCAAGATCCCGTTGTTCCGGGCGTGTTTTTACCTTCTGTTTCATCCATGTCGGACTTGAAAGAACGGTAGAAATTCCTTCATCGGTCTGGGGAGAAGACTGGCGCATTCGGAGGAAACCAGGCAGAGACAGATATGTCGTCCCCAGGGCTCGAAGCCGGTAACTTGCTGTGAGTTGAGAGTGGAACCGATATGCAAGCAGCTGATTCCTATTCCTCGCTTTTGTTCGACGCACGTGTTTATCAGTCACGTCGCAGTGGTCTGAGCTCTGTCTGTGTATTTCAGTAGCTTCCTCTATGCAGGGTGTGGAGTCTTCAGTACAGATCTGAACGTTAGAACCCAGGACGAAAAGCAGCGGATGAATGTAGTCAGTGGATTTACCTCAATCACCGCAGCCGTGACTCCTTTTTATTTTCGGGTTGTGATTATTTACAGAGCTCTGCCGGTTAAGTTTGGTCCAATGGGCCTGTGACATTCTGAGAGCTTCTGCTTGTTTAATCCATCACTTGGAAAGACTTACAGCTGCTGCTTTTAAATCAACTGCAGAGTTTGGTTTGAACTTTGTGTCCCATCTTTGGAAAACATCTGTCAGGTTGTGTTTCGTGGGTGAAACATGCTTTGAATCTTCTGTTGCAGTTAAGCATCCTACAGCAAGAAGGTCCTAGGTCTGAGTCCCTGGCTCGGTGAGTGAGTTTGTGTGGAGTTATTTCTGTGCACAAATGGGTTTCTTCTGGGAACTCGAGTTTCCTCCACAGTCCAACCACATGCATATTAGCACAATGGGCTGTTACATATTGTCCCTCGGTGCGTGTGTACATGGTTCTGTGTGCGTTGGCTCTGCAACCGACCCTGCAAGCTCCTCACCTTACATACACAGTGAGCTGAGATGGGCTTCAGCCTCCCCATGCCACCAATGAGATTAAGCTTGGGATTGGTCCCAAAATACTCCACATTCCACTGAGTTTGTGAGTTTTAGGTTTTCTTCGGGGCAGTGATGTCCTGGTGGTCCCACTCGCAATACCCACCCCCTCCCCCACCCCCATGCACTAAAAAGATAATCAATGGCTGGCCATGACTCTCACTGTGTGTGCTGAAGATTCATGTAAAGGAACCGGTGCTGACTTTCATAAAAAGGAACTGCATAGCCGTCAGCGTGTTCCTGCCTTGCGATGGCCTGGCGATTCGTTCAGGGTGTACTCTGCCCTTGTCCAGAGTCTGCTGAGACCAGAGTCAGCCTCCCCACAACCCTAATTGGGATTAAGCAGGTCGGAAAATGAAAGATGTTCTTGGTCCAAGTCCAATTTCTTGGCTCTGTGTTCTTCAGGAAAGGTTCTGCAGCCAGCGTTTCTCTTACAGATCCCGTTTTATTTATCTTAAGTCTCCCGGGACACAAATCTCTTTTGAGCGTCTCTGAAGATGTGCAGCTTGATTGACAGGTCTAACAGACCTGAGACAATCGAAAACATGGAATCAAAAAGTGACTCTCTCACTTATCTCAGACCTTTATTTCCGTTTGTTATGCTCTGCAGTTTGTTTCAAGGTGAGGTTGGAACAACCGGGGCAGGAGACCGTCTCAAATACGTACACTGTAATTCTATATCTCTCAACGCTCCAGCATCGCAAACGGAATGAAGGAAGGCTGGGATGTCCCTCAGGCTCTCAAACCCGGTGAAACATCACCCTCTATATCACCCATCAATTGAAGCTTTGAGTGCAAGAAGTACTCACGTCACGTTTCTCCCCAAAAAAGAGCTGAGACACTACAACCAAAAAGTCGAGTGCCATGTGCATCATGGAAAGCCAAAAATCTCCAAATATAGGTCCTCAAGTCCTCAATTCTGATATACAGCCTTCCCTGAATCTGATGCATTTGGTGCAAGAAATACTCAAGTCGTTGCAGAAGTTTCAGAAATAAAAATGAGCCGAAAAAGAATTTGCGGAGTAAGAGTACTCTGTACAAAATGTAATTACATCATAAAACACAAGGGATCAGAGCAACAACGTCAGCAACCAGAAACTGAGTGAAATAGCAGTTGTGTAGGAAAAGTACCAAAGTCAAGGTACTTTATAGCAATAAGTACCGAAGTTGGAAACTGATTTTCTTATGTTATATATAGTATTATTTTTCCATTAAAAAAAAAAAAAAAAAAAAAAAAAAAAAACACATGTCCGTCTAGGCTGTGTCTTACCTTAAAAAAATGTACCTGCAGCATATTTTCAAAACTTTGACCCTTAATATCTCAAAGTGGTATTTTGTGATTAAAGTACTTCTTGCAAGGTGCTGGATCACTAAGGTTGGTGGTTCAAGTCCCACTATCACTGAGTTGCCACTGCCCATCCAGTGCACTAACTGGGTTATTAAAGGCCGGCCGTGTCTCTTACTGTCTGTGGTGTGAGGTTCGTGTAAAAGAACCATTGCTGACTTTCATCAAGAGGGGCTGCATAGCTGTCAGTGTGTTTCTGCCCTGCGATGGCCTGGCGAGGCGTCCAGGGTGTACTCTGCCCTCGTCCGGACTCGGCTGAGATGGTCGCCATCCTCCCCGCGACTGTAATTAGGATCATGCAGTTCTGAAAATGAATGAACGAAGTACTTCTTGCACCCAACTCTTCAATTACACTCAAATGAAAAAACGAAGTGTTCATTTAAGGTTTTTGCAAGAACCTTGTGGTTCTCCAGAGAACTAATAAGGTTCTTCAGCAAAGATAAACTCTTTTTTTTAATAAATATACATATTTTTAGGAATGTAGGCTTAAGCTGAATTATATCCCAATATTTAATGACTGCTAATTTGAAAATAGGAAATGAACAAAGCCCCAGTTATCCCTAAAATATAAAGTCAATATCACACCTTCAATGTTTTTAAAGGTCCGTCCATGTTTATATATATATATAGTGGTACCTTGACTTACAAAATTAATCTGTTTGAAGGGCGAGCTCGTACGTTGAAATGTCCGTTAGATAAAACACAAATTCACATAGAAAACAATAGAAAACCAATTAATCCGTTCCAAGCCCCTCCCAGACTCATATAATCTGACACAAACACATATATTTGACCCAATATATTAAAGATAAACATGTAAAAACAATAGATAGTTCATAATAATAATAACACATGATCATTAACGTTAATAATAATTAATAATAAATAATAATAAAACGTTAATAAACAATAAGTCATTTAACCCTTCGAATAATCGACTGTGGCAAAGATGTCATGTGGGTGCGAAGGTATCATGTGGTCGGGCATGAAGTGGTGCATAACAGAAAAGGAGGAGATGGAGGAGAATTTTGTGCTACGAATGCCAGCAAGGAAAGGCCCCCATTGCGATCCCACAAGGCCAGTGCTTCGGGGGCTGGGGGGGTGACTCTGGGGAACATTCTTTTTTTGTCATACTGTCCTACAATTAAATGTAACTGCGTATCATCTACAGTAGGTGGCAGTGATGCTCTCACTGTGCCCCCTACTGTGTAGGGAAAATGCACCGAGCGAATGATATGATGTGCAGTAAACACGATTTATAGTCGCGTGTGGGGTGCTATGGAAAGGGTGATTTTTTTTCTTCCGATAGGAGCAGCACAGAAAAGAATTGAGAAGCACTGCACAAGGCGTTCTCGGAGTGTGGAGGAATACGAGCGGAAGAATGCGAGGCTAATCGGCCTGGAAAAGGCATTTCCCAAGCAGAGCTCGTAAATCAAAATTTTGCTGGTTGGATAGAGCAGATTTTGATGGATCGAAGCTCGTCTCATGGAAAATTCATTCTGAAAGACACTCGTAATCAAAGGTACCACTGTGTAGTTTTATAAGAAATTGTCAAATAACTAAAAAATCTACCAGTCATCACCACAGGAGCACAGCAACATCTTCAGGTGTCATGATTTCTGGTAGGTTTTCTATTATGGTGCGGATATAACAGGATGTGGTGAATCTTGTGTAAAATTTCCATCATGAATTCATTCAACTTAAAAATCAACCTCATCGTAATGATTCCTCTGCATCAGCTCCTCCAGCAGGCTTCCCTCCAGCATCTACTGATTCGGAACAAGTAGACATGGACTCTGAACCTGTATCAGCTGAACACAAAACAAACATCTTCAAAACTAGTCATGGGGAACGGCCCATGTTGTACAAGCTCCCAGACTTTCCGCCAGCTGTGAACACAGCATTGTCGAGGAAGGATCCAGGATTGACAGCGACAAGTCCGAACTGATTTCCTCTCTGTTTGACCAGATGATACAATTCACCTGGTATGCTAATTTGCGCAGATCCATTTAAAAAGGAGGTTCTTGAATGACATTGTGCATTATATTCAATTGAATTTAGTTCATTGCGATGGTCTGGTAGGTGTGCAGCATGTACTCTGCTGTTTCTGATGCAAAATCTTGAGTGTGGGACGAGTTTGGTGAGGGTCTGGAAAGTGACTGTCAGTTGGCCTTGAAAAGATTCTGGATCACCGTCTGACGCCTCAGGAGATAGAAGCAGTTCTCCACAATTAACATTGCTTACAGTGGAAGTGGTGAGTTGCTCACCTCAACTGGGAATGTGGACTTCAGGACGGGCAAGGAATCCTTTGAGGACCTTCTCAATCCCACCAACATACTCTCCATAGAGAAGGACCCCTGGGGATTGGGTGGGGGGGGGGGGGTCCGCCCATCACTGGATCTGAGGTCACTGAGGTAGTCAAAAAGCTCCTTGCAGGTCGGGCCCCTGGGGTGGATGAGATCCGCCCTGAATATCTCAGGGCTCTTGGTGTCGTAGGCCTGTCTTGGTTGACATGTCATCAAGGGCCATACCTCTGCATTGGCAAACCGGGGTGGTAGTCCTGCTTTTTAAAAAAGGGGACAGGAAGGTGTCTTCCAACTATGGTGGAATCACACTCCTCAACCTACCTGGGAAAGTCTATGCAGGGTAAGTGGAGAGGAGGATCAGACCGATAGTTGAGCCTCAGATTCAGAAAAGAACAATGTGGTTTTCTTCCTGGTTGCGACACTCTCGACCAACTCGATATGTTCTACAGGATCCTGGAGGGGGCGATGGGACTTTGCCACATGTATTTTGTGGATTTTGGAAGGAATCAATCTCAGCTGATCTAGGAACACTTCGAGGTCTCCCGGAAGCACTAGAGGAAGTGGCTAGGGAGAAGGACATCTGGACCTCATTGCTTAGGCTGCTGCCCTTGTGACCCAACCCTGGATTAAGCAGAGGAAGATAATGATGATGATGACCTTTTACACACTTTGGGGGTAACGGTAATGTATGGTTCTGTTTTACAGGTTCCAGTCGTGTGTTCTGTACTCAATATTATTGTGAAAGTATGAGTGGTGCATTTCTAAGAAATCACTTTTTTTTTTTTTTTTTTTTTTTTTTTTTTTTTTTTTTTTACTGTAACCAATCATTCATTCTCTTAATCCTGATTAGGGTGCAGGGAAGCTGGTGGCCATCTCAGCCGACTCCGGGTGAGGGTAGCGTACATTCTGGACAGCTGAGCAAGCTATCGCAGAGCCAACTCTCCATTCAACCATTCAAAGTGACACTCACACCGGGGGGGGCGGGACAGCTAATTAATCTACTCTGCATGTTTTTGGACTGCGGAAGGAAACCGGAGCACCTGGAGGAAACCCACACAAACACAGTGAGAACATGCAAACTCCACACAGGAACACCAGAGCTGGGAATCAAACCCTGGACCTTCTTCTGGTGGATGTGCAAACCATTATGCCGCCGTGCCTGCTGTAATCATTATGAATAAGTTCAGTTTACATCACATTATGTTTATGAATTTGAATGAAAGATTAATTTAAAAAATGACAGTCATGTTTCACAAAGAGAAATCCTGGTGGTGAAGATAGACTTCACAGAGAGAAAGTGAGCATAATAGCAGATGGGCTGAAGTTAAATCAGGGACGATGACTGATCTGACCGCACGCATTCAGGTTCTTTATCTGATTTCAGAGTTCTTTAATTAAAATATTTTCACTTTATGTTGTTTAAATGTCAGAGTTTCAGAGTTTCAGAGTTTTCTGTTCTTTGCCACTTTTGTGCGTGTATGACGGACTGGTTCTGGTGTTTGTGTGCTTAAAAAGGTTTTATGTTTGTTTGATCTATATATATATATATATATATATATATATATATATATATATATATATATATATATATATATATATATATATATATATATACAAAAGTGTAATCACCTGGAGAGAGGATGGTTTCACTGCCCCTCGAAACACATCTGGAGTGATAAATGAAGTTTCAATAGAAAGTCTTTGTCCTCAGTTCAGTTCATTTTCTGTACCCGCTTAATCTTAATTTGGGTCGCGGGGAGGCTGGTGCCCATCCCAGCCAACTTCGGGCGAGGGCAGAGTACACCCTGGACAGCTCGCCAGGCCATCGCAGGGCGGAAACACGCTGACGGCTTTGCAGCTACTCTTGTCGAAAGTCAGCAATGGTTCTTTTACACGCCTCACACCATAGACAGTGGGAGACATGGCCGGCCTTTGATAACCCAGTTAGCTGCACTGGGAGGACAGTGACAACCTTGTGGAGAGTGGGACTCAAACCCCCAACCTTTGGATCAGCGATCCGGCGCCTTATACCACTAGACCACCACTGCCCCGTCTTTGTCCTGTCCTTTTATTTTTATTTTTATATACATACATACATATATATATATATATATATATATATATATATATATATATATATATATATATATATATATATATATATATATATATATATATATATATACATATCTTTGCCTCTCCCCCTGTCTTGCTCTCACTGTGTTTCTCTCTCTCTCTCTGTCTCTCTCTCTCTGTCTCTCTCTCTCTCTCTCTCTCTCTCTCTCTCTCTTGTTCAGCTTGTTAAAACTCTGTCTGAAGTCACTCATTTAATTTTCGTGAGTTATTCCCCAACGGGAATCTTTGCTCTCATCTTCTAAACAAGTGGAATAATAAAGCGGGCGGTTTGTAAAACAAACTCCAGACCGTTCGATGTGTGACTGAGAACACACGCAGAATATTAAACCTTCTTTAAATCTTCTCCTTTCTGAGAGGATCAGGTGGGGTTTTCAGCTCAGAAAAGATAAGAAGGTTTTTATGAAATCCTTCAGAGATGTGCGCTAAAGATGTGTGTGTGTGTGTGAGAGAGAGAGAGAGAGAGAGAGAGAGAGAGAGAGAGAGATAAGATATCAAGACTTTAATATTTGCTTTTCTCTATAAGGACCATTTCAATATTCTGACATTTAAGAAGTCTAAGTATATTATTCCGTCTAAAGAAAGGGAAAAAAAAAATCTGAATCTTTGCATTCGAACAAAGGGATCACAGACCGAGAGTTCCATTCACCGAACCCAATAATCCTCCTCGAGCTCTAGAGGAGGCTGGAGCTTTCTCAGTCGCCTTTGGACAAACCTAGCCAGAAACCACAGAGCGACTCCACCCACAACCATTACTCTCACGCCTGGGGGCAATTGGGAAGCCAGTTGTTCTACTGTACATGGCTTGGACTGCGAGATCACTCCATACCAGCATGGGGAGAACATGAAGACTCCACACAGAAACGCCCTCGCCAAACATGGGACTCGAACCCAGGACTTTCTTGCTGTGAGGTAGACATGCCAACCACTCCATCATTGTGCGGCCATCACCCAGAAATGTAATGTTCGCAATTAGGATTATTAATTTATTAATGGAGCATTGTGGCGTGTGTTTGGCACCTCCACCTCACAGCAAGAAGGCCCTGGGTTCGATTCCCGAGCTTAAGAATTTTCTGTGTGAAGCCTGCATGTTCTCCACATGATTATGTGGGTTTCCTCCTAGTATTCCTGTTTCCTCCCACAGTAAGCTAACTGGCTGCTAGGTGAGAGTCTGAATGGAAGAATGTGTGTTGCCCTCCGATAGTGTCGCGAGCTGTTCGAGGTGTCCTCCACTCTTGTACAAAGTCAGCTGAGATGGGCACACTATGAATGCCATCGAGGAAAGGCTCATGGTGAGCTCTCCCAAGGCCAGTGCTTCTCAAATAGTCGGGTTCCCTCCTAGTGGGGGTGTAGTGTGATGCCAGGGGCATATATGACCCTGGGGAACATGTTTTTTTTTTCCATACTGTACTAGAATTGAGTGTAATTGCACATCCTCTACAGTAGGTGGCAGTGGCACTCTCACTGTGTTCCCTATGGTTTAGGGGAAAAAGCACCAGGCAAACGATATGAAGTGCAGTAAACATTATTTATAGTCGTGCATGAAGCACTGGGGGAAGTGGGAAATGTTTTTTTTTTCTTCCTATAGGGGGCAGCTCAGAAAATAATTGAGAAGCACTGCACAAGGCATTCTCGGAGAATGAAGGAATACATGCGGAAGAATACGAGGCTAATTGGCCCGGAAAGCCCATTTCCACAGAAGAGCTCGTAATTCCAAATTTTCTGGTTGATTAGTACAGATTTTTGGTGGATCGAACCTCATATCATGGAAAATTCATTATAAAAGACCCTCGTAAGTCAAGGTACCACTGTATTTTGTCACCGTTCATATATATATTTATAGAGAATTTCTTCTATAATCACCTGAAGAGAGAGGATGGTTTCACCACCCCTCGAAACAGATCTGTAGTGATAAATGGAGTTTCAATAGAAAGTCTTTGTCCTGTCCTTTTGTTTTATATATATATATATATATATATATATATATATATATATATATATATATATATATATATATATATATATATATAGTGTTTGTGTTTTGTTCCTGCTGAGACTACGGGAATGGTTTGAGGACAAAACGCCTCCAAAAGTGACAGAATTATTGGGGTATTTTGTTTTTTTTCGCCAAATGTCGACAAACACAATGATAAAGTTTTCACAAATACCCCACAAAAACTGTTGCATGACCTCCCAACTTTCAAATAACGTGTTTTCACAAACATCTTAACATGAATTTTAAAACTCTTAAAAAAATGTCACCATGGCAGTCATATTTCTATCTCACCTCTACGGTGATCACTCCTTTAACTAGTTCCTGTTTTTGTTTTTTTTTTTTTTGTTTGTTTTTTGTTTTTTTGTTTTTTTTGGGGGGGGGGGTTGTGGTTGTCCCCACCTGTTTTCCTTGTCAACTTAGTTGTAGACAATTCCCACCGATCAACAATTTCCACTCTACCATGCAACACTTCGTCTGAAATGCGTCACGTTACCGCCTGCATGTTTCAGAGCTGCTGCACATGCGTATTCAGGAAGAGCGTGACACGTGATGAGGGAAAGTACTGCCAACTTGGATGCGTGAGGTCACAGACGCCTATGACTGACTGGTGATGGTTCAAAGTGACAGAAAGATGGCGATACACCATCTGTCTGTACTCTGAGAGTTAGATGTCCAGGATGGTATCAGTGTACCTTCCCGGTGCGCCGCTTGGGAGTCCCTGTCAGGGCAGTTTTTAAAAAGTGACCAGAATTTTCATAAAGGGGAAGTTGTTACTCCACAGTGACGCGTATTCAGGAGGACAGGGACTCATTCACACTTTGTGATTTAGTGCTGACAGCGAAACCACACACACACACAGACACACACACACACACACACACACACACAGAGCTCGGACTCTTCCCAGAGTCCCTGAGGTTTCCTTGTGGCCATATGGCAGTGTTTAATTATTCTTCAGCAGTGTGTGTATCATAATGAAGCTGTGTGGCAGTGAGACAGGCGGATATAATCGCAGGGGATCCAATTTGATCATGTGTGTGTGTGTGTGTGTGTGTGTGTGTGTGTGTGTGTGTGTGTGTATCCTAAGAGGCTAATGTATGACGACGAAGGGAAAACAATCCCCAGTGAGTTGCAGTAAACTCCTTCCTGATGGACTGCGCCTGCTTCCTCACACTGGTTCTGTTTCAGTTTCCCAACTCAGGCACTTCCAAACTCATTTTCTATTTTTCTATCCCATGACAGCATCAGGTCTCATTACACTGACGGCTGAATTAATTTTGTGTGTGTGTGTGTGTGTGTGTGTGTGTGTGTGTGTGTGTGTGTGTGTGTGTTTTATTTCTCTGTGAGACCACCACTGACAATGATACAGTTATTTATACAGCAGTGTGAGTTTAAAATCTGCATTAATCTCCATCAAACATCTCTCCAACACACACACACACACACACACACACACACACACACACACACACACACACACACTCTTCTCTCTGATATGAAGTATAAAATAAGAAATTTACAGAAATTCAGAAAAAAAAAACAATATTTTTCTGCTCTGATTAATTAGAAACCTAATAAAAAAACAATATAATCACCAAAAAAAAAAAAAAAAAACATAAATATCACAAACTTAATTTATTCATAAAAGGATTTATCCTAATATACAGATATACTGGCAAATTGCAACTTAATTAAAAGTAAATTATTTCCATGCATTCCCTTTGTAAGCTGTTTAATCCTAATTAGGGAAGGCTGACATCCATTTAGGCAAGGAACACCCTGAGCAGCTCGCCAGGCCAATGCAGGGCCACAAACGCACACAACTGATCACTCTCACAACTAGGGGCAATTTGGAACAGCCAATCAGCTGGTTGTGCCTGTTTTTGGACTGAGAGAAATCCTTTAGTACCCAGAGGGAACCCAGGCAAGCACGGCGTCAACATGCCAACACTACACAGTGTCAGCGCTGGAATTTCACTAATAGGGTTATTATTACACGCGGGTTTCGCTAGGAATCAGCTCCAATCAGGTTATATATAAATCTTATCATTACAACCTCACTCAGCATTTACCATAAAACAATCTTCATTTCTAAAACCCATAAACCCATCAAAAATCAACACAGATCCCCACAATATTGAAAATTCTACAATAAAAAAATAGATGTTCTATTTAAAGAAAGAAAGAAAGAAAGAAAGAACAACGCGTTATGTGGACAAACGTTCGTGTGTGTGTGTGTGTGTGTGTGTGTGTGTGTGTGTGTGTGTGTGTGTGTGTGTGTGTGTGTGTGTGTGTGTGTGTGTGTGTGTGTTTGTTCATTGATTTTCTGAACTGCTTCACTCTAACCAGGTGTTGGCAGTGGTGTAGTGGTTAGGGTGCTGGGCTCATGATCGGGAGGTTGTGAGTTCAAATCCCACTGAGACCCTCCCTGTGCTAAGACCCCTGGGCAAGGTCTTAACCACAAGTGTGCCTCTGTTCACCCAGCAGTATAAATGGGTACCAGTAAAATATACTGGGGAGGTAACCTGCGATGGACTAGCGTCCCATCCAGGAGGAGTTGAACTCCTGGTGGCTTCACGCTATGGAAACCGGAAATAAGCACCGGCCTGATGAGCCACTGGGCTCGTGTGTAAAAAGCCCAACAGACTACCTACCTCACCCTAATGAGTGCCGCAGGGAAGCAAGCACCCATCAGAGTTGACTCTAGGTGATGGTGAGATGCGCCCCAGACAGCTCGCCAGGCAATTGCAGGGCAGAAATACGCCGGTCGTGACCCGACGACCTACTCTTTAGCTTGGCGCTCGAACGCCCTACCTTCTGATCAGCCCAGCAAGCTACCAATGGGCCATCACCGCCCGATGTGTCTATTATTATTATTAATAATAATAAGTCTCTTGGCTGAGTCTTTACCAGGTGAATGAGCGGATGTTTATTCTCTGATGATGTGCATGGACGGATTGTTTGTTTTTGGCGTATGGAGAGTAAACCGTTTCTTATCTGCAGTCTGTTCTACTTATTTTCCTCTAAACTAACATTAAACCTAAATCAGAGACACTGAGAGACATTTAATGAAGATTTAATGTGGAGAAGGCAGCGCGGGAAGCAGGACTCCAGCACTGATTACACTCCGACCATCATTTCTCATTAACTCGCAATGTTATAACACTCGTGACCTGTAATGGCTCCTTTAATGGCCAATCAGGATTATTCTTCGATGAGCCCGAACATTTCACACACCAGTGCAAATTTATTTAAAACATTTCACAACATATTCTCCAAAACCCCTGACACTGAATTAACGCTCCCTTGTATGTCACTTAACTTGCTCCAAAAGGCGGAGCTTGTTTGATGGACTGGATGTCAGAATAAAGAATAAAGTCCTGTTCGGACCTCTGCCACTGCTGGGCGAAGGTGAGGTCCACCCTAAATAGCTTGTTGGACAATAACGTACAGAAGACAGGGTGGGGGTGGGCGTGGTATTACTGCTGTAATCCAAGTCATGCTGCTGGTGCAGCTCGTCCCAAACCAACACATTCTTTCATTTTCTAACCCCCATAATCCTAATTTGGATCACAGGGAGGCTCTGGCACCCATCTCAGTCCACTCTGGATGAAGGTGGGACCCCGGAGAGCTCACCAGTCCATCCTAGGGCCAATACACTTACAACCATTCATACTCATGTTCACACCAAGGGGAAATTTGTAACAGACAATTTCCGTACCGTGCTTGTTTTTGGACTGCAGAAGGAACCTCAGTATGCAGAGAAAAACCGTGGGAGCTTGGAGGAAACAAGCCAACTCCACACATTAATGCTCTGAGCCTGGGAATCAAACCCAGGACCTTCTCGCTGTGAGGCTGCCATGCAAACCACTGCACCACCTGCCGGCTGAAGAGAGAATAAAATTCCCAAATCATCTGAGCATTGCAGGCAGCATTGTATCTGTTCTCCTTGTTTTTTACAGACCCTCCAGAGGCCAAAGGAAAACGGTGATTGGAGTCATCGTACAATGACTCCCAAATCTATGCACCTTCCCCCTCAGTCCATTCAGTACCATCAGAAGAAAGAGTCATATATATGGATATAGATGGAGATACACTGGAATCCTCATTGAGAATGTTCAGTGACCACGTCACATCAGGATCACGTCCTGTCCACTGACCAGGCTTCCTATCAGATCATCACGAGGATGATGATGCAAATCCTATTTTAAAACTGAAGCTGGTGCTGAGGTCTATATCTGGTTGATACGTGAGAGCTGTGGCTGGCATCCGGTGACAATTCTGGCAGGTTTTGTGGGGCAGGCTGTCATGAAGATACAGATGGAAGGAATGTGCAATTCAGTGAAAAAAATGGAAGGGACAGTAGGGTAGTAATAAGTACATCTGCCTCCCGGCAAGAAGCTCCTGGGTTCGAATCCTGGTTTTAGTGAGGTTGTTTCTGTGCAAAGTTCTCATGTTACTCCACTGTCCTCCAACACTACAAAGACATGCACGTTAGTTTAATTGGCTGTTCCAAATTTCCCCAGGTATGACTCTGTATGGGTGTATATGTGTCATGGCTACCAGGAGTACCTGAGATGCATACGTGGCAGTCACTGTTCCAAGTACATTTTTACCTCCATGGAAATCTACTGTAATATCTGATTGATCTGATGGTGTCATGGTTATGGTGCTGGGTTTAAGATTGAGAGGTTGTGAGTTTGAATCCCAGTCACCGACCCAACAGCAAGTGTGCCTTTGTCCATTGAGCGGTATAAACAGATACCAGAAGACAGTGGGGAGATAACATGCGACGGACTTGTGTCCGATTTTGCGAAACAGAAGTTGAATTCCAGTTTGATTCACATGATGGAACCCAGGTTAAGCTTCGGTTCTGATGAGTCATCTGAGGAACAGATTTAAATGTCTAACAGACTTCACACAAAGCCACCATCACTTTTCAACACAACCAAGCCTTCCATTAATGGAAGCCACGACCTCTTTGTTGTTAAGATTGATCTCATGTATTCCAACAGAATTGCACATACCAGTTAACCTTCAAAAAGCCAGAAATCATGTATTATCATCGTGGTGTACTGCGACCATCCTTATTAGAACATGCTGCTCCCCTGATATAGAATATCTGGCAGGTAAGGGCGGACCATTCAGATTGGTTATAGAACCCAACTATGATCATATCATAGTGGTTTTCTTACCATGGGGAGCTAATGCTAAGCTAGCACTAGAGGAGCTGTATTGTCTGCTTAACACTCGGATGAACGATAACCCAGAGGCGGCTGTGATTGCAGCTGGTGACTGATGTAGAACTGAACTCAATGCTTTCCAAATTCCACAGATTCGTTTACTTTCCAACCAGAGACAATAACACACTGGATCAGGTTCATTGCGACATCCAGGAACATTAAAAACTCGTGCAACTCCTCACTTGGGCATGTCAGATCATATCACAGTGAAACTGATCTCAGTGTATAAACCTCTGATCTGTAGGACTAAAACC
>CM045729.1:3775162-3792662 GCA_024760905.1 Plotosus lineatus | reverse complement strand
TTTATATTAGATGTTGAAGTGCACAATGCAGCCGTAAGGATGGGCACGAACAAGTGTCCGTCCTCACGCCGGTCCAAACCAGATAAATGCAGATGGTTGCAACAGGAAGGGCATCCGGCGTAAAACCTTTGCCAAAATAAACTATGCAAACTGCCAATATTAATTTCATACCGGATCGGTCGAGGCCAGAGTTAACAACAAACCATCATCAGTGTTGTCAACCAACAGAGTGCTGGTAGAAATTGGACGACTGTTGGTCGAAGAAGGAGAGGTGGGAGGCGTGTTCATAGGCAGAGAGAGAAGAGGAAAAACATGAGTCTAGGACTGAGAGTAGGGACTTTGAATGTTGGAAATATGACAGGAAAAGGTAGAGAGCTGGCTGACATGATGCAGAGGAGGAAGGTGGACATACTGTGTGTTCAGGAGACCAGGTGGAAAGGTAGCAGGGCTAGAAGCTGAGGAACAAGGTTTAAGATGTTTTTTCATGGTGTAGATGGGAAGTAAAATGGAGTAGGAGTCATCTTGAAGGAGGGGTTGATCAAGGATGTTCTAGAAGTGAAAAGAGTGTAAGACAGAGTGATGAGTCTCAAGTTAGAAATTTCAGGTGTGATGTTCAATGTTGTTAGTGCTTATGCCCCACAGGCAGGATGCGGGCTAGAAGAGATGGAGAGATTCTGGAGTGAGTTAGATGAAGTAATGCAGAGTACCCTAGAGGTGAAAAAGTGATAATTGGTGCAGACTTCAATGGACATGTTGGTGCAGGCAACAGATGGGACGAGGAAGTGATGGGCAGGTTTGGTATCCAGGACAGGAACACAGAAGCACAGATGATGATAGATTTTGTAAGAAGGATTTTGTGAAAAGAATATAAATGGCTGTGGTGAATACTTTTTTCCAGAAGAGACAGGAGCATATGCTGACTTATAAAAGCGGAGGTAGGAGCACACAGGTAGACTACATCTTGTGTAGGCGATGTAATTTGAAATAAGTCAGTGACTGCAAAGTAGTAGTGGGTGAAAATGTTTCAAAACAGCATAGGATGGTGGTGTGCAGGATGATGCTGATGCTGATGGTAAGAAAGGTGAAGAAGGCAGAGCAGAAGACAAAGTGGTGGAAGCTTAAAAAGGAAGAGTGTCGTGTTGTCTTCAAGGAGGAGTTGAAACAGGTTTTGGGTGGTCAAGAAGTGCATCCAGATGACTGGACAACGACAGCTAATGTTGTGATCAGGGAGACAGGTAGGAGAATACTTGGTGTGTCCTCTGGAAGGACAGTAGATCAGGAGACTTGGTGGTGGAATGAGGAAGTGCAGGAGTGTGTACAAAAGAATAGGTAAGCTAAGAAGAAGTGGGACATTGAGAGGACCAAAGAGAGTAAACAGGAGTACAGGAAGATACAGCGTAAGGCGAAAGTAGCGCTGTCAAAGGCCAAACAGAGGGCGTATAATTACTTGCATGCTAGGCTGGACAGTACGGAGGGAGAAAATAATTTATACAGGTTGGCACAGCAGACAAATAGAGATAGGAAGGACGTGCATCAAGTTAGCGTGATTAAAGACAGCGTGGGAAATGTATTGACTGATGACAGAAGTGTGCTGGGAAGATGGAAAGAGTACTTTTGAAGAGTTGATGAATGAGGAAAATGAGAGAGAAAAAGAGTAGAAGAGGTGACTGTTGAGGACCAGGAAGTAGCAAAGATTCGTAAGGGTGAAGTGAGGAGGGCATTGAAGAGGATGAAGAGTGGAAAGGCAGTTGGTCCTCATGACATACTGGTGGAGGTATGGAAGTGTCTAGGAGAGGTAGCAGTAGATTTTCTGACAAGAATATTCAACAAGGTCTTAGAAAGTGAGAGGATGCCGGAGGAATGGAGAATAAGTGTGCTTTTTCCCATTTTAAAGAACAAGGGAGACGTGCAGAGTTGTGGCAACTACAGAAGGATAAAGTTGATGAGCAATACGATGAAGTTATGGGAAAGAATAGTGAAAGCTAGACTAAGGGCAGAGGTCGGCACTTGTGTTTGGTTTCCGCTTAAAACCGCTTAATCCTAATTAGGGTCACGGGGAGGCTGGTGCCCATCTCTGCCGACTCCGGGCAAGGGCACATTACACCCTGGACAGCTCACCAGGCCATCACAGGACAGAAACACGCTGAGGGCTATGCAGCTCCTCTTGTCGAAAGTCAGCGATGGTCCTTAACATGAACCTCACACCATAGACAGCGAGCGACACGGCCAGCCTTTGATAACCAAGTTAGCTGCACTGGGGCCAAACTAGACTGTGGGAACAAACTGGCGTACCCAAAGGAAACCCACAAAAGGACAGAGAGAATGCAAACTTCACACAGAAATGCCCCGAACAAACCTGGAACTTGAGCCCAGGACCTTACAGGACCTGCTTGCAGATATTCTAACCACTACACCACAATGCTGCCAAGGAAGACTGATCACCCAGATCAAAATCGGGTAGGTACTGGGTTCAAGTCTCGGGCTTGTCGACATTATTTCTGTATGTATCCCGGTTTCCTTCTGCAATTCGAAGGCAAGCACATTCGACTGTTCCAAATCACCCCGAGGTGTGAGTGAATGTCTATGTTTGCCTGTGTGATTGCCTTGTGATGGCTTAATGATGGTGATGCCTGATGGCACTGATGGCTAAATGGATACAGCTTGATGATTACTGATCTGAACATCAGGGGTTCAATCTACACTGTCATGACTGTTGGGCCCTTGAGCAAGGCTCCTAACTCTCTAGATAAGAGCATCTTCCAAATGCTGTACATGTAATGAAATGATGAAGCTGTTCAGGGTGTAACCCATATTTGCTTGGAGATGAGTGGGTGATTCCTGAGTGTAAAGCGACAAAATTACTTATTAAACACCCCCACCCCCTCACACTCACACACACACACACACACACACACACACACACACACACACACCCATCCCCCAAGCACACACACAGACACACACACACAGGTTTAATATTCATATTTACAGTGTAAAGCCACTGCAGATTTCAGCATTTATCAAATATCTGTTTCATGAGGACAGCAGGAACTTCAACAATGAGGACAAAGTTTCTAGTGTATGTGTGTGTGTGTGTGTGTGTGTGTGTGTGTGTGTGTGTGTGTGTGTGTGTGTGTGTGTGTGTGTGTGTAAAAGAGAGACACCACACTTCACTGTTATCTGAGAAACCTGACGTGTCCTGAGTCTTTTTTTTTTTTTTTGCAGTAACTGGGTCGAATGGAGCTGACATTTCAAATAAGATCTTCTCCGACTGAGAGCACACACAGAGTTTCTACTTAAAATTCTGAATAGTGATATCACACACACACACACACACACACACACACACACACACACACACACACACACACACACACACACACACACACACACACACACACACACACCATAAACAAGGCACAATGTTGTTACTATTATAACAATTCTTCCTCTGTGTGTGTGTGTGTGTGTGTGTGTGTGTGTGTGTGTGTGTGTGTGTGTGTGTCTTTGTGCCTGTGTGTATGGATCATTGTTTTTGTGTCTATGAGTGTGTGTGTGTGTGTGTGTGTGTGTGTGTGTATCTTCATGTCAGTGTGTATGTGTGTCTATGTTTGTGTTTGTCAGTGTGTGTTTTGTGTTTGTATTTGTGTTTGTATGTGTGTGTCTTTGTGTTTGTGTGTATGTGTGTGTATCTTTGTGTTTGTAAGTGTGTATACCCTTGTGTCAGTGTGTATGTGTGCATGTATCTTTGTGTTTGTGTGTATGTGTGTGTATATCTATGTGTCTGTGTGTATCTTTGTGTCAGTGTGTATGTGTGTCTATGTTTGTGGTTGTCAGTGTGTTTTTGTGTTTGTATGTGTGTGTCTTTGTGTTTGTGTGTATGTGTGTGTATCTTTGTGTTTGTAAGTGTGTATACCCTTGTGTCAGTGTGTATGTGTGCATGTATATTTGTGTTTGTGTGTATGTGTGTGTATATCTATGTGTCTGTGTGTATCTTTGTGTCAGTGTGTATGTGTGTTTGTGTGTGTCTTTGTGTTTGTGTGTATGTGTGTGTATATTTGTGTCTGTGTGTATCCGTGTGTTTGTGTGTGTCTTCTTTGTGTCAGTGTATATCTTTGTGTTTGTGTGTATCTTTGTGTTTGTGTGTGTCTTTGTGTCTGTATATTTGTGTTTGTGTGTGTATCTTTGTGTTTGTGTGTATGTGTGTGTATCTTTGTGTTTGCGTGTATGTATCTTTGTGTCATTGTGTATGTGTGAGTGTATCTTTGTGTCTCTCTGTGTGTCTTTGTGTCTGTGTGTATCTTTGTGTTTGTGTGTGTGTGCGTGTGTTGTTGTGTCTCTCTGTGTGTCTTTGTGTCTGTGTGTGTATCTTTGTGTGTGTGTGTGTGTGTCTTTGTGTCAGTGTGTACGTGTGAGTGGCTCTTTGTGTTTGTATGTGTGTGTATATCATTGTATCTGTGTGTGTTTGTTTGCGTGTGTGTGTGTGTGTGTGTGTGTGTGTGTGTGTGTGTGTGTGTGTGTGTGTGTGCATATCTAATCACTTCTGTATGCATGAGCTCAAAAACACCATGATAGGTTAGAGTTTTAGTGATTGACAGGAGGGAGGATAGGCCACTCCCCCTGAGAGTTTCTCATGGTGGCGGACAGTTTATGGATCTTCATGATCTAAACCAGGGGTGCTCAATCCTGCTCCTGGAGATCTACCTTCCAGAAGACATTCGCTCCAACCCTAATCACGCCCACCTAACCATCCAATCATCTCATCAAGACCTGACTGGATCTTACATGTCACATGGGCCACATTAGTGTTGGAGATAAAGTCATCTGGAAGGTAGATCTCCAGGAGCAGGATTGAGCACCCCTGATCTAAACTGATGAGCTCAGGGTGAGGAGATAAATACAGCTCTGATGCATTTAAAACAATAGATATATATTTTTTCTCTTTTTAATTTTAATTGTTTCAATTCATCCGTTTGTTTATTTATTTGTTTATTTATTTGTTATTTGGCCCTGAGATTGCCTGGTAGGCTGTCCAGGGTGGACCCTGTCCTCGCCCAGAGTCGGCTGAGATGGGCACCAGCCTCCCTGCGACCCTAATTAGGATTAAGAGGTTCAGAAAATGAACGAGTGAGTGTGTGTTATTTGCTTGTTAGCTGATTGATTAACTTTTTATTTGAAATTTGTACCAACAAATTAGAAGAAAGCCTTCAGAAAAATAATCAATAATATTAAATAAACAAAAATATGTGAAAACCAAATTCTTCGGAAAAAAAAAAAAATAATAATAATTAAATACAAAAAAAAAATGCAATAATAGTGCCTTAATTTGACCTATAAAACATAACATTTTTTTTTCTTTGTTTGTTCCTTAGAAGATGTAGATGTTGCTGTAGGCTGTTTGTGTTATAAAGTCTCAGGGGTTTAATAAAAATAAATAAATATGCAAAAGGATTTGAAAATGAATATGTTTTCCTTATCACTGTTTTGGATTTCTTGAAAGGCTGAAGCTGTCAATCAACTACCTTAGGGCGGGCCTTCCTGCATTTGGCACTCCTGTGAGAGCATTTTGTTCTTTAAACACATGTACACTGATCATTCACAACCGTGCACAAACAAACAAATATACAAACAAGCAAATAAACAGATTGAGGTGTAAATGTAGTTAATTTGAACCTCTTGTGTTATTATTCTTCATTCATGAATGCAATCCTTTTCGAAACCCCTTAATTCTAATTGGGAGAGGCTGGTGCCCAACTCAGTCGACTGAAATGGAGGGCAGACGACATCCTATATATATATATATATATATATATATATATATATATATATATATATATATATATATATATATATATATATCTTCTTCTTTTACTTTCTGCTTTTCCCATCAGGGGTCGCCACAGCAAACCATCTGCCTCCATCTCACCCTATCCTCTGTATCTTCTACTTTTACTCCAATTACCTTCATGTTCGCCTTCAGCACATCCATAAGTCTTCTCTTTGGTTTTCCTCTGGGCCTTCTGCCTGGTAGTTCCAACCTCAGCATCCTACTACCAATAGACTCACTATCCCTCCTCTGTACATGTCCAAACTAGCCTCAATCTCAATCTAGCCTCTCTGACTTTGTCTCCAAAACATCTAACATGTGCTGTCCCTCTGATGTGCTCATTTCTGATCCTATCCATCCTCGTTACTCCCAAAGAGAACCTCAACATTTTCATCTCTGCTACCTCCAGCTCTGCCTCCTGTCTTTTCCCCAGGGCCACTGTCTCTAAACCATACAACATTGCTGGCCTCATCACCGTCTTGTACACTTTTCCCTTCATTCTTGCCGATACCTTTCTATCACACATCACACCGAACACTTTTCTCCATCTATTCCAACCTGCCTTCACGTGCTTCTTCACCTCTTTTCTACACTCTCCAGTGCTCTGGATTGTTGAGCCGAAGTACTTAAAATCCTCCACCTTCTTTATCTCTGCCCCCTGTAACCTCACCGTTCCTCTTGGGTCCTTGTCATTCACACACATGTATTCTGTCTTACTGAGACTAACCTTCATTCCATTCCTTTCCAGGGCATACCTCCACCTCTCTAGATTTTCCTCCACTTGTTCTCTGCTCTCACTACAGATCACAATGTCATCTGCAAACATCAAAGTCCATGGAGATTCCTGTCTTACCTCATCTGTCAGCCTGTCCATCACCATAGCAAACAAGAAGGGGCTGAGAGCTGACCCTTGATGCAGTCCCACCTCCACCTTGAACTCTTCTGTCACACCAACAGCACACCTCACCACTGTCTTACATCCCTCATACATGTCCTGCACCACTCTAACATACTTCTCTGCCACTCCAGACATCCTCATACAATACCACAGTTCTTCTCTCGGCACCTTGTCATATGCTTTCTCCAAATCCACAAAGGCACAATGCAACTCCTTCTGACCTTCTCTGTACTTCTCTATTAACATCCTCAAAGCAAACACTGCATCTGTGGTGCTCTTTCTTGGCATGAAACCAAACTGTTGTTCACAAATGCTGACCTCTGCCCTTAGTCTAGCTTCCACTATTCTTTCCCATAACTTCATCGTATGGCTCATCAACTTGATCCCTCTGTAGTTGCCACAACTCTGTACGTCTCCCTTGTTCTTAAAAATGGGCACAAGCACACTTCTCCACTATTCCTCTGGCATCTGCTCACTTTCTAAGACCTTGTTGAATATTCTTGTCAGAAAATCTACTGCTACCTCCCCTAGACACCTCCATATCTTGACTGGTATATCATCAGGGCCAACTGCCTTTCCACTCTTCATCCTCTTCAATGCCCTCCTCACCTCTCCCTTACTAATCTTTGCTACTTCCTGGTCCTCAACGGTCACCCCTTCTACTCTTTTTTCTCTCTCATTTTCCTCATTCATCAGCTCTTCAAAGTACTCTTTCCATCTTCCCAGCACACTTCTGTCATCAGTCAATACATTTCCCTCTCTGTCCTTTATCACTCTAACTTGCTGCACGTCTTTCCCATCTCTATTTCTCTGCTGTGCTTACCTGTATAAATCATTTTCTCCCTCCTTACTGTCCAACCGATCATACAAGTCATCATACGCCCTCTGTTTGGCCTTTGACACCGCTACCTTCGCCTTACGCTGTCTCCCTGTACTCCTGTTTACTCTCTCCGGTCTTCCAATGTCCCACTTCTTCTTGGCTAACCTCTTCTTTTGTATACACTCCTGCACTTCCTCATTCCACCACCAAATTTCCTTATCTACTTTCCTTCCAGAGGACACACCAAGTACTCTCCTACCAGTCTCCCTGATCACATTGGCTGTGGTTGTCCAGTCATCTGGAAGCACTTCCTGACTACCCAAAGCATTTTTCAACTCCTCCACCATCCTATGCTGTTTGGCAACACTCTCACCCACTACTACTTTGCAGGCATAAGCACTAACAACATTGAACATCACGCCTGAAATTTCTAACTTGAGACTCATCACTCTGTCTGACACTCTTTTCACTTTTAGAACATTCCTGACAAACTCCTCCTTCAAGATGACTCCTACTCCATTTCTCTTCCCATCCACACCGTGATAAAACAGTTTAAACCCTGCTCCTAAGCTTCTAGCCTTGCTACCTTTCCACCTGGTCTACTGAACACACAGTATGTCCACCTTCCTCCTCTGCATCATGTCTGCATCACGGCATAAGGGGGAGAGACATTGGTTAGTGCCCCCCCCCCCCCCCGCCTCATGGCTGCATTTTTATATATATATATATATATATACGCTCCCCGACTGATGCTTTTAATTGGTTGTGGACAGCCGAACGTAAGTTGAAAGTGAATGTAAGTTGTTACAGTGACGTATGACGATCATACTATACTATACATCCATAAATACCATTACCGTACCTCATAAAACACCCCTAAATCAATTATTATAAACATAACATTGTAAAATAATATCAAATATATCAAATAATATCAACAATAATTTCAAATATGTCACTTATTTATGTCGAGTTACTTTACATACAGCTTAAAACAGCCAATCAACACTTAAAATATGTGAAGCGCTCAATACCGAAAGTAGTGTACTTGCAAAAGTTGTGTACGTGCTGTGGTTTATACAGACTTCCGGCCTTTCTAGTGCACAAGGGTGCCATTGAACTCATTTAGAACAGCCTGCACTAATGTGCATCCCAGCAAAGTGGAGCGTTCTTTCTTTTGTGTCAATAAGTAAGTAAGTATACTTTATTCAAGAAATGCATACAAAGACCAAGTACAATATATATATATATATATATATATATATATATATATATATATATCCACACACACACACACACACACACACACACACACACCCTCTGTCTCCCAGCTGGTGTGTCAGAAATACAGTGCAGGCTCAGAGCCACAGTGTCGATATGAACACGTTCAACATCAGTGCGACTGTGAATGGAAGAAACTGAACTGATCATCTGGACTCCCAGCATCCCCTCTGTTCCTTGTGTAATATAATAAACACGCTCCGTCTGGCAGTGCTCAGTGTGCAGAAGAGACTAAATGAATTTCACTTACAGTGATTTAATTTCCTCTAATCGGATTCCACATCATTAAACACTTCTCCAGAAAGTGGAAACGTCTGATCTGATTTTAATTCAATTTGTAAGATGGAAGTTTAAAGATTTGGGCCATATTCAAATGTTTGGTGATTTCGGCTTCAGCGGAAGCTCTGGTAAAATCCTTTAATCACTCCAATCGCAGCTCATAATCTCCTTTAACATGTAATTTAGATGTTTAACATTTCATCTGAAAAGAAAATAACGATAATCTCCTCTACAGTGTTTTACCAAAGAACAATGGTCATAATTCTATTAAAATCATTTCACATTCTTCTTCTTCTTCTTTTCCTTATGGCTGTTCCCTTCAGGGGTCGTCACAGCAAGTCATCTGCCTCCATCTCACCCTGTCCTCTGCATCTTCTACCATCCAACGACCTTCATGTCCTCCTTCACCACATCCATAAATCTCTTCTTTGGTCTTCCTCTGGGCCTTCTGCCTGGTAGTTCCAACCTCAGCATCCTACTACCAATATACTCACTATCCCTCCTCTGTACATGTCCAAACCATCTCAATCTAGCCTCTCTGACTTTGTCTCCAAAACCTCTTACATGATTTCGCATCATTATTCATTTTTCAACAAATACTCCATTTCACAGATTTGACATCTCATAACAAAACTTTTTTTTTTTTTTTTTTTCTTTCAGAAAGTATACTATAGTTACCCATGATGCTAGGTAAAGAATAAAACACTGCGTGCTGAGCTGGTTTCAGCTTATGATGCAATCAGCAATTATTTATGAGCAAGACCTTGGCCACTGATAATCGGTCATGAATATCAGTAATTTGTTTTGGGCGGGGCTATGATGATCAGAGATTATTTGTGAGTGGGATCATGATTATAAGTGATTGGCTAAAGGCACAAATCAGTTGTTACACTATGAGTCAAGTAACTCTGCTTTACAAGTGTGCATCTGTGATGTAGGACAAGCAGCTGTATCAAGTTCAATAACCTGCTGAAAAATGTCTCAACATTTATCACCTGACTTTTAATAATAAAACATAATAAGTTACTGAAGGAAACTAAAGTCTCTAAATCTGCACACAGATCTCTTCGAAATCAACTCTGAAGCAGCATTTAGTTTCGGAGATGGTGACTGACATCAGTGTTAACGTATAGATTTGAAAATAGTAATAATCTTCCAGCAGGGCAGTGGCGGCTTAGTGGTTAATGAAATGTGGTACTGATCCGAAGGTCAGTTGTCCAATCCTTACTATCACCACGGTTGGGCCCTTAAGCAAGGCCCTTAACTCTCATCTGTATGTCCATATAAAATTAAAAGTGATAATTGTAAGTGGCTCTGGATAAGAGCATTTCCCAAATGCTGTATATGTATTTAAATTATTTTTGGTTCTGGTTGTCATAGCCAGGAGTGACACTGGGGTTAAGCTCCCAGTGCTTACAAGATGCTCCTTCTGGTGTCCGTCTCATACAGCAGAGACTCTGAGAGTCTGAGAGCAAGTCCAACTCCTCGCCTGCTCACATGGCTTAGCCACTAAGCCCAATGGAACTGTTTCAACTGATGGAAGAAGGGGCAGGGGAGAAGCTCTGGTACCCTAAAGCCAGGTGCTGACTCTCTGAATCCAAACCTTTGATGGTCCAGTCATCCTCGTCAGTGCCTATGCTCCCACATTGACATCAAGACCAGAGGCAAAGGATGACGTTTATGCCAGCCTGAAAAACATCATTCAGAACTTCCTCCCTTGCAAACATCTTGTCTAGCTCAGTGATGTTAACACTCAAGTTGGTGCCCACTATGACTCCTGGTCCTCCTGCCTTTGACACTTCAGAGTTGGCAAGATGATGGAGAATGGGCAGCACCTGCTGGAGTTTTGCTCTTACCATTGGCTCTGTATGACCAACTCCTTCTTCCAGACAAAGCCACAACACAGAGTTTCATGGAGAAATGCTCGCTCGACACACTGGCAATGGCTGGACATGGTCATCAAGTCCATGCTCCCACTCACATACACTACACTGCAGACTGCAACACTGACCTCTCACTTGTGTGCTTCAATCTAAGGCTTCATCCTAGAAAGCTCTGTTGCTTCTCACAGTAATGGAAGCCCTGCATCGACATCACCAAGATGCAAGGCCCAGAGAAAATAGAGGAATTCACACAATCTCTATAAAATGCTTTGTCTGTAAAACAGTCACACTACTTTGCAACGGAGAAGTGGGGCCGTCTCTAAGAAATAATGCAGAGAACAGCCTTTGCAACCTTTGAGAAAAAAGACCTCCAAGATCCGTGAATGATTTAATGTGAAGTCTTGCAAGGTGTCTCCAGTTATAAAAGCAAACAGGGCTGCCCGAGCAGAGAATAAGCGCTGACCAACTCAAAAGTCCCTGCAAGCACTCAGATTGACGAAGAGCCAAGCACAATGTAAAACAGATGTCAAGCAGATGTGCTTAATACTGGCAACAACTCAGTAATAACACACAAAATGCAACAGCAACAGGCACCATCAGAGGGATGTACAAAGGAATAAAGAAAGCCCTCGACCAACACACAGTAAAACAGCACCAGTCAAATCGTTAAGTGGGGAAATGATCAAAGGCAAGCAGTTGGAGAGATGGGTAGAGCACTACTCAGAGTTTTACTCTTGACGCCATTGAACCACTACCAGTCATGCAGGGACTATATGCCAACCCAACACTCAAAGAACTCGGCAAGTCCATTGACAGCTTGGCCTGTGGAAGAGCATCTGGAACCCCGGGCATTCCACCAGATCTCGTCAAATGCTGCAAGACCACTCATCTGAAGCCACAACATGATGTTTTCTGTCAGTGTTAGAAAGAGAGAGGTGTGCCACAAGACATGAGGTGATAGTCATACTGTATAAGAACAAAAGTAAGAGGAGTGACTGTGAAAATAACAGAGGGAAATCTCTTCTGAGCATCCTAGGCAAAGTGTACGACCAAATTGTGGTAGTATGTCTAAAACGACTCAGTGAGCTCGTCTATTCCGAGTCCCAGTATGGCTATCGAGCAGAGTATTCTACAGTGAACATGATCTTCTGCCTCTGACAACTGCAAGAAAAAGTGTAGAGAACAACAAAGGCCTCTGTATATCACCTTCATCAACCTCATGAAAGCGTTTGACTTATCCAACAGGGAAGGGATCTTCAGTATCCTGGAAAAATTGGACCCCCCCGGCCCAAAAAAATAAATAAATAAATAAAAATACACAGCATGGTCAGGTCCGCCCATGACGGCATGAAAGCAACAGTACAATATGAAGGCAGCATGTTCGAGTCCTTTGACATCAAGAGTGGCATGAAACAAAGCCCCGTTCTGATGCCCAGCTTTTCAGGATATTTTTCCCCACTTTTGAAACATGCAATTGGAACTGTCACAGAAGGACTATACCTGCATACCAGATCAGACAGGAGGCTTTTCATTCTTGCCAGACTGAGCACAAAGACCAAAGTTCATGAGATCACCATCAGAGACCTGTTCTTTGCTGATGACGCTGACATCACTTCACATACAGAGCAAGAGCTCCGAGAAATCATGAACAGATTCTTTCAAGTCTGCAAAGACTTCAACTCATGATCAGCCTGAAAAAAACCAATGTGCTTGCCCTAAGTGTGAATATGCCACCTGACACCATCATCGACAATTATGAAATTAGCATTGTACACAAGTTCACCTACCTTGGTCCATTAAAAGCAACAACCTGTCCCTGGCTGCTGAGGTCAACCAACACTTCAAGAAGGCTTCAACAAGTCCTGGCCGGCTCAGCGCACGTCACAATCATGACCAATGCCTGCATCATCAGCACTCTCCTGTATGGCAGTGAGTCGTGGACGACATGCACAAAGCAGGAGAAGAAACTGAACAGTTTCCGCATGTGCTGTATCCGCCACATCCTCATCATCGAGTGGCGGGCCTCACCACAATGTTCACCCTGCTCAGACAATGCGGGCTGTGCTAGTTTGGCCATGTTCTCTGACTGGAAGATGGTCAGATTCCAAAAGATGTCCTGTATGGTAAGCTAGCCTCTGGCAGAAGACCTACAGGATGCGGAATGAAAACTCTGGACATCAACACTGAGAGCTGGGAGACCACAGCAGCTGATCAAAGCAGCTGGTGGAATACAGGGATCCCTCACTACTTCGCGCTTCAATTCACATGGCTTCAGTGCATCGCATTTTTTTTTTTTTTTAATATTCATCAAATTGAAAATAAAGGAACTTAAGGAAGAACAGGTGAAAAGGTTAAGGAAAATGTGACAAAAACAAGGTCAATTATGCAAAAAAAAAACAACAAACAAACAAAAAACAAACACAAAACAAAAAACAACCCAAAACCTCCCACCAAAACTAGTGATATTTTTCTGTGAAGTGCGCATCTATGTGTGCGCGCACGTCTGTATGTATGTGTATTTGTATTTTATTTACATCTTATGCATTATTTTTTAATGTTGAATTGTTATTATAAGCATTTATAGCATTGAATGTGTATTTATTGATATTATATAATAGGGCAGTGGTGGTCTAGTGGTATAGGGCGCTGGATCGCTGATCCAAAGGTTGGGGGTTCGAGTCCAACCTTCCCAAGGTTGTCACTGCCCCGCAGTGCAGCTAACTGGGTTATCAAAGGCCAGCCATGTCTCTCACTGTCTATGGTGAGAGGTTCATGTAAAAGAACCATTGCTGACTTTCGTCAAGAGTAGGCTGCAAAGCAGTCAGCGTGTTTCCGCCCTGCGATGGCCTAGCGAGCCATCCAGGGTGTACTCTGCCCTCGCCCAGAGTCGTCTGGGATGGGTGAAGGCCTCCCCGCGACCCAAATTATGATTAACGATTACAGAAAATGAACTGAACTGATATTATATACACATATACATGTACGTATACGTCAGTTGGGGGGTTGATCCTACTTCACAGAATTCGGTGGTCGCGGGGGGATCTTGGTCCCAATTAACCGCGGAAAGTGAGGGATCCCTGTATATTGAAGAAACAGCTGAAGATGGGAGAGAAGATTCAGAACCTGGTAAAAGTCAAGAGAGTCAGTCGGTGCATGCCCAGAGACAACCCAGTGACCACTCATACCTGAATCCACTGTGGCAGAGTCTGTCGCTCCTGGATTGGTCTAACCAGTTACAGCTGAAGCTTTTCCAGTTGGGGTCCACTGCGGCATTCAACTAGGGCACATCATCACCCACAGTTAACACCGACCGACGGAGGTGTTCTAATACTACAACTAGTTTAACCTTTGGTGGTATTTTTTTATTATTTATAGTATTTTTTTTCTTTTATTTATTTTTTTACATTTTTGTTTTTTTTTTTTTACATTTTTTGCAGAAGAGAACTAAAACAAGGCATGGTATGCTGTTATAAAAAAAAATAATAAAGCCAGACTGATTCATTCATTTTCCAAGTTGCGTAATCCTAATTAGGGCTGCTCAGAGGCGAGCGCCCATCTCAGCTGACCCTGGGCAAGCGCAAGGCATACTGTGAACAAAGGCCGGCCATGTCTCTCACTGTCTATGGTGTGAGGCATGTAAAAGAACCATTGCTGACTTTCGACAAGAGTAGGCTGCAAAGCCGTCAGCGTGTTTCCGCCCTGCGATGGCCTGGCGAGCTGTCCTGGGTGTACTCTGCCCTCGCCCTGAGTTGGCTGGGATGGGCACCAGCCTCCCCGCGACCCTAATTAGGATGAAGCGGTTACAGAAAATGAACTGATGATAAACCTTGCCCAGGGGTCTTAGCACAGTGGGGGTCTAACTGGGACTCGAACACACAACCTCCTGATCATGAGCACAGCACCCTAACCACTACACCACCGACCCCACTATACATTAATAATTACATTTAATGCTGTAAATTGACCGTGTTGATTTAATCCATCTGATTTCAAGCTTTAAATTTCCCATGATCCTGAAAGGCAGAGCATGATGAACCCGAGCGCTAGCAGTAAATTCAAGTGGAACTCGTTCCTCAGGAGATTCCTGGAGAATATGAAGGGTCTCCGAGGCTTCGTTTCCATCAGATATATTTATTCTGAGATGCAAATGAACCAGACGGAGGAGTTTAAAATACATTTTACTTCGCTATGAAACCAAAAAAAAAAAAAAAGTAGCGGTTATGGAGTGATGGAACAGTAACATAGCGAAGCACTGAAGACTAGAGACGGGTGAAGATTGATGAGTCCTCCCAGAGACACATTTTGTAGCAACTAATAGGCCGAATAAACCACCGTCGCTTTTAAAGTGACAGGAAACAAGCAGATTGACAAAAAATGGCCGCCGTCCTTCTTCATTACATGCTCCTGTCAAGCGGAGAAATGCTTTAGAGAGAGAAAAAGTGGTGTCAAGACCACGCCGCTGCTTCAGCCCACTTAACCCAATCGATATAAATCACATCTCCACATAAATAAACATCCACCACTACAAATATCTGGCGGAATAAAAAACAGGAGACACTAGCACGCTAATCAACTCATCAAGAAAACTGGGTTTGTCACCGGGACGTGTCTCGGGTACTTGGAAGTGATAGAGAGGAGAAAGATGTCAGAACTGATCTACATCATGGAGGGTGTTTAAAAATGTCCCGGCACTCCCTATTCCCAAAACCGGAGCAGCAGTAAATTCCGTTCACTACGTTAACATGCTAAATCGTTTTAAAGTGATTTTGCTGCACTGTGGATTTCCTCCCAAACCACAGAACACATCCACTATTCATGGCACACAAACTTATCATCAGGTCATCGTGAGGATACTTGGGAAGCACAGCGGTGGTTCAGTTACCATTCTAGGGCTTATGATCTGGAGGTCATCAGTTCAAATCCTTTCAGACACCCAACCAGGGTCTCGAGCACAGGAGTGTGTCTGTCCATCCATCAGTGGAAATGAGTATCAGTGCAACACTGGGAAGGGAACCTGTGAAGGACTTGGAGGAGCTGCAGTCCGAGTCACCTCACACAACATAAACAGAGAGGCTTCGGCTGTAATGGACCCTCAGGCTCAGGTGGAACTCCCTGAAGAGTATACCTTTACTCGTCACTGCTTTTCTGATTAATCCAACAAGTCATCTCCATTGTATAAATAAAGGCTGTAAGGCCATGTCTGATGCACACTGGATTCGCAAAGCGACTACACTAGCACTGTACGCCGCTTAGACAACCAGGAATGTCGCTGACGCTGGTTTTTCAGTCCAGACTGATTCCGCGAACAGCAACAAAATACAGAATTAAATAATCGGATAATAAGAACATGTGTTCATTCATTCATTCATTATTAGGGTCACAGGAAGGCAGTTGCCCATCTCAGTCAACTCTAGGTGAAAACAGAGTACACCCTGGACAGCTCGCCAAGTCATCGCAGGGCAGAAACACACTAACGGCTATGTCAGCAGTGGTTCTTTTATATAAACCTCCGGCACAGACAGTGAGAGACACGGCCGGCCTTTCATAACCCAGTTAGCCTCACTGGGGGGACATCGATTTCTTTTTGACTTAATTATTGTAATTAATACAATTATTGCCACTGCAGGCCTTCCTTCTCTGTGCTAACAGCTTCTTTATTAAAATTAGCAAAATTTATCTATTCATTCATTTTCTAAGCTGCTTCAACATGATAAGGGATATGGAGAGGCTGGT
Source organism: Plotosus lineatus (assembly GCA_024760905.1). Lineage (NCBI taxonomy): Eukaryota > Metazoa > Chordata > Actinopteri > Siluriformes > Plotosidae > Plotosus > Plotosus lineatus. The sequence continues at coordinate 3,775,941 of CM045729.1, read as the reverse complement.
GTCCATCTCAGCTGACTCTGGTTGAGGTCAGGAAACACCCTGAGCAGCTCGCCAAGCCATCCAGGGCCACACACACTCATTCACACTCATACTTAATCTCATAAAGCTTCTCCATGCGGCGGGATCTTGAGCCTGGACCAGTGACCCTCTGGTTACGGCCTTGATATGGTCCGACCAACATATTGCACACGAACATTTATGACAACCATCAGACACACCTATTCAGGAGGGCTTAGATGTATCACCTTTGACACAACTGAGCAATTGAGGGTTAAGGGTCTTGCTCAAGGGCCCAACAGTTGCAGCCTGGTGGTATTGGGGCTTGAACTCCCGACCTTTGGGCCGTTAACCCAGAGCCACCACTGCCAGCAGTTCACTCTTATGCATAGATGAGTTTTGTCCACGGACTCCCGTCTCTGGGCAGTATTAGCCTAGTGGTAAAGGTGCTGAATCACTGATCCCAAGGTTGTGGGTTCAAGCCCCTTTCACAACAGCTTATCACTGTCCCCCCAGTGCACTAACTGGATTATCAATGGCCGGATGTCTCTTACTGTCTGTGGTGGAGGATCATGCAAAAGAACCGTTGCTGACTTTGTAAATTGGAGCTGCATTAGCATGTATTTGCCCTGCAGTGGCCTGGCAGATGTCCAGGGTGTACACTTCCCTTACCCAAAATCCTAATTAAAACTAAGTAGTTCAGAAAATGAATCAATAAATGATGCCAGTTTCCTCGCCCGGTCCAAAGACATGTACTTTTGGCGAACTGGCTGTTCCAAATT
>CM045729.1:3687662-3762662 GCA_024760905.1 Plotosus lineatus | reverse complement strand
CACACACACACGCACTAATTATAGCAGAGAAATAAGGTTCCACATCCTATTATTGTTATTGTTGTTAATAAGTAATTGAACTGATAGAAGCTTTATTGATTTAAAACCAGCTGGTTGTATAATAATAATCATGATAATATAATCAATTTCTCCAGTTTACTCGTCTGTGTTTGAAGGGAGGAACGTGCGGTGGTGTTTGGTTTTGAAGAGCTGTTAGAGATCACAGAACAATTTAATGAAACGAGCAGTTCCACCAATCAGCACGTGGCCATCTCAATAACAAAACCTCTCGATCGTAATTGAAAGATTAACCCTTTTGCATGCGCTCATTCACAACAATCCAATCTCACTCGACCTTCAGCGGTATCGTACTCGACAATTACCCAGCATCCTTGCTGCATCTTTCAGATCAGCACAATTTACACAGAATACAAAAGAAGATTAAAAAAATACATCATCTCCAGTGCTGCAGACAATGAGCAAAACCATAAGAGGAACACACTTTACAGCAGAACCTGTGGGAGCGAGGAACACGATACTGCTCCAAACGCTCACAAAAACAAAAATAAATAAATTACAGTCAGTCAAAACGCAAAAACCACTCAAGCACACCACAGAGGGAACTGTATCTTTTCCTCATCTACGGAACACCAGCACTTTCATCCACCTGAGAAAGTCCCTCCATCATATTGTACACAGTACCTTTCATTAGAACTGTTCACAAGAACGAATAAAAAGAACTGTTCATGAGAACCGCGAATGCAGCCGTGAGGGGGGCACAAACAAATGCCCGCCCTCACGCCGGTCCCAAGCCCAGAAAAATGCAGAGGGTTGTGACAGGAAGGGCATCCGGCGTAAAACTTTTGCCAAAACACAAAATACAAACCAAAAAGGCAAATCCCATACCGGATCGGTCAAAGCCTGGGTTAACAGTGACCGCCATCAGTGCTGTTAACCAACAGGGTGCAGGTGGAAATTGGACTACTGTTGGTCAAAGACGTTGAAGAAGGAGAGGTGGGAGGCGTGTCCGTAAGCAGAGAGAGAAGAAGAAAAGCATGAGTTTAGGACTGAGAGTAGGAACTTTGAATGTTGGAACTATGACAGGAAAAGGTAGAGAGCTGGCTGACATGATGCAGAGGAGGAAGGTGGACATACTGTGTGTTCAGGAGACCAGGTGGAAAGGTAGCAAGGCTAGAAGCTTAGGAGCAGGGTTTAAGCTGTTTTTTTTTTTTTCAAGGGCGCTGGATCGCTGATCCAAAGGTTGGGGGTTCGAGTCCCACTCTCCACAAGGTTGTCACTGCCCCCCCCCCCCCCCCCCCAGTGCAGCTAGCTGGGTTATCAAAGGCGGGCCATGTCTCTCATTGTCTATGGTGAGAGGCATGTAAAAGAACCATTGCTGACTTTCGTAAAGAGTAGCTGCAAATTCGTCACCGTGTTTATGTCCTGCGCTAAAAGGGTTGTGACAGGAAGGGCATCCGACGTAAAAACCTCTGCCAAATCAAACGTGCGATTCAGATGATTCACTGTGGCGATTCCTTAGTAAAAGGGAAAAAGCCGAAAGGAAGACAGACAGACAGATGGGAAGAGAAATGGAGTAGGAGTCATCTTGAAGGAGGGGTTTGTCAGGAATGTTCTATAAGTGAAAAGAGTGTCAGACAGAGTGATGAGTCTCAAGTTAGAAATTGAAGGTGTGATGTTCAGTGTTGTTAGTGCTTATGCCCCACAGGCAGGATGTGAGCGAGAAGAGAAGGAGAGATTCTGGAGGGAGTTAGATGAAGTGATGCAGAGTACCCCCAGAGGTGAAAGAGTGGTCATTGGTGCAGACTTCAATGGACATGTTGGTGCAGGAAACAGAGGGGACGAGGAAATGATGGGCAGGTTTGGTATCCAGGACAGGAACACAGAAGGACAGATGCTGATAGATTTTGCAAAAAGGATGGAAATGGCTGTGGTAAATACTTTCTTCCAGAAGAGAGAGGAGCATAGGCTGACTTATAAAAGCAGAGGGAGGAGCACACAGGTAGACTACATCTTGTGCAGGCGATGTAATTTGAAGGAAGTCAGTGACTGCAAAGTAGTAGTGGATGAGAGTATTGCCAAACAGCATAGGATGGTGGTGTGCAGGATGATGCTGATGGTGAGGAAGGTGAAGAAGGCAAAGGCAAATCAGAAGGCAAAGTAGAGGAATCTGAAAAAGGTAGAATGTTGTGTTGTCTTCAAGGAGGAGTTGTAACAGGCTTTGGGTGGTCAGGAAGTGCTTCCAGATGACTGGACAACTACAGCTAATGTAATCAGGGACACAGGTAGGAGAGTACTTGGCGTGTCCTCTGGAAGGACAGTAGATAAGGAGACTTGGTGGTGGAATGAGGAAGTGCAGGAGTGTGTACAAAGGAAGCGGTTAGCTAAGAAGAAATGGGACATAGAGAGGACCGAAGAGAGTAAACAGGAGTACAGGGAGACACAGCGTAAGGCGAAGATAGCGGTGTCAAATGCCAAACAGAGGGTGTATGATGACTTGTATGCTAGGTTGGACAGAAAAGAGGGAGAAAATGATTTATACAGGTTGGCACAGCAGAGAAATAGAGATGGGAAGGATGTGCAGCAAGTTAGAGTGATTAAGAAAAGGAAGAACAAGGGAGATATGCAGAATTGTAGTAACTACAGAGGGATCAAGTTAATGAGTCATGCGATGAAGTTATGGGAAAGAATAGTGGAAGCTAGACTAAAGTCAGCATTTGTGAACAACATTTTGGTTTCATGCCAAAAAAGAGCACCACAGACGCAGTGTTTGCTTTGAGGTTGTTAATAGAGAAGTACAGAGAAGGTCAGAGGGAGCTGCATTGTGCCTTTGTGGATCTGGAGAAAGCATATGACAGGGTGCCGAGAGAGGAACTGTGGTATTGTATGAGGAAGTCTGGAGTGGCAGAGAAGTATGTTAGAGTGGTGCAGGACATGTATGAGAGATGTAAGACAGTGGTGAGGTGTGCTGTCGGTGTGAACGAGAGTTCAAAGTGGAGGTGGGACTGCATCAAGGGTCAGCTCTGAGCCCCTTCTTGTTTGCTATGGTGATGGACAGACTGACAGACGAGGTTAGACAAGAATCTCCATGGACTATGATGTTTGCAGATGACATTGTGATCTGTAGTGAGAGCAGAGAACAAGTGAAGGAAAATCTAGAGAGGTGGAGGTATGCCCTGGAAAGGAGGGGAATGAAGGTTAGTCTCAGTAAGACAGAATACATGTGTTTGAACGACAAGGACCCAAGAGGAACGGTGAGGTTACAGGGAGCAGAGATAAGGAAGGTGGAGGATTTCAAGTACTTAGGCTCAACAGTCCAGAGCAATGGAGAGTGTGGAAAAGAGGTGAAGAAGCGTGTGCAGGCAGGTTGGAATGGTTGGAGAAAAGTGTCCGGTGTGATGTGTGATAGGAGAGTATCGGCAAGAATGAAAGGAAAAGTGTACAAGACGGTGATGAGGCCAGCGATGTTGTATGGTTTAGAAACAGTTGCGCTAAGGAAAAGACAGGAGGCAGAGCTGGAGGTAGCAGAGATGAAAATGTTGAGGTTTTCTTTGGGAGTAACGAGGATGGATAGGATCAGGAATGAATACATTAGAGGGACAGCACATGTGAGATGTTTTGGAGACAAAGTCAGAGAGGCTAGATTGAGATGGTTTGTACATGTACAGAGGAGGAATAGTGAGTACATTGGTAGTAGGATGCTGTGGCTGGAACTATCAGGCAGAAGGCTGAGAGGAAGACCAAAGAGTAAAAAAGAGTAAAAAGTATGGATGTGGTGAAGGAGGACGTGAAGGTAGTAAGAGTAGAAGATACAGAGGATAGGGTGAGATGGAGGCGGATGGTTTGCTGTGGTGACCCATGAAGGGAAAAGCCAAAAGGAAAAGAAGAAGAAGAAGAAGTTCATGAATACTGCTAATGAAAACTAATAAAGGGAACTGTTCATGAGAACTGTAACAAGAACTAATAACAAGAACTGTTCATGAGAACTGTAATAAGAACTGTTCATTAGAACTGCTAATGAGAACTAATAAAGGGAACTGTTCATGAGAACTGTAACAAGAACTAATAACAAGAACTGTTCATGAGAACTGTAATAAGAACTGTTCATTAGAACTGCTAATGAGAACTAATAAAGGGAACTGTTCATGAGAACTGTAGCAAGAACTGATAATGAGAACTGTTCTGTTCCGGGTGGAACTTTCAGCCAGACCCAGGAATTGCAGGAGACGATGAACAGTTCAACAGGTGGAGTTTATTAACTCGCTGGAGACACCAAAAATAAATAAATAAATAAATACATAAATAAACAGCCACAAACATTGGAGGTGCCACAGAAAATAAACAGAAACAAACACTGGTGATGCTGAAGAAAATAACAATAATAAACACTGGAGACTGTGGCTGGGAAGGCTGGCTGAGCACAGAGCAAAGACCAGGAGCCAGGAGAGAACTCAAGGTGGCGACCGAGTGAGATGAAACAATCTTCTGGCAGCAAGGTGAAGGTGCAGCTTGTGTTTATAGTGGGTTGATTGAGGAGTGGGATCAGATGTGCGCTGCTGCACTCAGCCAAAAGTCAGTCAGCCACGCCCCTCAGCCACAGCCTGTACTGCTGGGGAGAAAACAGGATTAGAACAGAGCCAAGGAACCACTGAACGACCAAAATAAAAGCCTACAGAACACAAACCATCACATGTTCATGAGAATGGTTCATGGAACTAATAAAAAGAACTGTTCACAAGAACTGTGAACAAGAATTGTTCATAATAACTGTTAATGATAACTAATAAAGGGAACTGTTCATGAGAACTGTCAATGAGAACTAACAACAGAAACTGTTCTTGAGAACTATTGGGTTGGGTTTCATCAGGGTTGTGTCTGTTCAGGTTTTGGACCTTATTAATATTCAGTATAAAATGTGATCACATGATCACAAGTTCAGCAAGACGGGCAGGTGGAAAAGCAGTGAGGTAGAGAGGAGGTGATGTGGAGAGGCAGGGAGGCAGGGAGGTGGTGGGACAGTGAGGCAGATAGGATTAAAGGCAGCGAAGCAGCCAACGGAACCTGTATTTATTATTGGAGTAGTGAGTGTTTTACGGTCACAGCTCTGGTATCATGTGGGTCTTTTGTGCAAGTTTACTGGAAATGGTTTCTTTGGGCTGGATTACATTTAGAACTCCCATTAATGACGGTACCTAATGTGAGCGAACAGTAAGATTATCAACACACACCTCAACCAGGCAAACAGAGAGAGAGAGAGCGAGAGAGAGTGAGAGAGAGAGAGAGAGAGAGAGAGAGAGAGAGAGAGAGAGAGAGAGAGAGAGAGAGAGAGAGAGAGAGATCATATAAAACTTGGGAAAAAAAAAGGAAAGCAGCAATGGTGTGAGATAACGTGGCAGGAAAAGCAGGTCTGTGATTGGGTGAATCTGGGAAGCTGTTGTGAGGGGTCAGGGCTTTGAGTCACTCTGATTGTGAACATGTTGCTTCCTCTACTGATCGCATTGGTGTATTGGAGAATTGCAGATTGATCTTTAACCCCAGAGCTGGTGAAGCTGCTGGTGGAGTTTCATTCTGAGATAATCTGATTCTGATCCCACTGTAATCTCATCCTTGAACCTCTGCATTTACTTACAACACCGAAAGAAAGAAAGAAAGAAAGAAAGAAAGAAAGAAAGAAAGAAAGAACGAAAGAAAGAAAGAAAGAACGAAAGAAAGAACATATTCATACATTTTAAAAGATCACACCCATCCACATGACATTGTTGAAGCCCAAGTCTTGTAAGATCATCATCTTACAGAACTTGGGCTTCAACAATGTAATTCTAGACATCCTGAGCAAAAGATCTGAAGTGAAGTGGGTCAGCACCATCACATCCCCCAAAAAAAGACTTAGGGCTGAGGTTCCCCAAGGCTGCTGCTTGACCCCTTTATGTGTTCCCTGTTTGCACATGAATGTGATTTTTTTTTTATTTCTATTTAAAATGAACAATCTGGAATTAAAGAAACACAGATGGGGTCATTGATGGTTAACTTGATTTCTGCAAGCAAGTTTGGCATGGCCTCATACTATCGACGGTGCTACGATTCCTTCTCGGATTCAGAACGAGGCTGTTTCAACACACATTCAAGTGCACGGTCACTTGTGACGCAATGGGCGTATGTCGATTGTGATGTAATGAAGTAATGATGTAATGATCATGCCTCAGACCGCTTTGTTAGTTATAAATATATAAATGACAAGTCTAATCAGACCGCACCGAAAGCTGGACAACCAAAGACAACTAAGGACACTGCCAAGGCCTCTACACATCACCAGGCAGGCCCTGGCGACCGTTGTCCGCCTCCTCCGATCCTCACTACACCAGACTGCTGTATTCTCTCAACTTCAAGCTCTGCCTGACCTGATGTTATGCTAGATTTCACACACACCTCTCACTCGGTAATTGTACCTACAGAGAAGGGCAACAGTAAACAGACACCCAAACTTTAAGAACGAATATTTGCTGGTAGAAGAAGAGGTTTGGGTCTCTGGAAATCTGACAATTTGGTGAGTTAAATTTAATGAACACGACTCAGACTGCTGCATCAAGGTGCACAAGGTTGTGCAAAAGTTATGCAAGTGTGCCTCGCGCTCCAGGAGCCCAAGAACTGTCAGATTTTCAGAGAGGTCGAACTGTGAGTCAGTCAGAGGGCGGCATCAGCCTATGACAAAAATAGCCAACAATTTGAATATTCCTCTGTCGCTGATAAAAAAAAAATAAATAAATAAATAATAATAATAATAAAAAAGTTCAATAATGAAGGTAAGATCATCACGGATCCATGACCAAGTTGACCAGGACCATCAGAAAGATGCCTTCAGTCTGCGCTATCGTCATCAAATGGGCTCTAAATGGTTGAGCAGCCTGAGCCTCTTCTGCAATCAGCACATATCGAAATTTTGAAATTTTACGGTCTCTGTAGTTTCCGTAATCCTCTTAATTCTGTTTTGATTTCATGAAGATAAATTTGATAATTGGATAACTCTGTAAGTGTCCGTCTCAAGTGATGCCTGTCTGAAGTACCATGTTACCTCATGTTGTATTTTCTCTTCCCATCAGCTCATACAGATAATTAAAGTTTAATGAATTGAATTCAAGTTTAAAATCTGTCATCTCCTTTACTTCTTGGTTTGAAATGATGGAAAATGATGCCATCAAATGAGCATCTACATCAGTAGAAGGAAGGGAACCCATTGGTTTTAAAGGACATTTGAAAAAACATTTTATCAGAACAGTCCACAAACTTTAATTCATTCATTTTCTGAACCGCTTAATCCTAATTAGGGTCGCATGGAGGCGGGCGCCCATCTCAGCTGACACTGACGGATGACCGAGTACACTCTGGAAAGCTCGCCAGGCCTTCACGGGGCAGAAACACGCTGATGGCTATGCAGTTCCTCTTTAGAAAAGTCAGCAATGGTTCCTTCACATGAACCTCCACCACAGACAGAGATATGGCCGGCCTTTGATAACCCAGTTTGTGCACTGGCGGGACAGCAGTGACAACCCGGTGATAGTGGGGCTTGAACCCTGGACCTTGGAATCAGCAAGGCCATCGCAACCACTCACGTACAAACACACACACACACACACACACACACACACACACACACACAGATACACACACACACACACACACACACACACACACACACACACACACACACATACCTAGGGGCTTGTAAAAGCTTAACTTCACTTCATTACTTAACGTACGTAAATCGAGTTAGGTCCATCCTGTTTATCCTTTAAGAATCTCGTAATTATTTTTAATACATTTTAAGGCAGTGGTGGTCTAGTGGTATAAGGCGCCGGATCGCTGATCCAAAGGTTGGGGGTTCGAGTCCCACTCTCCACAAGGTTGTCACTGTCCCCCCCAGTGCAGCTAACTGGGTTATCAAAGGCGGGCCATGTCTGTCACTGTCTATGGTGTGAGGTTGATGTAAAAGAACCATTGCTGACTTTCGTAAAGAGGAGCTGCAAAGCCGTCAGCGTGTTTCCGCCCTGCGATGGCCTGGCGAGCTGTCCAGGGTGTACTCTGCCCTCACCCTGAGTTGGCTGGGATGGGCACCAGCCTCCCCGCGACCCTAATTAGGATGAAGTGGTTACAGAAAATGAACTGAACTGATGAACATTTTAAACAACAGAATACAAAAATTATATTCTCATATTCTTCACATACTCTGGGGGGGTGGGCGTGGGCGTGGGCGTGGGGAGTATAAACATTTGCACACAGCTGGATTATAGAGGGGCAGCATGGTTGTGTAGTGGTTGGCATGTCCACCTCACAACAAGAAGGTTCTGGGTTCAATCCCCAGTGTCTCTGTGTGGAGTTTGCACATTCTCCCCATGCTTGTATGAGTTTCCTCCCACACTCCAAAAACATGCACAGTAGGTTAATTGGCTGTTCCAAATCGCCTGTACGTGTGATTGGGTGTATGAATGGTTGTGTGAGTGTAGGCTTTGTGATGGCTGTCCAGGGTGTACTCTGCCCTTACTTGGAATTGGCTGAGATGGGCACCAGCCCCCACCCCCTCACATAACCCTAATTAGGATTAAGTGGTTCAGAAAAAAAAAAATGAATGCATTGTAGAGGCGTGGCATAGTGGATTACTGAGGAGCTGGATTTTCTAAGCTTGGGGTTCAAATCCCACTATCACTGGGTTGTCACTCCTGCCCTAACCCCCCCCCCCACCACCACCACCACCCCCACCCCCACCAGGTAAGCTAACTGGGTTAAAAAAGGCTGGACCTGTCTCTCACTATCTGTGCTGGGAGGTTCATGTAAAAGAACCATCAATGACTTAAAATTGTAAAGATGAGCTGCATAGCCGTGAGCGTGTTTCTGCCATGCAACGACCGGGCAAGCTGTCCAGGGTGTACTCTGTGCTCACCTTGAGTTGGCTGAGATGGGCATCAGCCTCCCCACAAACCGAATTTGGATTCAACAGTTTCGAATATGAATGAATAAATGCCTAAACTTTGAAACATTATAATTATTGAGGAATAGCTGCTTTATGTTGATTTAATCAAAATAAATGCAGTTACCGTATTTTTCTGATTACAAGTTGCACTGTTTTCATACATTGGCTGAAGGTGCGACTTATACTCCAGAGCAACTTATGCGTGAAATTATTACATATAATGATGTTTGTCATAATAACAACAAGCATAATTTCACATATTTGTTGTTTTAACACTCATGAGCACAAGAGGGCACTCTCGGCTTGGGTACCAATACCTAGTCATGTTGTACCACTGAAGAAATATCCCCAAAAAGAAAATCCTATTCTGCAGATTACAAGCTGCAAGTAGGGAAAAATGCAGCAGAAAATGGTAACCGAGCAGCAGAAAGAAAGTTTGGAGTGAACGAGAAACTTGTGAGGAACTGCAGAAAAGCGGGGATTACGATTACTGCAATGAAGAAAATAACAACAAAAAGCTAATTGCGGGCTAAAAGCAAGACGGCCATAGCTAGAGGAACGAGCTCACACATGGGTGCTTGAGCAACATGCTGCAAGGAGGAGCTTGTCAACAGTGCAGTTGCGTCTCCACATCCAGGTAGTGAAATTCTTCTTTTCATTTCGGCTCTTCCCTTTTCAGGGGTTGTCATAGCCAATCATCTGCCTCCATCTTCATGGAAGTCATATTAACGATTCGCATGTTTGATTTGGCATAGGTTTTTACGTCGAATGGCCTTCCTGACACAACCCTTTTAGCGAGGAACAGAAACACGCTGATAGCTTTGCAGCTCCTCTTGTCGCAAGTCAGTAATGGCTCTTTTACATGAACCTCTCACCATAGACATTGAGAGACACAGCCCGCCTTTGATAACCCAGTCAGCTGCACTTGGTGGTGGTGGTGGTGGTGGGGGGGTAACCTTGTGGAGAGTGGGACTCCAACCCACAACCCTCGGATCAGTGATCCAGCAGAAGTACTGAAATTATTACATATCATTCTATTTGTAATAATAATAACAAACATAATTTTGCATGTTTATTTTTACACTCACAACCGCAAGAAGGCAACAAGAAGGCAGAAAAGCGGAGATTATTATTACTGCAATGAAAAGAACAAAAAAAGCTAATAGCTAAAAAGTTAAAAGCTAATAGAGGGCTAAAAGCTAGATGGCCACAGCTAGAAGAATGAACTTGCACATGGGGGTTTGTGCAACGTGCTGCAGGGAGGGGCTTGTCAACAATACAGTTGTGTCTCCACGTCCAGGTAGTTGTCAATGATATGAATAGAAATGATGTTGCGTGAGGACTTTTTTGGTGTTAATGCTTCATGCAGCGCGACCGCCTCTATCAGAGCGAGGACCACAACGTCACAAAAACTGCCCGCAGATTTCAAACCAAGGTAGACAGTTTCCATGAGTTTGCGTCTTATAATCCAGTGCGACTTACATATGCTTTTTCTTATTTATATATGCTTTTTTGTTTTGTTTTGTTTTGTTTTGTTTTTTTGCAATGTGACTAGTACTCCGGAGCAACTTATAGTTTGGGAAATACGGTAAATACAGTTGGAACACAATTAACTTGGTGTGTAATGGAGACGATGATGAGTTACATGTGGCTGGGGGAGGTTTGATCATTTAACCATCTCAGTGATTGTGTTTACTGTTGGTTTTTTATATTTTTTGTTTTATTTTTTCCCCCATACTGTTCACTTGGCTGCTAGAAGTTTAATTCTATAAATACAGCTGGAAAAAAAAAAAAAAAAAAAAAAAAAAACTTGCATTTTGTCTTTACTTCAGGCTGCAGAGCAACAAAATGTGAGCATGTTAAAGGTGGTGTTTATTTTTAAAACCCAGTGTAAATGTAAGTGTAGTAATTACTGAGGCGTTAGTGCTGCTATATCAATCACATGAATAATATTTCTCATGAAGTCCACCCATGAATAAAAAACCACCAAACATCTGACTGTGTACTGGCTCGGATTACCTGGATAATTAAAATGGCGTCAAAAGCACATTAGCATTCAGCGACACAGCGCTAAACTAAAGTAAATGAACTCTGAATTACACAGAAGTGCTTTATCTAGACTTGATATTCATTAGTGGTCTTTAAAGCCATTCTGTCTGGTGTTCAGCTCATAAACAACAACAACAACAACAACAACACGCTGCAGGAACACACAGCTCCAGATACAAGCACCAAAACAACCCTGAAAATCCACGCTGCACGTCTGTCACATGGCAGGCCGGAGAGTGAAGCGCGAGAGAGCTGAATCAGGAACAGCCTCCTGCTCACATGACTATTGATCCTGTGCTGCAAAAACAAAACAATGCATGACCTTTATATCCTCTGTGAATTTAAAAAATACAGGAGTGTCGGGGGAAAAAAAAATCACTTTCTCAATTGTTTATTAAAAAGTCTAATCCATCAGGAGCATCACTTCTCTCTCACCCCTGGTGGGTGTTGGTACGGTTAAAGCCTATCTCTGCCACAACCATTCACACTCACACTGAGGGGTAATTTGGAAGAGTCAGTTAGATTAATGTGCATGTCTTTGGGCTGAGGGAGGAAACCGCAAGGGCGACAGAGGGGCAAAACACATGCGGTTGCTGAAAATTTTCCTGAAACTGGGCCGAGCTACAAGACAACAATCCCAGACATTCAGCAAAATGACTTCTTATTGGCTCAGAAAGAAAAGCTAATTATGACGATGGAAGTGCCCAGTCAAAGTCGAAGCGTCGAGCCTGTTGAGATTCGAGCTGCGTATGAAGGACTCTCCTGGAGCTGAGACATGACTTTGGCCCAGTTGGCACGTTGGCATAGTGGTGAGCATGAACCCCATAGCAAGAAGGTCCTGAGTTTGAGTCCTGGGCTCAGCGAGGGCGTGTCCTTCCTGTGCTTGCATGGGTTTCCTTCAGGTACATGGCTGTTCCAAATTGCACCAGGTCCGAGTGTGAATGTAAATGCTTGTGTGCGTCGGCATCGTAATGGTCTGGCAAGCTCTTCACGGTATACCCCAACTTCACCCACCCACAATCCACTTGGATAGGCTCCAGCCTCCCTGTGACCCTTGCAGGATAAAGAGGCTTGCTAAATAAATCAATATATCCTTGATGAAAGATGACCAACGTGAAACATGGTTCTGAAAATGTGGAGTGACATTGGAATCAAAGTGGGTTTCAAAGACAGTCATTTGCAACGATTTACAAACTAAAGATCGAACATTTTCTGATTGGGCTCGGCATATTGGAAGACGTCTATGTCTACTGACTAGCAATGATAGTTCAGTGGTTAAGGTTCTGGGTTAATGATCAGAAGGTTAGTACAATACCCAGTAAAACCACGCTGCTCCCGTTGGGCCCTTGCACAAGGCCCTTAACTTCTCGGTTGTATAAATGAAAAAAAAAAAAAAAAAAAAAGTGAGTCACCCTGGGGGTGGCACGGTGGCGTGCAGTAGTGGGCTTGTTCGCCTCACAGCAATAAGGTCCAGGGTTTGATTCCCAGTTTGGGCGTTTCTGAGTGGATTTTGCATGTTCTCCCCGTGCTTGCGGGTTTCCTCAGGGTTCTCCAGTTTCCTCCCACAGTCCAGAAACATGCACAGTAGGATATTTGGCTGTTCCAAATCGCCGCAGGTATGAATGCGAAAATGTTTGATTGTGCGAGTGTCCACCCTGTGAAGGCCTGGCGAGTCGTCAAGGTTGTACCCCACCCTCAACAAGAGTTGGCTGAGATGGGCGCCATCCTCCTCGAACCGACCCTAATAATCATTAAGTGGTTCAAAAATTGAATGAATGAATGAGTCACTTTGGATAATCTGAAGCCAATAAAAATACAAGATGACTTAAAGTCGCATTAACACGACAGCACAAAAACCCAAGTGGCACGTGGGTGGGAATAAAGGACCGGTGGTACACAGGACGGTGATTTAACAATGAGCACGGTGCACCATGTAGTCTATAAACACTATTCCGGGGGGGATTTCAATTATATCGGTTTCATCACACACTTATTATTTCCTTGGAATCCTGCACTCAGGTCATTCCCCTAACTCGTCCACTGAGCCGGAACTTCTGCGACACACATGTGGCTGTATATTAACTAACATGGCAGTGTGAAAAAACACACGCACGCACACACACACACACACACACACACACACACACACACACACACACACACACACCTGACTACTTACATTTATAAACCTTCACAGTATCGTCACTTTTCATTTATTTTCCACTGGGATCAGACTCTTAACCCACGTGTTTCATTATTCTGTTTATTATTTGGCTGAGAAACTAAAACAGCACCGTTATGGTGGCTTTATATCCTTTTTTCATAATACATTTTCAAGAACTACCGTCTTATAAAATTTCATGTGGCTGTGCTTTCATTTCTTTCCTCTCGGGGTCTACGCATGATATCGGCATCATCTGTACACACACGTCTTCATGTTTCTCACTGAAACTGAGCCCAGAATAACATATTTTATAGAAATCACTGTGAGTGCTCCTCCTAGTTGAGTAAATATTACATTTTGACTCTTGTGTCTGTGGGATGTAAAGCAGCAGCAGGAGAATAGCTGAAGTGGGCCAGATGGCTGATTGGATTTGGTTCGGGAGGACTGGATTAGCTGCGCTTGTCAGAGTCAATGCTAACTCTTTAACATGATGACGTTCCACAATTAGTGGAATCGGCGGGCTCTGATCTAATCATGTTACTCGGTATGCTGACACTAAAGTTGAAGATTCAGTCCAGCTGTTTCCAGTAGCCGTATGCCGCTAAGCTTTACCTAAAGAGCGTTTTAGCGGTGGTATTGTTTCCGCCGGCATTTGTTTCTTTGCGATCCTGACCACACTTATGCATGGAATTCCATCAAGCTCGGCGTGTGATGTAACCTACCTGATCCCCAACGATGATCTCATTTCAGAATGTCAAGCTTGGAGATCAAGGTTCGATCCAGGTCAAAAATGTTTGGAAATAGAGTGTTTATAATTTCAATGTGTGCTAATAGACATGCCATTGCCCTAGAACACCAATACTAACCCATAATATGGACCTACTAATACGACCTTTGAACTCGAGTGACCCTGAAAAATTAAACTCCAGCAGTCTTATAAATCCTGCATTCAATAATCCATTATAGAACATGAACCGCAAAATCATACAGTACCCATGCTCAGGTAACTTACAATGTTTCTTTCATTTACAGTGTTTTTATAACATGGCATTGGATTCTGAATCCTGATTGGTCAGAAAGTATCAAGCGGTGCAACTGCAAATCATATGCAATATCAACACAATATTGTGTCAAGATACCTAAAAACATCATCATCATCATCATCATCATCATCATCATCATCATCATCATCATCGCAACTTAATCCAGGGTCGAGACGTCCCTCAACCCAGCCACTTAGCACAGCTCTTTTGGAGGAACAACCAGGTTCCCAGATCAGCTGAGAGACAAAATCCCTCCGACGTGTTCTAGGTCGACCCTGTGGTCTCTTCCCGGTCGAAACATCACAGGAGGAAAGCGTTCGAGAGGCATTCTAACCAGATGCCCGAACTACATCAACTGGCTCCTCTCAACCCGGAGGGGCAACGGTTCAACTCTGAGCTTTTCCCGGATGGCAGAGCTTCTCACGCTCTGTCTGAGGGAGAGCCTCACCACCCGGCAAAGGAAGCTCATTTCAGCCGCTTGTGTCCGCTGTCTGTGATGTAATAAAATTAAATCTTTAAACAGGAAGTGGTGTAATACCGTAGAATAGCTGCAGGATCCAGCACCTCGGGGTAGTGGTTAGCTCATCTGCCTCAGATTGAGATTCTCAGATACTCAGATTCAATATGCTTCTGGTGTACCCTGCCTTCACCCAGTTTTGGTAAAGATAGGCTCTAGCTTCCCCGCGACCATAGTAGGGTTAAAATTTTCTGAAAACTCATGAATAATAAGCAACAGGAAGTGATGGAGTCTAACATTAACTTATTTAAAACCAAATGAATGACTCAGGTGGTTCAATAAAATAAAATATGACTGACGATTCAACTCGTTAAGGTTAAGCGCGTAGTCCCTCATTTCTGCTTATAGCGAGCTAACGCTCAGTGTTTATACTGTATGCCTCGGTTGCCTAGCAACGGCATTACTGCTTCAGAAATACTAAACCCACAAAGCTAAGGGAAATGTCAGAAAGAGCAACTTTAATTAACCAGATCATTAAACTCATTACACTATTCCTAAAGCCGCTAATCACGTGCGCTAACGATTTCTTTAATAACCTTCCACACTGTTCAGGTTAATTAGAACAATTTCTGCATTAACACACGAGCAATTACTCAAATAATGATTTAAAGCACAGTGAAAATCTCAGGAAACCTTTCATTCAGTCAGCATGAGATGGCACAGATACACCCTGCGGGTCTTTAACGGCCACAGGATTCTGGACTTCTGATCGGCTTTAATCGCGAGATCAGAGAGAAGCTCTGAGCACCTCTCTGTGCACACAGGGAAAATACAAAGAAAGTGAAAGGATTGAGTGTGTATGAGACCATGGGCCAGACTCAGTAATGGAAAGAACCTGAGTGACAGAGTGAGAGAGATACAGAGCGAGAGAGAGAGAGACAGTGCTTATCACTTCCCACAGTCTACAGTCCACTATTTGAAATAAGCACATGCTCCTCTAAAAAAGAAATGTCGCTAATTTGCTAATGCTAACTGGCTACATTTAACTGAGTTAGCCTGCATTCGTTGCTAATGTCACCATGGACTAGCATGAATTAACTCCGACAGAACAATCACTGTGGCAACCTGGATGTGTCGCCATCATGATGACATAACACGTATACAGCAAATAAATAGACAAAGTGCATGCTGTGGTTGTCACCAGGAGTCTTTTGGAGATCACAGTCATTTGCAGGCTATCAGAAACAACAAACACTGCACCTGGGACTCAAACCCAGGATATTTTTGTCCTGGTCTTTACATTCACTTATTCATTCATTCATTCATTCATTCATTTTCTAAACCACTTAATCCTAATTAGGGCCACGAGGAGGCTTTCGCCCAACTCAGCTGGCTCTGGGTGAGGGCAGAGTACGTCCTGGACAGTTCGCCAGGCCATTGAAGAGCCAATACTCACACAACCATTCACACCTCTGGGAGATTTGGAACAGCCAGTTAACTTACTGTGCAAGTCTTTGGATGGTGGGAAGAAACCGGAGAACCTGGAGGAAACAAGCACGGGGAGAACACGCAAACTCCACACAGAAACGCCCGGGCTAGGAATCGAACCCAGGACATTCTTGCTGTGAGGCAGATGTGCTAACCACATTGGCACCACGTCATTCTATTTATTTAGTTATCTAGTTATTTCTTTATTTATTTATTAAGAATCAAAACTTGGTAAACAGATAGCATGATCCTGCCAAGAACTCATACCAGTTTGAACCAGATCAAAGTGAGATTCAGGTTTTCTTAAAAAGGTTTTAAACTAGCATTTATCAAATATTTTCTCAGGTAGACGATTGGGGCCAAAGTTTGGAAAGAACCCAATACATTTTGGAGGTAATCCATATGTCTGTCTTCCTTCCTTTCAGCTTTTTCCCTTTTACTCGGGAGTCGCCACAGTGAATCATCTGATTCGCACGTTTGATTTGGCAGAGGTTTTTACGTCGAATGCCCTTCCTGTCACAACCCTTTTAGCAAGGGACAGAAACACGCTGACGACAGCGAGAGACATGGTAACCCAGTTAGCCGCCTTTGATAACCCAGTTAGCCACACTGGGGGGACAGTGACAACCTTGTGGAAAGTGGGACTCGAATCCCCAACCTTTGGATCAGCGATCCAGCGCCCTAGACCACTAGACCACCACTGCCCCTACTTTGGAGGTAATCCATATATGGGATGATAATTTTAAAAATCCTGAAATCCTGAAAAATCTTCATTATTTTTGAATGTGGGACTTGTTGTTCTTCCGATGCCCACTAGGGGAGACATTTCATTATGACTTTGCCAAGTTATAATAATCCATTTGTGCCTGGCAGTCGTCCCTGTCGTTAAAAAATAATCCATCCTTGTTGTCTTGTGTTACTTACCTTTGAATATGCTTGTTTATAAAAGAAAAGCTTCAGATTTGTATTTATTAAAACATTAAGCTCTTCAGATCTATGCATTTCAAGTAGACTTCCACCTCACAGAAGAGAAATAGAACTACGCCTGATCGATGAAGATGTCTCTCTCGGAATATTTCGCAGACCTTGCACAATGGATTACAGGCTTTGTAAATGAGACGGGAGGAGAGAAGCCGGGAAAAATTTACGGCGTGCGTTGGAGAGGTAATTTTCTCGGACCGAGTAAAGGTTTCAGAGAGGCATGAAACCGACCGCTTGAGGTTTACAGGTGAGGTGATAACCCGGCATGATCTCACTGACAACACAATTATCGTGACGAATGTGAAGCACTGGCTGAAATATGAAAAGTAACGCAACATCTGCAGGTGTTTATCTCGTCCTGTTTTCTTCCATCTATAGCTCATCCTAATCTCAGAACTCCCAAGAGTGCAATTACAGACGCTCGATTACGTCTCACCTTCACGTACCCCGAGCCTGAGCAAGTGTCCGGGAGCAATGGCTTACTTCATCAACTGATCGGAAGGGCAGATAGGAGACATTAATTCCATTAGGGAAGAAATAATAAGAGTCTGAGTTAGTGAGGATGCTCAGAGACTCTACAGAGGAAGGAGGGGTGGAGTTAGGAATGGACGACAGACATGTAGAGACACTGAGAGAGAGAGAGAGACAGAGAGAGAGAGAAGACATGAGAAGGAAGACAATCTTACTGCAGAGTGACCCTAGAGGAAAATAATTAATTCATTCATGACTTCACTTCTTTAGGGTTGCTGGGAGGCTTGCGCCCATCTTAGCCAAAACTGAATCACCGAAGAGCACACCAGGTTGTTGAAGGGCCAAAAGACAAACAATCATTTACGCTCACATCTTGTGGGAGCAAACGTATGTTTCATGAGGAGAACATGCAAACCCCACACAGACGTGTCCAAGCCAGGGAATCGAACCTGGGCCTTCCCGCTGTAGGACAGACACGTTAACCAGTGCACCACCATGCCGCCCAATCGCAGGCGAATAGATATAAAACTTAATAATCCAATCACGTTACTAACACTTTTATTTACTGAATGACGACAGGACCCCTGGGAGAACCAAATTCCCTTCAAGCTGATGCTTCAAACCGTACCCTGAACAGTGGAGGGTTACCCATCATGATTTGCACCCGTAGGACATGCTGTACAAGGCAGGTGCAGTGCGAGGGAAGAATTCCGGCTCGTCTGATGAAAATGGGTGAGAGTGGAAGAACACCAGGACTTGGAGGAACACTCCTCAATCTGTTTAATACTTTCTTCAAAAGTTTCCCCAAAGTAATTCCACTCTCACACTTTTTGATTGATCGTCCAATTCGCGAGAGTCGAGTGAGCCTGGAGGTCTGGCACTCGTCGTCGTCCATGTCGCACAGAAGAACGAATCCACAGTCAAGACACTGGATTATAAGGTGACAACTTCTCTCTCTCTCTCTCTCTCTCTCTCTCTCTCATTTTCTGCTCTCTCCCTCTTCTTTCTCTGTCTCTGTCTGTCTGTCTGTCTGTCTGTCGCTCTCTCTCCCTCTCTCTCATTTTCTGCTCTCTCCCTCCTCTTTCTCTGTCTCTGTCTGTCTGTCTGTCTCTCTCTGTCTCTCTCTCTCTCTCTCTCTCTCTCTCTCTCTCTCTCTCTCTCTCTCGCTGTCTCACATTCATTTTCTGCCCTCCCTCTCTCTCTCTCTCTCTCTCATTTTCTGCTCTCTCCCGCTTCTTTCTCTGTCTGTCTGTCTGTCTGTCTGTCTCTCTCTCTCTCTCTCTCTCTCTCTCTCTCTCTCTCTCTCTCTCTTTCTCTCATTTTCTGCTCTCTCCCTCCTCTTTCTCTGTCTCTGTCTGTCTGTCTGTCTGTCTCTCTCTCTCTCTCTCTCTCTCTCTCTTGCTCTCTCACGTTCATTTTCTGCCCTCTCTCTCTCTCTCTCTCTCTCTCTCTCTCTCTCTCTCTCTCTCTCTCTCTCTCTCTCTCTCTCTCTCTCTCTCTCTCTCTCTATTTATCTACCAGTATGTCTCTCTGTCTCTCACCCTCTCTCTCCCTCTCCCATCCCTCTGTCCCTTTCTCTTCCTCTCTCTCTCCTCACTATCTTTTAATGTGCTGCGGTCCATGGGAGAGGATTTTTAAATCAATAGTTGAGCGTCAGTGTTATTAAAGCGGACGGAGGTGAGCCCTTTAAAGCTGGACTTTAATTAGAAGAGTAGGAGTGAGTGTCAGAGGCACTCCAGGCCTTTTATAAACCTATGCAGCGTTTACAGACTGATCGGAAATGTGAGGGATTCGTCCCGCTGACACGCCTCAGTAACAAAATCCACAGCGCAGCAGCACATGAGGGAGAAACGCCACAGGGGGATTCAGGAGGGGCGGCCTTTCCCGAAAACCGCTCACATTAATTATTAACTATCAGAAATCTCTCTCTCTCTCTCTCTCTCTCTCTCTCTCTCTCTCTCTCTCTCTCTCTCTCTCGCTGTAAGATAACTCCAGGACTCAGATGGTATCTAAAAGATGACAGAACATTACCTCACGTCACTCTTCTCGTCTGTGTGCAGTTTAACGTTACAGACCGTCAGCATCCCTGTGTAACATCAGTTTTATTCTCACCACAACAGTGTCAATGTTTCTGGTCGATGAATAAACGAAAGGCAAATATACTTTTACATGTTTATCAGTTTTATTGTGATGTCATTTCTTTAGGCTCTGACTGCATAAAATCCCCGTCTGTGATTACGACTTACAGGAAACGTCTCCTTCATAACGACAACAGAAATCTCTAACTCATTTACAATAAAATCTCCAGTACAAGTTCTTGTGTGCAACATGTTGCTATAGAAACCACAGTGTACGGACATCGGTGTATTAATATACAGTAAGCCACTGTGGTTGTAAATAATCAACACCTGTCCAATGAGAAACCAACAGCATGGATGGGCGTGTCCTTATTACAGTGGTACCTTGACTTACGAAATTAATTAAGGGCGAACTTCTCAGTCAAAATGTTCGTCAGATAAAAGAAAAATTCCAGTTGGAAATAATACAAAACCGAATAATCCTGGGGGTATGATCATGGGGAACATGCTTTTTTTGCCATACTGTACTAGAATTAAGTGTAATTGCACATCCTCTACAGTAGGTGGCAGTGGTGCTCTCACTGTGTTTCCTATGGTGTAGGGAAAAAGCACCGAGCAAACGATATGAAGTTCAGTTAACATTATTTATAATCTTGTGTGGGGTGGGGGGGTGGGG
Organism: Plotosus lineatus; assembly: GCA_024760905.1. Taxonomy (NCBI): domain Eukaryota; kingdom Metazoa; phylum Chordata; class Actinopteri; order Siluriformes; family Plotosidae; genus Plotosus; species Plotosus lineatus. The sequence continues at coordinate 3,742,275 of CM045729.1, read as the reverse complement.
GTGGGGGGTTATATTTTTCTTCCTATAGGGGGTATCACAGAAAATAATTGAGAAGCACACGCAGAAGAATACGAGGCTAATCGGCCCGGAACAGCCATTTCCCCAGCAGAGCTCGTAAATCAAAATTTTACTGGTTGGAATGGGCAAATTTTTGGTGGATTGAAGCTCGTATCATAGAAAATTCGTTATAAAAGACATTTGTAAGTCAAGGTACCATTGTACTCATATATGGAGCCAAAGCCACGCCCATGTCACTGGGGTATCTGTAGATATCAGGTTCATTCTTTTCAATATGACTTGTACACATTGTCATTTATAATCTCAATGCCCCACCCACTTCCAGCCCACACTCACTTCCATAAACAGACGTGACGATACAGCGATCTCCAGAGAACTTACGTATCATTGCTCTACGGTCTAGTAATGCTCTCACGTGTGCGTTAAAAAGTAAAGCCCAGGTTTATAAGATATCGGGTGTGTATCAAACTCTTTTCAGTGCGAGAACACACTGTGGGATGGTGTACAGATGGAGCTCGACCTTGTGCTGTGACAGTAAAGCTTTCACCGCAGCTCTGCTGAATTCCCGAAGACCGCTGTGAGAGTCTTATACGTGTCACGCAGTACAATAAATCATAACAGCTTTGCTTTCTGAGGGCCTTTTTTCACCCAAACCAAGGTCACTCTATAAAATAAAATACCAGAGAATACTAAATTCTCTCACGGCTTTTACTTCAGCTCAGGCGTGATGAAGTAGAGAGAAACGACATCACAGTGGCGCGGCCTGCAGACGACGTTTTCACACGTCACTGTACTGTCTATTGACCCCCCCCCCCCCTCCCCCAGGGACCAGACTCAGAGTGACTGACTCACTGAGACACCAAGTAACCGACTCAAGATCATAGGTTGAAATGGAGGTCAAACCGGGCTCGGAATCCCAGTGAGTCACAAAGAAATATGAATCAGAGTCAGAACATAAGCTACATTCAGACTCAAAGCGAGTCAAAGTCTGAATCAGTGTTTGAATATGATTCACAATGAGTCAAATTCAGCTGTACAATGAAAACAATTCAGAGTCCCAATCTGAATATGAATCTGAGTCAGATTCAGAGGGAAAATGATTCAGGCTCAGAATCAGTGTTTAAATATGATTCACAATCAAAACTAGATTCTTCTTCTTTTTCTTTCAGCTGTTCGCCACAGCAAACCGTCCGCCTCCGTCTCACTCTATCATCTGTATCTTCTACTCTTACTCCAACTGCCTTCATGTTCTCCTTCACCACATCCACAAAAAAACAAGGCGATTAAAATATCTGTTAAAATCGTGAATGTTAAAATTGCATTTTTGGTTTTAATGGAAAATCACAGTATGTGTTCCATGGAGCTTGAACCCTCGACCTTCAGATCAATAATCCAGCACCTTATCACCAGGTCACCACTACCCCCCCCCACCCCGATATTATTATAATTATTATTATTATTATTATTATTGTTATTATTATATATAAGCAAAAAACTGTTATTTCCCTCATCCCTCTCACTCCCTCTGTGTTGTTTGTGTGTGTGTGTGTGTGTGTGTGTGTGTGTGTGTGTGTCTGTCTGTCTGTCTGTCTGTGTGTGTGTGCGTGTGTGTGTGTGTGTGTGTGTGTTTTATTGAGCTGATAAGTGAAAGTGTTTAAGAACAGGAACGAGGGACTGACAGAGCTAAAGAAGAGAAAACACATCATTAAAAACACACACCAGGACTTGGCCACAGGAAGAGTGTGAATGAGCTAAAGCTGGTTTAAAGAAAGTGTGCGTTAGAGCAGGATACAATAAAACCCATGTCCTGGGATTAGAAATAAACCCCGTCGAGAACCACACCTCCGGGTCAAGGTTCTGAAATTATACTGAATAGGATCAAAGAGTACTGAAGTGAATGGAGTACTGAAGGGGTCGCGGTGGATTAATGGATAAAGCAATTGTTTGCTAATCTGAAGGTCTGTGGTTCAATTCTCACTATCACCACTGTCGGGCCCTTGAGCAGGGTCCTTAACCCTGAATTGCTCAGTTGTAAAAAAAAACAAAACAATTGTAAACTGCTCTGGATAAGAGCATCTGCCAAATGATATAAATATAAATGAACTGGATATAGTACTGAAGCGGATGGAGGACTGAGGTGGATCTAGTACTGAAATGGATGGAGTACTGAATTGGATATAGTACTGGAGTTGATGTAGTATTGAATTTGATATAGTAGTGAAGAGGATGTATTACTAAATTGGATATAGCACTGAATTGGATGGAGTACTGAATTGGATATAGTACTAATGTGGATGGAGTACTAAAGTTGATGTCGTGCTGAAGTGGATGGAGTACTAAATTGAATATAGTACCGAAGTTGATGGAGTACTGACAAAGATGTAGTACTGAAGTGGATGGGGTACTGAATTGGATATAGTGCTCAAGTGGATGGAGTACTGAACTGGATATAGTACTGAATTGAATGGAGTACTGAACTGGATGGACTACTGAATTGGATGGAGTAATTGTTTTTCATACAGAATGAAATAAACATGATTTAGGAACCAAAGTTCAGTGTTACTGTATGGTTGGTTGTATCTCGGTCGAAACTGCTGGCGAACACCATCACCGCGATGTGCATTTTGTAAAATCGGAATAAAACCCTTTTGTTTTGTAAAAATCAATAGTGAGTAGAACAAGCAGGGAAAAGCCCGGTAAGTGTCCATCTCCAGAGCATTCTCGTCTATCTACCAATCATGAATAAACAGAGTTGCCTGGGTATGTAATCTTGCGGTCCCGAGCGAGTGGCTGAGTGATTTATCCACGGGAATGTAAAGTAAAAGCCAAAAATCAATCTAGCGTCTTCAAGCTAAAGTCTTTAAAGCTTCTAAAACAGTCTTTCCTTTTCACTTTGGTAAATATCATCTCCTGATAACCACCACAGTCTTCATGACAATCACCCAAACTGCAATTTGTCTGTAAATGGGCGCAGGAGCCCAGCTCGGCGTGTGATCTGTTGGCAGAAGAAATGAAAGCGACTCGTATGCCTCTCTGTTCGTCCCCTGTGTGTCTATCCCATCTGATTGGTGTGGACAGCTCCTCTGAAAGCAAAGACAAACGATCCGCCATCACCACTTCCTCCAGACCTGCTCCGTAATAAGGGAGTCGCAGGCCCGCAAGGCGACAGGTTCAATCAATCATCGCTTGATTGGCTGGCGTTCCTTCCACCCACCCCGCCCCCACACCAAGATTGAAGTCCAGAGGCTGAGATGAGGAAAAATAATAAAAATAACCCAATAATTGGTTTCAGTTTTGATCCTGTGGAAGTCTTGAGCACTCCGAGGGCCAAGCTCGCCAAACAAACATGTGCAGAGTAAATAGAAAAACAAGATGTCCGCCTGGTGATCACTCAATTCACCCACATTTTCCGCCGGTTGCTTTGAAGGACTCACGGTAACTTTATTTCCTCAAGCTGTGTCATTAACATGTTGTAGCCTAGGTTTAGACAAGCAGCTTTGGGCCTGAAAGGTGGCTGGTTCGAATCCCAAACCAGAAATAATAAAGTGTGGCGGTGGGAGAGTGAGCAGCACCTTCCCTCCCTCCAGATAAATGGCTGAAGTGCCCTTGAGCAAGGCACTGAACCCCCAACCTCTCTCCGGGCACCCCCAGTGTATGTGTATGTGTGTGTGTGTGTGTGTATGTGTGTGTGTGTGTGTGTGTGTGTGTGTGTGTGTGCTCACTTTGGATGAATTATGAATAAATGCAAAGGAAATAATTTCTCTTAAGGGATTAATATAGTATATCAAAAAAAAAAAAAAGATCAACCAGCACTTTTCCTTTGATGGATCAAAATTAATCTGCTTTTCCAGATGCTGTTGGTACGAGACTGACTACTTCAGTCGTAATAAAATTGAAAAGACACTTTCAGAAGTTTGAAAGCCATGTTTCAGATGCCACACTCAGCACAGAGAACTGCTGCAGAACAATAAGCTTTAGTATATGCTTCCTGGAAATGGAGTGATCTGATTGGTCCACCATCTCAGGATAATAAGAAATTATTGTATGGGGTGAAGTGAGATATGGAAAATTATACAGCTGTGGCCCTCTAATTCAAATCTGATAAGTTAAACTGTTATAAAACGGGACCATTGATACAAATTTTCCTACGCATATATCACAGAGGTAGGCAGACTACACTCCACGGAATCCAAATTTGTGCATAATGGCTCGACACAGACAGACAGACAGACAGACAGACAGACAGACAGGCGGCGGTATAAATAAATGAATGAATATAGGGAGAGCGGCAGGGTGGCGCAGTGGTTAGCACATCTGCATCACAGCAAAAAGCCCTGGGCTTGATTTGCAGACTTGGCAGCTTCTGTGTGGGGTTGTTCTCCAGATGTTCTCACTGGGTTCCTCCCACAGTCCAAAAATATGCACCGTAGGCTAATTGGCTGTTCAAAATCACCTCTAGGTGTGTGTGTGTGTGTGTGTGTGTGTGTGTGTGTGTGTGTGTGTGTGCACGCACGTGCGTTGCCCTGCGATGATCTGGCAAGCTGTTCAGGGTCTCCCCCTCCCTTAGTCCTAAATCAGCTGAGATAGGTGCCAGCCTCCCTGTGACATGAATTAAGATTAAGTGTCTTTGAAAATGAATAAATGGATGAATAAAGGAAGTGACATGAGCTGTCTTGGCAGAGGTTTGCACTCTCTGAATGTTTTGAGTTTTCTAATGAGACTTCCCTTCTGTGTGTGTGTGTGTGTGTGTGTGTGTGTGTGTGTGTGTGTGTGTGTGTGTGTGTGTGTGTGTGTGTGTGTGTGTGTGAGTGGATCGGGCAGCACATCCACCCGGGTTCGGATCCTAGGCTCAGGCATTTCAGTGTAGAGTTTCAAGTTGCCCCTATGTGAGAGTATGAGTGTGAATAGTTGTGAGTGTATGTTGGATCTGCGATGGTCTGGTGAGCTGTACACCCAGAGTCGGCTGAGATAGGTGTCAGCCTCCCCGTGACCTTAATAGCAGTAGGAGTTGAGTAAATGAGGGCGTGAGAATGCATCGGTTTGTGTCAGAGCAGAAGTGTAGTTCAGGGTATTATTCATTCAGAGTTGAATGTTGACTTGGAGCTTTTTTTTTTTTTTTTTTTTGTTATTTAATGCACGACACACACTGACACTCTGCTGCACTTCTAGGACTCGGCGCAGGGTGAACTGTCAACACTGATAATATATTTAAATTAAATTAGTAACACATCTCTGATAAAGCCGAGCAACACTTCCTGCGTGTTGATCATTAGTGAGACGAATCTAATCATTGATCATGAGCCTGCTCAACAGATTTTGTTCACCTTAGCCGTGTCCTCCCGCCGAACCAGATAAAAAATGTTGAACACAGTACACGGGTTTTTTTTTTTTTTTTTTTTTTTTTTTTTTTTGTCCGTGTCATACTCCAGCATGTCCTTCTGTAACAGGGCTTGGACTTGTCTCTGGGTGATACAGCACTGAGCCACTTCATCACAAAGAAAACCAAATAAAAATGATCAGCACTGTTCATTCATGCATTCTCTGAACTGTTTCATCTTAATTAGGGTCGCGGGAAGGCTGGTGCCCATCCCAGCTGACTCCGGTCGAGGTAAGAGTACACCCTGGACGACTCACCAGGCCATCTCAGGGCAGAAACACACTGATGGCTATGCAGCTCCTCTTGGCGAAAGTCAGCAATGGTTCTTCTACATGAACCGCTCACCACAGACATTGAGAGACACGGCAGGCCTTTGATAACCCAGTTAGTGAACTGGGGGGACAGTGACAACCTGTTGAGAGTGGGGCTTGAACCTCCAACCTTAGGATCAGTGATCCAGCACCTTTACCACCAGGCCACCTCTGCCCCTGATCAGTGCTGTTCATTCATTTGCTGAACCATTTAATCCTAATTAGGGTCGTGGAGAGGCTAGCTTCCATCTCAGCTGACTCTGGGTTAGGGCAGAATACACCCTAGATTGCACGCCAGGTCATAGAAGGACAAGGCAGAATCACAATGAGAACAATCGAATGGTCTGCTCTGACTGGTTATGGTTCTTTTACATACCTCTCAGCACAGGCCGTGATTGGCGAGCCTTGGAGAACAGAGTTAGCTGCACTGGGATCAGTAAGCTAACACCCTACACTCACTTCAACTGTCACTCACAGTGATCGCCACCCAATCACGGGCATCTGTGAGCTCGTTCGTACGAGGGTGTGGATAGCGCTGTCCTTCCGAGGATGTTAGACTTGCCCTCAAATACGCCGAACTTTTGAAAAGAGCCGGATGGTTAGCATCACATGTTACAGAGGGGGCGTGTGCACACTTTTTCCGCTTCCTGGTCGGTGGTGGTTGTGTGATATGGAAGGCAATACATAATTGGTGGGAACTGGATACGAATAAATTAAAGAGAAAAAAAAAGGGGGGGTATTGGTTTTGTTGGCGGCTCTTTAATAACGAAATTTTATCAATCCTGATTAGACTGTTCCGCAGAAATGTCCAAACTAAAACATCAGAATAATTTACAAGGTGTTTACCAAAATTGTTCACTTTGAAGACAGCAACGATCCCAGTGTTGGATCTCAGAAATACACACACACACACACACACACACACACACACACACACACACACACACTGAATATTTTAATGCACTTTTAGGAGATGTGACTTCAATCTATCCTCGACAGTATCCCAGAGATCTTTGTGAGATCACACAATTCCCTGTTGACTGATTGTGAGAAATAGGTGTTTATGCTGAAAAGAAAACACTTGGAGATCTTTATGTTCTTTTTCAATGACCGTGAGATAACAGCTGAGGAGATGTTATCTTCTAGTCTATCTGCAGCTCTTCTTCTTTTCCTTTCAGCTTTTCACTTTTAGGGGTTGCCACGGCAAACCATCCGCCTCCATCTCTCCCTATCCTCTACATCTTCTACTCTTACTCCAACTACCTTTATGTCCTCCTTCACCACATCCATAAATCTCTTTGGTCTTCCTCTGGGCCTTTTCCCTGGTAGTTCCAACCTCAGCATCCTGCTACCAATATACTCACTATCCCTCCTCTGTACATGTCCAAACCATCTCAATCTAGCCTCTCTGACTTTGTCTCCAAAACCTCTAACATACTCTGTCCTTCTGATGTACTCATTCCTGATCCTATCCATCCTCGTTACTCCCAAAGACAACCTCAACATTTTCATCTCTGCTACATCCAGCTCTGCCTCCTGTCTTTTCCCCAGGGCCACTGTTTCTAAACCATACAACGTCGCTGGCCTCAACACCGTCTTGTACGATTGTCCTTTCATTCTTGCTGGTACCGTCCTATCACACATCACACCAGATACTTTTCTCCAACCATTCCAACCTGCCGACACACGCTTCTTCACCTCTTTTCCACACTCTCCATTGCTCAGACAAAGTACTTAAAATCCTCCACCTTCTTTGTCTCTGCTCCCTGTAATCTCACAGTTCCTCTTGGTTCCTTGTCATTCACACACATGTGTTCTGTTTTACTGAGGCGGACCTTCATTCCCCTCCTTTCCAGGGCATACCTCCACCTCTCGTGATTTTCCTGCACTTGTTCTCTGCTCTCTCTACAGATCACAATGTCATCTGCAAACATCATAGTCTGTGAAGATTCTTGTATAACCTCATCTGTCAGCCTGTCCATCACCATAGCAAACAAGAAGGGGCTTAGAGCTGACCCTTGTTGCAGACCAACCTCCACCATGAACTCTTCTGTTACACCAATAGCACACCTCACCACTGTCTTACATCTCTCATACATTTCCTGCACCACTCTAACATACTTCTCTCCCACTCCAGACTTCATCATGCAATACCACAGTTCTTGGCACCCTGCCATATGCTTTTTCCAGATCCCCAAAGTCACAATGCAGTTCCCTCTGACCTTCTCTGTACTTCTCTACATACAACATCCTCAAAGCAAATACTGCATCTGTGGTGCTCTTTCTGGCATGAAACCAAACTGTTGTTCACAAATGCTGACTTCTGCCCTTAGTCCTGCTTCTGCTATTCTTTCCCATAACTTCATCGTGTGGCTCATCAACTTTATCCCTCTGTAGTTGCCACAACTCTGCACGTCTCCCTTGTTCTTAACAATGGGCACCATCACACTTCTCTATTCCTCTGGCATCCTCTCACTCTCTAAGACCTTGTTGAATGTTCTTGTCAGGAAATCTACTGCTACCTCTCCTAGACACTTCCATACCTCCACCGGTATGTCATCAGGACCAACTGCCTTTCCATTCTTCATCCTCTTCAAAGCCCTCCTCACTTCTCCTTTACTAATCTTTGCTACTCCCTGGTCCTCAACAATCACCTCTTCTACTCTTTTTTTCTCTCTCATTTTCCTTATTCATCAGCTCTTGAAAGTACTCTTTCCATCTTCCCAGCACACTTCTGTCATCAGTCAATACATTTCCCACCCTGTTCTTAATCAGTCTAACTTGCTGCACGTCCTTCCCATCTCTATTTCTCTGCTGTGCCAATCTGTATAAATCATTTTCTCCCTCCTTACTGTCCAACCGAGCATACAAGTCATCATACGCCCTCTGTTTCACCTTTGACACCGCTCCTTTCGCCTTATGCTGTGTCTCCCTGTACTCCTGTTTACTCTCACTGTCCCACTTCTTCTTGGCTAATCTCTTCTTTTGTACACACTCCAGCACTTCCTCATTCCACCACCAAGTCTCCTTATCTACTGTTTGTAGATAATGTCTCCCTGATCGCATTAGCTGTAGTTGTCCAGTCATCTGGAAGCACTTTCTGGCCACCCAAAACCTGTTTCAACTCCTCCTTGAAGACAATAAGACACTCTTCCTTTTTCAGCTTCCACCACTTTGTCTTCTGCTCTGCCTTTGCCTTCTTCACCTTCCTCACCATCAGCATCATCGTGCACACCACCATCCTATGCTGTTTGGCAACACTCTCATCCACTACTACTTTGCAGTCACTGACTTCCTTCAAATTACATCACCTACACAAGATGTCGTCTACCTGTGTGCTCCTACCTCTGCTTTTATAAGTCACCCTATGCTCCTGTTTCTTCTGGAAGAAAGTATTCACCACAGCCATCTCCATCCTTTTTTGCAAAATCTATCAACATCTGTCCTTCTGTGTTCCTGTCCTGGATACCAAACCTGCCCATCACTTCCTCGTCACCTCTGTTGCCTGCACCAACATCTGCATCAATGATTGACTGCATCAATGACCACTCCTCATCTAACTCACTCCAGAATCTCTCCTTCTCTTCTAGCTCACATCCTGCCTGTGGGGCATAAGCACTAACAACATTGAACATCACACCTTCAATTTCTAACTTGAGACTCATCACTGTCTGACACTCTTTTCACTTCTAGAACATTCCTGACAAATCCCTCCTTCAAGATGACTCCTCCTCCATTTCTCTCTCCATCCACACCAAGAAAAAATAGTTTTAACCCTGCTCCTAAGCTTCTAGCCTTGCTACCTTTCCACCTGGTCTCTGGTAACACACAGTATGTCCACCTTCCTCCTCTGCATCATGTCAGCCAGCTCTCTACCTTTTTCTTTCATAGTTCCAACATACATACATATATATATATATATATATATATATATATATATATATATATATATATATATATATATATATATATATATATATATATATATATATATATATATATATATATATGTATGTATGTATGTATGTATATATATATATATGTATATATATGTATGTATATATATATATACATACATACATACAGTGGTATGAAAAAGTATCTGAACCTTTTGGAATTTCTCACATTTCTGCATAAAATCACCATCAAATGTGGTCTGATCTTTGTCAAAATCACACAGATGAAAAAAACAGTGTCTGCTTTCACTAAAACCACCCAAACATTTATAGGTTTTCATATTTTAATGAGGATAGCATGCAAACAATGACAGAAGGGGAGGAATAAGTAACTGAACCCTCTGCCTAAGGAGAATTAAAGAGCAATTGAAACGAATTTTTACCAAACAATTTAAGTCAGGTGTGTGCCCAATCACTGATGAATGGCTTAAAGCTGCCCTGCCCACTATAAAACACACACCTGGTAAGAATTGTCTTGATGAGAAACATTGTCTGATGTGCACCATGGCTCGCTCAAAAGAGCTGTCTGAAGACCTGCGATCAAGAATTGTTGATTTGTATAAAGCTGGGAAAGTATACAAAACCATCTCTAAAAGTCTGGATGTTCATCAATCGACAGTCAGAGAAGTTGTCTACAAATGGAGAGAGTTTGGCACTGTTGCTTCTCTCCCAAGGAGTGGCCGTCCACCAAAGAAGACTCCAAGAGTTCAGTGCAGAATACTCAGAGAGGTAAAAAAAAAACCCTAGAGTGTCTGCTAAAGACTTACAGAAATCACTGGCACAGTCCAATATCTCTGTGCACACATCAACTATATGTAAAACAATGGCCAAGAACGGTGTTTATGGGAGGACTCCAAGGAGAAAGCCACTGCTGTCTAAAAAAAACATTGTTGCTTGTTTAATGTTCGCAAAAAGGCACTTAGACACTCCACAGAAGTTTTGGCAAAATATTTTGTGGACTGATGAAACCAAAATTGAATTGTTCAGGAGGAACACACATCATGTGTGGAGGAAAAATGGAACAGCTCACCAACATCAACACCTCATCCCCACCGTGAAGGCATGGTGGAGGGTGCATCAAGGTTTGGGGCTGTTTTGCTGCCTCGCGGCCTGGACAACTTGCAATCATTAATGGAAAAATGAGTTCAAAAGTTTATCAGGATGTTTTGCAGGAAAACCTGAGGCCGTCTGTCAGACAGTTGAAGCTGAAAAGAGGATGGATGCTGCAACAAGACAATGATCCAAAACATAGAAGTAAATCAACTTCAGAATGGTTTCAGAAGGACAAAATACACGTTCTGGAGTGGCCAAGTCAAAGTCTAGACTTGAACCCCATTGAGATGCTGTGGCATGACCTCAAGACAACGATTCATGCCAGACATCCCAGGAATTTGGCTGAACTACAGCAGTTTTGTAAAGAACAGGCTACCACAGAGTTATAAAATGTCCTGAGCAGAGGTCTGCATACTCAGAAGGACCTAAGTCTCCTCAGAAGGTGGAGGCGACTCTGGCCCTTCTTGTTGGTGTTGTGGGATCAGTCCAGTTTATTGTTGAGGTGAACACCCAGATACTTGAAACTGTCCACTCTCTCAATGTCCTGTCCCTGGATGTTCACCAGTGTGTGTGTGTGTGTGTGTGTGTGTGTGTGTGTGTGTGTGTGTGTGTGTGTGTTAGAGTGCTTCTCCTGAAGTCGACCACCATCTCCTTCATCTTCCTCGTGTTCAAGAACAGGTGGTTGCACTCACACCAGTCCACAAAGTCGACGATGACCACCCGGTACTCCAGCTCATTCCCCTCTGATACACAGCCCACGATGGCAGAGTCATCAGAGAACTTCTGGAGGTGGCAGCTGTCCATGTTATAGGTGAATTCTGAAGTGTAAATGGTGAAAAGGAGGGGTGAAAGGACGGTGCCCTGGGGTGCCCTTGTGCTGCAGACTGCCACCTTTGACTCACAGCCGCGCAGCCGCACGTACTGTGGACAGTCAGTGAGGTAGTCGATGATCCAGGCAGCAAGATGTCCGTCTACTCCCGTGTCCTCCAGTTTTCCCCACAGAAGCGCCGGCCTGATAATGTTGAAGGCGCTGGAGAAGTCAAAGAATATGACCCTCACAGCACTACCGGTGATCTCCAGGTGGGTGAGCACCCGCTGCAGGAGGTAGATGATGGCGTCTTCTACCCGATGTTGGGCCTGTAGGCAAACTGCAGTGAGTCTAGGGTAGGACTCACCATAGAGCGGAGGTGGTCGAGGAGGAGCCTCTCCATGATCTTCATGAGGTAGGAGGTCAGGGCGACAGGTCTGTAGTGGGCCAGTTCCTTTGCTTGAGCTGTTTTGGGAACCGGGACCACACAGGAGGTCTTCCACAGGACGGGAACCTTCTCCACGCTGAGGCTCAGTTTGTACAGTTGTCATAGGACCTCACAGAGCTGGTCCTCACATATCCTCAGCAGTCTGGGACTGATGCCATCTGGTCCTGCCGATTTCCTCTGATTTAGTCGCCTCAACTGTCTTCTCACCTGGTCTGACGTGAGGGAGAGGGGGGACTGGGGTGGGCTGCAGAGGGAGGGGGATGTGTCTGTAGGGCTGCTGCAGTCAGGTGAAGTTGGCCTGTGGAGGGGGAGGTGTCTGCTGGTCTGGAGACATGTGAAGAGGGGGAACGGGGGAGAGAGGGAGGGGGGGAGAATCAAACCTGTTGAAGTAACAGTTTAATTCATTCGCCCAGCGCTGGTCACCATCAGCAGTCGCTCTGACACTCTGCCCAAATCCAGACATAGTCTTTAGTCCTCTCCAGACGTCCCGCACGTTGTTCTGAGCCAGCTTCTCCTACATCTTCTTTCCATAGTCCTTCTTGGTCCTCCTGATCCTCCACTGGAGCTCACGCTGGACCGTCTTCTGCTTCTCTCTATCCCCTGAGATGAAAGCCCTCTTCTTCTGGTTCAGGAGGACTTTAAGCTCAGGGGTGACCCACGGGTGGTTGTTGGAGAAGCACCGTACCCTCCGTGTTGGCACAGTGCTGTCCACGCAGAAGTTCATGTAATCGGTGATACAGTGTGTGAGGCCGTCAATGTCATCACCAATGGAGTCACAGAGCATGCTCCAGTCTGTGGTCTGGAAACAGTCCCTAAGCCTCTCGTTGGTCTCCTCGGTCCACACTTTCACAGACCTCTTCTGCGCAGGTTCCTTTCCACCCTGGGTGTGTATTGGGGGAGCAGGTAGACCAGATTGTGGTCTGAGCGTCCCAGTGGGGGGAGGAGGGTGGAGCTGTAAGCATCCTTCACATTAGCATACAGCAAGTCCAGCGTCTTATTGTCTCTTGTGGTGCACTTCGAATATTGCCTAAACGTCAGGAGAGAGGGGCGTGGTTAAAGTCCCCACTGATCAGAATCATGGCGCGGGGGTGACGAGTCTGTGTCTGACTGACAGCACTGTGGAGACGCCCACATGTGGCCGCCGCATCAGCCGAGGGCGGAATGTACATGCAAAACACAATCAGGTGTGAAAACTCCCTCGGTAGATAATATGGCCGCGTGCTCACCGCGAGCAGCTCCAGGTCCCACGTGCATAGCTGCTCCTTCACGTGCACGTTGGCCGGGAGGCACCATCATTCATTCACATAGACCTCCACGCCCCCTCCTTTCTTCTTTCCGCTCTCCGCCACACTCTGATCTGCACGCGCAAGTGTGAATCTGTTCAGAGAAACCACAGAGTCCGGTGTGAGTTCATTCAGCCACGTCTCCGATAAATACATGAGGCTGCAGTCCCGGTACTCCCTCTGCTCCCGGTACTCCCTCTGCTCCCGGTACTCCCTCTGCTCCGGGTCAGCGCCGCCAGCTCCTTGGTCTTGTTGACAATCGTGCGGACATTTCCCATGATGACAGAGGGAACATATGTCCTCCGCGTCTTTTGTCTTTCTTTTATTGAAGAAATCGAAACTTTGAAAAAAGATAAAGAAACACGCCTATATACAATAGAAAAGAGAAAAGAAAGAAAATAAGCTGAAGAGCTCCTGTAACTGGCTGCAGGTCACCCAGGGCCATCGTGGAAATGTTTGTGCCCATCCTCACGGCTACAGCTCAACTTTAGATATTGATCACGTACCTCAATCTTTTGGAACACATCTGTGTCGTCTGGAGCATTACTGCTACAGAATAAAGATGACTTCAAGACCCAGATCAACTGATAAGTAGCCAGGCCCAAGATCATTGTATAACAAGTGTGATCGTGTAAACCAAAACCCAGCCCAACCAACATCAGAACAAGACAAAGACCCACATCAAACATCTACTGTCACGTGACATGAGGCAACACGTACATGTTTATCTCTTTCTTGCAATTTAACAACGTAGGGTTAAGAGAACTCATCACCTGTCCAACAGGGGCCGCAATAGGGCTTGAACCACCAGCCTTCTGTACAGTACCTACTGAACCACCTCTTTCCCTACAAGATCAAAACAAGACCAAAACTCACACCAAGTAAGATCTGGACAAGATCCAAGTATTCATCAGCCAGGTCTAACAAGGAAAGCAAATTAATCTGTTCCAACCCCCTCCCAAACTCTTATAACCTGCAACAAGTACATATTTTTGACCTAATATATTCAAGATTAACATGAAACAATAAACATTTCACAATAATAACACGTGCAGTAACATTAATAATACTGTAATTAACCATAAATAATAAAACAAGAATCAACAAGAAGTCAATAAACTGGTGGACAAGCTTTATAAGTGTGATTGCACATCTTCTCACTAGATGGCAGTGGCGCTTTCACTCTGTTTTCTCTGGTATAGGGATAAAGCACCAAGCAAACCATATGAAGCGCAGCAAACACTATTTATAGTCGTGCGCGAGGTGCTGGGGGGGGGGGGTGGTTTTTTTCCCCCTTTCTATAGGGGGCGTCACAGAAAATAATTGAGAAGCACTGCACAAGGCGTTCTCGGAGCATGGAGTAATACACGTGGAAGTAATGCAAGGCTAATCAACCTGGAAAGCCCCCAGCAGAGCTTGTAAGTAGAAATTTTGCTCGTTGGTTGGGGCAGATTTTTGGTGGATGGAAGCTCCTATCATGGAAAATTCATTATAAAAAACACTCGTAAGTCGAGGTACCACTGTGTGTGTGTGTGTGTATATATATATATATATATATATATATATATGTGTGTGTGTGTGTGTGTGTGTGTGTGTGTGTGTATGTGTGTGTATGTGTGTGTATTTACCGTTTCACTTCAGGTAGAAAAGGTCCTCCGCTAGTTAATAAAGGGTTAAACGTGACTGTGTAAATCTAGACTGAAAAGTAGATTAATTTTAATATCAAGCTTCAAGTTTGCACATCGTGCAGCGGTAAAGTTTTTATTACCTCGTGAACACAACACTGCGAGTGTGAGTCATGCAATCGCACAACCTGTTTCTTCCTTCTTTCTTTTTACCCAGTTCCGATTCTTCCTGAGGAATTTCAGCAGAATCGTGTAATTTGTGAGCAATTACAAACCAAGTTGAACCAAATGAACATCGGGTTGTTGTCACATGAGATATGCGAGACAGAGATATTGTTTTCACTCAGTTGTAATCTCGGGGCACTTACAGCGTCCTTTAGTATTTTAGCGACTGTGCACAACAGATACATTCATTCATTTCATTTCTGAACTGCGTAATCCTAATTAGGGTCACGGGGAGGCTGGCGCCCATCCCAGCTGACTCCGGGTGAGTACAGCCCAGGCGGCTCGCCGGGCCATCGTAGGGCAAGACAACAGATACAGTGTGAGGTTAAAATGCTTTGATTTATTTTTCTCCTCTAGATCATTGATTCGTTCAGTGCATTTCTCAGGAGCGTATGTTTACACCTGTGTTGACTGTTTGTTTGTTGAGGAAAATATAACTCGAGAAATTATTTACAGGTCTGTGTGAAATTGTTTTCTTGGGGTACTGGGAAACAAATAAATAAATAATACAAACCCATAAAATTTTGGAGGTGATTGATGGATGGGGTATTCATTTTTTTAGTCCACGTTGTGGTTCAAGGTCTCCGAGATAACGGGCCAAAGGTTCCTGCACAAATACCATGCAGTACTCAATGTGGTGGGGAAAAAGATTATATGTATATATATATATATATATATATATATATATATATATATATATATATATATATATATATATATATATATATATATATATATATATATATAAAATAAAAAAAAAAAACTCTTTGGAAAAAAAATCCATACTGTTACCACAGGGCAAAAATGTAAATAAATAAATAATAATAATAGAGAGTAGAGCAAAGTTGACTTTAAAAGGTCAAGGGTCAAGATTAAAAAATAAAAATCCCAATTTCTCAAAGTTTTACACAAAGAATTCTTCCAAATTTTACCAGAAGTATCTCACGATCACATTCTGTCAGACTGTGTAATAAACTCCGAAGCAAATGCGCATATATTTGCATAATTAGGGTCAATAAATGCAAATAATGCATGAAAAAATGTCCACGTGACCCCCACTTGGTTAGACGTTTCATTATGAAAACGATGCCGAGTTATTATGAATCCTGCCGTTTTAGGCAGAAGTTTTTCAGGTTGCACTTATAAGACCTATTTAATAAGATAAGGAAACAAGTAATAAAACCGCCGAGCCACTGATTAGCTGTATCTGTTTCACGCTGTAGAGAAAGACGAAAGCGTTGGGTGAAGGAGTCGTATTCAGTCGGTGTTGGAACTACAGCAACCAAATCAAACCGCCCACATTTCAGTGTTCATTCATTTATTCATTTTCTGAACAACTTAATCTGAATTAGGGTGGCTAATTAGGAGGCTGGCACCCCTCTCAGCTGACTGTGTGCAATGGTTGTGTTCACCCTGAATTGCTCACCAGACCACTGCGGGGCCAAAACTCATACAATCATTCACACACATACCCAGGGATGATTTGGAAAAGGTAGCTCGCAAACTCTGCATGTCTTTGAGCTGATGGAGAAAACCCATGCAAGAGCAGGGAGAACATGTGAACTCCGCAGAGAAACAGCCGGCAATCAAACCCAGACCTTCTGGATCTGAGGCGGACTTGTTAACCACTGCACCACTGTGCTGCCATGAGGGAGAAATAAATAAATAAATAAATGAAATTGTTGTTTTCACACAGGAAACTTCATTCGGTTGAGTTTTTCCTTCATCGTGATTTAATGGGCCTTCCTGAGGCTTCTCCGGTTTCTCGCACCATGGTCTTGCAGTTCCATCGTTGTGTATGGGTGGAGGCGGAGGTCTTTGTTAGAGTCTCCCTGCAATGTTCAAGGAAATCCCAACATCTGAAGCACATCTTCACCAGAGAGTCTGGAAAACCGCACAACAGATCATCTCAATGCTTCAATATTCTCATTCTCAGGCTCCGAGCGCAACAAGGTCGACCACGAAATCTTCTTTCCAAACCTGGGACTTTTGTTTGCGAAATTCTCAACCCACTGCAAACACAGTTGCTTGCAAAGAACAGTTCAACAGCAATGCTGGTCCTGACCACACCATGTTGGCCACTAAGGACAGTTGGGGTTGGGCTACCAACAGACCTTTGCTCTGTTTCATGTGTGCATATAATAATTTGAGTATCTATCCCTGGGCAAGGTCTCAACCACAAGTGTGCCTCTGTTCACCCAGCAGTATAAATGGGAACCAGTAAAATATACTGGGAAGGGAACCTGCGATGGACGAACGTCCCATCCAGGAGGAGTTGAACTCCTGGTAACTTCACACTACGGAAACCGGGATAAGCACCGGCCTGATGAGCCTCTAGGCTCGGGTGTAAAAACCCAACAGACTTTACCTTTTTTTAGTCCTAATGAGGGTCGCAGAGAGACTATCACCCATCTCAGCCAACTCTGAGGTACACCCTGGACAGCTCACCAGGCCATCACTCACACAACCATTCATCCCCACACACCTATAGGAGATTTGGAACTGCCAATTAACTTACTGTGCATGGTTTTGGACTGGGGGAGGACAGCAGAGGACCCGCAGGAACCCATGCAAGCACAGGGAGAACATACAAACTCCTCACAGGAGCACCCGAGCTGGGAATCGAACCCAGGACCTTCCATCTGTGAGGCAGATGTGCTGACCACTACACCACCACCATGTCTCCATACTCGACTTGAGTTGAAGTACCAAAAGTTTGAAGAAAATCTTTCAAAGGCTTTTTGAAATGTCATGTTCTACAAAAATGACCTGAACGTACATGTGTACTGACCAACGTAAAACACAAAAATATAAATCCCTCCTCCCATGACGACCAGCAGCCTGCTGTATTAACAGGTAATCTGTGAAAATATCTTCCACAGGAAAACAAAACAATGTGAAAACCACCCACAGAAGCAGTGCCGGACTTTCTGCGAGTTGAAAACAAACTTGGAGCTGCAGTCGGTGTTCAAGGATGCGATTGTGTTCGCAGCATCTCTCAGCCGGACAAAGGGAGTCGATTTCCTGAGGTTGGAATTTATTGAGCAGCTTAGGAGTGTGCAGCATCATGGAGAGACTTTAAAGAGCGCTTCAATAAATAAATAAATAAATAAATAAATAAATAAACACATACCAAAAAAAAAAAAAAAAAAAAATACATCCGAGCAGAAGCCCTCGTGGCCAAACACAGCTTGACATAAATTTTCAGAGTGAGCGAACACACCTGCCTACTGCCAGCGCAGGCATAAACAAAAAAAAGGAAAAAAAAAAAACAAAAAACACTAGAACAGACTATTAATAATACAGTAGAGAAAGTGCTTACAGCTGTGTGTGTGTGTGTGTGTGTGTGTGTGTGTGTGTGTCTGACATGGACATAAACATTACTGCACTGCAGAATAACCATAAAGCTCCGCCATGGGAATGACGCATAAAATCAATGCTCTCGCTTCATTCTACAAATGTCACTTTAATGATTTTATTCAGCACCGTGGGCCAAGAACACCACGCACTCTGTCCCAAACACTGGAATTTATGTCTAGTTAGTGTTCCTACAAGACCGTCTGCCATTCTGAGATTCATTACACATGCTCGAATTTTACTGTTTAACAAGATGACTTAAAAGTATTTATTTTATCTTGGAAGTAAAATGTTAAGCGTGATATGTTGCCTCCAGTCTGCAGGGATGCGCTTCCGTTTCCTTCCTAACCGTTCTTCTGTTCACTGTCGGAATTAAACAAAACCAAGATTCATGCTACAGGAGACTAAAACAGGACCAAGACCATATAAAACAGAGACCGCGCCAAGAACCATACTACTGGGCCAAGCCAAGACCAAATCCAAGAGTCATAGCAACAGAGGCTGTACTAAGTCCAAGACCTGTACTAATATGGACTAAAACAAATCCAAGACCTACTTTAACAGAGTACAAAATACCTATATTAACCAAACAAGAAAAAAAAAAAATCAATTATCAGAGACCAAGTTACATACAAGGTCCATACCAACCAGTACAATACAGACCTAAACCAAATTTCATGAAAAAAAAAAAGAAAAAGAAAAAAAAAGCTTTTCCAGCCAAGACCATAGCAACACTGAGGCCAATCACAACTGAGACCATCAAAAGACCAAAATCATCACAATAAAGTCTAAACTAACCAAGCAAGTCAAGACTGAGTCTTTTACAGCATTCAACTTTATCCAGAGTGACTTACAATATCTTTTTATTACAGTTTAGAATTTTAGAGTTAAGGGCCTTGCCCAAGGGCCCAAAAGTGGTGATAGTGGGGATTGAACCACTGACCTTTGGATCAATAACACATCACCTTAACCACTAAGCCACCACTGCCTCTATGAGCTAAGGTCAAGTGGGGTCATTTCTTGAAAGTTCAAGGTATGGGTTCCTGTTTCTCAGCCGTACGAAAGAACAGAGTCCACTGTGGCTCCAAGCAGTCTGATCTTTGGTGTTCATGCCAGTTTCACTCTCCATACTGTCCCATACTTGTGACAAGCAGACCATGCTGGGAACAACTCAAGAATATTACTCATCAGAACAAGACAAACCCCCAAGCAGCCCAAGCCAAGCAGAAAAGACCCACAATTCCACTCAGTTCTAAGTTTTGTTTTGATTTTTATCAACAGGAGCTAGGACATGCATAGAACGCAGACCAAATGCGCCCAAGAGATGAGCCAGAACAGTACCAATCAGGACCAACATAGATTAGAAGTGTCTGGAGACATCCCACCAGAGACCCTTCACAACAGAGACTGAGATAACACGAGATAAAAACTGGCAACCCTGGGTTTACACTGGGGCATGATGGCATTGAGTTCCATGCACAGATTTAGGAGAATGGGTTTCGTATCAAAAAGGAGGCACAGTGCACCCAAAGAAGCAAACTTGAAGGAATCATATTGCCAAGTTCATCAAGATTCTTTAAAATGGAACATCAAGGTCTGTTACTCTCTGTCAAGGACCATGAAAGTCTATCAATCTCTACTGTGCATTAATAAAACTCCAGTCTAATGCCTTGTCATAACCATGGCAACATTTATACCAGTCATTAGAAATCCATCAAATTCCCTCAAGGTCATTACAATTACACCAAGCTCCCTCGGGATTACCTCAAATCCACCAAGCATCCTCAAGATCATCACAAATAGACCACATTTCCTCAAGATCATCAAAAATTAACAAAGCTTCCTCAAGATAATCACGAATACACCAAGTTTCCTCAAGATCAGCAGAAACCCACCAAGAATCCTCAAGATCATCACAAATCTACCAAGCTCTTTCAAGATCATCACAAATCCACAAAGCTTCCTCAAGATCATCACAAATCCGCAAAGCTTCCTCAAGATCATCACAAATCCACAAAGCTTCCTCAAGATCATCACAAATCCACAAAGCTTCCTCAAGATCATCACAAATCCACAAAGCTTCCTCAAGATCATCACAAATCCGCAAAGCTTCCTCAAGATCATCACAAATCCACAAAGCTTCCTCAAAATCATCAGAAATACACCAAGTTTCTTCAAGATCATCATAAACCCACCAAGCTTCCTCGAAATCATCACAAATTCACCAAGCTTCTTCAAAATCATCACAAATCCCGCAAGTTTGCTGAAGATCATCACAAATCCACAACGCTTCCTCAAGATCAGAACAAATCCATGAACCTCAAATCCTCAAGATCATCACAATTTGACCACACAACCCTCCATGCTCATCACAATTCTCTCAAATCGTGGAAATCACGACCCAATGTAAAGCCAGAGGAACACTGACTCAAATTTTAAATCGTCATATACCCAGTGTGTTATACATTATAAACTCGTATAAACATAGGGTAAAGTTTAATGAACTTATTTATGGAACATAATGGAGACTAGCAGCTGCTCACGTACTCACAAATACATGCGCACACACACACACACACACTCTCTCTCACACACACACACACACAGAGCGAGAGAGAGAGAGAGAGAGAGAGAGAGAGAGAGAGAGAGTCTGTTCTGGTGTGCTGCTGAGATCCTGTGTTAAAACTGCATGAAAGCAGAACTTAGACGTTTCATTATTCAGTGTGAGGCTTCCGAAACATCAAAGGAAATTTCAGCTGAGACATTTCACATTTACACGCTTTAATCCTTCTGGGTTCGGTGGTCAATACTGCAGAAGCCTGCCACTTGACCCGAACACAATTGAGACGTACAGCATTTTGTTCAGGGTCTCTCATCTTCAAATGAGAGCAGATTAGCGGGCATGCTAGCAGTTTGTAATGCTGACATCAGAAATAATCAACCAGGGGCCGTTCTATTAATCATGTCGGGATTCGAGTTGTTACTTTTTGACATACATGGAACGCAGAGAACGCTGAGAACACTGCCTTTGATCTCAGAGACACTGGTATAGAGACACACACACACACACACACACACACACACACACACACACGCGCGCACACACACTTTCTTTGCTCTGACAGAACTTGTTTCTTTTTTATTTTTATTGAGGTTGACATGAGGCGTTTTGGGTCATACTAATGGACCATCCACGACTTTTAATTTTCCTGTGACTGGAATAAACCCAAACCTGCTGAATGTATATACAACCATGTTGCATTCAATTATGCAAATAATGTGTTACTTTGCATATAATTTGCATACCACATGTCCAAACTGGACGAGGAAGGTTTGGTGTGGATTTTGGCTGTTCTGTCATGGGGTTTTCTTAGGGTACTCTAGTTTCCTCCCACAGACCACACAGACATGTGCAGGAGGCCAATCGGCTGTTCTAACCCCCCTCCCCTCCCCCCATCCCATCCCGGTGTGAGTGGGAGTGTTTGTGTATGTTTTGCCCAATGATGTTCTTCCATGCAAAGTACATATAAATACTTGAATGCATTTTTAGTTCTATTTCATATTTGGAAATGAGTTTGTCAGTGTTTTTTTTTTCTTCTTCTTCTTACACTGCAGCACTCATTCCTTCACCAGCCTTTGTTTATCTTCTCTTGAGGTTCATAAGAAATCTCTGATGTCATGAAGGATTTATAAAATGAATAAATAAATAAAGTATAGTGTGTGAGTTAATAGTTTGGGGCGTGGTACACAGACAGACAGATAGATATTATTTCATTCATTTTCTGAACCTGCTTAATCCTAATTAGAGTTACGGGGAGACTGGCGCCCATCTCAGCCCTACACCCTGGACAATTCATCATGTCATTATTTCTGTTTAATGAAATATGTAAGCACACACACACACACACACACACACACACACACACACACACACACACACACACACACATGTATATAACACCCTCTGATTGTGTATACAGTGTATGATCACAGCTGGAGTTGATTCTTGTTCCTGTAGCGTGAGGCGACGAGCAGTTCGACTCCCACTGATTGGAATTCTAGTCCGTCACAGGTATCCGTTTATACTGCTGGGTGCACAGAGACACACTTGTGGTTAAGATCTTGCCCAGGGGTGTGAGCATGGTCAGGGGTCTAATAGAGATTTGATTTTAGCATGATGACAATTTTTTTCATTGCCTCAGTGCGTCACATTTAAGGGCAGCGATCAGCATTTGTGTCACATGGTTGCAGCCTTAAGCGCTGCACACACAGGTGACGTGATTGACCAACACCTTCTGGCACTGCAGAGGGTTTGCTGACCATTGATTACTAGCAAGAGGAAGAGAAAAAAGAAATGCACAGCATGAAATGCAGAATATTTACAGGAACAAAATGAAACAGAGTAGAAAAGCTCGTGCAGCAGATTGCAAGGTCAGGGTTTTTCTGCCCTCTGATTGGTTGGTCAGAGCAAAACGAGCTGAATAGTCTGTAGCAATCTGCATAAGATACATTTAAGTTAGAGTTTGTAACCCACACTGGGTAATGAAGCAGGAGAAATTAACTTGGTGTCAGACTTAATTATTAAAAAAATCTATTTTTAAGGTGGACCTTTGCAGGAAAGAAAGAGATCCATTGTAAACCTGCTCACGGGCCCAGTGAGGTGAATCTGAAATCTGATTGGTTAAAGAAACTGTCAGTGTTTCTGATGGTGCTTAAGCCACCAGAGAAGCATTTGCTGCCCCCGATGGCACACCACTATGTATATATGTGTGTGTGTGTGTGTGTGTGTGTGTGTGTGTGTGTGTGTGTGTGTGTGTGTGTGTGTATGTGTGTAGATACGTCCGAGGATGTTGTTGGGGCACCTTCATGGCGAGACTTGGGCAGCAAACTGGGTTACCAAAGGCAGGCCATGTCTCTCACTGTCCACGGTATTTTGTAAAGAGTAGGCTGCAAAGTCGTCAGCGTGTTTCTACAACCTGGAGAGGGATGGGCTCCAACAGGCCAAGTCCGTCCAAGTCTCGCCATGAAGGCGCCCCAACAACATCCTTGGACGTTAAGGGATAAGTGAAGAAAACTATATATATGTAAATGAGTCAAAGAGCGAGTGATGATAATTCACCAAATTTGTTAAAATTAAATATTTGATATATATATATATATATATATATATATATATATATATATATATATATATAGATATAGATATAGATATATATATATATAGATATAGATATATATACCTATGATTTTCTGAGTAGATCCTTCCGTAGGAGAGTGCTCAATACTTTTTGGTAGAGCAAATAACAATAAAAATAAAAGGACAGGACAAAGACTTTCTATTGAAACTTCATTTATCACTACAGATCTGTTTCGAGGGGTGGCGAAACCTTCCTCTCTCTTCAGGTGATTATAGAACAATTCTATAATCTATAATCAATTCTTCTATAATCACCTGAAGAGAGAGGATGGTTTCACCACCCCTCGAAACAGATCTGCAGTGATAAATGAAGTTTCAATAGAAAGTCTTTGTCCTGTCCGATTATATATATATATATATATATATATATGTGTGTGTCTGTCGTCCTTTCGGCTTTTTCCCTTTTACTCGGGAGTCGCCACAGTGAATCATCTGGTTCTTTTACATGCCTCTCACCATAGACAGTGACAGACATGGCCCGCCTTTCATAACCCAGTTAGCTGCACTGGGGGGACAGTGACAACCTTGTGGAGCGTGGGACTCAAACCCCCAACCTTTGGATCAGCGATCCAGCGTCCTATATATATATTAATATATATATATTAATATATAATCTGCTTACAAAATTAATCCGTTCCAGAGCCTTTTTAGTAGCCTGGAGTTTTCGTAAGTAGAGGCGTGATTCGTTCCAAGGCTCCCAAGACTACCCCATAAGTCCTTTAAAAATGATAAAAGTACACCAATTTTGTATGAAATATGTATTAAAAGTAAAAGAAATTTTTTTCTTAAAATATTTAAACATTCTATTAACATATTAAACCATTTTATCAACATATTTATTAATTAAACTCCCCCAGTGCAGCTAACTGGGTTATCAAAGGCGGGCCATGTCTGTCACTGTCTATGGTGAGAGGTTGATGTAAAAGAACCATTGCTGACTTTCGTAAAGAGGAGCTGCAAAGTCGTCAGCGTGATTGTGTCCCTTGCTAAAAGGGTTGTGACAGGAAGGGCATCCGACGTAAAAACCTCTGACAAATCAAACGTGCGAATCAGATGATTCACTGTGGCGACTCCCGAGTAACACACACACACAGACACACACACACACACACACACACACACAGACACACACACACACACAAACTCTCTCTTTCTCTCTCTGTCTCTTTCTGGTGTGTTTTGCCGAGTGCGGGCTCCATCCACACGCAACGCACAGCTGATGGAGCAATTGTATTTAAATGTTTAAATGGACGGGATGTTGTATTTAAAGCGGAATTACAGTACCTGTTTGAAAAATCAGAGGTCCTGATTCAATATTAACTTGTTTCCTTGCAAGATGGGAGGTCTTGTCCCACGGAGCACTCTGCTCATGCTCCTTCTGCTTCAATATCGTGCTAAAATAATCGCCTCTGTCACTGTATTTCCGCTTTTCTGTATTTTCTGGGTCCATGATGGATAACGAAATATAACACTGCAATGATCTCTCAAAAAGAACTCACGAGCCAACATTCCTGTTCAACTCTCCTCTCTCACACATGTGACAAACAGGAAGTATGGGTACAGGAAGTATGGGTACAGTTCAGCTGCCTCCTGGCCAATGGGAGGCCAGCGGGGCGGGATGTTGAGAGAGAGCCAATGAGAGAGCAACTCACGCATTGTTTGAATCTGTGAATGGCGCATTCAAATTTTTGAATTGCACATTTTGTGCTTTTCATAAAAAGAGGTTGTTTTTGTAAAAAGAGGATGAAAATTTAGGAAAATGTTTTTTTCGTAACCTGGATTTTTTTGTATCCAGAGGCTTTCATAAGGTGGGGGGGGGGGCTCTAACCAGTGTCTCTCCCCCTCATGCCGGTCCCAAGCCCGGAGAAATGCAGAGGGTTGTGTCAGGAAGGGCATCCGACGTAAAACCAATGCCAAACATTTATGATGCAAATCAGAAGTACTACCGCCATACCGGATCGGTCGAGGCCCGGGTTAACAACGACCGCCATCAGTGCTGTCAACCAACAGGGTGCTGATGGAAATTGGACTACTGTTGGTCGAAGACGTCGAAGAAGGAGAGGTGGGAGGCGTGTCCGTAGGCAGAGAGAGAAGTGGACAGGCATGAGTCTAGGACTGAGAGTGGGGACTTTGAATGTTGGAACTATGCAAAGAAAAGGTAGAGAGCTGGCTGACATGATGCAGAGGAGGAAGGTGGACATACTGTCAGACAGAGTGATGAGTCTCAAGTTAGAAATTGAAGGTGTAATGCTCAATGTTGTTAGTGCTTATGCCCCACAGGCAGGATGTGAGCTAGAAGAGAAGGAGAGATTCTGGAGTGACTTAGATGAAGTGATGCAGAGTACCGCCAGAGGTGAAAGAGTGGTCATTGGTGCAGACTTCAATGGACATGTTGGTGCAGGCAACAGAGGGGACGAGGAAGTGATGGGCAGGTTTGGTATCCAGGACAGGAACGCAGAAGGACAGATGTTGATAGATTTTGCAAAAAGGATGGAAATGGCTGTGGTGAATACTTTCTTCCAGAAGAAACAGGAGCATAGGGTGACTTATAAAAGCGGAGGTAGGAGCACACTGGTAGACTACATCTTGTGTAGGCGATGTAATTTGAAGGAAGTCAGTGACTGCAAAGTCATAGTGGGTGAGAGTGTTGCCAAACAGCATAGGATGGTGGTGTGCAGGATGACTCTGATGGTGAGAAAGGTGAAAAAGGCAAAGACAGAGCAGAAGACAAAGTGGTGGAAGCTGAAAAAGGAAGAGTGTCATGTTGTCTTCAAGGAGGAGTTGAAACAGGCTTTGGGTGGTCAGGAAGTGCTTCCAAATGACTGGACAACCACAGCAAATGTGATCAGGGACACAGGTAGGGGAGTACTTGGTGTGTCCTCTGGAAGGAAAGTAGATAAGGAGACTTGGTGGTGGAATGAGGAAGTGCAGGAGTGTGTACAAAGGAAGAGGTTAGCCAAGAAGAAGTGGGACATTGAGAGGACCGAAGACAGTAAACAGGAGGACAGGGAGACACAGCGTGAAGGCGAAAGTAGCAGTGGCTAAGGCCAAACAGATGACGATATGATGACTTGTATGATAGGTTGGACAGTAAAGAGGAGAAAATGATCTATACAGGTTGGCACAGCAGAGAAATAGAGATGGGAAGGACGTGCAGCAAGTTAGATTGATAAAGGACAGAGAGGGAAATGTATTGACTGATGACAGAAGTGTGCTGGGAAGATGGAAAGAGTACTTTGAAGAGCTGATGAATGAGGAAAACGAGAGAGAAAAAAGAGTAGAAGAGGTGACCATTGAGGAGCAGGATGTAGCAAAGATCAGTAAGGGTGAAGTGAGAAGGGCATTGATGAGGATGAAGAATGGAAAGGCAGTTGGTCCTTATGATATACCTGTGGAGGTATGGAAGTGTCTATGAGAGGTAGCAGTAGATTTTCTGACAAGAACATTCAACAATGTACTAGAGAGTTATCAGATGCCGGAGGAGTGGAGGAGAAGTGTGCTGGTGCCCATTTTTAAGAACAAGGGAGACGTGCAGAGTTGTGGCAACTACAGAGGGATAAAGTTGATGAGCCATACGATGAAGTTATGGGAAAGAATAGTGGAAGCTAGACTAAGGGCAGAGGTCAGCATTTGTGAACAACAGTTTGGTTTCATGCCAAGAAAGAGCACCACAGATGCAATGTTTGCTTTGAGGATATTAATAGAGAAATACAGAGAAGGTCAGAGGGAGCTACATTGTGCCTTTATGTATCTGGAAAAAGCATATGACAGGGTGCCAAGAGAAGAACTGTGGTATTGCATGAGGAAGTCTGGAGTGGCAGAGAAGTATGTTAGAGTGGTGCAGGACATGTATGAGAGATGTAAGACAGTGGTGAGGTGTGCTGTTGGTGTGACCGATTTAATTCAAGGTGGAGGTGGGACTGCATCAAGGGTCAGCTCTGAGCCCCTTCTGTTTGCTATGGTGATGGACAGGCTGGACAGACGAGAGGTGAGACAAGAATCTCCATGGAATATGATGTTTGTAGATGACATTGTGATCTGTAGTGAGAGCAGAGAACAAGTGCAGGAAAATCTAGAGAGGTAGAGGTATGCCCTGGAAAGGAGAGGAATGAAGGTTAGCCTCAGAAAATCAGAATACATGTGTGTGAATGAGAAGGACCCAGGAGGAACGGTGATGTTACAGGGAGCAGAGATAACGAAGGTGGAGGATTTTAAGTACTTAGGCTCAACAATCCAGAGCAACGGAGAGTGTGGAAAAGAGGTGAAGAAGCGTGTGCAGGCAGGCTGGAATGGTTGGAGAAAAGTGTCCGGTGTGATATGCGATAGGAGAGTGTCAGCAAGAATGAAAGGAAAATTGTACAAGACGGTGGTGAGGCCAGCGATGTTGTATGGCTTATAAACAGTGGCGCTGAGGAAAAAGCAGGAGGCAGAGCTGGAGGTAGCGGAGATGAAAATGTTGAGGTTCTTTCTGGGAGTAACGAGGATGGATAGGATCAGAAATGAGTATATCAGAGGGACAGCCCACGTAAGATGTTTTGGAGACAAAGTCAGAGAGGCTAGATTGAGATGGTTTGGACATGTACAGAGGAGGGATAATGAGTATATTGCCAGTAGGATGCTGAGGTTGGAACTACCAGGCAGAAGACCTCGATGAAGACCAAAGAAGAGATTTATGGATGTGGTGAAGGAAGACATGAAGGTCGTTGGAGTCAGAAAAGAAGATGCGGAGGACAGGGTGCGGTGGAGGCGGATGATTTGCTGTGGCGACCCCTGAAGGGAGCAGCCAAAAGTAAAAGAAGAAGAGGCTTTCATAAGTAGAGGGCCGACATATATACACACACTCATTCATTTTCTGAACCACTTAATCCTAATTAGGGTCATGGGGAGGCTGGTGCCTATCTTGGCCAGCTCTGGGTGAGAGCAGGTTACACTCTGTATAGCTCATCAGGCCATTGCACGGGCGATATGCACACAAACATTCATATACACATTCACTTTCAGGGGCAAATTGGAATAGCCAATTAACCTACTCGCATGTTTTTGGACTATGGGAGGAAACTGGAGAACCCAGAGGAAACCCCCACAAGCACGGGGAGAACATGCAAACTCTATACAGAAACACCTGAGCTGTGACTCAAACCCAGGAACTCCTTGCTGTGATGCACGGAGGTGTTGACTTTGCCATTGTGATGCCCAATATATAGATTGTGCATGTCTTCTTCTTCTTTTCCTTTCGGCTGTTCCCTTCAGGGGTCGCCACAGCGAATCATCCGCCTCCATCTCACCCTGTCCTCTGAATCTTCTTCTCTGACTCCAATGACCTTCATGTCTTCCTTCACCACATCCATAAATCTCCTCTTTGGTCTTCCTCTAGACCTTCTGCCTGGTAGTTCTATCCTCAGCATCCTACTGCCAATATACTCACTATCCCTCCTCTGTACATGTCCAAACCATCTCAAACTAGCCTCTCTGACTTTGTCTCCAAAACCTCTAACATGTGCTGTCCCTCTGATGTGCTCATTCCTGATCCTATCCATCCTCGTTACTCCCAAAGAGAACCTCAACATTTTCATCTCTGCTACCTCCAGCTCTGCCTCCTGTCTTTTCCCCAGGGCCACTGTCTCTAAACCATACAACATCGCTGGCTTCAACACCGTCTTGTACACTTTTCCCTTCATTCTTGCCGAGACTCTCCTATCACACATCACACCGGACACTTTTCTCCAACCATTCCAACCTGCCTGCACACGCTTCTTCACCTCTTTTCCACACTCTCCATTGCTCTGGATTGTTGAGCCTAAATACTTAAAATCCTCCACCTTCCTTATCTCTGCTCCCTGTAACATCATAATAAAATATGCGAGTCACAAAAAAAAAAAAAAAAAATCCATACTTCAGCTTGTACTGAATGTACAAGACGGTGTTGAGGCCAGCGGTGTTGTATGGTTTAGTACATCAGAGGGACAGCACATGTAAGACGTTTTGGAGACAAAGTCAGAGAGGCTAGATTGAGATGGTTTGGACATGTACAGAGGAGGGATAGTGACTATATTGGTAGTAGGATGCTGAGGTTGGGACTACCAGGCAGGAGGCCTAGAGGAAGACCAAAGAGACGATTCATGGACGTGGTGAAGGAGGACATGAAACATGAAGGCAGTTGGTGTAAGAGAAGAAGATGCAGAGGATAGGGTGAGATGGAGGCAGATGATTCGCTGTGGCGACCCCTGAAGGGAAAAGCCGAAAGGACAAGAAGAAGAAGAAGAAGATTTTACTTTCCCTATCACACAACCACCACTGCCCAGGGAGGGGCAAAAACATGCACACGCCGCTTCGTTTGCATACAATCGTAGCCATATATATTTGTGTGTGTGTGTGTGTGTGTGTGTGTGTGTGTGTGTGTGTGTGTGTGTGTGTGTGTGCATACATGCACAATGTTCTTTTTAATTCTAGGTTTTGTACTTGAGGCTCGATTTAATTTCTGTAGGAGCATTTATATTGAAGTGGACAGAAGACATATTGAAGGGATTTAAAATTAATTTTTCAGCCGTCTTGTTGTGAGAAGCTCTTCGCGACAACGCTAGCGGTCCATAATTCTGATATCTTGGTAGACGACCTCAGGCTGACACCTCCAACAGGGACGACTCAACTTCCTTTTTTTTTTCCAAATAAATCTGCCTTGGTTGGCATTACTGATAGAAGTGTTTTCATACAGCCTGAGACTTTAAACATGACGAGATCGGCCCACTTGTTGGTGCGAGAAAGGGATTTGGCGAGACCAGTCAGTCTTAGTCATTATCTCATTGTTTAGAGGCAGATTGCGCGTGTTAATGAGATGCAAACGACGAAAGCGGAGCAGAGACGAAGGACGGAGAGAGAGAGCAACTGCGCGATCTGCTTCTGAGGAAATAATGAACTACCAAGGGAACGTGCGCGCGCGTGTGTGTGTGTGTGTGTGTGTGTGTGTGAGTGAGAGAGAGAGAGAGAGAGAGAGAGAGAGAGAGAGAGAGAGAGAGACAGAATTATTTCAGTGGAGAAGATTTGAATGATGATAACCACCATGTTGCGGAGGGAAATCAACGTTGACAGATGTTTTTTCGTATTCCTTGCAGCGGTCCATCAGCTATCGGGGAAAAACGAAGCAGCAACAACCACTCTTTACAATAATCCACCTTATTTTTCTCCCTTGTTCCCTCACTATCTGAACTGAACAGTGGCTTCCCGCAGAACGAAATGACCAGTTTTCACTAAACGCGAAGCAAGATAAGAGCTTCATTTTCTCAGTTTTTCATTTTCTCCCAATGAAAAACTTATTACACAAGCGAAAAATGAAGAATGAAGGCTTTCACTCAGCTGTTTTCATGGCAGGTTGTGTCCTCGTAGCGCACTGTAAACATCTTGTGCATAACTGGCACGATGTTAATAGGAATGGTCATGCCACGCGTCCACGTTTTTCATTCCTGCTTACAGTTCAAGATGAAATTCCTTACGATGAGACCTTCAGAAATTAAATTTCGAGACAACTGATTTCTATGCACCATGCAAACACCATGCAGTGTGAGAATACGGTTATGTCCGCCCGTCCTCATTCAAAAATCACTCAAAACTTTAATGAGTTTTCCCATGAGCACAGGACGTGACGTCAGTGTTCCTGGAGTGTGTACAAAATTTAAAAAAAGAAAAATCTATACGCAAACCCTCAGAGAGCAGCACGGCGGTGCAATGGTCAGAATGTTCGCCTCACAGAAAGGTCATGGGTTCGCCTCCGAGACTCGGGTGTTTCTGTGTGGAGTTTGCATGTTCTCCCTGTGCTTGCATGGGTTTCATCATGGTACTCCGGTTTCCTCCCACAGACCAAAAACTTGCACAGTAAGAAGGCCAACTGGATGCTCCAAACCTCTCCTAGAAGTGAGTAGGGGTGTGAGATGTGTGTGTTTTGGCCCCATGATGGCCTGGTGAGCTGTCCAGGGTGTTCTCCATCTTCACCCAGATTAGGCTGAGATGGGTACCCACCTCTCTGTAACCCTAAGTAGGATTCAGCGGATTCGATGAGTGAATGAATGGATTAATATAACCACTCATACTCAGGGTTAAGTGACTTTAATCGTTATTTAAAATCATTGTGTTCATTCATATACTGTGGTACCTTGACTTATGAAATTAATCCGTTCCAAGCCCCTCCCAAACTCATATAACCTGCAACAAACACGTATATTTCACCTAATATATTAAAGATAAACATGTAAAAACAATAAATATTTCATAATAATAATAATAATAATAATAATAATAATAATAATAATACATGTACATTAACATTAATAAAAATTAATAATAAATAATAATTAAACAAGAATAAACAATAAGTCAGCTAACCCTTCTGATCATCGACTGCGGCAAAGATGTCATGTGGGCAAGCATAAGGTGGTGCTAACAGAGGAGGAGGAGGAGGAGGAGGAGGAGGATTTTGCGCATATGCATATTATGAATGGCAGCAAGGAAAGGCTCACGGTGAGCTCCCACAAGGTGAGTGCTTCTCAAATATGGGGGTGCGGTGTGATGCCAAGCAGGGAAGGGGGGGGAGTGACCCTGGGGAACATGCTTTTTTGCCATACTGTACTAGAATCAAGTGTAATTGCGCCTCCACTACAGTAGTTGGCACTGACGGTCTCATTGTCATGCTATGGTGTAGGGAAAAAGCACCGAGCAAATGATATGAAGTGTAGTAAACAATATTTATAGTCATGCGTGGGGTACTGGGGGGAATGTGAAATGTTTTTTTTTTTTTCTTCCTATAGGGGGTGTCACAGAAAATAATTGAGAAGGCGTTCTGCACAAGGCACTCGCGGAGCGCGGAGGAATACACATAGAAGAATATGAGGCTAATCAACTCGAAAAAGCCACTTCCCCAGCAGAGCTCAGAAATCAAAATTTTGCTCATTGGATGGGGCAGATTTTTAATGGATCAAAGCTCCTATCATGGAAAATTCATTATAAAAGACACTCGTAAGTCAAGGTACCACTGTATTAGCAAAACTGCATAATCAATCTCAGGTCATGGGAAGGTCAACTAATCCAGTGTCAAATGACTCTGGGCAAAAAAGGGTGTTTCACCCTACGTGAGTCCATCACAAGGCCAAAACACACACAATCATTCACAGTCCCACTTACACCTAGGGGCAATCTGCAACCACCAATTATTCTAATGTCCATTGGGCTGTCGGAGGAAACCAGATTACCGGGACGAAAAACCCACACAAGCGTCGGTACCTTATGGGCAAACTCCACACAGAAATACCCTCACCAAGCCTAAGACTTGAACCCGTGACTGTCTTGCTGTGAGGTGCTAAGTATTACCCCACCATGCTGCACCAGTGGTTATTTTTGAAAGGTAAATAATACATGACAAAAAAAAAAAAAAATCCAACAGATGGCGACATATGTATTCATTAATTTTCCAAGACACTTAAATCTATCTTGGGTCATGCAGAGGCTGGCTCCCATTTCAGCCAATTCCGATAGAGGGCAGGGCACACCTTGGACAGCTCGCCAGGCCATCCATATGTCTATAATGCATACGATTAGTTTTACTATCGGAAAAAGAAAAAAATATCTATAGGGTGGGGGTGGGGGTAGGGGTGGGATGTTGTGGGATGTGGTGTGGTGTGGGGTGGGTGGGGGGTTTGAGGCCCACCAACAGTATGAGGACGTCTTATGTTGGGAAGATCCCAACCGCACACATATATTAATAGAATAAATTATATAAACAATAATTTTACAATCAGTTTGTCAGGACAACAACGTAGACATTGTAGGGAACAGAAACGCCACTGAGATATTTTTATTTTTTTTTATTTTTTCTTGCTTGTTGGGATAAACAAGGATTTTGTTTCGCAATATAAGTCAGCACCCCCTCGCGCCACCAAACCCCACCAACCACCCCTGAGCAAATTTTAGTGATGCCCTGTGAACAGTATTAAAATACTGGCATGTGCATACCTGAAAATGACATCCTATCAGACATCAGTTCATTTTCTGTAACCGCTTAATCCTAATTAGGGTCGCGGGGAGGCTGGCGCCCATCCCAGACAACTTCTGGCAAGGGCAGAGTACACCCTGGACAGCTCGCCAGGCCATCGCAGGGCGGAAACACACTGACGGCTTTGCAGCTACTCTTTACGAAAGTCAGCAATGGTTCTTTTACATGCCTCACACCATAGACAGTGACAGACATGGCCGGCCTTTGATAACCCAGTTAGCTGCACTGGGGGGGGACAGTGACAACCTTGTGGAGAGTGGGACTCGAACCCCCAACCTTTGGATCAGCAATCCAGCACCCTACACCACTAGACGGCCACTGCCGCCCTATCAGATATGAGTATCGTATTAAACTATTCATGTGAGAAAATACGTCTATATGAGAGTGTGAATAGCATCAACACCTATAAAAGTAAACGTTTCTGTAACGATTGTTTATCTATAAGCAAACAGTGACTGTAGTTTTCGAGATGAAACTATAGTTTATGCTCACATGCAAACATGCAAAAATTCCACACACAAATGTCCTCATCAAGCCTGGGACTTGAACCCAAGATCTCCATGCTGTGCTAAACACTCCATCTACCCTGCCAGCCTTGATTATTTTCCCGAGCGATTGAAGATCATTTCTCTTTCTCGTGTGTTCCCATGTGCTGCTGGGTGTTTGCAGGTTGCTGCGCTCCAGAACAGAAGAATATTTTCAGGGGTTGAACCCTCATGCATGAAGCGAGTCCGCGCAGCCGCCATGAGGGGAGCAAGGCCTTATAACTCCTAAATTATAAAGCAATATATCAGATATGATCTTTGGTGACATGGCCACCATTATGGAGCTGAGAGGTTAATTTGGGAATTGCATCTCCATTGTTTCTTCCACTAGAGGAAGTGCGTAGAGCATGGGGACGGGACGGAGAGCGAGAGCAATGCAGCGAGACGAACTCCTCCGAGATTCAGACACACTTCCTCTCACAGTGAGGAAAGATGCGATCTTATTTCAGAAATATTATTTGACAAAACAGTATTAGTTTTTGATAAATGATGGAATAAAACCATTCTTCAGGGCTTCGCTGCAGTCCAAGTTCACATTCACATTTCAGTTTATCTTCTCCAACCACCTTATTGAGTGTACATGTGTATGGGTTTATTTTATTTTATTTAATTAATTAATTTATTTATTTATTTTTATTTTTTTTGGGGGTGGGGGTGGATTTGGTCTTCTCATTATAAAAAACACTTCATATTTCTGGGTAGCTCTTGCAAAGCACGCTGGGAGAAATGGATGCTGAGAAGAATGGTGTGAAAATGCTAATGCTAATGCCTGCATCTGTGTGTGGGTGGTGATTCTGTTTACTCATAATTATGCACTGCTAGAAACATCACTTAATAATAAGGGCAATTAGAAGGAAAAGATAGGTGAGAGACAGACGAAAGAAAGAGCAGCGAAAACCTCTGCTGGCATATTAAACAGCCTGGAGTAGCTCTTATACAAACATCTCACAGTTATTTCAAAAAACGGTGCTTGAAATGATAAATAAAGAGTGATACATAATACAAGACCTGCGGAGTTACTGTGAGAGGAAGACAATGCAGAGCGGTGCGGCGTAACGCAACCTGATGTACAGAAGAGTTCCAGGAACTCTGTTCCTCTAAATCATAAATAACACATTGTTCTTTTATTCATTCACCGAAGTGCTTGAAGATTCGCAGTATTGTTCATCTTTACAGAATAATTTGTGCGTATGTGATACATTTCAGCAATAGACATGCTTATTTAACATAAATGACCACAGAAAGCGCAAAAAACTTTGTGCTTGTCTTCCCCGGATTACTAGCGGGGACTTAATCAATGGTTAACACGTCACTTCCGAGAAATCGTCCTTTTTGTCTGGTGCAACTAAACAAGCAGATCTATTCAGCAAGTGACATTTAAGGTGATGAAAACATGCTTTCAAAGCAACTATGGCAGCAATTTGAAGGAAATGGGTTTGAATGGTGAACTATTCAAACCAGAGAGAGTGAAGTCTCTTGTGGAGATGGTGAGACATCACATTCTAGTGATTCTAAGGCTGAGACGCTGCAGAGATGACTGTGACGGTGAATCCAAAAGAGTTTAGGTGGTCAATGTTGTGGTTTTCCAGTCGAAAGTGGACAAGGAACATAAATAATTTTTTTATTTTTGTTTATTTGTTTTTTTAACGTGATTTCTGCGCTCATTGTTTGTGCGGCTCAGCACTGGACCATAATGTGTTCTGATGATTGGGGTCAATGATGTGGCCCAGTCAATCAGAAGAGTTCAAGTCACTACCAGGCTGGAACAGATAATCATAAGGAGAACATGTCTCTGAGCACGCCGTGTCGTGATGTTAGCACACAATTTCACAGGGCCCATAAACTGTCCAAAGGAACCACTGATGTTATAACTGACAGTTTTGAATGGCAACTAACACAAATTAAACATAGGCCCACATGAGACAGTGGTAGCTTAATGGATACAGCAATGCTGAAGGTCAACGGTTCAATACTATAGCTATAACACTATAGTTGTTCTCACTATCAACACTGTTGAGCCCTTGAGCAAGGCCCTTAACCCCCAACTGCTAAGTTGTATAAAAAATGATCATTGTCACTCTGGAAAAGAGCGTCCGCCAAATTCTGTAAATGTAAATGTGAGGTCCACCTGAATCCGATTAGGGTCATGAACAGGCTCCGTCAACTCTGGCAGAGGGCAGGGAACACCCTGAACAACTCACTATTTCAATATAGAGCCAACACACACATACAACCAACACTGCCAAGAAGAATAATCTGCATTTCTTTGGCCTGTGGGAGGAAACCCACATAAGCACTGACAATACATGCAAACTGCACACAGAGATGTCCTCGCCGAGCCCAGGAATTGAACCCAGAACCTTCTTAATAATCATACACAGATCCACGCTGCCTCTGAAATAAATCACATTTTGAAAAGAGGTCATCATTGCGATAAAGAAGAAGCATTACATTGGACCCAAATTTTACCTGATCCTCAAGGATGGGGCCAGAGAGGAAGATAGTATTAGAAAAGCTTTTCACGCTCACTTCCTTGGCTGCACACGGGGCAGGATATGGCAAAACAAGATCCACAATGCTCCCCAGAACTTTGGGACAGCATGCAGCACCTCCACCTTCACTCATCTCAAGCGGAGACACCTCACTGACTTGTCTACGTGAGCTGTGTGCCAGCTGCACATTGAAGAACCTCGTCTTAGGTGAGTAGAACAAAGCCTCAGGCATGAGACCATGACACAGGCTGAATGATGCCTGCAAACTATGACCTCAAGGCTCATCAGGATCAATCTCTCAGTTTGTGGCAGTCGGATCCTTCAGACTGAAGCTTCTGGAAGCAAAAATTGAAGCAAAAAGTCTCCGCAAGCCAGGCACACCTGGGGCAGTAGATAAGAGGAAAGTCATTCTGTCTCAGTCTTCTGCTGAACACACCATGGTGGGCATAGGAACCTGTTCTCATGCCAGACCCATAAGAGTCGCTTCTCAAACCTGTCCATCAGCCCCACCATCATTGAGCTGCCATCGAGCTATGATGGGTTGAGGATTAAAACAAGAAAATAAATGTGTCCATCAGGGGAAGAGATCATCTCAGACTGATGGAATGGGAGTGTAGTGGTTAGCACGTCCACCCCAGAGTAGGAAGGGCCTGGGTTCGAGTCCTAATTTGGCGAGGATGTCTCGGTGTGGAGTCTGCATGTATCCCTGTTTTGTTTCCACACACATTCACGCTGGACTATAAACAGGCTCAGGGTGTCCTCTTCCTTTGACCAGAGTCGGTGAAGATAGGTTCCAGCCCCACTGCGACCCTAGTATCTCCTCACTGCCTGACACAAGTGACATGCTTATGCACTTTGACTTTTTAAGCCCCCCCCCACCCTAGCACACTTTCAAACTCTTTCTCTAGCTTTCTCATTTTTTCTTTCTCTTTGTCACTCTAGCACCTCTTTTTTGTCTCTCTCTCCCCTGTCCTCCCCTTTCATGTTATATCTCTCTTCCACCTGTTCTCACTCCCCCAACCCCTTCCTCCCCATGATGTCCACCAACAATCCAAACACCCAAAATAAAAGCAGTTGCTTTTTTTTTTCCTCGCACAGTGTCGGTTTATATACAAACATGAACGGAATAATAAAGGTAAATAATGACCTCATTCTCAGAGGTAAAGACTTGAAGCCAGAGGTGAAAGGATGTAAATGCATCCTTTTATACTTTCTCTCTGCAGGAATCACCCTCATTATCTGTAATCGGGGTTAAGCCACTGGCATACACACTGTATACACGGCACACTATACACACACACAGACACACACTACACAAATATAAACACCATACACACACTATACACACTACACAAATATAAACATTATACACACTACACACACTATACAAATACAACACTATGTTCACTACACACACCATACATACTACACAAATAATACCACACAAATAAAAACACTGTACACACTTCAAACACTATATATACACACACTACACAAACACTACACACACTATACACAGCACACAAATATAAACACTACACACACACACACACACTAAACACACCATACACACTACACAAATATAAACACTCCACACACTATATACACTACACACACCACACAAATATAAACACTATACACACATTATAGAAGAGTATAGTAAGGAGAGTGAGTGGGCGAGTGAGAGAAGGTGAGAGAGTGAAAGAGATAGATAGATACAGTGGTATGAAAAAGTATCTGAACCTTTTGGAATTTTTCACATTTCTGCATAAAATCACCATCAAATGTGATCTGATCTTTGTCAAAAGCTGTGTCGCTGTGTTGACTCCCGAGTAAAAGGGAAAAAGCTGAAAGGAAGGAAGGAAGGAAGACAGACAGACAGCATGCAAACAACGACAGAAGGGGGTGGAATAAGTAACTGAACCCTCTGCCTAAGGAGACTTAAAGAGCAATTGAAACCAATTTTGACCAAACAATTTAAGTCAGGTGTGTGCCCAATCACTGATGAGTGGCTTAAAGCTGCCCTGCCCACTATAAAACACACACCTGGTAAGAATTGTGTTGATGAGAAGCATTGTCTGATGTGCACCATGGCTCGCTCAAAAGAGCTGTCTGAAGACCTGCGATCAAGAATTGTTGATTTGTATAAAGCTGGGAAAGGATACAAAACCATCTCTAAAAGTCTGGATGTTCATCAATCGACAGTCAGAGAAGTTGTCTACAAATGGAGAGAGTTTGGCACTGTTGCTTCTCTCCCAAGGAGTGGCCGTCCACCAAAGATGACACCAAGAGTTCAGCGCAGAATACTCAGAGAGGTAAAAAAAAAAAAACAGAGAGTGTCTGCTAAAGACTTACAGAAATCACTGGCACAGTCCAATATCTCTGTGCACACATCAACTATATGTAAAACAATGGCCAAGAATGGTGTTCATGGGAGGACTCCAAGGAGGAAGCCACTGCTGTCTAAAAAATATATTGTCTCATCTCATCTCATCTTCTTCCGCTTAGTCCGGGGTCGGGTCGCGGGGGCAGCAACCTTAGCAAAGAGGTCCAGACATCCCTCTCCCGAGCCACTTCCTCCAACTCTCCCGGGGGGACACCGAGGCGGTCCCAGACAAGCCGAGAGACATAGTCCCTCCAGCGTGTTCTAGGTCGACCCCGGGGTCTCTTCCCGGTTGGACATGCCCGAAACACCACACCAGGGAGGCGTCCGGGGGGCATTCTAACCAGATGCCCGAGCCACCTCAACTGGCCCCTCTCAATGCGCGGAGGAGCAGCGGATCTACTCGAGCTCTCCCGGATGGCGGAGCTTCTCACCCCTATCTCTAAGGGAGAACCCCGCCACCCGGCGAAGGAAGCTCATTTCAGCCGCTTGTATCCGTGATCTTGTTCTTTCGGTCATTACCCAAAGCTTGTGACCATAGGTGAGGGTTGGAACGTAGATCGACTGGTAAATTGAGAGCTTCGCCTTGCGGCTCAGCTCCTTTTTCACTACGACGGACCGGTACAGGCACCGCTTAACAGCAGTGGCTGCAGCGTTCCGTCTGTCGATCTCTCGCCTCCATCCTTCC
This sequence comes from Plotosus lineatus, assembly GCA_024760905.1. Classification (NCBI taxonomy): domain Eukaryota; kingdom Metazoa; phylum Chordata; class Actinopteri; order Siluriformes; family Plotosidae; genus Plotosus; species Plotosus lineatus. The sequence continues at coordinate 3,702,473 of CM045729.1, read as the reverse complement.
CTCACTGTGAAACAAGACCCCAAGATACTTAAACTCCTCCACTTGGGGCAGGACCTCATCCCCGACCCAGAGGGTGCATTCCACCATTGTCCGACTGAGAACCATGGCCTCGGACTTGAGGTACTGATCTTCATCCCGGCTTCGCGCCACTCAGCTGCGAATCGCTCCAATGAGAGCTGGAGGGCCCGACTTGATGAAGCCAAAAGGACAACATCATCCGCAAAAGCAGAGATGATATCCGATGGCCACCAACCAGAACCCTCATCGCCGACTGCGCTTAGAAATTCTGTCCATAAAAATTATGAACAGAATCGGTGACAAAGGACAGCCTTGGCGGACTCCAACTCCCACCGGAAACGAATCCGAGCTGTTGTTACTAATACGGACCAAACTCTGGCTCCGGTGATACAGCGACCGAATAGCTCGTAGCAACGGATCCGAACGCCCGTGCACTCGAGCACGCCCCACAAGATCTTTCGAGGGACACGGTCGAAAGCCTTCTCCAAATCCACAAAGCACATGTGGACAGATTGGGCAAACTCCCATGCCCCCTCCAGAATCCTGTGGAGCGTATAGAGTTGGTCAAGAGTGCTGCGGCCAGGACGAAAACCACATTGTTCCTCCTGAATCCGAGGTTCGACTATCGGTCGGATCCTCCTCTAGTACCCCTGCATAGACTTTACCAGGTAGGCTGAGGAGTGTAATTCCTCGATAATTGGAACACACTCCTCCGGTCCCCCTTCTTAAAAATTGGGACCACCACCCCAGTTTGCCAATCCAGAGGTACAGCCCCCGATGACCACGCCGATGTTGCAGAGACGTGTCAACCAAGACAGTCCTACAACATCCAGAGTCCTGAGGTATTCCGGGCGGATCTCGCCCAACCCCCGGAGCTCGACCACCGAGGAGCTTTTGACAACCTCCAGTGACCTCCACTCCAGTGATGGGCGGACCTCACCCGAACCCCAGGGTCTTCCTCTTCCACGGAGGGCGTGTTGGTGGGATTGAGAAGGTCCTCAAAGTATTCCCTCCACCTCTCAACAACATCCCCAGTCAAGGTAAGCAGCTCCCCACCTCCACCGTAAACAGTGTTTGTGAAGAACTGCTTCCCTCCTGAGGCGTCGGATGGTGGCCCAGAACCTTTTGAGGCCAACCGATAATCACTCTCCAGGCCCTCACCAACTCCTCCCACGCCGAGATTTTGCATCTGCGACAGCCTCGGCTGCAGCACGTTTGGCCTGCCGGTAGCCCGCTTGCTGCCTCAGGAGTCCCACAGGCTAATAAAACCCGATAGGCCTCCTTCTTCAGCTGGACGGCCCCCTTCACCGCAGGTGTCCACCACTGGTTCGGGGATTACCGCCACGACAAGCACCGACGACCTTACGGCCACAGCTATGGGCTGCCGCCTCAGCAATGGAGGCACGAACATGGCCCATTCAGATTCCATGTCCCCCGCCTCCTCGAACGTGGTTGTAGCTCTGCCGGAGGTGGGAGCAAAGGCCTCTCGGACAGGGGGCTCCGCCAAACGCTCCCAGCAGACCCTGATTACACGCTTGGGCCTGCCAGGTCTGGAAGGCAACCTCCCACACCACCGGCCAACTCACCACCAGGTAGTGATCGGTAGACAGCTCAGCTCCTCTCTTCACCCGAGTGTCAGAACATATGGTTCCAAGTCCGATGACACGACTACAAAGTCAATCATCGAACTGCGACCTAGGGTGTCCTGGTGCCAAGTGCACTTATGGACACCCTTATACTAACATGGTGTTAAATGATAGACAAACCATGACGAGCACAGAAGTCCAACAACGACACACCATTCGGATTCAGACTGAGAGGCCGTATCTACCGATCACACCCTTCCAGGTCACACTATCGCTGCCCACATGGGCGCTGAAGTCTCCCAAGACAACGCTTAGGCGAGTCTCCCGAGGAGCGCTTCTCCAACACCCCCCAAAGACTCCAAAAGGGTGGGTACTCTGAACTGTCATTTGGTGCATAAGCACAAATAACAGTCAGGACCCGTCCCCCCACCCGAAGACGGAGGGAAGCTACCCTTTCGTCAACCGGGGAGAACCCCAACATAAAAATATATTGTTGCTCGTTTAATGTTCGCAAAAAGGCACTTGGACACTCCACAGAAGTTTTAGCAAAATATTTTGTGGACTGATGAAACCAAAGTTGAATTGTTTGGGAGGAACACACATCATGTGTGGAGGAATAATAGAACAGCTCACCAACATCAACACCTCATCCCCACTGTAAAGCATGGGGGAGGGTGCATCATGGTTTGGGGCTGTTTTGCTGCCTCGGGGCCGGGACAACTTGCAATCATTAATGGAAAAATGAATTCAAAAGTTTATCAGGATGTTTTGCAGGAAAACCTGAGGCCGTCTGTCAGACAGTTGAAGCTAAAAAGAGGATGGATGCTGCAACAAGACAATGATCCAAAACACAGAAGTAAATCAACTTCAGAATGGTTTCAGAAGAACAAAATACACGTTCTGGAGTGGCCAAGTCAAAGTCCAGACTTGAACCCCATTGAGATGCTGTGGCATGACCTCAAGACAGCGATTCATGCCTGACATCCCAGGAATCTGACTGAACTACAGCAGTTTTGTAAAGAAGGATGGGCCAAGATTAGTCCTGATCGATGTGCCAGACTGAGCTGCAGTTACAGGAAGCGTCTAGTTGAAGTTATTGCTGCTAAAGGAAGGGCCACAAAATATTAAATGTGATGGTTTAGTTACTTATTTCTCCCCCTTCTGTCATTGTTTGCATGCTATCCTCATTAAAATATGAAAACCTATAAATGTTTGGGTGGTTTTAGTTAAAGCAGACACTGTTTTTTCATCTGTGTGATTTTGACAAAGATCAGATCACATTTGATGGTGATATTTTGCAGAAATGTGAGAAATTCCAAAAGGTTCAGATACTTTTTCATACCACTTGTAGATAGATATATAGACAGATAGATGGATAGAGAGAGAGAGTCAGAATATCCTGTCATTAGACAACTAAAATTCATCATCATCATTAGCAATTATGAAACTTAAGATTTAATGAATTAAAAAATTCTATTTGGGATTAATGCTGCAGCCCTTTGTGACCAGGAGTCCGCAGGAGCTTATTGGCTGAGCTCTCACGGGAATGACAGCATACAACAACAACAACAAATCTTTATTGTCAAAGTACATTTACATACATTGAAATTTGCTTTGTGCGCTAGGCACCTGTCGCCACTGTGCAGCGCCAGTTATTGTGTTGTTCTATCCCTTTGATGCTGAGCACCAAGCAGGAAGCAACAACTGCCAAATTTTAACGTCTTATGGTATGACGCGGCCGGATTCGAACTCCGACCTTCCGGAGGATAAAGCGGACGCTCTACCAACTGAGCTAAATCCCCGGTTCTTAGGCCCCTTAGTTCTCTGTCACTGTCATTCACAGCGATCATCAGCCAATCACGGGCGTCTGTGAGTTCATCTGTACACAGGGAGGATAGCGCTTTTCCTCAGAGTGTGTTAGACCCGACCCCAAATATGCAGTTCGAAAAGAGGCGGGTGGCTACGATTGCATGCAAACAAGGCGGCGTGTGCATGTTTTCGCCCCTCCCTGGGCAGTGGTGGTTGTGTGACAGGGAAAGTAAAATCTTCTTCTTGTCCTTTCATCTTTTCCCTTCAGGGGTCGCCACAGCGAATCATCTGCCTCCATCTCACCCTATCCTCTGCATCTTTTTCTCTTACACCAACTGCCTTCATGTCCTCCTTCACCACATCCATGAATCGTCTCTTTGGTCTTCCTCTGGGCCTTCTGCCTGGTAGTTCCAACCTCAGCATCCTATTACCAATATACTCACTATCCCTCCTCTGTACATGTCCAAACCATCTCAATCTAGCCTCTCTGACTTTGTCTCCAAAACGCCTTACATGTGTTGTCCCTCTGATGGACTCATTCCTGATCCTATCCATCCTCGTTACTCCCAAAGAGAACCTCAACATTTTCATCTCTGCTACCTCCAGCTCTGCCTCCTGTCTTTTCCCCAGGGCCACTGTTTCTAAACCATACAACATCGTTGGCCTCAACACCGTCTTGTACATTTTTCCTTTCATTCTTGCCGATACTCTCCTATCACACATCACTCCGGACACTTTTCTCCAACCATTCCAACCTGCCTGCACACGCTTCTTCACCTCTTTTCCACACTCTCCATTGCTCTGGATTGTTGAGCCTAAGTACTTAAAATCCTCCACCTTCTTTATCTCTGCTCCCTGTAACATCACCGTTCCTGTTGGGTCCTTGTCATTCACACACATGTATTCTGTCTTACTGAGACTAACCTTCATTCCTCTCCTTTCCCGGGCATACCTCCACCTCTCTAGATTTTCCTCCACTTTGTTCTCTGCTCTCACTGCAGATCACAGTGTCTGATGGGTGGGAATTGGATACGAATAAATTAGGGAGAAAATGGTGGAAAGTCCAAACATTAATAAATAAATAAATAATATATCCGGCCTTTTCTTTTTTCTCATCTTAACACACACAACAATAAAAATAATAATAAATATCCTAACAGTGCTCTCGTCATGTGATAAGTGTGTGAAACTCCAGGTCATTAAGAGCAGAACCTTCCACAGGAGAACCAGTCTCACCTGGACAGGTTCTGAGAAACAGATCAAGAGATTGGACCGCACACCTTCCAGTTTGTATCATCAGTAAAAATGTCCATGTCCTCGAGAATCTAATCAACAGTCACTCACAGTTTTAATCTCTTTATCAGGACTGGGGAGTCTGGCAGACACGCCCCTTCATCCGTAACCATAGAAACAATGGGGTTCCTTGATAATATACTTTGAATAAGTGCATTAATATAAACCATTGAGCTGCGACTGTGCTGCCGTTCTGACCTGAACAACTGATGTCCAATCAGCATCCAGGATTGAAAACACTGCTGCTTTAATAAATGATGAATATGATTCTGGACTGACTGCTCGGGTGTCTCTGATGATTACTCTCGTACATTTTTCTCTAAGTGTGATCAAACCATTCTGTGATTTCAGAGAGAGAGAGAGAGAGAGAGAGAGAGAGAGAGAGAGAGAGATGCATTATAGGGAAAAATCTAACTGAAACAAGACAGTATTTTTTATATATTTTGGTATTTTTTAGATTTTTAATATTTTTGATATTTACTTATATATTGCAGGATGCTAAGTGTTTTGAAAGAGCCAATTATCTGGTGAGGAATCAATTCCTTTTAATGAAACGAAGAAAATAAACACGTCTCAGCTTAACAGATCCGCTAACACTCATAAAACACTCACACACACACACACACACACGTACACTCACTCACATGTACACTCACTCACACACACACACACACACACACACACACACACACACACACACACACGTACACACATCGTAAAAAGGACAGAGAGATCCATAAGGTTTGTGTCAGAAAGCAGAAATCCTGTTTACAGCACCGCGGGGAGCCAGTAAATTGGCCTGTCTGGAATTCTCGAAGACGTTTACTTGTCAGGAATGTCAGTGGTGCCTCTGCACTCGGGTCTGATGGTCTGAGTCAAGCACTGAGAGCCATTTTTATTCCATTATCCATCAAAAACTGAAGCGGACACAGTTTGAAACCGAGGATGAGGATGAGCTCTGCGGCTAGCGTGATATTGTCACTGACGCAGGAAGTACTGAATACATACCATGAATTACCGCAATACAAAAAAAAAAACCAAAAAAAAAAAACATCCCTGGCAACATAGTGGTACAGTGCTGAGCAAGAAGGTTCTGGGTTCGATCCCCAGCTCGGGCGTTTGTGTGTGGAGTTTGCATGGCCTCCCAGTGCCTGTATGTGTTTCCTCCTGGTTCTCCGGTTTCCTCGCACAGTTCAAAAACATGCACAGTAGGTTTATTCTAAAGCTAAACCTGCTCCAGATCACAACTAAGTGCTAGTGTGAATGGCTGTGTGAGTGTTAGCCCTGCAATGGCCTGAAGAGCTGTCCAGGGTGTACTCGGCCTTCTTCCATAGTTGGCTGAGATGGGTGCCGGCCTCCCTGCGAGCCTAAAAAGGATTAAATGGCCCGCCTTTGATAACCCAGTTAACTGCACTGGGGGGGGGGCAGTGACAACCTTGTGAAGAGTGGGACTCGAACCCCCAACCTTTGGATCAGTGATCCAGCACCCTATACCACTAGACCAGCACTGCCCTATATATATATATATATATATATATATATGTATGTGTGTATGTTCGTACTTGTACCTATTTTTGCACCCCCTACTGATGGTACCTCAAGAGCCTGTAACAGTGAATTTCTCCATTGTGAGATTAATAAAGCTGTATCTCTTATCTGTCTGTCTTCCTTTCAACTTTTTTCCCTTTTACTCGGGAGTCGCCACAGTGAATCATCTGATTTGCATGTTTGATTTGGCATAAGTTTTTACGTCGGATGCCCTTCCTATCACAACCCTTTTAGCAAGGGACAGAAACACGCTGACGGCTTTGCAGCCTACTCTTTACGAAAGTCAACAATATATATATATATATATATATATATATATATATATATATATATATATATATATATATATATATATATATATATATATATATATATATAATTTAATTTTAACAAATCAGGCGAAATATCATCACTTGCTCTTTGAGTCATTTACCAAACCGCCCATTTTAGCCAACTCTGGGTGAGGCTGGATTACACCCTGAATAACTTTTCTGGACCTCAACTCACACACAATCATTCAGACTCACACCCAGGTGAGATTGTAAATATTCAATCCACCTACGTGGGACGATACGAAAGTACCAGGAGGAAATCCACACAAACACGGGGAGAACATGCAAACTCCAAACTGATACGCCTTCATCCAGGCCAGCACTCAAACCTCGGACCTTCTTACTGTGATGCGAATGTGCTAACGACTACACCACCATGCCTCCCGGCGAGTATCGATTCACTGGTGCAGTCGGAGGAAACAAACAAGAACGTGGGGAACAATGTGGTAACTCACAGCAAGAATGTCTTGGGTTTGATTCCCGGGCTGGGGCGGTTCTAACTCTTATTTCCTTTCAGTCTTGCTCTCTCTAAATCATCCTCAGTGTTTCTTCCTTTATCTCTTTATATTTATTCCCCACGCCTTCTTTACTCCTTCGCTCTTTTAGACCTTTTATTTCATCACTTTCTCTCATCCTTCTTCTTTCTTCCCTCTGTACTAATTCCTTTTCTTCTCTCTGGAGTTTTCCCTCCTGAGTGTCTCCATGTAAAGGCACCGATAGGACGTGCACAGTGATTACACTGTAAGAATCTACCTGAGTGTTTCATCTCAGCAAGATTAGCTCTGAGAGCAGTGCCAAGAGTGTGTGTGTGTGTGTGTGTATGTGTTCTGCAGAGACGGAGATCCGTCAACCAATAAGTCTAACTCTTCACTCTCTGTAGTGCCACCAAACACATACACATCCTAAAGACATTTTCTCCGGTGACGGTCCAGAGCCCAGGCTGTCTCATGCTCCCCGATCCAGTCGCTCACTATTTGAGCCTGAATTTTAGATCTTAGCCATCAGGAAAGCAAAAAGTTCATTGATATAAAACCGGCTCATTCAGTACATTTAGCTCATCGGCTGCTTCCTTTTATTACCACATTAAAGTTCCTGTGGGGGGGGTTCAGGGTATCAAGGAGAGGTAGTACCTTTTGGCAAGGGGCACACCATGCCCTTCTCAGGGCAGCCCCTGGTCCTGTCACTGGTCCTTAACTGGCACCCAGCTTTCACCTGTGGCTCCTCGAAGCCGTCGCATGCAACAGCGGCCACCTCCCGGACAACGGCTTTGGCGAGTCGGCTGAACCAGGGGAAGTTAGCTGATGGGTCTTAAACCCTCAGTGAGTTTGGTTTGGGCTGTGCCAGCTCTACTGCATACGAAGACTGACTCCCAGCAAAATAATCGGAAGAGATCATCACGTGAGATCCAACGGTTGTGCAGGCTGTGACAGCAAGCGTCGTGGAGCACCTAGAGCTGGACATGGCACCGATAGAAGTCCTGGTCATCCACTGCAGCCTGTAAGTCTCCCGTTGTAACGGTTCCCCGTGCCACTAGATTAAGACTCGCCAGGCCGAGAGAGTGGGATTGCCCCTGTGCAATGGTCTTCTCACTATAAAGCCTTCACGCACAGGTTCGTTTTGCATCTGATCTCATCAACCGACTGTCAGCATACACCCCTCAAGTCCTGCGGTGATGAGCGCATGGTGGAGCAACAGGTGGAGAGGAACACTGGCGTTTGTAGTCACAAACCTGCACGCAGGCGGTCCATGGCTAAGTGGTTGCTCTGTTTCTGAATCTCAGGGCAACAGAACAGTTTGTCAGCACCTGTGGACGACTGGGCACACTCTTTAGGACAGCACTGCCCACCCTCACATGAGGGAGGGGGATAGAAAAGGTGCCCCAGACAAATGATTGCCCTTCTAGCATCTGGTCAGCTTACCATGGCTGACAGACTCATCCTCATAGTGGTCGAACAATGCAAAAGAAGAAAAAACTCCAGAGGCTCATTCTGGGAGCCTGGAATGTCCGAACACTTCTGGACCAAGCTGACACACCGAGACCAGAGAGAAGGACAGCGCTTGTCGCAAAGGAGCTCCAGCGATACCGGACAGACATTGCCGCACTCAGCAAAACACGTCTTGCCGATGAAGGATCCCTGAGAGAAGAAGGAGGTGGATACACTTTCTTCTGGAAAAGAAAGTCGCAAGCTGAGGACAGGATACATGGTGTTGGGTTTGCCATTAGAACAGCACTGCTGAAGGACATACCAGCCCTGCCAGTCGGATTCAGCGAACATCTCATGACATTGCGCATTCCTCTCAGCAAGGCCAGACATCTCACAGTCATCAGTGCATATGCTCCTACGCTCACCAGTCCAGATGAAGACAAAGAGCAGTTCTATGAACACTTTGACGAGGTCATTAGGTCAACTTCACAGAGTGACAAACTTGCTGTGCTAGGCGGTTTCAACACTAGAGTAGGAAGAGACCACAGCAGCTGGAAAGGTGTTCTGGGCAGACACGGTGTAGGTAAAATCAATGAAAACGGCCTGCTCCTCCTTAGCAAGTGTGCAGAACACAGCCTTTGACTCACCAGCACCTTGTTCATGATGGCAGACAAGTATGAAACCACCTGGATGCACCCACGGTCTAAAAACTTGCACATGATCGACTTTGTTATTGTACGCCAACTTGACATCAGGGACATCTAAGTGACCCGTGCCATGAGAGGTGCTGAATGCTGGACTGATCACAGGCTGGTCAGGGCTGTAATGTCACTGTACATCACTGTGCCTTACAGAAACCGGCTCTAGACTGTTCGGGCCTCCTGCAACCTAATCCAAGTTCTAAGAAGCACTTCATTGAAAACTCAAAGATGGTCTGACTTCCAAAAGCAGCTCCAAAAATTGGTCCTCTTTCAAGGATACCATTGCTGAGACAACGGTAAAAGAAGTGCTTGGAGTTAAAACTAGACTGCATAAAGACTGGTTTGACGAAAACAATGACAAGATCAGAGAGGCCCTCCATGCTAAAAACAAGGCCTACATCGAGTGGCAGAATGATCCATCCTCGGTCTCTAAGCATGAAAGATTTAAAACTCTGCAGGCAAAGGTTCAGTCTGACCTTCGAATGATGCAGGATAAAGCCGCTGAAGTCCAGAACTATGCAGATACCCATAACTCCAACAAATTCTCCAGCACTTTGAACACAGTTTTTGGTCCCTCCACCTCAGGCTGCTCACTGTTGTTGTCCTTGGATGGTTCTGCCCTCATCAAAGACCAAGAGGGCTTGAGCAGGTGCTGGCAAGAGCACTTCAGTAACCTGCTTAACCGACCTTCATCAGTTGACGCAGATGCACTGAACCAGATTCCCCAGCAGCCAGTGCAAGACTCAGTTGCAGAACCCCCGACAATATATGAAATCAAAAGGGCGATCCGTCAAACAAATTCAGGCAGAGCGTCGGGAAAAGATGACATTCCTGCTGAGATCTACAAAGTGGCAGGCTCCAACACCCTCAAAGCCTCTCATGATGTCCTGCTGAGTATCTGGGAAGAGGAGGTGATGCCTGATGACTTCCGTGATGCCCTGATTGTCTCCCTCTACAAGAACAAGTGAAGCAAATCCGACTGTGGGAACTATAAAGAGGCATCTCCCTCCTCTCTGTTGCAGGGAAGATCTTTGCCAGAGTCATGCTCAACAGACTTATCACAGTATCAGAGCAAAACCTGCCAGAAGCACAGTGCGGCTTCAGGCCTGGCAGAAGTACTGCTGATATGATCTTTGCCATGAGACAACTCCAGGAAAAGTGCATTGAACAAAACATGCCCCACTGTTCAAGACTCTGTGCCTCCAGGCTAGGACTGCAGGGTCACCTTCGCATTCATTGATGAGCCGCAAAATGCAAACGTCATCATCGGATCCGACAACCAAGAAGGCAAATGTTACTGAGCCTTTCCAGGACTGAATGAAGTAACCGCAGATCACGATCCCACCTCCAGAAGCTTATACATCGAAAGCTATGCATGATGGCTACATTGCTTTATATGATTCCCTTCTTACCCTTACAAGCCCGTCCTTCATGTACACGATCAATATGGACTGTCTGTCTTACCCTGACATGACCACTGCTCTGAAATGGGTTCAATCTGGACTTATTTGATCACATGATCTTATTTCATCACTTCAGAATAAGATTTTTATCCTCCTGCAAACTAAAGGCTTTGTTCTCATTATTCTCAAAAATACAACACTAGTGAACACAGAAGTACTGAACACAATGAACCAAACATGGTGCTAATTAAACACAGAGTACTGAACACAGTGAACCGAACATGGTTCTAATTAACGACAGGTACTGAACACAGTGCTACCAAACATGGTGCTATTGAAACACAGAGGTACTGAAAGCAATGCTCCTGAACACACAAAAAAAAATAACTTAAAGACACTGAACACCAAACCAATGAACAAAGATTCTAAATTCTAGCGTACTGAACACAACACTACTAACACAGTGATACTAAACACAGAGATTCTGACAGCAAGAGCACAAAGCGGAGGTTGGCTTCTCCGACACTTGGTAATGATTTCACAGCACAACACACATCCAGATCTGAAAGTCTGTCACTCAGTTGCTCGTCCCTCACTCACAATCAATCCGAAATCAGAAACAGAATTTATGTCATCAGTCAGGCAGAAAAAAATATTTTGTGCTGAAAGATGAGTGCGGAGGGAACAAAAACAAAACAAAAAAAGCACCGACATGCACTTGGTGCCAGTTCATCACGGGTTCAGTCACTGATGACAAAATTGCGCACTCCAGTGAAATTCAGGAAAGAATCGACACAAGGTAAAGTTTACTCGCCTTCGCAGCTTGTGGTCGGCTCTGAAGTCACAGTGTTTATTTGATTGTTTGTCTGTCAGCAGGATTACTCAATCTTTACTGAACCGATTTTCACCAACCTTGGATAAGGGGTGGGGTTACGTATCTGGGCCTGGCAAGAATCTGAAACATTTTACATCTGGAATTTATCAAAGACTTTTTTCTTAAGCATTTATTAAAGCATTTCTCGTTTTCTGTTAGTACAAAAACCAAACAAAACGTTGTTTGCCATGGTGATGGACAGGCTGACAGACGAGGTTAGACAAGAATCTCCATGGACTATGATGTTTGCAGATGACATTGTGATCTGTAGTGAGAGCAGAGAACAAGTGGAGGAAAATCTAGAGAGGTGGAGGTATGCCCTGGAAAGGAGAGGAATGAAGGTTAGCCTCAGTAAGACAGAATACATGTGTGTAAATGACAAGGACCCAAGAGGAACGATGAGGTTACAGGGAGAAGAGATAAGAAAGTGAAGGATTTTAAGTACTTAGGCTCAACAATCCAGAGCATTGGAGAGTTTGGAAAAGAGGTGAAGAAGCGTGTACAGGCAGGTTGGAATGGTTGGAGAAAAGTATCCGGTGTGATGTGTGATAGGAGGGTATCGGCAAGAATGAAAGGAAAAGTGTACAAGACGGTGATGAGGCCAGCGATGTTGTATGGTTTAGAAACAGTGGCCCTGGGGAAAAGACAGGAGGCAGAGCTGGAGGTAGCAGAGATGAAAATGCTGAGGTTCTCTTTGGGAGTACCGAGGATGGATAGGATCAGGAATGAGCACATCAGAGGGACAGCACATGTTAGAGGTTTTGGAGACAAAGTCAGAGAGGCTAGATTGAAATGGTTTGGACATGTACAGAGGAGGGATAGTGAGTATATTGGTAGTTGGATGCTGAGGTTGGAACTACCAGGCAGAAGGTCTAGAGGAAGACCAAAGAGACGATTCATGGATGTGGTGAAGGAGGACATGAAGGTAGTTAATGTAAGAGAAGAAAATGCAAAGGATAGGGTGAGATGGAGGCAGATGATTCGCTGTGGCGACCCCTGAAGGGAACAGCCGAAAGGAAAAGAAGAAGACAATAAACAAACAAAACATTAAAATCCAGGAAAGTCCATTTATCCGATGCACACGAGGGGGAGACATGCCATTATAACTATGTCAAGCTATAATAATCTGTCTGTCTTCCTTTCGGCTTTTTCCCTTTTACTCGGGAGTCGCCACAGTGAATCATTTTGATTTGCACGTTTAATTTGGCAGAGGTTTTTACGTCGGATGCCCTTCCTGTTACAACCCTTTTAGCAAGGGATAGAAACACACTGACGACTTTGCATCTACTCTTTACAAAAGTCAGCAATGGTTCTTTTACATCAACCTCTCACCATAGACAGTGAGAGACGTGGCCCGCCTTTGATAACCCAGTTAGCCACACTGGGGGGACAGTGACAACCTTGTGCCGAGTGGGACTCAAACCCCCAACCTTTGGATCAGCCATCCAGCACCCTATACCACTTGACCACCACTGCCCCCAAGCTATAATAATCTATGATCTATAATAATCTACTGGCAGAGGCATGTTACACTCTGAGTGCCATTGTAGTTCTAAAATATTAAAATAATAACTGTAATGTTTTTGAAAACAAATACAAATAGAAACAAACAGAAGGATGTGGGAATGTTTTTATATTTTAATCTGAAATTTTTATCAACGGAACCTAAAAAAATAACAATCATCTGCTCATTTGCAATAATTACTGATGAAAAAAGGACAGAAAAATCTTCACTGGGAGCAAAAGAAAAGGAATAAAAGGGTGAAATGTTTAATTGGATGATGTGATGGTATCAGCATGTGGAGCAAACATCAGCAGTAAAAGGAGATAAATAGTGAAACAGCAGTGAGAGCGAACAGAAAGCTCAGTAAACAGCTACTGAAACATCTGGACTGAATTATTTATAATACACAAGCGGTACAATAGGACAAACTGACAGATTTGACATTCAGGGAAAATGTGGGTGGAATTTCCTGTCTGAGGGAGATAGAAACGGAGAGGTACATTTCTGTTGATCTTATCCAGGACACAGAAATGTATGGAACTCTGGGAATCTTGATGTTCCTAATGGACACTTTAAATAAGTAGACACGAACTCCTCGTTTTCAAGGTTCCTAAGCCATATACAAAAGGATGTTGGTGGAAATGAGCATCAATTAACCAGAACAATCTGCTTTGGACTACAGGATTAATGATAATTTGGTGTTAGAATGATATGTCTCCCGCTTTTGAGCATCTGATAAATAATCATTTGCACATTATTTGCACTTATTGACCATTGTAAACGGATGTACAGTGGTGCCTTGACTTATGAGTGTGTGTCTTTTATAATGAATTCTCCATAATACAAGCTTCGATCCAACCAAAAATCCGCTCCATCCAACCAGCAAAATTTTGATTTACGAGCTCTACTGGGGAAATGGCTTTTCCAGGCCGATTAGATCCCGCATTCTTCCACGTGTATTCCTCCACACTCCGAGAACGCCTTGTGCAGTGCTTTTCAAATATTTTCTGTGATGCCTGCCCCCTCTAGGAAGAAAAGAAAACATTTCATGGACCCCAGTGCTCCGCACATGACTATAAATAGTGTTTACTGCACTATCGCTTGCCCTCAGAACGGATTAAATTCATAAGTCAAGTTACCACTGTGTGCGTGTATATACAGAGATCCCTTATTTTCCACGGTTAATTGGGACAGAGATCCCCTACAACCATTAAATTTCACAAAGTAGGATCACCCCCCAACCCACCCTGACTGACATATACATACATGTATATGTGTATATAATATCAGTGAATACATATTCAATGCTATAAATGCTAATAACAATTAAATATTAAAAAAATAATGCATAGGATGTAAATAAAGTATAAATCCTCACACATACGGGCACACGTGCTTGCAGTTTGTATTGTTATCTCCAGCATTTGTTTGTAAACAAAATCAAAATTCTAACTACTCGTTGAACAGATTTTTCACTAAAATCAATGGGAGCACAACCTTGGAATATCAAGGTCAAACTTCAAGGTCAGAGCAAGAGCAAATGATTCTGGAGATGCAGCGCTTCAAACTTTGAAACAACTCTTTGACAGGCCATTACTATGGAACCCTGACCGGTAGCTTTAAATGGACTTTAAACAGATGCTCAAAAGAGAAGCTAACTTTTGACATTGAGTGACCTTGAAAGGTCAAACTTGAGCCCCTTCATAAATCCTTCAAACTCTTATTTCTTCCAGCCTATATACTATAGAAAATGAAAAAAATACATGGGTAATTAACATTAGAACCCACAGATATTTACCACATTGTCCATGCTGCCTG
>CM045729.1:3672662-3682662 GCA_024760905.1 Plotosus lineatus | reverse complement strand
AGAAGAGCTGGAAGAATTGGCTGGGGAGGGGGACGTGAGGATCTCACTACTTAGGCTGCTGCTCCAAAGACCTGGGTCCCCACAGCGAATCATCTGCCTCCATCTCACCGGATCCTCTGCATCTTCTTCTCTTACATCAACTATCTTCATGTCCCCCTTCACCACATCCATAAATCGTCTCTTTGGTCTTCCTCTGGGCCTTCTGCCTGGTAGTTCCAACCTCAGCATCCTACGACCAATATACTCACTACCCCTCCTCTGTACATGTCCAAACCATCTCAGTCTAGCCTCTCTAACTTTGTCTCCAAAATTTCTTACATGTGCTGTCCCTCTGATGGACTCATTCATGATCCTATCCATCCTCGTTACTCCCAAAGAGAACCTCAGCATTTTCATCTCTGCTACCTCAAGCCCTGCCTCCTGTCTTTTCCTCAGTGCCACTGTTTCTAAATCATACAACATTGCTGGCCTCAACACCGTCTTGTACACTTTTTCATTCATTCTTGCCAATACCTTCCTATCACACATCACACCAGACACTTTTCTTCAACGATTCCAACCTTCTTGCACATGCTTCATCACCTCTTTTCCACACTCTCCATTGCTCTGCATTGTTGAGCCGAAGTACTTAAAATCATCCACCTTCTTTATCTCTGCTCCCTGTAACCTCACCGTTCCTTTTTGTTCACACACATGTATTCTGTCTTACTGAGGCTAACCTTCATTCCTCTTCTTTCCAGGGCATACCTCCACCTCTCTAGATTTCCCTGCACTGGTTCTTTGCTCTCTCTACAGATCACAATGTCATCTGCAAACATCATCGTCCAAGGGGAATCTTGTCTACCCCTGTCTGTAAACCTGCCCATTACCATAGCAAACAAGAAGGGGCTCAGAGCTGACCCTTGATGCTGTCCCACCTCCACCTTGAACTCTTCTGTCACACCAACAGCACACCTCACCACTGGCTTACATCTCTCATGCATGTCCTGCACCACTCTAACATACTTCTCTGCCACCCCAGACTCCCTCATGCAATACCACACTTCCACTCTCGGCACCCTGCCATATGCTTTCTCCAGATCCACAAAGGCACAATGCAGCTCCTTCTGACCTTCTCTGTACTTCTCCATTAACATCCTCAAGGCAAAAACGGCATCTGTGGTGCTATTTCTTGGCATGAAACCAAACTGTTGCTCACAAATGCTGACCTCTGCCCTGAGTCTAGCTTCCACTATTTTTTCCCATAACTTCATCATATGGCTCATCAACTTTATCCCTCTGTGGTTAAGATGAAGATGAATAAATAAAGAAATAAAATGTGAAAAGTAAAAGTTAAAGATTATAAAGTTTTAAAGCGATGAAACATTGGCAGAGCAAAAAAACAAAAAAGATAGATTCATTCATTTTCTGAACCTCTTCATCCCAATTGGGGAGGTTGGTGCCAATCTCAGCCGACTCTGGGCGAGGGCAAAGTACACCCTGGACATACCTTGGCGGGGCAGAAATGCGCTGACGGCTATGCAGCTCTTCTTTACAAAAGTCAGCAAAGGTTCTTTAAAATGAACTTCCACCACAGACAGTGAGAGACAGGGGCTTGAACCCCTGACCTTGGGAAAACTAATCCATCATCCTACCATCAGGCCTGTTCTGCCCAAAATAACATTTATATAATGATAAACTATGATGATGATGTTGATGTTGATGATGATGATGATGATGATGATGATGATGATGATGATGATGTTGTTGTTGTTGTTGTTGTTGTTGTTGTTGTGCTGAACATGTCCACCTTTCAAAAAGGAGGTCCTGGTTTGAGTCGCAAGCATCACAAAGCCAATGTTCCAGATGTCACATATGTGAGAGTGTGTGTTGCTGTGAGATGGTGTGGCATGCTATCCAGAGTGCACCCTCCCAGCACCCAGTGTTGGCTAAGATAGGAACTAGCCTCCCTGTGACTCTAATAGGATTAAATGTTTTAGAAAATGAGTGATGATGATGATGATGATGAGGATGAGGAGGAGGAGGAGGAGCTTATCTTTGACATTGTTGAGTTGATGATTTTACTGGAACAGAATGTTCCCAAATGTTCTAGAAATAAATAGGGAATCAAGGGAAGTGTGTGATGGAGAATAATTTTGATTGAGGTGTTTTATCCTTCTCTTTTACATTTTATCAGGAAAGACACTCTGGTATCTGAATAATTCTTCATATTCTTCAATTCAGTGTAGCTATAGGAATGTCAGGTTTCTTGAAGATCCATTCATTCTACAAGATCAAAGGGACTCAACTCGTTGAAAGGATTATTTAAATCTGTGAATAGAAGGATTTTTTTGACATTTGGTTCATATGGAGAATTACTTGGCTTGGCAGAGGTTTGCACTCTCAAGTTTTTTTGGTTGTTTTTTTTATCCAGATGTAGTTACATCACCCTCACATTGTTGTTGAAACAAGAAAAGTCAATATAATGGTCCCTTGACTTATGAAATTAATTCGTTCCGAGGGCGAGCTCGTAAGTAAAAATGTTCGTTAGATAAAACAAAAATTCCCATCGGAAATAATAGAAAACGAATGAATCCATTCTAAACCCCTCCCAAACTCATACAACCTGATATAAACAAGTATAATATATTAAAGATAACATCTTCTTTCTCTTTCAGCTGTTCCCTTCGGGGGTCACCACAGCAAATGATCTGCCACCATCTCACCCTATCCTCTGCAGCTTCTACTCTTACTCCAACTGCCTTCATGTCCTCCTTCACCACATCCATAATCTTATCTTTGGTCTTCCTTTAGGACTTCTGCCTGGTAGTTCCAACCTCAGCATCTTACTACCAATATAGTCACTGTCCCTCCTCTGTACATGTCCAAACCATGTCAATCTAGCCTCTCTGACTTTGTCTCCAAAACGTCTTACATGTGCTGTCCCTCTGATGTGCTCATTCCTGATCCTATCCATCCTCGTTACTCCCAAAGAGAACCTCAACATGTTCATCTCTGCTGCCTCCAGCTCTGCCTCCTGTCTTTTCCCCAGGGCCACTGTTTCTAAACCATACAACATCGCTGGCCTCAACACCGTCTTGTACACTTTTCCTTTCATTCTTGCCGATACTCTCCAATCACATATCACACGGGACACTTTTCTCCAACCACTCCAACCTGCCTGCACACGCTTCTTCACCTCTTTTCCACACTCTCCATTAATCTGGATTGTTGAGCCGGAGTACTTAAAATCCTCCACCTTCTTTATCTCTCCTTCCTGTAACAACACCATTCCTCTTGGGTCCTTGTCACTCACACACATGTATTTTGTCTTACTGAGGCTAACCTTCATTTCTCTCCTTTCCAGGGCATACCTCCACCTCTCTAGATGTTTCTGCACTTGTTCTCTGCTCTCACTACAGCTCACAAGGTCATCTGCAAACATCATAGTCCATGTAGATTCTTGTCTAACCTCGTCTGTCAGCCTGTCCCACCTCCACCTTGAACTCTTCTGTCACACCGACAGCACACCTCTCCACTGTCTTACATCTCTCATACATGTCCTGCACCACTCTAACATACTTCTCTGCTACTCCAAACTTCCTCATGCAATACCATAGTTCCTGTCTCGGCACCCTGCAGATGCTTTCTCCAGATCCACAAAGGCACAATGCAGCTCTCTCTGACCGTCTCTGTACTTCTCTATTAACATCCTCAAAGCAAACACTGCATCTGTGGTGCTCTTTCTTGGCATGAAACCAAACTGTTGTTCACAAATGCTGACCTCTGCCCTTAGTCTTGCTTCCACTATTCTTTCCCATAACTTCATTGTATGGTTCATCAACTTTATCCCTCTGTCGCTGCCACAACTCTGCACATCTCCCTTGTTCTTAAAAATGGGCACTAGCAAACTTATCCATTCCTCCGGCATGTGCTCACTCTCTAAGACCTTGTTAAATGTCCTCGTCGGAAAATCTAGTGCTACCTCTCCTAAACACTTCCATACCTCCACCGGTATGTCATCAGGACCAACTGCCTTTCCACTCTTTATCCTTTTCATTGCCTTCCTCACTTCACCCTTACTAATATTTGCTCCTTCCTGGTCCTCAACGGTCACCTCTTCTACTGTTTTTTTCTCTCTCTCATTTTCCTCATTCATCAGCTCTTCAAAGTACTCTTTCCATCTTCCCAGCACAGTTCTGTCATCAGTCAAGAGGTTTCCCACTCTGTCCTTAATCACTCTAACTTGCTGCACGTCTTTCCCATCTCTCTTTCTCTGCTGTCCCAACCGAGGAAAGAAAAAGTCATTTTCTCCCTCCTGACTGTCCAACCTAGCATACAAGTCATCATATGCCTTTCTGTTTGGCCTTTGACACCGCTATCTTCGCCTTACGCTGTGTCTCCCTGTGCTCCTGTTTACTCTCTTCGGTCCTCTCAATGTCCTCCTTCTTCTTACCTAACCTCTTCCTTTGTACACACTCCTGCACTTCCTCATTCCACCACCAAGTCTCCTTATCAACTCTCCTTCCACCAAGTATTCTCATACCTGTCTCCCTGATCACATTAGCTGTAGTTGTCCAGTCATCTGGAAGCACTTCCTGACTACCCAAAGCCTGTTTCAACCCCATCTTGAAGACAACATGACACTCTTCCTTTTTCAGCTTTCACCACTTTGTCTTCTGCTCTGCCTTTGCCTTCTTCACCTTTCTTACCATCAGCATCATCCTTCACACAACCATCCTATGTTTTTTGGCAACACTCTCACCCACTACTACTTTGCAGTCACTGACTTCCTTCAAATCACATCGCCTACACAAGATGTAGTCGACCTGTGTGCTCCTACCTCCGCTTTTATAAGTCACCCTATGCTCCTGTCTCTTCTGTAAGAAAGTATTCACCACAGCCATTTCCATCTTTTTTTTCAAAATCTATCAACATCTGTCTTTCTGTGTTCCTGTCCTGGATACTAAATCTGCCCATCACTTCCTCATCCCCTCTGTTGCCTGCACCAACATGTCCGTTGAAGTCTGCACCAATGGCAACTCTTTCACCTCTGGGGGTACTCTGCATCACTTCATCTAACTTACTCCAGAATATCTCCTTCTCTTCTCGCTCACATCCTGCCTGTGGGGCATAAGCACTAACAACATTGAACATCATGCCTTCTCTTTTGTAACTTGAGACTTATTTCTCTGTCTGACACTCTTTTCACTTCTTGAACATTCCTGACAAACTCCTCCTTCAAGATGACTCCTACTCCATTTCTCTTTCCATCCACACCACGATGAAGCAGCTAAAACCCTGCTCCTAAGCTTCTAGCCTTGCTAGCTTTCCACATGGTCTCCTGGACACACAGTATGTTCACCTTCCTCCTCTGCATCATGTCAGCCAGCTCTCTAGCTTTTCCTTTCAGAGTTCCAACATTCAAAGTCCCTACTCTGTCCTAGACTCATGCCTTTCCTCTTCTCTCTCTGACTATGGACACACCTCCCACCTCTCCTTCTTCGACCAACAGTAGTCCAATTTCCATCAGCACACTTTTGGTTAACAACACTGATGGTGGTTGTTGTTTGGCAGAAGTTTTAGGCCGGATGCCCTTCCTGTTGCAACCCTCTGCATTTATCCAGGCTCGGAACTGGCGTGAGGGTGAACACTGGTTTGTGCCCCCCCCAGCTGCATTATATTCAAGATAAACATTTAAAAACAATAAGCATTTAATAATAATAATAATAATAATAATAATAATAATAATAATAATAATAATAATAATAATACATGTACATTAACATTAATAATAATTAATAATATATAATAATAAACAAAGAATAAACAATAAAGTCAAATAACCCTTCCGATCATTGACTTCTGCAAAGACGCCACATGGGCGTGATGATGTCACGTGGGCAGGCATGAGGTGGTGCATAACAGAGAAGGAGGTGAAGGAGGAGAATTTTGTGCATGGGCACACTATGAATGCCAGTGAGGAAAGGCTCGTGGTGAGCTCCCACAAGGCCGGTGCTTCTTAAATAGTAGGGCGCACTCCCCTTGGGGGGGGAGGCATGGTGTAATGCCGGGGGGAGGGGCGTGTATGACCCTGGGGAACATGCTATTTTGCCATACTGTACTAGAATTAAGTGCAATTGCTCATCCTCTACAGTAGGTGGCAGTGGAGCCCTCATTGTGTTCTCTATGGTGTAGAAAAAAAATCACCGAGCAAATGATATGAAGTGCAGTCAACACTATTTATAGTTGCGTGCGTGGGGGGGGGGGGGGGGGGTCTTCCTATAGAGGGCATCACAGAAAATACGTTCTTGGAACATGTAAGAATACATGCAGAAGAATATGAGGCTAATCGGTCTGGAAAAGCCATTTCCCCAGCAGAGCTTGAAAATCTTTTTTTTCTGGTTGCTTAAAGCAGATTTTTGATGGATTGAAGCTCGTATCATGGAAAATCTATTATAAAAGGCAGAGATAATTTTCTGAGTAGATCCTTCTGTAAGAGAGTGCTCAATACTTTTTCGTAGAGCAAATAAGCAAATATAAGGAAAAATATAAGGAAAAATATAATTTGTTTTTGCTTTGAGGATGTTAATAGAGAAGTACAGAGAAAGTCAGAGGGAGCTACATTGTGCCTTTGTGGATCTGGAAAAAGCATATGACAGGGTGCCAAGAGAAGAACTGTGGTATTGCATGAGGAAGTCTGGAGTGGCAGAGAAGTATGTTAGAGTGGTGCAGGACATGTATGAGAGATGTAAGACAGCAGTGAGGTGTGCTGTCGGTGTGACCGACGAATTCAAGGTGGAGGTGGGACTGCATCAAGGGTCAGCTCTCAGCCCCTTCTTGTTTGCTATGGTGATGGACAGGCTGACAGACGAGGTGAGACAAGAATCTCCATGGACTATGATGTTTGCAGATGACATCGTGATCTGTAGTGAGAGCAGAGAACAAGTGCAGGAAAATCTAGAGAGGTGGAGGTATGCCCTGGAAAGGAGAGGAATGAAGGTTAGCCTCAGAAAATCAGAATACATGTGTGTGAATGAGAAGGATCCAGGAGGAACAGTGATGTTACAGGGAGCAGAGATAACGAAGGTGGAGGATTTTCAGTATTTAGGCTGAACAATCCAGAGCAATGGAGAGTGTGGAAAAGAGGTGAAGAAGCGTGTGCAGGCAGGCTGGAATGGTTGGAGAAAAGTGTCCGGTGTGATGTGCAATAGGAGAGTGTCAGCAATAATGAAGGGAAAAGTGTACAAGACGGTGGTGAGGCCAGCGATGTTGTATGGATTAGAAACAGTGGAGCTGAGGAAAAGGCAGGAGGCAGAGCTGGAGGTAGCGGAGATGAAAATGTTGAGGTTCTCTCTGGGAGTAACGAGGATGGATAGGATCAGAAATGAGTATATCAGAGGGACAGCCCACGTAAGATGTTTTGGAGACAAAGCCAGAGAGGCTAGATTGAGATGGTTTGGACATGTACAGAGGAGGGATCGTGAGTATATTGGCAGTAGGATGCTGAGGTTGGAACTACCAGGCAGAAGGCCTCGAGGAAGACGAAAAGAAGAGATTTATGGATGTGGTGAAGGAAGACATGAAGGTCGTTGGAGTCAGAAAAGAAGATGCGGAGGACAGGGTGCGGTGGAGGCGGATGATTTGCTGTGGCGACCCCTGAAGGGAGCAGCCGAACGTAAAAGAAGAAGAAGTAAAAATATAAGGACAGGACAAACACTTTCTACTGAAACTTCATTTTCACTACAGATCTGTTTCAAGGGGTGGTGAAACAGTTATATAGCGTGTTATCCTTGTGTTAAGACATCATCTTTGTGTTCTTTTGGAACCCTCAGCGAATCTGGGTGGTCAGAAGTGTAAGCCAACGAGCATGGTTGCAAGTCTCATACACAGAGATGAATTAACTATCTGCTCAGATCGGCACAAATTTTATGTTTATTATCTTTTAGCAGAATCCTAAGAGTGTACACTTATTTTTATTTTAATATTCATGTGGATTTGTACTTGTTCTTTGTATGCATCTCTTGAGTAAAGTTTACTTACTTACTTACACAAAAGAAAGAACTCTCTGCTTTGCTGGGAGACTGCAACAGTGCAGGCTGTGTTCTAAACGAGTTCAACGGCACCCTTGTGCACTTGAAAGACCGGAAGTCTGTATAATCCACAGCAAGTACACTACTTTTGCAAGTACACTACTTTTGGTATTGCGCACTTCACATATTGTCAGTGTTGATTGGCTGTTTTAAGCTTCATGTAAAGTGACTCGGTATAAATAAGTGACTTATTTGAAATTAATGTTGATATTATTTGATATATTTGATATTATTTTACAATGTTATGTTTATAATAATTGATTTAGGGGTGTTTTATGAGATACAGTAATGGTATTTATGGATGTATAGTACAGTATGAGCATCATACGGCACATGTCATACGTCATACGTCACTGTAACAACTTACATTCACTTTCAACTTACGTTGGGCCGTCCAGGACCAATTGAAAACGTAAGTCGGGGAGCGTCTGTACTATGAATTTCAGCAAGCGGTGCAGCGGCACAGTGGTTAGTTTGTCTACCTCACATTAAGAAGGTCCTGGGTTTGATTCCCTTGCTCGGAGCATTTCTGTGTGAAGTTTGCATGCTTTCCCCGTGCTTGCATGGATTTCCTCAGGGTACCTTGGTTTCTTCCAACAGTCAAAAAACATGTACAAAGAGGCGACTTGGCTGTTCAAAATCTCACATCATGTTCATCCTGCAATGGTCCTGGAGCGCTCCCTGCCCTCGCCCAAAGTGGGCTGAGATAGGCATCAGTCTTCCTGCTATCCTAATTAATATTATTTGGCTTAGATAATGAATCAATGAATGTCAGCAGCATTATTTAACAGAAAAGTTCTGAACAGGCAGAAGGCGAGTGTTTGAGCTGCTTGTCGTCTCGATAATATGGTGGTGATGAACAGAACTGCACTCTGCTGACTGTCACCTTTCAGCGCAGTAAAAGAGATGTGTGCTATTTTTACGGTCATTCAAAAGCAAGATGGTCTGCCTTCCAGCCCTCCATCATATCTATTCAAGCTCGAATAGGCAGAGAGTATTCATCAGTCACTGACCGGCACTGCTCCCTAAGCACCTGAAAACAGAGAGACGGAGTGACGCTGTCACCACGCTGCGCTCAGCACTGAAGCCGAAATAGAAACACTTCCATATAGTCCATTACACTCATGTCTTCAAGTTTTTCCAGACTTTTAAGCACCAAAGAAGACAGTTTTGTGTTTCCATCAGCTACTTTAGTGCAGCAAGAGCATCAACGGCGCCCACACAGTCATGGATAACGTCCAAAGCTGTAAAGACGTCTCTCAGAACACATCGAACTTATTACCCACAGCACAGACGCTCTGTACTCACCTCTTACTGAATCAGGTGTAGGAGCGCAAACCCATTACTGACTGCAACCTGTTAACGTTCATCCGTCTCCAGCAGCAGACTCACAACACAACGCTCACAACCTTCCTGCAACGTTCCGAAAACCTTTCAATAACGACTGGGAGAAAACCGCAGAGAATCACAAGCAGTGCGTCGTACGCCGAACGTCAAGTACAGACAAAGTGGTGAGTCAAAGAGGTCAGAAACTGAAAACACACGCTTTTAAATATTAATTTATATTCATGTTACATAACGTTCCCTTTGCCTTGGTATGACAAATATTATTTTACATGGAATAAAATTTCCTTTTAAAAGTTTAATCTGCTAACTATGAACTTCCTCCCCCACTGCGGTTATCCTTTACCGTGCCACAGAACAAAGATGTGTGTGTGTGTGGGTGTGTGTGTGTGTGTGTGTGTGTGTGTGTGTGTGTGTGCTCGTGCACCTTGTCTCTACTGTGTGTGTGTGTGTGTGTGTGTGTGTGTGTGTGCACGCGTGTTAGAGTGTGTATGTGTGTGTGTGTGTGTGTGTGTGTGTGCTTGGCGTGTTAGAGTGTCAGAGTGTGTGTGTGTGTGTGTGTGTGTGTGTGTGTGTGCGTGCGT
>CM045729.1:3660162-3667662 GCA_024760905.1 Plotosus lineatus | reverse complement strand
CGGAATGAAAAGTTCATCAAGATTCTCTAAGATAGTGCAGCAAGGTCCGTTAAGGTCACCTAAGCTCTGCTGTGCTCTACTATAATTTCCACGTTCTATCATGAAATCCTGTTATCATAAAAATCATGACACATCTTTTTGACAATCAATAATTTTGGCACGAGCAGTGTGATCATCGTGAGTCTACCAATCTCCTCAGGATCATCACAAATCCACCAAGTCTCCTCAGGATCATCATGAATCGACCAAGTCTCCTCAGGATCATCACAAATACCTCAAGTTCCCTCAGGATCAGCTTGAATCCAACAATTTGTCTGAGGTTCATCACAAATCCACCAATTTCCCAGTAGGATAATCCCAAATTCATTAAATGCTATTGAGATCATCACAATTATCAAATTATTACCACAACTCTTCAGTTAGCTCAAGTCTCTCAAATTATGGAGATTGTAAACATCGTGCCCCAGTGTAAACTCAGGGTGATTCATTCGAGAAGCCATTTAATACGTATGTAATCTCGTGGAGGCTTAAGCCTGTCTCAGCTGAATCTGGACAAAAATGGGGTACACGCAGGGCCAATGCGCACACAACCGTTCACATTAACACACGGAACTAGAGACAATATGAAACAGCCAATCAGCCCACTCTGCATGGCTTTGGACTGTTGGAGGATACCCAGAGGAATCCATGAGGAGAGCATGCAAACTTCACACAGACACGCCCTCAAGTCCAACACTCAAATCCAGGACCTTCTTGCTCTGAGGTGGACACGAGAACCACTCCACCAACGTACCTTCCTGTTTAGGGCTTATTATCATGAACTTGTACAGACAGTGATCGGAGAGAGATGAACAGAGTACAGTACCACTGCTTCACCCTCTTTAGAAAGGCATCGTGGGTAATGTAGTATATAAAACTACTGACCGTTAAGTGAACATGGAACATGAAAGCGTTTTGTGATAAAATAAATCTGTGTTGCTGTTGAAATTGTTTTGGAATAGTTACCCCATGCGGGTCCTCATTCTACATTCAGTAAATGATAATCTGTGTGGTATCTGCTCCAAACGTGACGAACACTGTCCTCATCCAATTCTTCCAGCGTCCCACTGAGAACAGCCTCAGCCTTTTCGAATATCTTCAAACCCCGTGTAAACATCGTGGTCCAATCTAGGTTCCACATCTCGAGCACATTTATCCATCAGAGTCGAGATGAACAGAACAGGGAACAAGGCCTGATTTCCCCGAGCATGTCCTAAGGTGCGTGTGTGTGTGTGCGTGTGTGTGTGTGTGTGTGTGTGTGTGTGTGTGTGTGTGTGTGAGTGATCGACATGAAGCTCAGATTAATCACCAAGACTCTCTCATTGAAATACAGCAGCTATGCGGAAAACACCATCGCACCCACAGACTCCTGACAAACATCCAATCATGGTTCTGACCTGAAGCCACATCGATGGAAAGAAAATCTACAGGGTTCCTCGTTATTAAAGAGCCTAATTACTGCCACTGAGCATCATGGTTTCTACATTCTTAAGAGAAAATGAGCTCTTCAAGGGTGCTTTAGATAATTATTCTCCTCGAGTGCTGGAGAGGAACGCTTTACACCAAGCTTATTAGAGTTCTTCAAATACACAATCAAAAAAAAAAAAAAAAAAAAAAAAAAAATCATTCATTTATTTTCTGAACCGTTCAATCCTAATTAGAGTCGGGGGAGGCTGGCTCTCATCTCAGCCGACTCCAGGTGAGAGCGGGGCACACCCTGGATAGCTCACTGGGTGATCGCTGGGCCTTTGCAATACAGTAACACTTAAAGAAGAAAAAAATGATATATTTACATAAAGTAGAAATTGAAGAAAAAAGTTAAAGGAAAAATACAGTGGTACCTTGACTTACGAGAGTCTTTCATAGCAAATTTTCGATGATACGAGCTTCGATCCACCAAAAATCTGTCCCATCCAACCAGCAAAATTTTGATTTATGAGCTCTGTTGGGGAAATGGCTTTTCCGGGCCGATTAGCCTCATATTCTTCTTTGTGTATTCTTCCACGCTCTGACAACACCTCGAGCAGAGCTTCTCAATTATTTTTTTGATGCCCCCTATAGGAAGAAGAAAAAAAAAAAAACATTGCATGCCCTCCCTCTCTCCAGCACCCCGTGCGAAACTATAAATAGTGTTTACTGCACTTCATACTGTTTGCTTGCTTTTTTCCCTGCACCACAGGGAACATAGTGAGAGCACCACTGTCACCTGCTGTACGGGATGTGCAATTACATTTAATTCTAGTACAGTATGGCAAGAAAGCATGTTCCCCAGGGTTATATGTGGTGCCACCCCCAGCATCACACTGTACCCACCAAGGGGGGTGTACCCCACTATTTGAGGAGCACTGGCCTCGTGGGAGCTCTCCATGAGCCTTTCCTCGCTGACATTCATAGCGTGCACATGCACAAAATACTCCTCCTCCTCTGTTACGCACCACCTCGTGACTGCCTATGTGACGTCTTGACAGGTGTTTGCCCATGTGACAGCTGCAGTCGATGATCAGAAGGGTTAGTTCACTTATTGTCTATTCTTCTTTAATTATTATTTATTATTAATTATTATTAATGTACATGTATTATTATTATGATGAAATGTTTTTGTTCTTGCATGTTTATCTTTAATATATTAGGTGTAATACATGTGTTTGTGTCAGGTTAGATGACTTTGGGAGGTGGTTGGAACGGATTAATTTTTGTTTTTGAAATTCTTATTTTGTCTAACGAATATTTTGACTTATGAGCTCGCCCTCGGAACAGATTAAATACATAAATCAAGCTACCACTGTAATTCTATATTTACATAAACAAGAAATTGTTAAGTTTAAGTGTACTCCAACACTTCAGGGTGCTAGAGACAAGTCGTTTTTGGTGTAGTAGAGCCTTAAATATGTGAAAAACATAAATATTTATAATGGTTCATAAAAAGCCTTCCTTCGGGTTTCCTGGATGATTAATTTTGTTATTGTGGCTACACAGAACAATGAAGAACCTTTAAAAGTTCCCTCGAAATATATTGTAGAAGCTTCTCATTACATGTGCATGGGGCAGTGGTGGCCTGGTGATAATGGGCGCTGGATCGCTGATCCTAAGGCTGGGGGTTCGAGTCCCACTCTCCACAAGGTTGCCACTGTCCCCCCAGTGCACTAACTGGGTTATCAAAGGCAGGCCATGTCTCTCACTGTCTATGGTGAGAGGTTCATGTAAAAGAACCATTGCTGACTTTCGTGGAAAGGAGCTGCAAAGCCATCAGCGTGTTTTGGTCCCTCACTAAAGGGTTGTGTCAGGAAGGGCATCCGACGTAAAAACCTATGAACCAAATAAAATGTGCCAATCAGATGATTTGCTGTAGCGACCCCTGAAAAAGGGAAAAAGCTGAAAAGAAAAGAAGAAGTTCTCTTTACATGAGCCTGGTGGGGATTTATGTACGACACTGAACATGTTGGCGGGAAATGATAACAGAGGGATAACGAAACAGAACTTTTGGACCAATGGGGTGTTGGAACATAGAGCCTTTGTAACAGAAAAGAACTTTGTTATTGGAATCTACACAGAACTTTCACTGGTTCCATGAGGAAAAGGTCATCACTAGGACCATTAAAATTCTCAACTGTCTAAAGGAGTGTTTTTGCCGTATCAGGCCCTGATGCGTGATGTCACTTTCCCCAAGCCGCACTGCATTTTGGGTTGTCAGTGCCATTTTGGTGAGTGAACAATACACTGCGGAAGAGACACTATGTGATTATGAATAAAAATAATATAATACGACTGATTATTACACTGGATTATGATGAGATAAGTCTTCACATATAATTTATATTACTGTTATTAAATAATTTTATTCAGAATCTGATCATTTCCTGTTATAACACCGCAATATTCATCACTCTTTTATATTCGTTACAAATAGGGGAAAAGTCATCTAACCACTGTTTCTAGGCAGATACACTGACTACAAGATTACTTGTTTAAAATGTTGCATCTTTATATTTATTATTTATGAGTCTGTGTGTGTGTGTGTGTGTGTGTGTGTGTGTGTGTGTGTGTGTGTGTGTGTGAGAGAGAGAGAGAGAGTATATGTATACGTGTGTGTGTGTATACACATGCATGTGTGTGTGTGAGAGAGAGAGTATATGTATACGTGTGTGTGTGTGTGTGTGTGTGTGTATACACATGCATGTGTGTGTGTGTGTGTGTGTGTGTGTGTGTGTGTGTGTGTGTGTGTGTGTGTGTGTGTGTGTGTGAGAGAGAGAGAGAGAGAGTGTATATGTATACGTGTGTGTGTGTATACGTGTGTGTGTGTGTGTGTGTATACACATGCATGTGTGTGTGTGTGTGTGTGTGTGTGTGTGTGTGTGTACATACGTGTGTATGTGTATACGTGTATATCAGTGGTTCTCAAATACTGTGTCCTGCATGGGCACTCCAGCTGTTTGCCCTCAGGTTGTATAGATCGATATTATTTATGGTGACCAACTTGGCGAGATAACTGCACCTGGCATCTTTGCTGAGTTGGTTTCAGTGCGGCATCCTCTCGTTCTCCTGTTTTTCCATTTTAACTGTTCTCCCATGAGATCCGAGCATTTCAGATCAGAAATCTTTAACGGAGTACTTTAAACACACTTTGGATAATAATGAAGATTCTGTACCATTTAAGATGAGAGTTTTCAAAAAGCCTTCTAATAGGAAAACATTTTGTGGTAAGGTTCTAGATCCAAAACCCATCAAGGACTCCCACAGAATCTAACAAAATACTCATTAAGGGCGTAAAAGTCCACGAGTGGGACTCACGGCCAAACGAAGAGACTACAGTTCTTTCTGTCTCAAACCTGAAATCTAAAAATGTGAGTCAGTTCTCTGTGAAACCATCATGGCTATACCGCAGACTGTCAGGCTTCACGGTTCCTTCAGTATTTTGGATGCAGCTACATGTCCAAGAAAGTGAACCTTTAAGATACAACATTTACGATAGAACCTTTAAGATAGAACCTTTAAGATAGAACCTTTAAGAGTTCCTCTGGTGCTATAACCCAGCATAGGTGGCTACTGGATTCAGACACGTTCTGTACAGAACAACAGCGACTTTTTAAAATGTGGGATTAAACCGCATACAGCGCACACAGAGACTGCGCACAAACTTTATGTAGCAAAGTGATAAATTGCATTTGTTTGTTTCTTTAAAAAATTAAAAAGAAATAAAGGAAATCGAAACGTACTTTATTCATCAGATTGGATTTGTTTGTTTCAAAGACTGAATCCATAAATATTGCATGGAATATTGAATCATTGGAAACAAACCACACACATACACACACACACACACACACACACACACACACACACACACACACACACACACACACACACATTGCCAGGCAGAAGGATTCGTTTTACTAATTCAACTCTTCAATATTGTGTGTGAAACTGATTTAATTCATTTTGATTCAGTATGTTGTGATTAATTATTCAACTCTTCCATTCCACATTTATTACTTTATTGACTCAAACCTTCCTTTCATCCATGCAGAGTAAAACTAGTAAAATCAGGTAAAGTATGTGTGTATAAAGGTAGATAAAGCCTGTAAGGCTTTTTACATCCGAGCCTAGCGGCTCATCAGGGCGGTGCTTATCCCGGTTTCTGGAGCGTGAAGCGACTAGGAGTTCAACTCCTCCTGGATTGGACGCGAGTCCATCGCAGGTTACCTTCCCAGTATATTTTTACTGGTACCCATTTATACTGCTGGGAGAACAGAGGCACACTTGTGGTTAAGAAAGACCTTGCCCAGGGAGGTGTTTGGATGTAAACGTGAGTGTGAAGGTGTTTGGATGTAAAGGTATGTATTGAGGTGTTTGGGTGTAAAGGTATGTGTGGAGGTGTTTGGGTGTAAAGGTATCTGTGGAGGTCTTTGGGTGTAAAGGTGTATGCGGATGTGTTTGGGTGTAATGGTGTGTGTGGTGGTGTTTGGTTGTAAAGGTGAGTGTGGGGGTGTTTGGATGTAAAGGTGAGTGTGTGTGGAGGTGTTTAAATTTAAAGCTGTGTGTGGAAATGTTTGGACGTAAAGGTGCATGTGTGGAGGTGTTTGGGTATAAAGGTGTGTGCAGAGGTGTTTGGATGTAAAGGTGAGTGTGTCTGGAGGAGTTTAAATGTAAAACTGTGTATGGAGATGTTTGGGTGTAAAGGTGTGTGTGTGGAGGTGTTCGGCTGTAAAGATGAGTGTATGTGGAGGTGTTTGAATGTAAAGCTGTGTGTGGAAGTGTTTGGATGTAAAGGTGTGTGTGTGGAGGTGTTCAACTGTAAAGATGAGTGTATGTGGAGATGTTTGGGTGTAAAGCTGTGTGTGGAGATGTTTGGATATAAAGGTGTGTGTGGAGATGTTTGGGTGTAAAGGTGTGTGTGGAGATGTTTGGATATAAAGGTGTGTGTGGACATGTTTGGATATAAAGGTGTGTGTGGAGATGTTTGGGTGTAAAGGTATGTGTGGAGATGTTTGGGTGTAAAGGTATGTGTGGGATTGTTGGGATGTAAAGGTGTGTGTGGCGATGTTTTGGTGTAAAGGCGTGTGTGGACATGTTTGGATATAAAGGTGTGTGTGGAGATGTTTGGGTGTAAAGGTGTGTGTGGAGATGTTTGGGTGTAAAGGTGTGTGTGGAGATGTTTGGGTGTCAAGGTATGTGTGGAGGTCTCCTTGTCTTTCTTCCTTTCCTTTTTTCAATCTTTTTCCTTTTCATTTCTACTTCTCAGTCAATCAATCACTCATTTGCTTACCCTTTATTGAGAGTCGCATGGAGGCTGGGATCAATCTCAGCTGACTCTGGGTAAAGGTGAGGTGCATGCTGGACAGCTTGCCAGACGATCACATGGCAACACACATACATCCATTCACACGCACTCCCACACCTCAGGGTGATTTGGAACAACCAGTCAGCCCACTGTGCATATTTTGGACTGTGGGAGGAAACCAGGGCACCTGGAGGAAACCCACACGAGCACAGGGAGAACCTGCAAACTCCACATCAGAAACACCCTCAGTCAGCGTGCAATTCAAACCCAGGACTTCCTTTCTGTGAGGTGAATGTGTTAACCACAACACCCATGTTCCTCTTATCTTCAACTTTCTTTCCCCTTCTTTCATGGATTTTTTATCTTCATTCTTTCTCTTTTATTTTTCACTTGTTTATTTTTCCTCCCTCAGCTTTCAATTGTCCCTCCTCTCTTGCTTTCTATTCCTTTCATCACTTACACTGCTCCACTTTTCCTCGTTTCCATTCCAAAATCACTTCTCTCATCTCCCTCTACAAGACACAACACTTCTAATTCCATCTCTATCATCCTTCCTCTCTTTTCCTTCTTCTCCTCTCTCTCATTTTTATCATGATTTGTCCGTCTATTCTCTCTCCTCGTCCCCCCTTCACTTCTCTGCACGGTTCCTCGTACTTCACGCTGCCCTGCATCGCTCTCATTCC
>CM045729.1:3650162-3655162 GCA_024760905.1 Plotosus lineatus | reverse complement strand
AGTGTGGAGGTATGTGTGGAAGTATGAGAGTGTGGCAGTGTGTGAGGGAGTATGAGAGATTGTTGGAGGTGTGTGAGGGAGTATGAGAGAGTGTGGAGGTATGTGAGGGAGTATGAGAAAGTGTGGAGGTGTGTGAGGGAGTATGAGAGATTGTTGGAGGTGTGTGAGGGAGTATGAGAGATTGTTGGAGGTGTGTGAGGGAGTATGAGAGAGTCTGGATGTATGTGAGGGAGTATGAGAGAGTGTGGGGGTATGTGAGGGAGTATGAGAGAGTGTGGATGTATGTGAGGAGTATGAGAGATTGTTGGAGGTGTGTGAGGGAGTATGAGAGAGTGTGGAGGTATGTGAGGGAGTATGAGAGATTGTTTGAGGTGTGTGAGGGAGTATGAGAGAGTGTGGAGGTGTGTGAGAGGATGAGAGAGTGTGGAAGTGTGGAAGTGTGGAAGAGAGTATGATATATTGTGGAGGTATGTGAGGGAGTATGAGAGAGTGTGGAGGTATGTGAGGAGTTGAGAGAGTGTGGAGGTGTGTGAGGGAGTATGAGAGATTGTTGGAGGTGTGTGAGGGAGTATGTGAGAGATTGTAGAGGTATGTGAGGGAGTATGAGAGAGTGTGGATGTATGTGAGGGAGTATGAGAGAGTGTGGATGTATGTGAGGGAGTATGTGAGATTGTTGGAGGTGTGTGAGGGAGTATGAGAGAGTGTGGAGGTATGTGAGGGAGTATGAGAGAGTGTGGAGGTATGTGAGGAAGTATGAGAAAGTGTGGAGGTGTGTCAGGAGTATGAGAGATTGTTGGAGGTGTGTGAGGGAGTATGAGAGAGTGTGGATGTATGTGAGGGAGTATGAGAGAGTGTGGAGGTATGTGAGGGAGTATGAGAGAGTGTGGAGGTATGTGAGAGAGGATGAGAGAGTGTGGAAGTGTGGAAGTGTGGAAGAGAGTATGATATATTGTGGAGGTATGTGAGGGAGTATGAGAGAGTGTGGAGGTATGTGAGGAAGTTGAGAGAGTGTGGTGGTGTGTGAGGGAGTATGAGAGATTGTTGGAGGTGTGTGAGGGAGTATGTGAGAGATTGTAGAGGTATGTGAGGGAGTATGAGAGAGTGTGGATGTATGTGAGGGAGTATGAGAGAGTGTGGATGTATGTGAGGGAGTATGTGAGATTGGTGGAGGTGTGTGAGGGAGTATGAGAGAGTGTGGAGGTATGTGAGGGAGTATGAGAGAGTGTGGAGGTATGTGAGGAAGTATGAGAAAGTGTGGAGGTGTGTCAGGAGTATGAGAGATTGTTGGAGGTGTGTGAGGGAGTATGAGAGAGTGTGGATGTATGTGAGGGAGTATGAGAGAGTGTGGAGGTATGTGAGGGAGTATGAGAGAGTGTGGAGGTGTGTGAGAGAGGATGAGAGAGTGTGGAAGTGTGGAAGTGTGGAAGAGAGTATGATATATTGTGGAGGTATGTGAGGGAGTATGAGAGAGTGTGGAGGTATGTGAGGGAGTATGAGAGAGTGTGGATGTATGTGAGGGAGTAGGAGAGATTGTTGGAGGTGTGTGAGGAGTATGAGAGAGTGTGGAGGTATGTGAGGAGTATGAGATTGTTGGAGGTGTGTGAGGGAATATTAGAGAGTGTGGAGGTATGCGAGGGAGTATGAGAGGGTGTGGAGGTGTGTGAGGGAGTATGAGAGATTTTGGAGGTGTGTGAGGGAGTATTAGAGAGTGTGGAGGTATGCGAGGGAGTATGAGAGGGTGTGGAGGTGTGTGAGGGAGTATGAGAGATTGTTGGAGGTGTGTGAGGGAGTATGAGAGAGTGTGGAGGTGTGTGAGAGAATATGAGAGAGTGTGGAGGTGTGAGAGAGAGTATGAGAGAGTGTGGAAGTGTGGAAGAGAGTATGATAGATTGTGGAAATGTGTGAGGGAGTATGAGAGAGTGTGGAGGTATGTGTGGAAGTATGAGAGTGTGGCAGTGTGTGAGGGAGTATGAGAGATTGTTGGAGGTGTGTGAGGGAGTATGAGAGAGTGTGGAGGTATGTGAGGGAGTATGAGAAAGTGTGGAGGTGTGTGAGGGAGTATGAGAGATTGTTGGAGGTGTGTGAGGGAGTATGAGAGATTGTTGGAGGTGTGTGAGGGAGTATGAGAGAGTCTGGATGTATGTGAGGGAGTATGAGAGAGTGTGGGGGTATGTGAGGGAGTATGAGAGAGTGTGGATGTATGTGAGGGAGTATGAGAGATTGTTGGAGGTGTGTGAGGGAGTATGAGAGAGTGTGGAGGTATGTGAGGGAGTATGAGAGATTGTTTGAGGTGTGTGAGGGAGTATGAGAGAGTGTGGAGGTGTGTGAGAGAGGATGAGAGAGTGTGGAAGTGTGGAAGTGTGGAAGAGAGTATGATATATTGTGGAGGTATGTGAGGAGTATGAGAGAGTGTGGAGGTATGTGAGGGAGTTGAGAGAGTGTGGAGGTGTGTGAGGGAGTATGAGAGATTGTTGGAGGTGTGTGAGGGAGTATGTGAGAGATTGTAGAGGTATGTGAGGGAGTATGAGAGAGTGTGGATGTATGTGAGGGAGTATGAGAGAGTGTGATGTATGTGAGGGAGTATGTGAGATTGTTGGAGGTGTGTGAGGGAGTATGAGAGAGTGTGGAGGTATGTGAGGGAGTATGAGAGAGTGTGAGGTATGTGAGGGAGTATGAGAAAGTGTGGAGGTGTGTCAGGGAGTATGAGAGATTGTTGGAGGTGTGTGAGGGAGTATGAGAGAGTGTGGATGTATGTGAGGGAGTATAAGAGAGTGTGGATGTATGTGAGGGAGTATGAGAGATTGTTGGAGGTGTGTGAGGGAGTATGAGAGATTGTTGGAGGTGTGTGAGGGAGTATGTGAGAGTGTGGAGGTATGTGAGGGAGTATGTGAGAGTGTGGAGGTATGTGAGGGAGTATGTGAGAGTGTGGAGGTATGTGAGGGAGTATGTGAGAGTGTGGAGGTATGTGAGGGAGTATGTGAGAGTGTGGAGGTATGTGAGGGAGTATGAGAGAGTGTGGAGGTATGTGAGGGAGTATGTGAGAGTGTGGACGTGTGTCAGAGAGTATGAGAGATTGTGGAGGTGTGTGAGGGAGCATCTTAACAATATACTCCATATACTCACCTCTCTCGGTTACACAATCACCTCTATACTCTATATAATCATCTCTATACTCTGTATAATCACTTATATAATCTTTAGAATAATCTTCATTGTCTATAGAATCATCTCAATCTTCCATACTATCACCTCGATACTTTTACAATCATCTCCATAGTCTATATAACCACCTCTCTCTGCCATACAATCTCCTTTATACTCCATACAATCATCTCTATACTCTATTCAATCACCTCTATTCTCTCCAGGAAGATTTCCATACTCCATACAATCATATCTGTACTCTATAGAATCATCTCTATGCTCTACAGGAACATTTCTATACCCCATACAATAATCTTTATACTCCATAAATCACCTCTATACTCTATAGAATCATTTCTATACTCTGTATAAACGCTTCTATAATATATAGAATAATCTTCATAGTCTATATAATCACCTTGCTCTGCCATACAATCTCCTTTCTACTCTATAGAATCATCTCTATACTCTATTCAATCATCTCTATTCTCTACAGGAACATTTCTATACTCCATACAATCATCTCTGCACTCTATAGAATCATCTCTATACTCTACAAGAACATTTCTATACGCCATACAATCATCTCTATACTCTACAGGAACATTTCTATACTCCATACAATCATATCTATACTCTATGGAATCATCTCTACACTCTACAGGAACATTTCTATACTCCATAAATCATCTCTGTACGCTATAGAATCATCTTAATATGCCATACAATCATCTCTATACTCCATAAAATCACATCTATACTCCATACAGTCACTGTAGTCACTGTAACACATCTATACTTGATAAAATCACATCCTGCTTCACTGCTTTTCATTAGTAATGGCGGCTTTGGTTCATATCATGTTTTTACATTTTTTTTTTAATCAAAGCCAGATGTGTCTGCTATAACACATTATTTCGCACATTATTCACTCTGCTCCATCTGTGCCTGCTTTTCAATATCTACAGCTGAAAAGTGTCCTATTTAAATCTTAACCACTGTGTGAGTGTTGGAGAAAAACCCTGTGCTTATTTCAGCAGGACTTTTTAAAATCCAGCGAAGCCCGAGAGAGCAGCGAGAGCTCTTATTCTCACACAGCAGACAAAAGAAAGCACATATCACACGCGTCATCTCTGAGCTCGGGCATTTCGGATTCTTTTTCCCAGTTCAGGTGATGAAGGACATCTCAACCCGAGACGACTGCAGTTTGAAGTGAAAGATCAGGAGAGTCGTTAACCCGCTGCATCAGGGCGTCTTCACGTAGCATATTCCCATCATGCCATTCTGTCGTCTCTGTTAGAACAAATCAGGTCACTGTTAAGTTCTGAATGCTGATTGGTCAGAAAGTGGTGATTGAGGTGTATAACAGCATCTATAACCATCGTTCACATGTTCGAAAATGTTATTGTTTCTATAGTAACCGTTCAGTCCCATGACAATGGCAAGTTCCAATGTGGGTAATTATCTCCACTGAAGTGACTATATTTTGGTCAGTGTTTTTTTGTTTGTTTGTTTGTTTGTTTGTTAGAACCTTATGGGGAGCACCGTGATGTTGTGGTTTACACACAGATTTCTTGTGCTCGAGTCTCAGGTTGCTGATTGTATTTCTCTGTGAAGTTTACGTGCATCTACCTACATCCTGTCATACAAAGACACAAGATGGCGGAAACAAGCGGCTGAAACGAGCTTCCTTTGCAGGATGGTTGGAGTCTCGCTCAGAGAGGCTCAGTCATCAGGGAGGAGCCCGGAGTAAACCCGCTGCTACTCCACACTGAGAGGAGCCAGATGAGGAGGCTCGGGCATCCGGTTACAATGCTCCCGAACGCTTCCCTCGCGTGATGTTTCGGGTATGTTCG
>CM045729.1:3627662-3645162 GCA_024760905.1 Plotosus lineatus | reverse complement strand
TTTGTGAAAGTGCGATACACCACAAATAGTTCATCACAGCATCAGCGCACACACAGCCAGTCCAGAATATCCCAGCTGCGTCACATGTGTGTCTCAGGTCTGGGTCTTTTCACACTCACACCAAGGGAACACTTGGGATGTCATTTAGTCTGATTTGCATTTATGTTACCTGTGGGAGGAAAACGTAGTACCCAGAGGAAACCCACACAAGCACAGGCGCAATAGATCTGGCGAGCTGTTTGGGGTGTATCCCCTATTTGTAGGCGGG
The DNA here is from genome assembly GCA_024760905.1 of Plotosus lineatus. Lineage (NCBI taxonomy): Eukaryota > Metazoa > Chordata > Actinopteri > Siluriformes > Plotosidae > Plotosus > Plotosus lineatus. Next base: position 3,644,894 of record CM045729.1, on the reverse strand, counting down.
CGAGTTTCTGTTGATCCCAAACCTTTTAAGGGTGTGCTGAGTATCCCACACCTTGCTTTTCATTTCATTACATTTTCAGACCAATTCATCCTTTAGTATGGTGCGATGGGTGGGGCAAGGGTACACCCTGAATACCTCGCCAGACTACCGCAAGGCAACATAGACTCATAACCATTCATAGACTCACACTCACACAGAATATCCATTAACCGTAATGTGCATGTCTTTGGATTATGGGAGGAAACCAGAACACCTGGAGGAAACCTACACATGCACAATTAGAACATGCATACACACAGAAACAGACTTACCAAGGGTTGAACCCAGAACCTTCTCACTCTGATGGAAAGGTGCTAACCACAAAGCTGCAGCGTGACTGAAATGTCTCTGAGATATTTTGTGACAGATCCGTACTGCAAAATCTCTGTTGGAAACCTGAAGAACGGAGCTGTCATGGAGAACTGGAAGAACCATCTGAAGCGTGGATTCACAATCTGTAATCATTTCATGTTCAGTGGAAACACCTGAAATATGATCAGGTAACTTTGTGAATACCACAGACGACAACTTCAGGAATATCATTAAACTGACTTTACACACCATCCATCACTTCTTCATCCAATCTGAGAAACGAATCTGTTACCAAAAGTGGTACCTTGACTTACAAAATTATCCGAGGGCGAGCTCGTAAGCCTAAAACTTCGATAGAGGAAACAATTATTCACATAAGAAATGACATAAAACCAATTAATCCATTACAAGCCCCTTCCCAAACTCATACAACCTGGAACAATAACATATTTTTTACCTAATATATTAAAAATAAACATGTAAAAACAATAAATAATAATAATAATAATAATAATAATAATAATAATAATAATAATAATAATAATAATAAATGTACATTAACATTAATAATATTTAATAATAAATAATAATACAAGAATAAACAATAAGTCAACTAACCCTTCATTGACTGTGGCAAAGATTTCACGTGGGATGGTATGGGGTGTTTTTTTGCCATACTGTACTAGAATTAAGCGTAATTGTGCATCCTCGACAGTAGGTGACAGTGGCACACTCACTGTGTTCCCTATGGTGTAGGGAAAAAGCACTGAGCAAACGATATGAAGTGCAGTAAACACTATTTATAATCACGCACGTGAAATGCTGTTGTTGTTTTTTTCCTATACGGGGAATCACAGAAAATAGCATTGCACAAGGTGTTCTCAGAGTGCGGAGGAATACACACAGAAGAATAACAGGCTAATTGGCCCGGAAAAGCCATTTCCACAGCACAGCTCGTAACCAAATATTTTTGCTGGTTGGATGGGAAAGATTTTTGGGGGATCAAAAGTTCATATCATGGTCAATTAAAAATGATCAATTAAAGTTCATTAAGTCATCATTAAATTCAAAAAGACATCTGTAAGTCAAGGCACTGCTATATATATATATATATATATATATATATATATATATATATATATATATATATATATATATATACACAAATAAAAGGACAGGACAAAGACTTTCTATTGAAACTCCATTTATCACTACAGATCTGTTTCGAGGGGTGGTGAAACCATCCTCTCTCTTCAGGTGATTATAGAAGAATGATTACAAAGACTACCTTCAAAGACCACAAAGATTACCTTCCTGAGAAAATCCTCTCTCTCTCTCTCTCTCTCTCTCTCTCTCTCTCTCTCTATATATATATATATATATATATATATATATATATATATATATATATATATATATATATATATATATATATATATATATATATATATATATATATATATACACAAACACACTTTGTGCTTCAGTTTCTGCAGTTTCAGTTCATCATGGTTTTTTTAAATATTCATCAAAAAATAAAACAATAAGGAAATTAAGGAAGAATTAGAGGGGAAAGCGAAGGAAAATGCCTCAAAACAAGGACAATTATGCAACAAAAAACATATATATATATATATATATATATATATATATATATATATATATATATATATATATATATATAAATGGGTACCAGTAAAATATTCTGGGAAGGTAACCTGCAATGGACTAGTGTCCCATCCAGGAGGAGTTGTACTCCTAGTCGCTTCGCGCTACGGAAACCGGGGATAAGGACCGGCCTGATGAGCCACTATGGCTCGGGTGTAAAAAGCCCAACAGATTTTACCTTACCTTTACCTTACCTATTGATATTATACATATAAATGTACGTATACGTCAGTCGGGGGCCCTGTACACACACACATATATATATATATATATATATATATATATATATATATATATATATATATATATATATATATATATATATATATATAGTTGGGTCCAAATTTACGAAAATTAATCCGTTCTCGAGACCTTTTCGTATTGCTGAGATTTCGTAAGTAGGGGTCGCATTTTACATGTTAAACGCTTAATTCGTTCCAAGGCTCCAGTCTGGACCCATAAACCCTTTAAAAACGATAAAAGTACAACAATTTTGTCTGAAATATGTGTTAAAAGTAAAAGAAAATTATTTATTAAACCATTTAAACATTTTATTAAATCATTATTAAACATTTTTTTTATTAACACACACACACACACACACACACACACACACACACACACCTCTCTCGTGCGTGTGCTGCGGGCCACGCCCACAAGACGTGAATTCAAAGCACTTTCCCTGCTCGACAAACTCAACTTCAATTTGATTCCTTGATCGGAATTCCAGATGAGCTCAAATGTTCCCACATTTATTAAACATTTGATGATTTTTTTGATTGATTAACTGTTTGGGTTTTTACACCCGAGCCTAGCGGCTCATCAGGCCGGTGCTTATCCCCGGTTTCCGTAGCGTAAAGCAATCAGGAGTTGAACTCCTCCTGGATGGGACACTAGTCTATCGCAGGTTCCCTTCCCAGTATATTTTACTGGTTCCCATTTATACTGTTGGGTGAACAGAGGCACACTTGTGGTTGAGACCTTGCTCAGGGGTCTTAGCACAGTGAGGGTCTCAGTGGGATTTGAACTTACAACCTCCCGATCATGAGCCCAACACTCTAACCACTACAACACCAGTTCCAACATTTACTGAACTAAAACAACTTAAAAAAAAAAAAAAAACTAAAAACTAGAGCATGAAGCTTCCTTCTGTCTCTATCTGGGAGGCCAGCGGGGCGGGATGTTGTGTTTTGTACACAGGGGTCTTCGTAAACTGGGGGCAGACTGTGTGTGTGTGTGTGTATCTATATATATATATATATATATATATATATATATATATATATATATATATATATATATATATATATATATATATATATATATAATATACACTTAAATCCTGAAATATCTTGAAGAAGAAATAAAAGTAGAATTTTTTCTGAAATGTTTAGTTTTATTTTCCATTTTAAACAGTAATGATAACAATGCTATTGGCTACAAAGAGAAACTGTCAGTGTCTATCATTAAAGCATTATCTATTCAGTATAATGTTTACAATCCCCTGAAAGTGGACAAAGGAGCAGTGGTGACCCGGTGGTAGGTTTCTGGATTACTGATGTTAATGTTGGGGGTTCAATCCCCACTACCATCGGGTGCTGTCCCCCCAGTGCATTAACTAGGTTATAAAAGGCCAGCCATGTCTCTCACTGTCTGTGCTGTGAGGTTCATGTAAAAGAACGATCGCTGGCTTTCATAAAGAGGAGCTGCATTGCCGTCAGCATGTTTCTGACCTGCGATGGCCCGGTGAACCATCCAGGGTGTACTCTGCACTCGCCCAGCATGGTATATCACACCATACATCAGAGAAATTGACGCAACACACACACACACACACACACACACACACACAAATAATTTTTGACAGGGTTTGTATTAACCGTTGTTGACTCAGGGTGGGAGATGGGAGGATGTTCTTGCTGAATGAGTGAAGAACACATGATACATGAGAACAAAATTTAAACAGCGATTTGAAGTGTATATGATGTAATGGGACAGGCAAGCATGGCAAGAAGGTCCTGGATTCGAGTCTCAGGCTTGGAGAGATGAGGCGAGTTGTACCTTAGGCGCACCCTGAACTTACCCAAAATCGGCTGAGATGGGTGCCAGCCACCCACCCTCTTGTGACCCAAATTGGGATTAATCATCTTAGAAAATGAATGAATGAATGAATGAATGAATGAATGAAATCTACCAAGTATATATGATGTCCACATGGTCTGAAGAACACGGGCGGCGTGAGATTCCATATTGGACGCTGCTCATGTTCAAATGCAGAAGGAGAAGCAGGAAGTGTGCAGGATGTGTAAAATAACAATGCTGCGATACACCACAGTAATCTGGATGATATACGACTCTGGTGGAAATTTCCACTATACAGCCAGAACACACTTTACTGACTCACACATCCCATGATGCATTGCAGTGACTTACAACTTACAAATCGGCAAAAGGAAATCAGTTTAAAATAGAACTACTCCAGTTTACCAGCAACCTTTATTACATGTAACTGATACGGAATACGTTTTTATCTATTTATAGTCTCATCTCACAGCAAAAATGTCCTGGATTTGAGTCCCACGGGTGTCTCTGTGTGGGATTCTGACATGGGTTTCCTCTGGGACTGCATGGGTTTCTTTCCACGGTCCAGCTACGTCCACAATAAGCTGACTGGTGGTTCCAGATCACCTCTAGGTGTAAGTGTGAGTGGTCGTATGCGTTATCCAGCGATGGCCTGGTGAGCAGTTCAGGGTGTACTACCGCCTTCACTCAGAGTCAGCAGAGATAGACTCCAGTCTCCCAGTGACCCTGATATGAGTAAGCACTTCTGTAGCAATATGTGCTTTTTTTTTTTTTCTTTTTTGCCATGCACTTAAGAAAATGAATAAAATACGACTGTGCTTTAATTCACGCCGTGTGAATTATCGCGTGATGGTAATTTCTCAAACTTGGTTGGACACTTTCACCCCAAGCAAAGCGACTGAACTAGCTGGCCGTGTTACCTTCAGAGTGGACAGATCCATCATCTCCAGTTAGAAATGCGGAAGAGCGCTGTGTGTTTAAATCTACAACAGCTGGTATTCCAACTCCATGATTGAAGATATTCACTGCTGGGTGGATGTGGAGTATCTGATGGTGTAGACCTTTTTATCTGCTGATGGAGCTCACACCTGTAGTTATAATCACAGTCTATGTGCAATCCCAAGCTAATGCTAAGCTAACTATAGAGCTACCACAACACTCCATTAACAAACAGCTAGCGGCGCAGCTGGACTGTGTTATAATCGCAGCAGGGGACTCTAACGATACAAACCTGAAGTCTGTCCTGCCCAGATTCTATAAACCTCTGGGGTTTCTTAGAAGAGGAAAAAACACACTGGACTGGGTCAGCACCAACATCCCAGATGCCTATAAAGCCGTCAGTCTGCCACAACTCGGGCTCTCAGATCACCTCCCTGACTCTGATTCCTGCTTATTAACTTAAAATCCATAACTAAAGACCAGCGGTGTAGCCAGTCCAGGTGCTGAAGCTCTACAGGAGTTTTTTTTGACTCTACAGACTGGGAAACGTTTGCAGAGGAGACAGACCTGGAGGGTTAAACATCAGCTCTGCTCGCCGATATAAACTACTACATAGAGATTGTGACCACAACAAGGATTGTTAAACGTCCGAACCAGAAACCATAGGTCAACATGGGTGGTGAGTTCTGCACACTGCTGAGAGCACAGCACGATGCTTTCAAGTCAGAAAACCAGCAGCCTTACAAACAGACACGCCAGGACCTACAAAAAGGCATTCAAAAATTCTAAGTGTAACCATAAACAGCTCATCGAGGACAACTTTGATGAAAACAAAACAAGGAACATCCAGAAGGGGCTCAGGACACTCACTAGCTACAAGGACACGCCCATATCATCGGATTCCTTGAACTGCACTCTACCGGACACCCTAAAGCTTTGTTTGTTCAACCAACACACTGGAGAGGTGTGCATCTGTCCTGCTCCTCCAGAGTGGGACGACGACACCATTCTGCTGCAGCAGCACCAGATCAGAGCCATCCTGAGGAGAGCTAACACGAGGAAAGCTACTGGCCCAGACAAGGTAACAGGAAGGGGACTATCAACTACAACCGTCTTTAACCTCTCACGACTGCAATATGTTGTTCCCAACTGCCACAAAGCAACCAACATCATTCCACTGCATAAGAAGAACACACCAAAATGACTGAATGACTATTGTCACAGATGCAGACTTGTCTCACATTAATGCTGCCATCCCTGCTGATCTCAATCCACATCAGTTTGCTTACAAAAAAGCCAACAGAGGATGCTATCAATACAGCCCCCAGACAGCCCTCACATACCAGGACAGCAGCAACTGCTATGTGAGGATGCTGTTTGTAGACTTCAGCTCCACTTTTAACAGAGTCCAACAGCAGAAACTGGTCCAAAAGCTGAGGATTTGGGGCCAAGGGAGCTCACCGTGCACTTGGATACTGGACTTTCTCAGCAGCAGAACTCAGATCGTCATGATAGGAGAACACATTTCCTCTACCCTCATCCCGAACACAGGAACACCACAGGGGTGTGTTCTTAGCCCTCTCCTCTTCTCCTTCTTCCCACAAGATTGTTCCCTCACTCACACCAGCAACACCATAGTCATATGTTTGATAGCAGCTACCAACGAGACAGCCTACAGGAAGGAGATCCAGCATCTGTGGCTATGGTGCAATGAGCATTTTGCCTTCAACATTGATCCAGAGGAGGGAGAGAGGGTCAAATGCTTCAAGTTTCTTGGAGTCTACATTTCTGCTAACTTCACTTGGTCCACAAACATCTCCTACCAGGTTAGGAAAACACAACAAAGCATACAATTCTTCAGAAGCTCTGACAAGCCCGTCTACCCCAACCCCTGCTGACAAACTTTTACCACTCCACCATCAAGCGCCCCCTGACCTGCTGTACAGTGTGGCTCAGTATATGTACTGCAGAGGCCAGAAAGAACCTTGCAGTGGACAGCAGGATGGCAGGGACATTTATATTCAGGGACATTTACACTAAAAGACTACATAAGAGAGCCAGTGGAATTATCAGGGACACCACACACCCTGGACACACCCTTTCTCCCCTCTCCCATCCAGAAAAGGTACAGGAAACTAAAGCTAAAAACTAACAGACTCAAGAACAGCTTTTATTTATTTAATAAAAATCCCCATCATCACCACCACCATCACCATTGTGTTAAACACTGTCTGAATAATCATCATTCAGACTGCACAGTACAATACTCATATTTAAAGAAAGTCTTGAATTTTATATACAGTGATACCTCACTTTATGAAATTAATCCATTCCAGGGCCTGCATTTTTCGTAAATTGAACCGCATTTTACATGTAAAACGCATGATTTGTTCCAAGGCTCCCAACACTACCCCCTAAACCCTTTAAAATTATAAAAGCATACCTTTTAAAACCTCCTTCTGCTTCAATATCGTACCAATGGTAGACGGTTTGGATCACTCGAGCCCGTTTCTTCTTCTCACTCGCACCGGAAATCACACATGCGCACGTGTATGTGTATGTGTGCACGCGCACGTGTGTGTGTGTGTGTGTGTGTGTGTTTATGGAAGGATAAAAGCCTAAGTCAAGAAATAAACATAAAACAACAGTAACTATATTCCTTTACACGAAAAGCATCATGGTGGTTTCAGCTCTATAATAGGCAATGGGAGGTAGCTGCATCATCCTTCCGAGCCAATGGGATCCCTGTCCAAGATGGTGTCAGGTGGACCTGTCCAAGATTGCACTCCAATGAAGGTGACTTGAACGACAGCTCAGTTGTTAACCAATGGGAGGTCAGCGGGGCGGGATGTTTGAACGTCATTCGTCATTGATGGGAGAGCAGCTCGTGCATTCTTATGAATGTTCAAATGGAGCGTTTTAATGTTTAAATGCTGCGTTTGAATTTTTAAGATGGTGCTTTCGTAACGTGAACTTGTTTGGTATACAAAGAATTTTAGGAAAATGTGTTTTTTAACCTGCATTTTTCGTTTGGTGAGACTTACGTAAAGTGAGGTACCACTGTAATATTATAGCATCAGGCACCTTACTATTATAAAGTTTGATCTCTTGCCTGGTGTATATACTGCACATTTCTGTGAATATGTGTAAAGGTGTATATGCAAATACCATATATCTTCTTATTCTTCTTTTCCTTTCGGCTTTTCCCTTCAGGGGTCGCCACAGCGAATCATCTGCCTCCATCTCACCCTATTCTTTGCATCTTCTTCTCTTACACCAACGACCTTCATGTCCTCCTTCACCACATCCATGAATCGTCTCTTTGGTCTTCCTCTAGGCCTTTTGCCTGGTACTTCCAGCCTCAGCATCCTACTACCAATATATTCACTATCCCTCCTCTGTACATGTCCAAACCATCTCAATCTAGCCTCTCTGACTTTGTCTCCAAAACGTCTTACATGTGCTGTCCCTCTGATGTGCTCATTCCTAATCCTATCCATCCTCGTTACTTCCAAAGAGAACCTCAACATTTTCATCTCTGCTACCTCCAGCTCTGCCTCCTGTCTTTTCCCCAGGGCCACTGTTTCTAACCCATACAACATCGTTGGCCTCAACACCGTCTTGTACACTTTTCCTTTCATTCTTGCCGATACCCTCCCATCACACATCACACCGGACACTTTTCTCCATCCATTCCAACCTGCCTGCACACACTTCTTGACCTCTTTTCCACACTCTCCATTGCTCTGGATTGTTGAGCCTAAGTACTTAAAATCCTCCACCTTCTTGATCTCTGCTCCCTGTAATGTCACCGTTCCTCTTGGGTCCTTGTCATTCATGCACATGTATTCTGTCTTACTGAGGCTAATCTTCATTCCCCTCCTTTCCAGGGCATACCTCCACCTCTCTAGATTTTCCTGCACTTGTTCTCTGCTCTTACTACAGATCACAATGTCATCTGCAAACATCATAGTCCATGGGGAATCTTGTCTAACCTCGTCTGTCAGCCTGTCCATCACCATAGCAAACAAGAAGGGGATGAGAGCTGACCCTTGATGCAGTCCCACCTCCACCTTGAACTCTTATGTCACACCGACAGCACACCTCACCACTGTCTTACATCACTCATATATGTCCTGCACCACTCTAACATACTTCTCTGCCACTCCAGACTTCCTCATGCAATACCACAGTTCTTCTCTCAGCACCCTGTCATATGCTTTCTCCAGATCCACAAAGGCACAATGTAGCTCCCTCTGACCTTCTCTGTACTTCTCCATTAACATCCTCAAGGCAAACACTGCATCTGTGGTGCTCTTTCTTGGCATGAAACCAAACTGTTGTTCACAAATGCTGACCTCTGCCCTTAGTCTAGCTTCCACTATTCTTTCCCATAACTTCATCGTATGGCTCATCAACTTTATCCCTCTGTAGTTGCCACAACTCTGCACATCTCCCTTGTTCTTAAAAATGGGCACCAGCACACTTTCCATTCCTCTGGCATCCTCTCACTCTCTAAGACCTTGTTAAATGTTCTTGTCAGAAAATCTACTGCTACCTCTCCTAGACACTTCCATACCTCCACCGGTATGTCATCAGGACCAACTGCCTTTCCATTCTTAATCCTCTTCAATGCCCTCCTCACTTCACCCTTACTGATCTTTGCTACTTCCTGGTCCTCAACAGTCACCTCTTCTACTCTTTTTTCTCTCTCATTTTACTCATTCATCAGCTCTTCAAAATACTCTTTCCATCTTCCCAGCACAGTTCTGTCATCAGTCAATAGGTTTCCCTTTCTGTCCTTTATCAATCTAACTTGCTGCATGTCCTTCCCATCTCTATTTCTCTGCTGTGCCAACCTGTATAAATCACTTTCTCCCTCCTTACTTTCCAACCGAGCATACAAGTCATCAAACGCGCTCTGTTTGGCCTTTGACACTGCTACCTTTGCCTTACGCTGTGTCTCCCTGTACTCCTATTTACTCTCTTCGGTTTTCTCAATGTCCCATTTCTTCTTAGCTAACCTCTTCCTTTGTACACACTCCTGCACTTCCTCATTCCACCACCAAGTCTCCTTATCTACTTTCCTTCCAGATGACACACCAAGTATTCTCCTACCTGTCTCCCTGATCACATTAGCTGTAGTTGTCCAGTCATCTGGAAGCACTTCCTGACCACCCAAAGCCTGTTTCAACTCCTCCTTGAAGACAACCCGACACTCTTCCTTTTTCAACTTCCACCACTTTGTCTACTGCGCTGCCTTTGCCTTCTTCACCTTCCTCACCATCAGCATCATCCTGCACACCACCATCCTATACTCTTTTGCAACACTCTCACCCGCTACTACTTTGCAGTCACTGACTTCCTTCAAAGTACATCGCCTGCACAAGATGTAGTCTACCTGTGTGCTCCGACCTCCACTTTTATAAGTCACCCTATGCTCCTCTCTCTTCTGGAAGAAAGTATTCACCACAGCCATTTCCATCCTTTTTGCAAAATCAATCAACATATTTTCTTCTGCGTTCCTGTCCTGGATACCAAACCTGCCCATCACTTCCTCGTCCCCTCTGTTTCCTGCACCAATATGTCCATTAAAGTCTGCCCCAATGACCACTCTTTCACCTCTGGGGGTACTCTGCATCACTTCATCTAACTCACTCCAGAATCTCTCCTTCTCTTCTAACTCACATCCTGCCTGTGGGGCATAAGCACTAACAACATTGACCATCACACCTTCAATTTCTAACTTGAGACTCATCACTCTGTCTGACACTCTTTTCACTTCTAGAACAATCCTGACAAACTCCTCCTTCAAGATGACTCCTCCTCCATTTCTCTTCCCATCCACACCATGATAAAACAGCTTAAACCCTGCTCATAAGCTTTTAGCCTTGTTACCTTTCCACCTGGTCTCCTGAACACACAGTATGTCAACCTTCCTCCTCTGCATCATGTCAGCCAGCTCTCTACCTTTTCCTGTCATAGTTCCAACATTCAAAGTCCCTACTTTCAGTCCTAGACTCATGCCTTTCCTCTTCTCTCTCTGGCAACGGACACGCCTCCCGCCTCTCCTTCTTCGACGTCTTCGACCAACAGTAGTCCAATTTCCATCAGCACCCTGTTGGTTGACGGCACTGATGGTGGTCGTTGTTAACCCGGGCCTCGACCGATCCAGTATGTCATTCTTTCTTGTGATTCGCATAGTTTATTTGGCATTTGTTTTACGCCGGATGCCCTTCCTGACGCAACCCTCTGCATTTATCCGGGCTTGGGACCGGCATGAGGGAGAGACACTGGTTTGTGCCCCCCCCCCCCTCACGGCTGCATTATGCAAATACTATAAAAATATATATATATATATATATATATATATATATATATATATATATATATATATATATATATATATATATATATATATATACTACTATATGTGTGTGTGTGTGTGTGTGTGTGTGGTGTGTGTGTGTGTGTGTGTGGGTGTGTGTAATTATATTCACATGTGTATCTTAGTGTAGTTCCATAGTTGCTTTTGTTCATTTTCTGTTTATAATTGCAACTAAACTGATTTTCACTGTTAATGCAACAAAATATCTTATCTTTAATTTTAGAGATATTTGCGTGAGGTTCTTTTTCGTCAGCTCATACCTGCAGCCTGTGTAGACACATTTGAAAAAAAAAAAAAAGCTTCCTCTGAAAGGACTTCTTTTTTTTCTCATTTATGGACAGCCGAAGTAAAGTGAGTTGAGGTGAGCTGTTCTAAAACCCGCGGGTTAGACCCGTGTACTCCAGCAGGTGTGTGGTACAACCTTTTGAAATCTTGGTAAACAAGCTCACATCAGCCTTGTTAGTGTGAGAGCGGGAAGCAGGGGCCAGGACCAGACCGTGGATCACGTCTGTCATTTTGATCTGTCGCTTGAAAAAATGTTCCAAAGGAAAACGAAGATTTGGAGGGAATAATGCTGATAACAGCACACTGTAATGGTTTTAATTCAAATCACCTTCTCAATTGAAACTAAACACAAACAACTAAATAAATCGCCCCCACTGTGATTGAAAATGAAAAAAAAAAAAAAATACACCTTTCAGATATCAGAAACCTAAATCATTAAATCATTTAGTTTCTCAGCCATTTAATGCTAATTAGCGTTGCAGGGATGCTGGCACTCAACTCAACCAACACTGGGTACAGTGACTGCGGGGTACACCCCAAATGGCTCACCAAGACATTGCAGGGCAAACACATGCACATTCACATTCACACTCCCACCTAGAGACGGCTTGGGACAGCCAGTCAGCCTACTGTGTATACTTTTGGACTGTGTGAGGGAACCAGAGTACCTGGAGGAACCCATGCAAGCACAGGAGGAACATTCAGACCCCAAACAGAAACACCCCAAGCCCAGTAATCGAACTTTGAGTTGCAATTTTAATCAGTTCAGTTCATTTTCTGTAACCGCTTCATCCTAATTAGGGTCGCGGGGAGGCTGGTGCCCATCCCAGCCAACTCAGGGCGAGGGCAGAGTACACCCTGGACAGCTCGCCAGGCCATCGCAGGGCAGAAACACGCCGACGGCTTTGCAGCCTACTCTTGTCGAAAGTCAGCAATGGTTCTTTTACATGCCTCACACCATAGACAGTGACAGACATGGCCGGCCTTTGATAACCCAGTTAGCTGCACTGGGGAGGACAGTGACAACCTTGTGGAGAGTGGGACTCGAACCCCCAACCTTTGGATCAGCGATCCGGCACCTTAATACCACTAGACCACCACTGCCCATCCACTAGACCACCACTGCTATTTTAATCATTCAAATAAATAATAAAATTAAATTCTTCATATTTTTTCATAATTCATCGTGTCTTTAAGTTCTCCATGGTAGTTTTTATTCTCCCTATATTTCCCACCCATATTTTTATTACCTAGATCCTTATACTTTTCTTGTTCTTTTTAAACATTCTTCCTGTAACACTCACCACATGCTGTACTGTGTATGATTTTGTATGTGACAAATAAAAATTTGAATTTGCACCTTTAACTTGATCTCACCTTCAAGCTTTCGCAGATCAGGTGTTGCTGATTCAAACCTCCTGCAGGTGGAACCGATCGAGTTTGAACCTGATATCTCGAGTCTGATGATCTTTTTCCTAATGAGGTGTCTGGCGTCATCGTGCTGAGATCTGAAAAGCTTCCGAAGGTCTTAAGAATAAAGCATTTGTGGAGGCTGATGAGTTTCGCAGGGAAATTAAAGATATGTCTACGTTTCTTACCTTCTTCCGCTTAATCTGGGGTTGGGTCGCGGGGACAGCAGCCTAAGAAGTGAGGTCCAGAAAACCCTCTTCTCAGACACCTCCTCCAGATTTTAAATTGGACCATCGAGGCTTTCCCACACCAGCCAAAAGACAAAGTCTCTGCAGCGTGTTCTAGGTCAACCATGGGGTTTACTCCCGGTTGGACATGCCTGAAACGTCTCACTGGGGAGGCATTCATGGGGCATTCTAATCAGAACCTTGAGCCACCTCAACCCACTCATCTCACCACAGAGAAGCAGTGGTTCTACTCCAAGCTACTTTGGCACTATCTCTATGGGAGAGCCCCACCACCCTGCCAAGTATGAGTTGTATGTCTCTAAGCTGTTTACTATAAATAATTAAACTATGAAATGAAACATATATATTTACTATCTGTTCCAAACTCAGTAGGGTCAACCCAAGAGCCCCAAGGACAGACCAGTCAAATGCGTAGTACATATGTAAACCAGAAAAGAACCTCATACCAACCGTCTGAGGTGGTCCATTCATCTGTTCATTGTCTGAACCTCTTAATCCTAGTTAGGGCCGCGAGGAGGCTGGAACCCATTTTGCTCACTTATTTATTATGAAGCTTGTAAGACAACGATTGGTCATGTGACAGCGCAGAGGGAGCCACACCGCATCCTGAAGACGCTGCAACCTGACTCTTTACGAACTGCTGGAGGCAGCTTAACACACTCGGAGGGGAAGTGATATGCACCAATTTTCATACCAATGAGCTCACAGGTGCTCACTGATTGGCTGGTGATCACTGTGAGTGACAGTGAAGTGTATAGCATCCCTCAGTCAGTCAACGCCCGTGGACTCCTGGAAAACCTTTTTATAATAATCCATTTATTATTTATCGTGAGGATATACTGTAGACGTCTGTGTCAAAGAGCCATTACTATAGAAATGATGACGACCAATCAGATTTTAGATTTGTATAAAGGTCCTGAAGGAAGTCCAGTAAAGATATTGCAGGGATTTTTCGGTGTCCTCTGTGACCTGTACATTGATTTGCACTTTTTTTTTCTCCTCCCATCACTGATAAATTGTACGGATTTAACTGAGCAAAATCTATCCTGCAGAATGCGTTTAGGATGCCGGTAATATCAAAATGCAATATCGCGGATATCCGCTCGAGCAACGCCGAGCTTTATGATTCCATCAAAACCTTTGGGATGGCTTGAGTCATGAAAGCTTGGAAATATCTCACCTGCTCCCAGAATCCAATCTGGGGTGAAAAAAGCAACGGTGGTGACGACTTGAACACGAGATGGTGTCGGTTGGGAGAAACTAATGTTTAATGGCTGAGCTTTTTCTCAAAGGAGTCGAGTAAGAGGAGGAAGACCGACAGCGACGTATCATCCATTCATCAATCACTACAAACACATCTCGGCTGTCCTGGAGGACACCGCAATATCCTGCAGGAAGAAAGTGCAGAGCAAAAACTCTCGACATCCGGCACAAATGATTCGCCTTGCTCCACACCGCAGAGGCTGCTTAAAACATGCACTGAACACCAATGACGTGTACTCAGGAGTGGTGGGCGGGGCAGCGCATCCCTTATCAATCTTGAAAATTAAAAAAAAAATTAAAAATTGTTAATATTTCTCAGTTGGTATGAGTTACAAACCCTTTATCTGTCCATTCTTTCAAGTTCTGTAACCATTTAATCCTAATCAGTGTCACAGGTCAACTGGCACCCATCCCTGCCGACTCTGGGTGAGGGCAGAGTACACCCGTGACAGCGCACCAGGCCATCGCAGTGCAGGAACACGCTGACGGCTATGCGGTTCCTCTATGAAAGTCAGCAAGGGTACTTTTAAATGAACCTCTCACCATAGACAGTGAGAGACACGGCCGGCTTTTGATAACCCAGTTAGTGCACTGGGGGGGGACAGTGAAAGCCTGTAGAGGGTGGGGCTTGAACCCACAACCTTAGGATCAGTGATCCATCACCTTTTACCACCAGGCCACCACTGCCCACTGTGGATTTTTGCACTTCTGAATTGAATAAAGTTTGATTTGTATCCAATGTTGATCACCAGATGTTTTCAGGAGACAGATTTACACAAATCAAAATCAGGATGTTAGATCTTTAATGAGCAGCCAGACGTGAGAGCAGAGAGGAGAGATGTGAGAAAGAAACCTCGGGAGGAACCGGATTCACCAGGAAAACACAGTCGTGTCTCGGGCTGAGCTTTGAACTTTTCAGAAAATTGGTTATAAAATTCTGTTAAATTCCATTAATAAATTAAATGCAAAGGAAACCTTGAGTGTTTTCACCGGATGTTGAGCCTTGATGCCTCCACATCTAAAATATTTTAATATTTTTCATTAACTGGATGAGTGTTTTTTCGTGAGCAAAAATCCAAAGTCGTACTGCAGGTGTTTTTTTTTTTTTTTTTTTTACCATATATGGAAGGGTAGCGTCTTACCATGAGTGGGAATGTGGGGTTTCTGTGACTAGGATACACATTGTTTAATTAATTAAATGATCAACCATGTCACATGCTGGAGGGATGATGTGTCTCGACTGGTCTGGGAATGCCTCGGTGTCCCCCGGAAGAGCCGGAGGAAGTGGCTGGGCAGCGGGCCGTCTAGACCTCATTGCTTAGGCTGCTGCCTTCATGACTCGACCCCGGATTAAGCGGAAGAAGAAGATGATGATGACGACGACGATGATGATGATGATGATGATGATGATGATGATGATGATGATGATGATGATGATTAGCTAGGGCAGCATGGTGATGTCATGGTTAGCACATGCACCTCACAGTATGTAGGTTCCAGGTTCGATTCCCAGGCTCGGTGAGGGTATTTCTGTTTGGCGTTTTGTATGTTCGCCCCGTGGGTATCCTCTGGGTACTCCACTTTTATTCTGCAGTCCAAAGACATGCACATTAGGCTAATTAGCCCTTACAGATTGCCCCTAGGTGGGAGTGAGAATGTGTGTGGGGGGGAGGGGTGATGGAATGGTGAGCAGTTTGTGGTGTACCCCACCTTCACCCAACATGCTCTGAGATACCTTCCGCTGATCCTAATAGGATAAAGCAGTCCTGCAAAAGAATAAGTGCATAAATCTTTCAGTTTTCCATCTCAACCGACTCTGGGCAAAGGTAGGTGGCAGATTAATCCTTGCCAATCTATCACAAGGCCAACACACACAACCATTCACACTCACACATGGGGCAACCTGGAAAATCCACGGCCGGCCTTTGATAACTTAGTTTAGTGCACTAGGGGTACAGCAGTGATGAACTAGTGATAGTGGGGCTTGAACCCCCGGACCTTCGACTTACCACCGGCCACCACTGCCCCCAGCAGTGTCACAGTAGAGATGGCAATTCAGTAGAATTAGCAACTCTTCTAATAGAGATGCCAATCTCAATCTCCCCGAGGAGAGATGCCAACAGCAATCTGTACTACGACAACTGCAATTGCATCTCCCCTAGGAAAGATCGAAATCCTAACTCAATACAATCTCAGGGGATTTTATATATATATATATATATATATATATATATATATATATATATATATATATATATATATATATATATATATATATATATATATATATATATATATATATATATATATATAAAATGTGTGTGTGTGTGTGTGTGTGTGTGTGTGTGTGTGTGTGTGTGTGTGTGTGTGCGTGTGTGTGTGTGTGGTCTAATAACTGCCCATGTGTACTGGGAGCAAAATGGTAGATCAAACTTACCAATTTTATAGAAACTGCTACAGTAAAACTATGGGATGCTCTGAATGAATGGAGAGATGAGCCAGATTAGGACCGATCATAAAGTGATGACAAGGATTTTTCACCCGATTCTTCTGCTCACCCACTTCATAAATTTAAAGACGTTCCTGGCCATGAGCTTT
>CM045729.1:3615162-3622662 GCA_024760905.1 Plotosus lineatus | reverse complement strand
GTTACCAATACGGACCAAACTCTGGCTCTGGTGATACAGCGACCGAATAGCTTGTAGCAACGGGTCCGGAATGCCGTACTCTTGGAGCATGCCCCACATGATGGTTCAAGGGACATGGTCGAAAGCCCTCTCCAAATCCACAAAGTGGACAGATTGGGCAAACTCACATGCCCCCTCCAGAATCCCGTGGAGCGTATAGAGTTGGTCAAGAGTGCTATGGCCAGGATGAAAACCACATTGTTCCTCCTGAATCCGAGGTTGTTGAGGTGTTGGTGGGATTGAGGAGGTCCTCAAACTATTCCCTGCACCTCTCGACGACATCCCCAGTCAAGGTAAGCAGCTCCCAACCTCCAGTGTAAACATTGTTTGTGAAGAACTGCTTCCCCCTCCTGAGGCGTCGGATGGTGGTCCAGAACCTTTTTGAGGCCAACCGATAATCACTCTCTAGGCCCTCACCAAACTCCTCCCATGCCCGAGATTTTGCATCTGCGACAGCCTCGGCTGCAGCATGTTTGGTCTGCCGGTACCCGTTTGCTCCCTCGGGAGTCCCACAGGCTAATAAAACTTGATAGGCCTCCTTCTTCAACTGGACGGCCCCCTTCACCGCAGGTGTCCACCACTGGGTTCGGGGATTACCACCACGACAAGCACCGACGACCTTACGGCCACAGCTATGGGCGGCCGCCTCAGCAATGGAGGCACGAAACATGGCCCATTCGGATTCCATGTCCCCTGCCTCCTCCAGGACGTGGTTGTAGCTCTGATGGAGGTGGAAGTTAAAGGCCTCTCAGACAGGGGACTCCGCCAAATGTTCCCAGCAGACCCTGATTACATGCTTGGGCCTGCCAAGTCTGGAAGGCAACCTCCCCCACCACCGAAGCCAACTCACCACCAGTGATCGGTAGACAGCTCAGCTCCTCTCTTCACTCGAGTGTCCAGAACATATGGTCGCAAGTCCGATGACACGACTACAAAGTCAATCATTGAATTGCGACCTAGGGTGTCCTGGTGCCAAGTGCACTTATGGGCACACTTATGTTCGAACATGGTGTTCGTGATAGACAAACTGTGACGAGCACAGAAGTCCAACAATGAAACACCATTCGGATTCAGACTGGAGAGGCCGTACCTACCGATCACACTCTTCCAGGTCACACTATCGTTGCCCACATGGGCGTTGAAGTCTCCCAAGAAAACTAGTAAGTCTCCCGAGGGAGCATTCTCCAACACCCCCCAAAAGACTCCAAAAAGGGTGGGTACTCTGAACTGTCATTTGGTGCATAAGCACAAATAACAGTCAGGACCCATCCCCCCCCGCCCGAAGATGGAGGGAAGCTACCCTTTCGTCAACCGGGGAGAACCCCAACATTTGGGCACCGAGACAAGAATACCCACACTGGCTCACCGCCTCTCCCCATGAGCAACTCCAGAATAGAAGAAGGTCCAGCCTCTCTTGAGATGGATGGCTCCAGAGCCCAAGCTATGCATTGAGGTGAGCCTGACTATATCTCGTCGGTATCTCTCCACCTCACACACCAAATCAGGCTCCTTTCCCGCCAGAGAGGTGACATTCCATGTCCCGAGGGTCAGAGTAAGTAGCCGAGGATTGGTCCGACAGAACCCATGCCTTTGGCTGCCACCCAACTGACATTGCACCCGACCCCTAAAACTCCTTCCACAGGTGGTGGGTCCATGGGAGGGCGGACCCATGTCTCCTTTTCGGGCTAGGCCCAGCCATGCTCCATGGGCAAAAGCCCAACCACCAAGCGCTCGCCTTCGAGCCCCTCCCCCCAGGCCTGGCTCCAGGAGGGAACCCCAGTGACCCGCATCTGGGCAAGGGAGACTGCTTCAATCGTTTCCTCTGAGATGGCATAGGGGTCTTCTGAATCGCACTTTGTCTGGACCTTCACCCAGGACCTGTTTGCCTTGGGTGACCCTACCAGGGGCATTATGCCCCCGACAACATAGCTCCTAGGATCATTAGGTCACGCAAATGCCTCCACCATGATAAGGTGGCGATTCAGGGAGGGGATGCCCAGTGCAGTGCTTCGCAATTATTTTCTATGATGCCCCCTATAGGACAAAAAAAAACCCAACATTTCATGCTTTCCTCAGTGCCTGGCGCGTAACTTTAAATAGTGTTTACTGCACTTCATATTGTTTGCTTGGTGCTTTTTCTATACACCAGAGCGCCACTGCCGCCTACTGTAGAGGATGTGTAATTACACTATGGCAAAAAAGCATGTTCCCAAGGTCATACAAGCCCCCCTAGCATTACATCACGCTCCGCAATAGGGGCACACCCCACTATTTGAGAAGCACTGGCCTTGTGGCGGTTCACCATGAGCCTTTCCTTGCTGCCATTCGTAGCATGCACACGCACAGTATCTCCTCCTTCTCCTGCTTCTCTGTTACACACCACCTCATGTCTGCCCAAATGACATCTTCACGCCCATGGGATATCGTCTCCACAGTCCATGATCAGGTGGTTTAGATGACTTATTGTTTATTCTGGTTTTATTATTATTTATTATTTATTATTATTAATTTTAATGTACATGTATTGATAATAATAATAATAATAATAATAATAATAATAATAATAATAATAATAATATGAAATATTATTGTTTTATTTATTGTTTTTACTTCTTTATCTTTAATATAATATGTGAAATATACTTGTTTCTGTCGGTTATATGAGTTTGGTCGGGATTTGGAACAGATTAATTGGTTTTCTATCATTTCCGATGGGGATTTTTGTTTAATTTAATGAACATTTCAACTTATAAGCTCGCCCTCTGAAAGGATTAATTTCGTAAGGTACCATTGTATATGTGTGTGTGTGTGTGTGTGTGTGTGTGTGTGTGTGTGTGTGTGTGTGTGTGTGTGTGTGTGTGTGTGTATTTCACTGTTATAATCTAGAATTAAATATATTATTCATTGTAGATTTATTTATATATTTATTTTTTTATTAACCATATGTTTCTACAGACAGACCTCAGGTATGATCCGTCACTTATTGTTTCGTCCTCGCCGGTAGAAAATGAGCCAAATTCTGCAGCAGAGCTCCTGATGATGCCCATGAATTTAAAAAGTGCAGTGTGTTGATTTTTCAGATTGTGGAAAAGTAGCTGGAAGAAAACCGGCCAACATGAAGAAGGTGTTTTGAGAGCTCGTACATCATTTCCCTTTCTCCTAAATTATAGATCCACATGCAGTCAGCTCGTTCCAGAGATTTCTCCAGAGTGCAATGATGAAGAGAGAGCACGGCTTACGCTCGGCTCCTGCAAACTTTCTCATGTCAGAACCTGAAAAGAAACACAGAAATATACCAGCACCGGCTGTGTGCACAATAATCCACAGCAAACACACTGAAAGTTCCGAGCTGGCACTTTCTCCCTAAAACCGGGTCAAGAAACCAAGAGGGTCCTGAACAGGGCCACGGTGTGAACCCAAAATGCTCTTGTTAATTTCTTACACTGTCTGGACGAGTAAACAGGATGTGATGTAAAGACAAAGCTCCTGATATACTGCGCACTGTACAGTGTGTCATGGATAAGATGCTAACAGTACATGCGTCCAATTAAAACGTCAGACCTCTGAATCCTGGGCTGGGTCAATATTTCAGTTAAGAACTTTAGAAATTTCCCAAGAAAGAATAAAACACTCACCTGCTCATCTGGACAATTCTATGTGCAGACACTCCGCCCAGAAAAAAGGGTGCATTTGGCCACCAGTTGTCTTAAGAGGCATGTGCATTAGCTGGCTTGATATCTATACAGCTTATAACATTAGTGCCCTGTGATGGCCTGGTGAGCCGTCCAGGGTGTTCTCTGCCCTCACCCAGAGCCAGCTGAGATGGATGCCGCCTCTCCACAACCCTAAGTAGGATTAAGCAGCTCAGAAAATGAATGAATGAATTATAGCATTAGCTTTAGATCCTTTGATGTGGAAGTGGCATTGTGGTGTCGGGGTTAGCGCGTCCACCTCACAGCAAGGAGGTCTTGGGTTCGAGGGCGTTGAGACACTCAAGGTCACCCAGGACAGAGAAGGCCAAGTCTTCACTAATCAACATCATCTGATATTCTCGTACTTCATGGAGGTTTCCAGAAAGATCTTCAGTGGAAACGTGATCTTGGCACTTTACACCATGCACGCTACTTTTACATGTGAGTTTTTGAGCCTCGCGAGGACCTCCGAAGGGAGGAGTTTAACACCCAGCACTCACTTCAGTCTTGCATGCAAATGACTGGTGCACTTTTATACCATGGGCGGTGGATCTGATCCAGGACATGAAGTACTTCAAATCATCAAGAACCTGGAGAGCATTTCTTTTGCTTGTCAGCAGTTGAAGGGCAGAAGAGTCTGAAGCATCTCCAGCTGTCCTTGCTTTTATTTTCTGGTTATTGATGGTAAGACCAATGAAAAGCATTCCGACTCTACAGGGGACAGCGATCTCCGTGCCTCAGAGAAGTCGTTTCAGAGAAGATCCTTCAAATATCAGAGCGAACTGATACTATTGATGGAGATAAACAGAGTTTCACAAAATGTTCATTCATTCATTTTCTGAACCGCTTAATCCTGGTTAGGGTCACGGGAAGGCTGACGCCCATCTCAGTCAACACCGTGCAAGGGCAGAGTACATCATGGACAGGTTGCAAGGCCAGTGTAGAGCTGACATCCCCACCCACACACCTAGGGGCAATTTGCAGCAGCCAGTTAATGTACTCTACATGTCTTTGGATTGTGGCAGGAAACTAGAGTTCCTGGAGGAAACCCACACAAGCATGAGGAGAACATGCAAACTCCACAGAGAGAAAACAAACACAGCTGCCTGTGAGGTGGACTTGCTAACCGCTACGCCACTGCTCCACTCCAAAACGTTCACCGTAAGGAAACGATGAAGATGAATTTCCTCCGGTTACGCCTGTTTCCTCTTACAGCCCGGGTGCAATGTTCTAGCAAGACGACGCTGTTCAGGGTGTACCTCACCGTCACAGATTGGCTGAGATAAGCTCTTCAAACAACAACACCTCCTCCCCCCCTTCCCGGGGACCCTAGTTCAGTTAAGCAGCTCAGAGAAAAAAAAAAAAAAAAAACTAATGGAAGAATATTTTATTCTTGCTGTAAACTCTCAATGAACTTTTAACAGTGGCAGAGATGAGGCCAGGGGGTTCAAGTCCCAACCTCAAAGGGTCGTCACTGCCCCCAGCCCCCTCCAGCACAGTAAGTGGGTTATCAAAGGTCGGCCGTGTCTCTCACTGTCTATGGCGGGAGGTTCATGTAAAAGAACCATCGCTGACTTTCGTAAAGAGGAGTTCCACAACCGTCAGCATGTTTCTGCCCTGCGGTGTCCCGGCGAGCCCTTCAGGGTGTACTCTACCCTCACTCAGAGTCAGCTGAGATGGGAGCCAACCTCCTCATGACCCTAAATAGGATTAAGCAGATCAGAAAATGAATGAATGGGAAACACGCAGGCGAGTTACCTAGGCAACCAGAGCCGGCTTCAGGGATACGATTTGCTGGTCAGCCATCACTTCCTGTGTTCATAGCCTTTTACTTTGTTTAAGTGGCCTTTGAATTCCCTCAGCTCAGGGTCATGATCCAGCAGAAAACAGGAGAATAATCGATGTGTTCTCTCAACGGTCAGAAGGCTTGTTCTACACCGAAGCTCTGACGCCTGTCCGTGGCCAAAGTGTTTCACAGATCTTCACAACATTTCTGACTCTCGGTAAAAAAAGAGTTAATCTTCCCGACACAGTAAACACTGAGCGATTCGGGTGTAAATCGTGACCGCGTTGACGTCGTGGTTTGATCCCGGCCTGCCGCTAAAAATGATTTTGGTTAGTTCTTCGCGCAGACTGCAATTTTATCTGACACACGGCGCAATCTACGTCCATCTTTTTTGCCATGCAATCAGCTCCCAAACAAACAGCTCATTATCTTCAGCAGCGCCGTCTCTGCATCTCCGGCACGGCGGCTCGGCGCGATCTCTGATCTGTGCGTTGCTCCTACGCCTCCTCCTCCTCATGCAGCTGTAATTGGCAGGACTGTTGATAACAGCCTTGAATTCCTCTAACTCCAGTTTGATGCCCATCTGCTGCTTCCGGCGTCGTTCTGATAAAAGGACAATATGTTCTGTTATAATTGGAACTTTTCTTTAAGTCGGAGAAGCGCCTCGGCTCGTGCGCAGGTAAGCCGCGTCACCGGAAGCGCGGAAGCGTTCGAGGAGATGTTTAATCACGATTTAGAACCATATCCATGAAACTAATGGGACAGAAAAGGTGTTCAATCACGGGAAATAACTTGCGATGTGCGGTTTTATGTAGCGCTACCAGGCTAATTTTCACTAAGGCAATTTACTCGAGGACACTTGATGTGATTTCTCTCTATAATTCAGCACCATATGGTCTTGATTTAACAATCATCCTGTATAAGCACTGCAGCACGGCGGGAGATCACTTAAGAAACAGTCCGCGCTCGCAATGTGGAATAAACACGTCTACCCCGGCTTCGGAGTTTGCTTCCCTAGAGATCCGCTCCTGCCTTGAATTCCCTCTCAGTTTTACCACATCAGGTGTGATTACGATTCCATGTGTGTCTTTTACCTCCGTCGCCCAGGTTACTTTCCTCCTGCAGTTTGTGGGTTTGTTTATCTGCCAAAACTTACCTCCAACTGAAATTTCATGAAATGTATACTCGAGGCGGAGCTTTTGTACACGGACGACTCCGGATCAAATTCCGTCTTTAGGAATTTCTTTTAAAGATTCAATTACTTTCTGAACCGCTTAATCCTAATTAGGGACATGGAGGGGCTGGAACCCATCTCAGCCAACACCCTGGACAGCTCGCCAGGCCATCGCTGAACCAAGACTCACACAACCATCCATACTCACAGTCACACCTGGGGTGATTTGGAACAGCCAATGAACCTACTGTGCATGTTTTTGGAGTGTGGGAGGAAACCGGAGACCCCAGAGGAACCCCACACAAGCATGGGGAGAACATGCAAACTCCACACAGAGACACCCAGGCTGGGAATCGAACCCAGAACCTTCTTGCTGTGAGAAGAATGTGCTGACTCCAACATTTTTTTTTTTTTTTTTTGGAAGTGTATTACATTAGTTCCGGCAGGGATGCTGTCATCATGCTTTTTTTTTTTTTTTTCACCTTGGTGGAGGTATGCACTCTCTGAGTCACCATACTTTGAGTAAAAAAAACTAAATAATAAGACTCTACAGGAATTGGTTGGCAGGGGGTGTAGTGATCTGTATGTACGTCTCTCTGCCAGAAGGTCCTGGGTTTGAGTCCCGTGCTCGGATCAGGCGTTTCTGTGCATTTCCTCCAAGTTCTCTGGTTCCACCAACAGTCCAAAACATGCACATTATGCTAATTGGCTGTGCCAAATTGCCCCTAGATGTAAGAGTGACTGTGAACGGTTGTGTGTATGTGCTGGCCCGATGATGAACAACAAAGCTGTTCAGGATGTACTGCATC
>CM045729.1:3602662-3610162 GCA_024760905.1 Plotosus lineatus | reverse complement strand
AGGGACAGAAACACGCTGACGACTTTGCAGCTCCTCTTTACGAAAGTCAGCAATGGTTCTTTTACATCAACCTCTCACCATAGACAGTGACAGACATGACCCGCCTTTGATAACCCAGTCAGCCGCACTTGGGGACAGAGACAACCTTGTGGAGAGTGGGACTCGATCCACCAATCTTTGGATCAGCGATCCAACGCCCTATACCACTAGACCACCACTGCCCCTTTATTATTAATAAATATCACAGTATTTTTTTTTTCTGAATCATTACTACATTTTAGTACATTAATACTGTATAAATGAGTAAGACTGTCTATAGAATGTGTTTAAGAAGCATATTTTAGCGCCTGTAATAGATCCATAGTATTTTACTTCCGGTTGCTCATTGGCGCATGTGACGTGATACATGGCGTTTTACTTCCAGGTACAGCACTCACGGTTTATCTTTATTCACAAACAGGGACGGAACCGATCCCATGAATAACGACTGCCGACTCTATACACACATATATATATATATATATATATATATATATATATATATATATATATATATATATATATATATATATATATATATATATATATATATATATGTGTGTGTGTAAATAAATAATGCAGCCGTGAGGGGGGCACAATCCAGTCTTCATCCTTACGCCGGTTCCAACCAAGCCGGGATAAAAGCAGAGGGTTGCGACAGGAAGGGCATCCGGAGTAAAACTTGTGCCAAAATTCAGATGCGAATGAACAAAACGATTTTCACACCGGATCCGTGCAGAGCCAGGTTAACAACAACCACCATCAGTGCTGTTAACCAACAAGGTGCTGGTGGAAATTGGACTACTTTGGGTCGAAGAAGGAGAGGTGGGAGGCGTGTCCACAAGTGGACAGAGAAGAGAAAAGCATGAGTCTAGGACTGAAAGTAGGGACTTTGAATGTTGGAACTATGACAGGAAAAGGTAGAGATCTGGCTGACATGATGCAGAGGAGGAAGGTGGACATACTGTGTGTTCAGGAGACCAGGTGGAAAGGTAGCAAGGCTAGAAGTTTAGGAGCAGGGTTTAAACTGTTTTATCACGGTGTGGATGGGAAGAGAAATGGAGTAGGAGTCATCTTGAAGGAGGAGTTTGTCAGGAATGTTCTAGAAGTGAAAAGAGTGTCAGACAGAGTGACGAGTCTCAAGTTAGAAATTGAAGGTGTGATGGTCAACGTTGTTGGTGCTTATGCCCCACAGACAGGATGTGAGCGAGAAGAGAAGGAAAGATTCTGGAGTGAGTTAGATGAAGTGATGCAGAGTACCCCCAGAGGTGAAAGAGTGGTCATTGGTGCAGACTTCAATGGACATGTTGGTGCAGGAAACAGGGGACGAGGAAGTGATGGGAAGGTTTGGTATCCAGGACAGGAACGCAGAAGGACAGATGTTGATCGATTTTGCAAAAAGAATGGAAATGGCTGTGGTGAATACTTTCTTCCAGAAGAAACAGAAGCATAGGGTGACTTATAAATGCGGAGGTAGGAGCACACAGGTAGACTACAGCTTGTGTAGGCGATGTAATTTGAAGGATATCAGTGACTGCAAATTAGTAGCAGGTGAGAGTGTTGCCAAACAGCATAGGATGGTGGTGTGCAGGATGACGCTGATGAATAGGAAGGTGAAGAACGCAAAAGCAGAGCAGAAGACAAAGTGGTGGAAGCTGAAAAAGGAATCGTTCCGAGTTGTCTTCAAGGAGGACTTGAAACAGGCTTTGAGTGGTCAGGAAGTGCTACCAGATGACTGGACAACTACAGCTGATGTGACCAGGTAGACAAGTAGGATAGTACTTGGTTTGTCCTTTGGAAGGAAAGTAGATAAGGAGACCTGGTGGTGGAACATGCATGAGTGTGTAGAAAGGAAGAGGTTAGCTTAAAAGAAGTGGAGCATAGAGAGGACCGAAGAGCGTAAACAGGAGTACAGGGAGACACAGTGTAAGGCGAAGGTAGTGGTAGCAAAGGCCAAACAGAGGGCATATGATGACTTGTATGATGGGTTGGGCAGTAAGAAGGGAGAAAATGATTTATACAGGTTGGCACAGCATAGAAATAGAGATGGAAAGGATGTGCAGAAAGTTAAAGTGATTAAGGACAGAGTGGGAAATGTCTGGACTAATGACATAAGTGTGCTGGGAAGATGGAAAGAGTACTTTGAAGAGCTGATGAATGAGGAAAATTAGAGAGAAAAAATAATAGAAGAGGTGACTGTCGAGGACCAGGAAGAAGCAAAGTTTAGTTATAGTGAAGTGAGGAAGGCATTGAAGAGGATGAAGAATGGAAAGGCAGTTGGTTCTGATGACATACCGGTGGAGGTATGGAAGTGTCTAGGAGAGGTAGCAGTAGATTTTCTGACAAGAACATTCAAAACGGTCTTGGAGAGTGAGAGGATGCCAACGGAATCGGGGAAAAGTGTGCTGGTGCCCATTTTAAAGAACAAAGGAGATTTGCAGAGTTGTGGCAACTACAGAGGGATAAAGTTGATGAGCCATACAATGAAGTTATGGCAAAGAATAGTGGAAGCTAGACTAAGGGCAGAGGTCAGCATTTGTGAACAACAGTTTGGTTTCATACCAAGAAAGAGCACCACAGATGCAGTGTTTGCTTTGAGGATGTTAAAGTCAGATGGAGCTGCATTGTGCCTTTGTGGATCTGGAGAATGCATATGACAGGGTGTCAAGAGAGGGACTGTGGTATTGCATGAGGAAGTCTGGAGTGACAGAGAAGTACAGTGGTAACTCACCTTACGATAGTCCCAGCAAACGAAAATCCAGGTGATGAAAAACATTTTCCAAAATTTTTTGCCTCTGTATGAGAAACAAGGTCTCCTTACGAAAAGCACCAAAAGCGCCATTCAAACCTTCATACAATGCATTTGTTTCTCTCCCATTGTCTATCTCCCAACATCCCGCCCCGCTGGCCTCCCATTGGCAGGAGTGATGACGCAGCTCCCTTGAGCAACAGCTTGTTTCATGAGTTTTTCGAGTGTGCTCATTGCAAGTTTATTTTTTGGCTCAGGCTTTTAAACTTGCAGAAACATTTGTAAGATTATAACTCTGCTCAGAAGACGTGGTCAATTCAAAAAAAAAAATTCAAGCACTGCACGAGTTCCTCTCCTATTAACTATCTCCCAACATCCCGCCCCACTGGTCTCCCATTGGCTAGGACGGATGACGCAACTCCCTTGAGCAGCAGCTGGTTTCATGAGTTTTTTGAGTGTGCTCATTGAAACTTTTTTTTTTTTTTTTTGGCTCAGGCTTTTAACCGTGCGCGCGCGCACTTGTGTGATTTCCGGTGTGAGTGAAAAGAAGAAGCGGGCTCGTGGCATGCAGTTGAGTGATATCGCAAAGGAATATTGCATGACCCGTCTACCTTCAGTGTCATATTGAAGCAGAAAGAGGCCTTAAACGGTATGCTTTTATAGTTTTTAACGGGTTTAGGAGTAGTATTGGGAGTCTTGGAACGAATCACTCATTTTGCATGTAAAATGCGGTTCAACTTACAAAAAAATCAAGGTTACGAAACCATTTCCGGTTCAGATTAATTTCGTAAGCTGAGGTACCACTGTATGTTATGTGCATGTATGAGAGATGTAACACAGTGGTGAGGTGTGTTGTTGGTGTGACAGAAGAGTTCAAGGTGGAGGTGGGACTGCATCAAGGGTCAGCTCTGAGTCCCTTCTTGTTTGCTATGGTGATGGACAGGCTGACAGACGAGGTGAGACAAGATTCCCCATGGACTATGATGTTTGCAGATGACATTGTGATCTGTACTGAGAGTGCAGGAAAAGCTAGAGAGGTGGAGGTATGCCCTGGAAAGGAGAGGAATGAAGGTTAGCCTCAGTATGACAAAGATTATAACTCTGCTAAGAAGACATGGTCAACACACGCGTGCACACACACACACTCACACACACACACACACACACACACACACACACACACACACACACACACACACACACACACACACACACACACACACACACACACGCGCGTGCGCATTAAGTAGCGAGGGATCACTGTCTATCTGTTCACATATTCTCTGGTATGAGGTAGAGTTTTTCACTATGAGGTGCTAAAATGTTATGATGTTCAAGACCTGCTCTACACATGAATATCGCAATGTGCAGGAAGATGGTCTGAAGGATGGTTATTCAGTCAGTCTGAGAGGTGATGGTGGTGGTGGTTACACGTTTAACAGTTTCTGGGTAAAATATGTTCTTGAGTCTGTTCATTTTTGTTTTTGTTTTCTGTACTTTTTCCAGAAGGGAGAGGAAAGAGATCAGAAAAGGGCGTGTCCATAGTGTGTGGGGTCCCTGATTATTGCATTGGTTCTACTATGAAGTCTGTCAGTGTAAATGTCCCTGATGGGGGTGGTGTAGTTCCAGTCATCCGCTCTGCCGTCCTCACCACCCGCTGCAAGGCCGTTCAGCTGCTAAACCATACTGTACAGCAGTACATCAGGAGGCTCTCAATGACAGAGCAGTTAAGTTTTGTCAGTAGGGGTCGAGGTAGACGAGCTTGTCGGAGCCTACTGAGGAAGTGCATTGTTTGCTTTGCTTTCCTCACCTGTGGGGAGATCTTCATGGTCCAGCTGAAGTCAGCAAAGATGTGGACTCCAAGAAATTTGAGGCACTCCACCCTTTCTACGTCCCCTCCGTCAATGCAGGGGGCAGAGTGCTCAGTTTGTTTCAATCTCCCAAAGTCAATTATCATCTCCTAGGTTTCAGTTGTTTAGTTTTAGATTATTACTGTTGCACCATCGCCACAGATTCTGGACCTCCTTCCTGTAGGCTGACTTGTTGTTGTGTTATTAAACGTATGACAGTGGTGTCATCGGTGAATTTGATGATGGTGCTGCTGGTGTGAGTGAGGGAACAATCTTGTTTGAAGACAGGTACATCCACCGAAAAAAATGAAAGTCATCATAAATGGATGGTTTTAGGTTCTATTTGTTGGGTTTACCATTAAAATCACCAGTCCAAATTTCATGCAATTATCTTGAACGGTTTCCAACATAGAACCTGTCCGAGATAGACCCCTGCTTCAAATCAAACCCCTGGCTTGGACATCATTTGGAACACTTTTGGGGAGACTATGAAACAAGAATTATTACTTTCTACTAACAATTAATGCCATTCCTCAGTAATTTCTATAACTTACTTCTGCATTGTGGAGTTTCAGGCCTCTCGGGTAATCGGCTTTGTAGTAAAAGCCATTTCAAAATGCATTTCTTTTGTTTTTCAAATTATGGTAGCACCAGATTGGCAAAGATGGCATTTTTAGAAACTCCTATTTTCAAAATTAGACACCTGGAAAGCCCCATTATGCTATTTTTCAAGATAATGAGATAGACTAAACCAAAATAATGTTTTATGGAAGCCAGTTTTTCTCACTTTTGAAGTTATTGTCCCTCAAAATGCTTTAAACTGCAATTTGTGTTGTGGGGGAAAAAATGACCAAAAATGACAAAAAATTACCAATCTGAAAATTCATTTAAATAATAAAAAAAAAAACAACAACAACAACAACGACAAGTCAATACCTTGATACTGTTGTTTCCGAAGGGAAAATATCTGTTTAATTCATTGGAAGCATCGGTTTTGGGCTACCATGTATTGGGTTTAAAGGGTGTCATACAAGTGAAATTTGACAAAAATGCTGAATATAGTCAATTTTTAAAAATCCATTAAAATTCAACCAACCAAGGGAACAACCTGAAACTTTAGAAACAAAGATTATTTGGTTGCAAGGGCTGCATTGCTGGTTGGAGTCTAACTATTTTCAGCCATCAGGTTTAGCTGTGTCACAATTCCAGAATGTATCATGCGTCAGTGCCGGTACCTACTAAAAACACACCCTTGTGGTGTTCCTATGTTCAGAAGGACACTGGAAGAAATGTGTTGTCCTATCCTGATATTCTGAGGTCTGTTGCTGAGAAAGTCCACGATCCGGGAGTACAGTGAGCTCCCTTTGCCCAGATTACCCAATTTCTGAACCGGTTTATGTGGTTGGACTGTTCAAAGCAGAGCTGAAGTTTACATCAACAGCATCCTCACATAACAGTTGCTGCTGTCCACGTGTTTGTGTCCTTGGTGCCAGCGAGTGTCTTGATCCTCTTCTGCATATTCCTGGTGTTGTTTTCTTCAAAGTTCTCCTCGATGGGTTGTTTATATCTGTGCTTTGTTTTTCTGATACCATTTCACAGGGCCTGGCGTGTCTCCATGTAAGTCTGCTGGTCTCCTTACTTCAAGGCATCATCTCGTGCTCTAAGCGGGGTCTGAACCTTACCATTAAACCATGGCTTCTGGTTCGGGACACTTTAACAGTCCTTGTTGTGGTCACATTCTCTGTGCTGTGGTTTATACAGGAGATCAGAGCTGATGTTTAATACTCCAGGTCAGTCTCCTCTGTGATCATTTCCCATAATGTAGAGTCAAAACAATCACTGCACAAGGCATTCTCAGAGCGTGAACAAATACACGCAGAAGAATAGAGGCTAATCGGCCAGGAAAAGCCACTTCCCCAGCAGAGCTCATAAATTAAAATTTTGCTTGTTGGATGGGGCAGATTTTTTTGGTGGATCAAAGCTCGTATCATGGAAAATTCATTATAAAAGACACTCATAAGTCAAGGTACCGCTGTCCTCATTTTTAATCTCACAGTGAAAAGCAGTCCTGCCAGTCTTTAAATAGAAATGTAAAAAGGCAGAAGAAAGACAAACATATTAGATGAGGATGTCCCTGCATGCCCTGCCAAACTCAAGGGTTCTTATTGACAGAACACTTAACCTTAAACATAACCCTATACACTTCCCACAAAACATGGCACCATGCCTTACTCTCCATCTCCTCGACAACACTCTGTGCCACTTCAGCTAATTAAAGGGCAATAAAATTGCTTAGAGTGTGAGATTTTGAGTGACTAAACAGAGAGAGGTGCATTTCTTTCACCCTTTTCTCCACACTTCATGCTTTCTTGGAAAACTTATTTCAAAAAACAGAAACATGATGCTCGGACGGTTGCACCGTGGTCTCTTTACATCAGGAGCCATGAACAAAAATCCTCGAAAAGATGCGGCTGTGTGGTACGAATCTTCCCTCTTATGTGATGGAGAATGTTGTTGTAGAACCTCATCCTGCAGTTTTAAACATGTTCAAGTTTTTCTCAACATCTGGTCCGTTTCCAAGATGTGGTGTTCGAAGTTCTACAATGTGTTGTAGCTGTGGTACAATAAACATACAAATTTTATACGTACGCTTTTTGGACCCGTCGATGCACTCAATCATTCGCTTTTCTGTGACTTCTCTATATTAAACCCATAGAACGTCACTATACTCCAACGTGTATCGTAAAACATTACGCACAGTAACTGAATGTCACAAGAATATCGGACCAGGATTTTTTTTTTTTTTCCTGAAGCCTATTGTAACACTTCCGAAAGCACATCGTACGATTTGATGTCTGATTA
>CM045729.1:3527662-3597662 GCA_024760905.1 Plotosus lineatus | reverse complement strand
CTGTCCTCATTAAAATATGAAAACCGAAAATGTTTGGGTGGTTTTAATTATAGCAGACACTGTTTTTTTTTTTTTCAACTGTGTGACTTTGACAAAGATCAGATCATATTTGATGGTAATTTTATGCAGAAATGTGAGAAATTCCAAAAGGTTCAGATACTTTTTCAGACCACTGTAGAGAGCTGGCTGACATGATGCAGAGGAGGAAGGTGGACATACTGTGTGTTCAGGAGACCAGGTGGAAAGGTAGCAAGGCGAGAAGCTTAGGAGCAGGGTTTAAGCTGTTCTATCATGGTGTGGAAATAGAGTAGGAGTCATCTTGAAGGAGGGGTGTGTCAGGAATATATATAATAAAAATAAAAGGACAGGACAAAGACTTTCTATTGAAACTCCGTTTATCACTACAGATCTGTTTCGAGGGCTGGTGAAACCATCTTCTCTCTTCAGGGGATTACAGAGGAATCCTTTCAGAAGAATCCTTTCAATCCCTGTACAGATGTAAGGTGTAAGGCTATAATGCATCTGAATGCTAATAAACTGTTATCAATTGTGATGTTAATTGGCTGTTAGTATTGGGTGTACCCCGCCTTCACCCGGAGTCAGCTGAGATAGACTTTAGTCTCCTTGATGCCCTGTTAAGATGAACCAGTTCAGCAAATGAATAAGGGCATAGTATGAAGAACTGATACTGCAGACTCCTCCCATTAATAGTATGCAATGTAAATATCACCAGCACAGTTTCACCAATCAGAGACCAGAATTAAGCACCACTGTGTTATAATGCTAATTAGATGGCAGCACATCATTGCTACACCAGACTTGTTTAGTTGCATAATTAAAGTTGGTATTTTATTGTCAAGTGTAGTATAAAGCCAGAGAAACAGTTTTTCTTTATATATATATATATATATATATATATATATATATATATATATATATATATATATATTAATCAGGCTGATTCAATATAGGGTCGGGTCCACCCCTTATTGACCCCCATGTGTACCTGTCCAGAGGAGTGTGACCATAATGATGATATAATGCTAAATGAAATGTTAAGCAGAACAGGAGGTCGACATGGAGCTGCAGCAGGGAGAAAGAGTGGGCGTCGGCTTGATATATGACCGAGATTGCACAACACGAGGAGCGAAAGCGAGAGAAATTTTAAAGGATGGTGTACAGGGTAGCACACTCTGCCAAGAAAAACACACTTCTTTCTCTGTTGAATTTAAAGTCAGTGGAATTTGCCGGAGGGTGTGCTGTCAGTCTGAGCACACACACACACACACACACACACACACACACACACACACACACACACACACACACACGTGAAGAGCAGGGTGCTGGACAAGCAGGGGAAGTTACCGAGTGGGTGTGTGGAGTCGAACGATGGCCTGCTCCGATGCTGGCACTTCCTAAAGGTGCTGATGAAAACAGCGTGGAGGAGACAGTGAGTAATTACTCACCTGACACTGTTATCTATTACACCGCCGTCCTACACTTATTTACATTTAGACAAGCCTCATCTGCTCTCTCTCTCTCTCTCTCTCTCTCTCTCTCTCTCTCTCTCTCTCTCTCTCTCTCTCTCTCCCCCCTTCCCTCCTCTCCCCCGGTCCCTCAAGGGCATGTTTAAAAACCAGTAAGTTTACTTCCAAGAACAAGAAGACTTTCTAACATTGAAATTCGAAGGCTGCTGTGACTTTCTGCTCACAATTCCACACTACATCCTCTCGCATCGGCCTGGGAATGAACGCCCCTGGGACCGACTGATTCCGGACCGACCAGTTCCTGGTTGGCCAGAAGGCGTTCATTACGTTGCACAGGTTTATAACATTACTGCTCTGCTCGTGAAGGAACATTATTGTTTCCATGGTAGCGAATCATATGCCAAATCAAATGTGCGAATCAGATGATTCGCTGTGGCGACTCCCGAGAAAGGGAAAAAAGGTGAAAGGAAAAGAAGAAGAAGAAGAAGAAGAAGAAGATATACGCTGTGCTAGTGTATAAGAAAGTCAACGGAATTTCCTGACCAGTCAGAGTACAGACGAGGACAGCACTGGAACTCTATTCCAGAGTTTATGAGAAATCTATCTCTCTCTCTTTCTGTCTCATTCTCTCTCTGTCTGTGTCTGCCTCATTGTGTTTCGGTGTCTCATTTGTTCTCATCTCACCATTTTATTCTCCTCTTTCTTTCTTTCTCTGCCTTTTGATCACTCCCTTTATCTCACTCTATATCTCTCACACTCGCTGTCTCACTCAGTTTTATTCATTCATTCATTCATTTTCTAATCATAACCAGGTTTGCAGGGAGGCTGGCCCCCATCTCAGCCAGCTCCGAGCAAGGGCAAGGGAGAGCTGTCCAGGGTGTCCACAAACACAATCACTCACACCTGGGAAGGCTTGGGACAGCCAATTAACCTACCATGCATGTTTTTGGACTGTGGGAGGAAATCGGAGTACCCGGAGGAAACCCAAACAAACACGAGGAGACGCCCAGGCTGGGAATCAAACCCAGAACCTTCTTGCTGTGCAACGGACATGCGAACCACTACACCACCGTGCAAGAAAATGTACACAACATTAATTTTCAATTAAGATAAATTTTCAAGCTGTCACTGAGGCCAAATCTTGGACATGGGAGGAGTTCGGTGAGGGCCTGGAGGGCGATTAACAGTTGGTGCCTAAAAGGTTCTGGGCCACCATTCGACTCTTCAGGAGGGGGAAGCAGTTCTCCACAAATACTGTTTACAGTGGAAATGTGGAGCTACTCATCTCGACCGGGGATGTTGTCAGAAGGTGGAAGGAATACTTCAAGGACCTTCTCAATCCCACCAACGCGTCCTCCATGGAGGAGCAAGACCCTGGGGATTTGGGTGAGGTTACACCCATCACTGGAACTGGGGTCACTGAGGTACTCCAAAGTTCCTCCGTGGTCAGGCTCAGGGGTGGATGATGAGCGAGAGATTTCTTTTCGGCCTTTTCCCTTTATCAGGGGTTGCCACAGCGAATGATTTGCATGTTGGGTTTGACATATGTTTTTACGTCGGATGCTCTTCCCGATGATGATATCCACCCTGAATAGGTCAGGGCTCTGGGTGCTATAGGACTGTCTCAGTTGACACATCTCTGCAATATTGTGTGGTCATTGGGGGCCATACCTCTGGATTGACAAACCGAGGTGGGAGTCCCTCTTTTTAAAAAGGACAGGAGGGTATGTTCCAATTATCATGGAATCACACTCCTTGGCCTACCCGGGAAAGTCTATGCAGGGGAACTAGAGAGGAGGATCCAACCGATAGTCAAACCTTGGATTCAAGAGGAACAATGTGGTTTTTATTCTGGCTGCAGCTCGCTTGACCAACTCTATACACGCTACAGAATCCTGGAGGGGTCAATGGGCGTTTACCCAATCTGTCCACATGTGTTTGAGGGATTTGCAAAAGGCTTTCAACAGTATCCCTCAGGTTATCGTGAGGGGTGGTGCTCCGGGAGCACAGCATTCTGGACCAGTTGCTACAGGCCATTTGGTTGCTGTATCACAGGAGCCAGAGTTTGGTCCATATTGGGAACAACAGGTTGAATTTGTTTTTGGTGAGGGTTGGAGTCCACCTGTCCTTTGTCACCGATTCTGTTCATAGCTTTTATGGACAGAATTTCTATGCGCAACCGAAGCGTTGAAGGGTTCTGGTATGGTGGCCATCGGACCTTGTCTCTGAATTTTGTGGATGACATTGTTCTTTAGGCTTCATCAATCCGAGACCTCGAACTTTCATTGGACTGATTTGCAGTTGAGCGTGAAGCAGCCGTGATGAGAATCAGTACCTCTACATCCGAGGCCATGGTTCTCGGTTTGAAAAGGGTGGAATGCACCCCTCCAGGACTGGAATGAGGTCCTGCCCCAAGTGGAGAAGTTCAAATGTCTCAGGGTCTTGTTCATGAGTGAAGGAAGGATGGAGCAGGAGATCAACAGGTAGATTGCTGTGACGTCTGTTGTGAAGCGGAGCCTGTACCGGTCTGTCGTGGTGAAGATGGAGCTGAACCACATGGCAAAGCTCTCAATTTACCAGTCAATCTATGTTCCAGCCCTTACCTATGGTTACGAGCTTTGGGTTGTGACTGAAAAAACAAGATCAGGGATACAAGCACCTGAAATGAGCTTCCTTCTCAGGCTAGCGGAGCTCTCCCTTAGGGATAAGGTGAGAAGCTCTACCATTCGAGAATAGCGGGGATTGCAATTGCTGCTCCTCCACGTTGAGAGGAGCCAGTTGGGGTGGCTCAGGCGTCTGGTTAGAATGTCCCCTGACTGCCTCCTCGGTGTGGTGTTATGGGCATGTCAAACCGGGAAGAGACCCCGGGATCGACCTAGAACATGCTGGCAGGACTATGCTTCTAAGCTGGTCTGGCAATGCCTTGGTGCCCCCCGGATGAGCTGGAGGAATCTGCTGCGGAGAGGGACGTCTGGACCTCATTGCTTAGGCTGCTGCTCTCGCAACTCAACCTCAGAAGTGGAAGATGATGATGATGAAGAACAACTTACAAATTATTCATCCCTTTCTATCTGTCTTTTCATTCTCACTCAAATCCAACTCTCTCGCTCTCTCTCTCTCTCTCCCTCTCTCTCTCTCTCTCTCTCTCTCTCTCTCTCTCTCTCTCTCTCTCTGATGGAGTTGACAGGCCTGGTCCACATAGGTGGCAGTAATAAGAGATGTCCGTATTAGAGAGTGGCCGATAGAGGCGTGTGCAAGTACAATGACACTCTTGTACACAACCTTTTGATTTTCCACTGTGTTCATTAATAAAAGGGAAAGTGAGTGTAGGGGTGAAAGGGAGGTGCAAAAGAAGGGTGGACTGAGAGATGAGAGAAGAGGGTGGAGGCAGGGGCATGAAGGGGGGGTGAGGCAGGGTATGAGGAGTGGTGCGGATAAGAGCAGCATCAGCACTCGCTCCGACTCTAAATTCTTCAGCATCAGAATCTTTTTCCCTCTTCTCCATCTATGACCATCCAAACACACACACACACACACACACACACACACACACACACACACATTCACTATTTCACTTTTTCACTCACACCACCAGCCTCACTTGCTCTTCTACTCAATCACTCAGTTGTTCACCCACCTACTGTCTCTACTCACGCACTCACTCACCCATCGACTCATTCACTCTCTGCCGAACTATATAGTCCTCCTGGGGGTCGAGCAATTCGGACTGAACCCACACAAGCACGGGGAGAACATGCAAACCCCACACAGGAATTCGAACTCAGGAGCTTCCTGCTATGAGGCGGACGTTTTAACCACTGCACCGCCGTGTCATCATAGTGTCTAGCATGTACTCCCTAATTTTTTTACTACATGCATGATCACATTCACACTACATCCATTACGTTCCTACTACAACCAATCAGACCACTCCACAGTCTTCCTGCTGCATCTATCGGCTCTTTATAAATACTGCCTTTCTTGTGTCCACATCTACATCTATATACCAGTCAATTCCCTACCAGGTACTACATCAATACTGTCGCTACTAAGTCAACGCCATCACTCCTACATCTTACGAAGCTGATGCCTCATAAGTCTGGAGTCTATCATGTAATACACTTGTCTTTACAGGAAGTAGTGGGAATGTAGCTGAGTGGCACACGGGTTTTCCTATTACATTCCTATTGACTTACTAAAAAAAAGGCAAACAGTACTGTGTGTGCTGCTCCAAGTGGTGAATATGCTTCTGAATAATTCGCCCACTAACCGTTTAGATCAAATTATGCCGTAACGGGCCGGTACGGTGACGAAATTCTTACCATGTCCACCACACCTACACACTGTCATGATTTTACTTATAGATTCTAAGACAGTGGCATGATGGCATCGTGGTCAGCACGTCCGCCTCACAGCGAAAAGGTCCTGGGTTCGATTCCCAGCTCGAGCGTTTCTGTGTCGAGTTTGCACGTTCACCTCGTTTTAGTGTGGGTTTCCTCTGGGTTCTCCGGTTTCCTCCCACAGTCTAAAACATGCACAGTAGGTTAATCACCTCTAGGCGTGAGTGTGAATGTTTGTGTGAGTGTCGGCCCTGCAATTGCCTGGCAAGCTGTCCAGGATGTTCCCCTGAGTCGGCTGAGATGGGCACCTGCGACCCTAATTAGGATGAAGCGGTTCGGAAAATGAATGAATGAGTCTAAGACCACAGGCGCCGAATTAGTTGCATATGAAGTGTGTTTAGGATGAGCTAATCTTGAGCAGCAGAAACTGAGCATTCCATTTATTAAAAAAAAAGATTAGCATTGATTGATAAATTAGCAGGTTTTCTTGCGTATATTAGCCGGGTTTGTTAATTACATTACAAATGTATATATTGATTTCACTAATGACATGAATTCTCATCTTTTGTTCATTACTTTGCAAAGCCGTCTGCGTTACTCCAACCCCACTGTAGCACCGAGCGTTAAATCCATGATCTAACTTTAAAAACCAGAACATCTTGATAGGCGCAAAGTGCTTCCTCAGAAAAGCGATGGAGGGGGTAATTGCACTTTGTTGTCTTGCGTTTTGTTTTTTGTTTTTTAATCCACTTTGCTTCCATGTAGACAGACAGATCGATAAACAAGCAGACAGTCAGATGGATATCGCATGACTTCTGAAGCACCAGGACTTAGATCCCATCCCATCCAAACTCAGGCTAACAGCATTAAGCTGAAGGTGCTTCCCTGACCGCTGTCTGCCCCACAGCTTACAGGACTCTACAGTATCACGTCTGCCCGATTACAGGCTGGCGAAGATCATGAGCATGAGGTCAGATTCAGGGCAGCAAGCAGGCGGACAAACAGCAGGAGACTCAGGAACAGGCAGGATCTCACACCCGTCTCACATCAGACCGAATTCAGTGACGGGAGCTAATCCCGCCCAGACATCAGCATGAGAACACGTTCTGATGACCCTGCTTCAGGCTGAGTTTACTGCCCAGTGTGTCTAAGATATTTAAAAACTGCCAACCAATTAAACTGTTACATTATTGTTCAGGATGTGTGCAGAAATAAAAGTGTATCAATAAAAACATTAATGAAAGCTAATGCAGTGACAATTAGCATAGCGACTTAGAGTTACACGAGCCATTCAAATATAGCCTCGCATGCAGAGATCTTATGTAATTCTGTAAGTGGTGGCTGCTATATGGATCCAGGAGATTGCAGGTTGCGTCTCAGATAGAGGGCCGTCAATCAAGAATGCTTATTAAAATATTAGGTCACGCCCATTGGGATAGTTCTTCTCAAGGTTTTGAGTATTTTGTTTGAATTTGCAACAGTTTTGATGATGAAAAATTAAACAACATGATTAAACCACCCCCCCCACCTCTCTCTCTCTCTCTCTCTCTCTCTCTCTCTCTCTCTGTAGTGACAGAATAAGAAAATGAACATACTGAATAAGAGACGTGGGTGAAACATGACATCACAGCCTTCAGGAGTTTCATACTCCCGTCGCTAATTTGGCTAATTCAAAATAATAATGACTCTGCTCCAGGCTGACATCCGTTAATTATTCAAAAGCTCAGTGTTATAAATCTTTAATTAAAGGTTACAGGCTTCTGGCTTTTGAATATGCAGCAGGTAGCACAAGGCAGCAAAGCAAAACAGAGCGTTCGGTGATGATATGACCTTTTATCATCATCATAACGTCGTTCATTTTTTTCCCTCAACAACACAGGAGGCTGAAACATGTGACCTTTTACTCCGCTGTGTTTATGACTGTATCACGCTGAGACAAATCCATGCTGTCGTTCAGCATATATCAGCATTCGGTTATCTCAACTGTATTAAAGGACTTCTTTAGTGTATTTATTGTTGTTATCAAAACAGAGAAATGTGTGTACAAGAGGCAACTGAAAGCCTTCAGATATCACCTCCGAGCCGATACAGACAGTGACCCGTATAGATCGTTATACAGACAGTTATACAGACCATCATTCAGACCATTATACAAACTTTAATACAGAGCGTTATACAGACAGTTATAAGGACCATTATACAAACCATTATACAGACCATTATACAGATTGTTATACAGACCATTATACAAACAGTTATATGGACCATTATGCAGACAGTTATATGGACAGTTGTACAGACTGATATACTGACCGTTATACAGATTGTTATACTGACAGTTATATGGACTGTTATACAGACCGTTATACAGACCGTTACACAGACAGTTATACGGACCATTATACAAACAGTTATACGAACCGTTAGAGACCATTATACAGACCAATATACAGACAGTTATACGAACCTTTATACAGACAGTTATACCGACCCGAGCTGGGAATCAAACCCAGGACCTTCTAGCTGTGAGGCGGACGTGCTCACCATTACACCACTGTGTCTCACAAGATTAATACAGTATCGCATCATTTTTAAAAACAAAATCAGATGAACGCCGGAGTTTCCAGCAGGAGGAGCAGTGAAGCCTCATCTCAGTAATCCGATAAAAATGAGTCGAGGTGGGGACGGTTTACGGATCATT
Source organism: Plotosus lineatus (assembly GCA_024760905.1). Classification (NCBI taxonomy): domain Eukaryota; kingdom Metazoa; phylum Chordata; class Actinopteri; order Siluriformes; family Plotosidae; genus Plotosus; species Plotosus lineatus. The sequence continues at coordinate 3,589,131 of CM045729.1, read as the reverse complement.
TTTATTCGTCTGTCCTTCTGATCGTTAAGTTTATCCAGGTGTACGATGTAAGCGTAGTTATAATGCGCTAGCTGTAGGATAAACTGTGTTAGCGTCGGCGGAAACCTGAGTCCTCATCAAAGCTTTATTTTCTCTACTGGGCGCCGCTGTAATTGTTTACCTTTCTACACGTTCGGCCTCATATCTCTGCTCTCTTCTTTTTTCTTTTCCCTCAACAGAATCGCAAAGATAAGTCACGTCGGCGTTCTCCGGCAGCAGCCGCGCCACATTAACTATATTTACTACCCACAATCCTCACAGGAAATTGCCTCTGTAAAGGGAAAAGGACGTTTAGGATATCCAGGCTCTAAATTTCAATCAGGATACAGCAGCTAGCGATATATTTTCTCTCCTTCAAACCCAGGAGCAACTGCTTTTGTTTTTGCCTGGCGTGAGCCGTGACATTTTTACGCCGTGTGTTTTAGAGCCGGCACAATAAGAAAGTCTCACGCGCCGCCGTGCAGATTTGGAGAGAATAATGACTTTTTAATGCGTAAAGCAAATGAGGCCATCTGTCATCGCGGCGAGAACAATCCTGCCACAACACATTACATTAAACAACATCATGTTACATCATGAAGCGCCGTCTCCTTCAGACGCGCCACAGAAAATAAGCGCCGCTAATTAGAGCGCCTTCAAAGCGTCAGATTAAGATCAAATCAGCTCCAGGGGGTTGTGACACTTTCTTGTGAAGAGAATGTGGACGCACGCGGACTGGTCCCTCTGAACCGTCATGTTCTCGCAGAACGACCACACTCGCAGTACGGCTGTTTGATTCAGGTCGCCGAGCGGAATAGGGAGGCTAGCACAAAGATCGCCATGTGATGGAGAGAATAGCCAACGCTTCTCCTTTCTGATCCCCAGCAGTGCATTATGGGTCATAATGAAGTCTGTATAACAGGAGTTTTTAATCAGACAGAGACGAAGAAAGAAGTGATGAAGTCGTGAATAAAAGAAAGGAGTATATAAGAAGTAAAGACATGATACAAGAGGAAAGAACAGAGAAAGAACAAGAGGATTAAAAAAGGGAAAAGAAGAACGAGAACGAAAACAACAAAGAAAATGAATGTAGGCGGATCTGAATTGAGATAAAAAGATGACAGGATTAAGAGGGAAAGTGGTAAAGGTGGCCTGGCGGTAAAGGTGCTGGATCACTGATCTTGAGATCATGGGTTCAAGTCCCACTATCAGCGAGTTGTCGCTGTCCCCCCTGTGCACTAACTGGGTTATCAAAGGCCGGCCGTGTCTCTCACTGTCTGTGGTGTGTCTGTCTGTCTTCCTTTCGGCTTTTTCGCTTTTACTCGGGAGTTGCCACAGCGAATCAGCTGATTCGCACGTTTGATTTGGCAGAGGTTTTTACGTCGGATGCCCTTCCTGTCACAACCCTTTTTAGCAAGGGACAGAAACACGCTGACAGCTTTGCAGCTCCTCTTTACGAAAGTCAGCAATGGTTCTTTTACATCAACCTCTCACCATAGACAGTGAGAGACATGGCCCGCCTTTGATAACCCAGTTAGCTGCACTGGGGGGGGACAGTGGCAACCTTGTGGAGAGTGGGACTCGAACCCCCAACCTTTGGATCAGTGATCCAGCGTCCTATACCACTAGACCACCACTGTCCCCGTTTCATGTGAAAAGAATCATTGCTGACTTTCGACAAGAGCTGTAAAACCGTCAGCGTGTTTCTGCCCTGCGATGGTCCGACGAGCTGTTCAGGGCAGTCTCGCGCGGTGTCGGCCAGGATGGGTGCTGGCCTCCCCGTAACTCTAATTAGGATTAAGTGGTTCAGAAAATGAATGAATGAAAGTTCAGGGGGTTCACATTGTGACATTCAGAACATGGTTCAGTAATTGTAGTTACTATTGTCTCAAAGTATCATTTCCTGGTGTCTTCCCGCGGCCATAATTATGATTAAGTGGTTTATAAAAAGAACGAACAACAGAATGAAAGAACAAACGAGTACCAACAAAAACAAATATAAAGGAAAAAATAGAATGAAAAATGAAATAAATGATCTCATTTTCTGTAACCACTTAATCCTGAAGGGTGAGCGCAGAATATCGCCGCCCTATCTCTGCCATGTCTCCACTCTGTCTCCGCCCTGTCTCTGCCTCATTTCCACCCTGTCTCTGTCTAGTTTCTGCCACGTCTCAACCATATCGCCACCCTCTATGCCTTTTCCCTGCCATGTCTCCTCCCTGTCTTCTCTGTCTCTGCCAAATCTGCGCCCTGTCTCTACCATGCCTCCATACTGTTTACACCTTGTCTCCACTATATCTCTCCCACATTTCCACCCTGCCTCAGCTGTGTGCCCGGCCTGTCTCTACCATGTCTCCAAACTGTATCCACCCTGTCTCTGTCCTATGTTTTTTCATGTCTCCTCGTTGATTCTGCCATGTCTCCACTTTCTCCCCTCCGTCTCCACCCTGTCTTTCTTACGTTTCCACCATTTCGCTGCCGTGTGTCCACCCTGTCTCTGCCATGTCTCCACCATGTCTCCATCTTTCGGTGTCCCAGTGTGATGTTCACTTTATATTCGAGCTCTGATTGTGTATTATGTATAAAAGACCTCTGTAACCTTTGACCTTTGGTCTAGATAAAATGTCATCTGTAAAACGATGGCATAAATATCAGACGGTATAGTCTGTCAGGAGATGTGGGTGTAGAGACCAGATCTGCTGAGATGGCCGAAGTTGCTGGCGACACTGATGAAGTAATATTTCTCCCAGGTGCGGCGGAACACAGGGAAATAAATATATCTGCACATTCACGCTGCTCCCCCCTGGATATTAAAATCACCACATGTTTCCTTGCCGCTGCCCCGCTGGCAGCCACCGCAGCATCAGAGCGATTTGACTCCACATATTTTTTGTTCATGAGATTCAAGTGATGTTTTGGATCCAGTTGATCATCTAGGTTTGGCTGAAAAGTGAAGCGCGAGGGAACAGCAGGCTCGGCTGACAGCCGTGACTCGTGGAGGCAGTTTTGAGATGAGTGTGATTTTATAGCACTCTGACATGCACAGTGAGAAACCAAGGAGAATGAAGACGTGCTAAATATCTGCCTCTGCCGTGTCCTGCCGTGATCCTGTGGAATCTAATATGTCTGTGTTACTCAGCTCATGGTGGGAAGGAACGCTCTCGACGTTTTTATAAACTTTGTTTTAATTTGCAAAGGAAAGCACGAGGGCATCTACCCATTGCCTCCAAAGTTGATCCACCGGGGCCATAAGGAACTGAGCCAATCCCAGCTGAGCTCAGGTGAGTGAGGGCATCGGTACACCACAGCACCCACAATATATCACATTACTTTGCAAGTATGCCATGATACTTACTATACCACACGACTCACAATAGTTATTATACTCGTTATATTTCACAACGGTCACAATGCATTACAATACTCACAGTATATCACAACACTTGCAAGTATACCATGATACTACTTACGATACCACACCACTACTTAATAGTTATTATACTCGTTATATTTCACAACGGTCACAATGCATTACAATACTCACAGTATATCACAACACTTGCAAGTATACCATGATACTACTTACGATACCACACCACTCGCAATAGTTATTATACTCGTTATATTTCACAACGGTCACAATGCATTACAATACTCACAGTATATCACAACACTTGCAAGTATACCATGATACTACTTACGATACCACACCACTCGCAATATGTTATTACACTTGTTATATGTCATAACACTCACAATGCATCACAATGTTATTACACTTGCAAGTATTTCACTACAATCACATCACAATACTCACAATATATCACATTACTTGCAGGTATACCACGATACTTACTGTACCACACCACTCACAATATGACTCAGTGTTGAACCAGCGCTCACAGTGTTATTATACTTGTTATATGTCACAACAATCACAATGCATCACAATATTCACAATACACCACAGCACTCATGAAATGTTATTATACTCGTTATATGTCACAACGCTCACAATGTGTCACAATACTCATGGCACACCACAGTACTCACAATATGTTATTATAGTTATGTCACAATGCTCACAATGCATCACAGTATTCACAATGTCATTAATCTCATTATATGACACAACAATCTCAATGTGTCACAATATTTGCAATCCAACACAGTACTCATAATATGTTGTCATACTCGTTATATGTCACAATACTGACGAGGTACCACAGTACTCACAAAATGTTATATTCATTATATGTCACAATGGTTACAATGTGTCACAATACTCATGGTACACCACAGTACTCGCAATATGTTACTATAGTCATTATGTCACAACGCCCACAATGCATCACAGTGTTCGCAATACCCACAGTACTCGCAATGTTATTATACTCATTATATGTCACAACAGTCATAATAGCTCACAATACTCACGATACACCACAGTGCTCACAATATGTTACACTCACTATATAAGTCACAGCACTCACAGTGCATCACGGTAGTGACACAATTTAACAAAACTCACAACTTGTCATAATATGCATGGTGTTCCATGACATTCATATATCAGGATACACTATATCACAATACTCACACTATGCCAATCACAGTACACCTCAATCCTCACAATATATCGTCATAATACAATATATCCCTAAACTCAAAATATGCATGACACTCAAAATATTTCACAACACGCACAATGTGCCATAATAATCACATTCTACCACAATACCCACAATATGTTATACTCATATGTCACAATATTCACAAATGTATCACTGTACTCACAATGGGTCAAAATACTCATGGTATACCACGGATACTCATAACATGCATGGTACAATAAATCACAATACTCTCGATATACCACAATACTGTGAATGTAACCAAATGGTCACAGTATGTATGTGTGTGTGTGTGTGTGTGTGTGTGTGTGTGTGTGTGTGTGTGTGTGTATATATATATATATATTACATGTGTATATATATAAAGTATTGAGCACTCTCCTACGGAAGGATCTACTCAGAAAATCCCCTATATATATATATAGGGGATTTTCTGAGTAGATCCTTCCGTAGGAGAGTGCTCAATACTTTTTGGTAGAGCAAATAAACAAAAATAAAAGGACAGGACAAAGACTTTCTATTGAAACTCCATTTATCACTACAGATCTGTTTCGAGGGGTGGTGAGACCATCCTCTCTCTTCAGGTGATTATAGAAGATGTGCTCTCGATTTATTCTGATACAATGGATCACAGTGCTCTGGTTGTGTTACTCAGTTATTCTACAATACATCTTGGCTTGAGGAAAAATCAAGGCATGATTTAGAAGCACGGGCCACCAGGAGACCATCACTGCACCTCATCTTAAATTTAACGAGCTTTCAGAGGAATTGAGCTCCATTCTTCCAGATCTTACCCTGTTTGGGTGGTGGTGATGGGGGTGAAAAATCCAGCCCTACACAAGGCTTTCAAATCTGGTTTCCATTCCATTACTCATTTTTTTCTTTTTCTTTTTCTTCACTGCTTTGCTTCGATTTCTTCCAGGTGATATTTGCTCTAACGGGGAAGTGTTTGGGTTGATGGAGTAATCTCGTGTGCTGATGTAATTTATAATGTTAAATGAAGAACATACTCAAGGATCACAATGGATGTGTTTTTTCATTCTTTCTCCATTTCTCCTCCATATTTTCTTGCCATCTCAGCTCCCTGAGGCTACATTGTTTTTTTTGTTTTTTTTTTTTGCCTGTTTTTCCCCATCTACTTCTTTGTAAGTAACTTTTTCTTTCTTCACCTTTCGTTGGTTTTGCTCATGTCTCTCTGATAACAGATGAAATGACTGTTTTTCAGATTTTCAATAGCAGTTATTATCCAAACTGCTGCTGACTGTATAATATAATTACAGGAACACTGCATTCAGGAGTGCTGGACGACTGTGTAATTATAATCCAATCATTCAAATACATTCATAAAGATTCATTCAATACCCCCCCTCTCTCTCTCTTTTTCTCTCTCTCATCCCCTGATCTCTGTCCCTCCCTCTCCCCCTCTCTCTCTCGCGCTCTCTCTCCCTGTCAGACTGTGACCAGACAGAAGTCACCTGCTGCCCTGTTGCCTCCGGTGGACAGTGATGTAAATGGTAAAGTACCCGTGTGATTATACTCTTGGATGTATTTATTATCATTATTAATGAATATTATTGTTTTATTGTATTTCTTTTTAAAATCCTTACCTCGGCTCCAGGTTCCTTAGTTTGATCCTGAGCTCAGTTGCTCTTTGGGTGGACTTTCTTGGGTTACTCTGGGTTCCCCTGTTATCCTCCTGTTGCCCAGAAGCATCTCCGGATACACAAAATTACTTATGATAAAGTATAAAGGTGTACACGATGAACAGAGATGTCCAGGCGGGATGTATTTTGTACAGAAAAGTCCAGGTCTGTCGCCATCTGTACCAGAATAACACACTTACTCAGGATTAATGGATTTTCTAGAGCACTTACAGTCAGCTGCAACATCTGAACCCAAAACCTTATCACTTAGGAGTACGAATAGTACACGGTAGTATCATGATTTGCATGATAGAACCAGGACTCACAATATATCACGATACTCAGGATATACTCACAATTTATCATGGTACCAACAATATATCACAACATGAACAATACACCACGATACTCAGTATATCCCAATACTCAGACTTTATAACGGCGCTGACAATACATCACAACACTTAGTATATCACCATACGCACAATTTATCGTGATGCTAACAGTATGCCACAATACTGACAATACATCACAATACTCAGTATATTAAAATACTCACAATTGATCATACTTAGCTACTCATAGTTCATCATGATACTCGGGATATGTCACAATTTATCATCATCCAATGTGTCATGATACTCACACCTTATCACAACACTCAATACTCAGTGTGTCACAGCGCTCACAATATGCCACTGTACTTACAATATATCACAATACTCAAAATTTGTCATGATGCCCACATGTCACAATACTCAGTATATTACAATCCTCACAATTGATCGTGGTACTGACAGTATGCCACAAAACTGACAATATGACACAATACTCGGCATAGTGAAATGCTCACAATTGATCATGATACTCACAATATGTCATAACACTCATAGTACATCACACTAGTCAGCCCTAGTACAATACTTATAGTTCATCATGATACTCAGGAGATGACACTATTTATCATGATACAATGTATCCCAATACTCACGACATATCCCAATACTCCCAGTATATTAAATTTCCGCTATGTCTCATTATACTCAGTGTATCACAGTGCTCACAATATATCACAATACTCAGCCCTAGTACAATACGTATAGTTTATTGTGATATTCAGGAGATGACACTATTTATCATGATACAATGTATCCCGATATTCACGACATAGCATTATACTCACACAATATTTAATATTTGCTGTGTCAAGATACTCAGTGTATCACAATGATCACAATATGTCTGTACTCACAATATATCACAATACTCACAATTTGTCATGATGCTCACAATATGTCACAGTACTCAGTATATTACAATACTCAGTTTTCTTTATGCAAAATATCAGAATATTTACAACAAACCTCTATATTCATATTACAATATCCTCAATAGGTCAAAATATCACACATACATACACAGAGAGAGAGGAAGAGAGAGAGAGAGAGAGAGAGAGAGAGAGAGAGAGAGAGAGAGAGAGAGAGAGAGAGAGAGAGAGAGAGAGAGCGCTCCAGTCCAAAGAGGATCAATAATGCACTCGTACAGTCTGCAATCACCAATAAAAATAAATAAATAAATAAACAAACAAACTATCAGTATCACAACACCCACAATATGTGGCTCATCATATCAAACCAGGTATTCAGTCACGTTTTGGGCGGTGTGACTGATGTGTACTTCAACAATCCTGATCCAATCAGCTTCATGTTAGCATCCAAATCCTCAGTGTACTGGTCTGGTTCTGAGATGTTTTTCCACTTGGTTCTGTGCAGGGAATTTAACTGATTACAAAATGGATAAAAAATATCGAAGTTCAGAAACAAAGTAACTTCAAAAGTCCTGAGCAACCATCACTTTCTATTAAAAATATCACCATGCAACAAGAATCATCATATTGTAATATTTCTGAGTTTTGATTATTACAACAATGAAAAAAAAATGATGCACCAAAAAATGTTATTTTAAACAGAAAATCTCCACACTGGTAAAATCCATCTATAACTGACTGCAAGATGTGATTGGCTCATGATATATGTATAGTATGTATGTATGTATGTATGTATGTATGTATGTATGGAAAATATATATAATCAAGGAAAATTCATTATAAAAGACACTTGTAAGTCAAGGTACCACTGTATATATTAATATATATGAATGGAAGAATGAATGAATGAATGCAGCCGTGGGGGGGGGGGTGGGGGGGGGGGGCACAACCCAGTGTTCCTCCTCACACCGGTCCCAAGCCCGGATAAATGCAGAGGGCTGCGACAGGATTGGCTGTGCCAAAATAAACATGCAAATGATCAGAACAAATTTCATACCGGATCGCTCAAGGCCGGGTTAACAACGACCGCCATCAGTGCTGTCAACCAACAGGGTGCTGGTGGAAATAGGACTACTGTTGGTCGAAAAAGGAGAGACGGGAGGCATGTCCGTAAGCAGAGAGAGAAGAGGAAAGGCATGAGTCTCGGACTGAGAGTAGGGACTTTGAATGTTGGAACTATGGCAGGAAAAGGTAGAGAGCTGGCTGACATGATGCAGAGGAGGAAGGTGGACATACTGTGTGTTCAGGAGACCAGGTGGAAAGGTAGCAAGGCTAGAAGCTTAGGATCAGGGTTTAAACTGTTTTATCATGGTGTGGATGGGAAGAGAAATGGAGTCGGAGTCATCTTGAAGGAGGAGTTTGTCAGGAATGTTCTAGAAGTGAAAAGAGTGTCAGACAGAGTGATGAGTCTCAAGTTAGAACTTGAACGTGTGATGGTCAATGTTGTTAGTGCTTATGCCCCACAGGCAGGATGTGAGCGAGAAGAGAAGGAGAGATTCTGGAGTGAGATGAAGTGATGCAGAGTACCGCCAGAGGTGAAAGAGTGGTCATTGGTGCAGACTTCAATGGACATGTTGGTGCAGGAAACACAGGGGACGAGGAAGTGAGATGGGCAGGTTTGGTATCCAGGACAGGAACACAGAAGGACAGATGTTGATCGATTTTGCAAAAAGGATGGAAATGGCTGTGGTGAATACTTTCTTCCAGAAGAGAGAGGAGCATAGGGTGACTTATGAAAGCGGAGGTAGGAGCACACAGGTAGACTACATCTTGTGCAGACGATGTAATTTGAAGGAAGTCAGTGACTGCAAAGTAGTAGTGGGTGACAGTGTTGCCAAACAGCATAAGGATGGTGGTGTGCAAGATGACGCTAGTGGTAAGGAAGGTGAAGAAGGCAAAGGCCGAGCAGAAGACAAAGTGGTGGAAGCTGAAAAAGGTAGAGTGTCGTGTTGTCTTCAAGGAGGAGTTGAAACAGGCTTTGAGAGGTCAGGAAGTTCTTCCGGATGACTGGACAACCAGAGCAAATGTGATCAGGGAGACAGGTAGGAGAGTACTTGGCATGTCCTCTGGAAGGAAAGGAGATAAGGAGACTTGGTGGTGGAATGAGGAAGTGCAGGAGTGTGTACAAAGGAAAAGGTTAGCTAAGAACAAGTGGGACATTGAGAGGACTGAAGAGAGTAAACAGAAGTACAGGGAGACACAGCATAAGGCGAATGTAGCGGTGTCAAAGGCCAAACAGAGGGCATATGATGACTTGTATGATAGGTTGGACAGTAAAGAGGGAGAAAAGGATTTATACAGGTTGGCACAGCAGAGAAATAGAGATGGGAAGGACGTGCAGCAAGTTAGAGTGATTAAGGACGGAGAGGGAAACGTGTTGACCGATGACAGAAGTGTGCTGGGAAGATGGAAAGAGTACTTTGAAGAGCTGATGAATGAGGAAAATGAGAGAGAAAAAAGAGTAGAAGAGGTGACTGTTGAGGACCAGGAAGTAGCAAAGATTAGTAAGGGTGAAGTGAGGAGGACATTGAAGAGGATGAAGAATGGAAAGGCAGTTGGTCCTGATGACATACCGGTGGAGATATGGAAGTGTATCGGAGAGGAAGCAGTAGATTTCCTGACAAGAACATTCCACAAGGTACTAGAGAGTGAGAGGATGCCAGAAGAATGTGGGAGAAGTGTGCTGGCATATATATATATATATATATATATATATATATATATATATATATATATATATATATATATATATATATATATATTATGTATTATGTGAAATTATTATCATAATAACAACAAACATAATTTTACATGTTCACAAGAGGGCACTTGAGGATTGGGTACCAGTACCTGCTCACCCTGTACCACTGAAGAAATTTCCCCAAAAAATAAAATTCTATTCTGCAGATTTCAAGCTACAAGTAGTGAAATATGCAGCAGAAAATGGTAATTGAGCAGCAGAACGAACGTGTGGAGTGAATGAGAAACTTGTGAGGGACTGGAGAAAAGTGGAGATTATTATAAGTGCAATGAAGAAAACAAAAAAGTGAATCGCGGGCCTACAGCTAGAGGAACGAGTTTGCATATGGGTGCTTGAGCAACGTGCTGCAGGGAGGGGCTTGTCAACAGCGCAGTTTCACCTTCACATCCAGGCTGTTGTCAAGGAAATGAATAGAAATTACTTTGCATGATGACTTTCTTGGTGTTCCCACTTCATGCAACATAACCGCCTCTCTATCAGAGCGAGGACCACAACGTCACAAAAACTGCCAGCAGATTTCCAAGCCAAGGTGCAACTTAATATATGTTTTTTGTTCTTTATCGTGCATGTTCTGGCCAATGCAACTTGTACTCCGGAGCGACATATAGTCCAAAAAATACGGCAATTACAGTTACAAAACCAGGTTCTGAATGTCTGCATGTGAACTTCATGAATCTGATGCTCCACCAATCAGCAACACCATACTAACACCCTTCTAGTGACAGATTAATTCATTCATTTTCTCAACCACTTAATCCTAATTAGGTCACAGGGAGGCCGGTGCCCATGTCAGTCGACTCTGGGAAAGGGCTCGCCAGGGCATTGCGGAACAGAAAACATGCTAATAGCTTTGTAGCTTCTCTTGTCGAAAGTCAGCAATGGTTCTTTTACATAAACCTCCACCACAGACAGTGAGAGACACTGCCAGCATTTGATAACCCAGTTAGTGCACTGGGGGGACAGTAGTGACAACCCAGTGATAGTGGGGCTTGAACCCCCAACGGTGGGATCAATGACCCAGCACCTTAGCAGCAGGCAACCACTGCCCAATGCGAAACAAATGTGATCAAAATGAAATGAAGTCTATGAAACCTTCAGACTGCTGGTGCCAGAAGAACTGAGGACCAGCAAAGGTTCCAAAAGGACCTGAAGGTGAGAATTATCTGCTGCTCAAGCTCCAGAGTTTCACAGCACTGAACCAGACACATTGATGGTGCACTTACTTTCACCTTCTGAACTAAATAGATGAGTGTACACATCTTCTTCTCACACTATATAATCAAAACCTCACACAGTTCACCATCATCAGCTTTTTTAAATAAAGTTAACTCAGAGCGTCTTCATGTCCCTGGGAGAAGAAATACGGCGAGCAGAGAGAGTTTCCCCAGTGAGGGATTAGATCGTATCTCGACATGTGTCTTTTCAAAACTGACTCCAGAGTTTGTGTTCTGTTGAAGTGGGAACGTTAGAAACTGACTGATGTCAGATGCAAGATGTGCAAGTGGATGTGTTGCCAGCAGTTTTCATCACACCATAGGATCCCAGATATTTCTCTCTGGCTCCTCATCTGACTGTAAACAGATCAGAAACTGGAGTCAGACGAGGAGCTGATGATGCAGATCCTGTACATCATCATTTAATATGAATAATAAAAGGCCTGTCTTAGTTTTTTTTTATTCTTCTGAAGGCAAATAAATCATGGCTGAGGAAATACAGGTAGCTCTCCGAGTCGCGCTGAAGGAGCTGAAATTACAAAATTCCGGGCAGGTGTGCGTTCAAGGCAGCGGGTTACAGAAGTTACTTCAATCATTACCTGAGAAAAATAAATGGTTTCATTTTTAATGCTAACAAGAGCATTTTTCATTCATTCATTTTCTGAACCACACAATCACAAATAGGGTCGCAGGGAGGCTGGTGCACATGTCAGCCGACTTGACGAGGGCGGGTTCACCCTGGACAGCTCACCAGGCCATCTCGGGACAGAAACACACTGACGGCTATGCAGCTCCTCTTTAGTCGGTAATAGTGCTTTTACATGAACCTCCACCACAGACAGAGAGAGACACCTCAGGCCTTTGATAACCCAGCGAGTGCACTGGGTGCCGTTCATTCATCCGTTCATCCATTCATTCATTCAATCATTCATTCATTGTTCAAGTCACTTAATGCTAATTAAGGTCACAGTGAGGTTCACGCCAATCTCAGCTGACTCTAGGTGAAGGCATGGGGAACCCTATATAGCTTGCCAGACCATCGCAGGGCTAAGACACATACAACCATTCACACACATTCTCACATCTAGGGCCAACTTGAGACCACTACTCCACCCACTGTGCATGTTTTTGGAATTTGAAGGAAACCGTTTACCCAACCATGTACCAAGTAGTACCAGACTCCATACCAGTGGAAAGCGGAGCAAGGCCTAACTATGCATCTGATTTTGGATTTATATATATATATATATATATATATATATATATATATATATATATATATATATATATATTTAATTTTAATTTTGTTACACTGTATTAATATCGACAAGCAGTGGTGGCCTGATGGTAATGGACTATCACTAGGTTGTCACTCCTACCCCCCAGTGCAGCTAACTGGGTTATCAAAGGCCGGCCATGTCTCTCACTGTCTGTGGTGGAGGTTCATGTAAAATAACCATTGCTGGCTTTTGTAAAGAGGAGCTGCAAAGCCATTGGCATGTTTTCTGCCCCACAATGTCTTGGCAACCTGTGCAGGGTGCACTCTGCCCTCACCCAGAGTTGGCTGAGATAGGCACAAGCCTCTTCCCACATACAATTTAGGTCAGTTAAATTGAGTTTTATTGGTTTCATTCTTTTTACAGTTGACATTGTCACAAAGCAGTTTTACACAGGAGCTTTCAAAACACAAAATAATTTAAACATTTCCTGTAACCCGTACACATCCCTAATGAGTGTTGAGCAACAGTGGCAAGGAAAAACTCCCTCAGTAGATGCAAGGAAGAAACCTTGACACAAACCGGATCCAAAAGGGAAACCCATCCTCAGTTGGGTGGAGCCATATACATACAAAACATATACAAAAAAATCATTCCAGTCCAAAATGTGGTCTGGTTGGGTCACAACTGCAAGTTCTAAAAAAAATGTGGGAAAGGAGTTTCTATCACCAACAGTGAAAAGTCATGTTCACAGTCTGTTAATGCACATTTGGATCCATTTAGATCTTCATTAGAAGGAGGGAGGTTTTTTCAAGATGAAGATTCCAGCCAACATGACCAACCACAGGACTCACCGGCATCCCAGAAACAACATGGGTACCTCAACAAAAACAGAGAGAGGGGGAGAGAGAGAGAGAGAGAGAGAGAGAGAGAGAGAGAGAGAGAGGAAGAGGGAGGGTGTGAGAGAGAGAGAGAGAGAGAGAGAGAGAGAGAGAGAGAGAGAGAGAGAGAGATTGTAGTGTAATGTAAATAGAAGATTGTATTATTTCTGAGTGCTGCAGCGATTCCGGCATGACTGGTTATTGCAGTGTAATTAAAAGAGAGAGAACCTAAAGGAAGACATGAGGGCACCTGGGGCAATCAGCCACCTCACTGTCACCGGCCCTGGGTGAGCATGTAGAGTGGAGGAGAGACAGCATCCCAATATTACAGTTTACCAGAACTTTCTCTGCCTGAGACCGCCAGATCTGCTCCTTTACATAATAAAAGTCTTTTAACTAAATGCTCCAATAAAAAGTGAGTTTTCATCCTCACGTTAAAAACAGAGACTGAGTCTGAGTCCTGAACATTCACTGGAAGGTTATTAAATTACTGTGGGGCTTTGAAAGAGCAGCTCCGCCCCGTCTTCATTATTCAAGGCATACATAAGTATCCTGCACCTTGTGATCTAAGGGGGTGTGTCGGATCATAAACGACAAGAAATTCACTAAGACTTTCGCTGCTGCATTCTGAACTAACTGGAACTTGTTTATGTTCCTATTAGAACATCCAGACAATAACGCAGCACAATAATCTAATTTCGAGGGAACAAAAGCAAGTTCATCCACATCATGTAGTAAGGAAAAGTGTACAAGACGGTGATGAGGCCAGCGATGTTGTATGGTTTAGAGACAGTGGCGCTGAGGAAAAGACAGGAGGCAGAGTTGGAGGTAGCAGAGATGAAAATGTTGAGGTTCTCTTTGGGAGTAACAAGGATGGATAGGATCAGGAATGAGTACATCAGAGGGACAGCACATGTTGGATGTTTTGGAGACAAAGTCAGAGAGGCTAGATTGAGATGGTTTGGACATGTACAGAGGAGGGATAGTGAGTATATTGGTAGTAGGATGCTGAGGTTGGAACTACCAGGCAGAAGGCCCAGAGGAAGACCAAAGGGAAGATTTATGGATGTGGTGAAGGCAGACATGAAGATCGTTGGAGTAAGAGTAGAAGATGCAGAGGATAGGGAGAGATGGAGGCGGATCATTTGCTGTGGCGACCCCTGAAAGGAACAGCTGAAAGGAAAAGAAGAAGAAGAAGAAGAAGAAGAAGAAGAAGAAGATCCATATCATGCAGTGACATACTTCTTACTTTAGTAACATTCCTGAGATGAAAGAAGGCCACTCAAGTTATATAATCTACATGAACTTCACATTAAAGACCAGCGTTATTTACTGCTCCACATGATGAGACTGAAACACCATCCACACTTATTACATATTGGTCGACATATTGGTCGTTTTCCCTTCAGTTTGTGTGTGTGTGTGTGTTCATCAGAAGCTTGAGTTTTCATTTAATTTCTCCCAGAGGTGGAGCTGAGATAACAAAGACTTCATTACATTTTGGAGTTGCTCCAGGTCCAATACTGGATCCAGGAATTGTTTAAATGATTCTTTGGATGATATTTTGGAGGTGTGATATGTTGTTGACGTTTTGTACCGAACAGTTCCCTCAGAATATATGATTGCTGTACCCATACTGATTGGTTTATTCATTTGTCATACAGCTTGGTCCTATTAGGGTCATGAGGAGGCTGGAGTCTATCTCAGCCATAGTCCCTGAAAAGTTCAAAAATCCTTGGCAGAGCCAAGACATACACACACACACACACACACACACACACACACACACACACACACACATTCACCCTTATGGGAACTTTTGTAATGGTAACTTAAGTACATGTTTTTAGACTGTGGGAAGAAACCAGAGTGCCTGGATGAAACTTACACAAGCATGGGCAGAACTCTACACCAAGACCAGGACTAGAACTCAGGAGCTTCTTGCTGTGAGGCAGTCATGCTAACCACTACACAGGTGTAAGTAAGCACGTGCTTCCCCTAAGACATGTGATGCTTCTACCCACATCATTCTGAACTGCTGTGCATATACATTCAGAGGAGCCAGAACACACTCGGCAGCCCTCTGCTCCATTGTCGGAACGAGCTCAGAGATGTGTATGATTGACTGGAAATTACTTTGAGTGACAGAAAGGTAAGCATATACCATCCCTCCCTCCTGTGAAGGACTTCTGGCATTCATCTCGATTCAAACCTGTGAGTGATCTTAAAATAGTCACCTTGTCGATGGGACATTTTGATTTCTGTATATTTTTTTTCTTTATCTTTTTCTTTTTTTTTTTTTTTTTTTTTTTTTTTTTTTGTACCTTGACTTACAAAATTAACCCGTTCCAAGGGCGAGCTCATAAGTCAAAACATCCGTTAGATAAAACAAACATTCCCATCGAAATTAATAGAAAACCAATTAATTCGTTCCAACCCCCACCCAAACTCATATACTGCTACAAGCACTTATATTTCACCTAATATATTCAAGATAAATGTGTAAAAAAATAATAAATATTTAATAATAATAATAATACACGTACTTCTTCTTTTCCGTTCAGCTGTTCTCTTCAGGGGTTGCCAAAATGAATCATCTGCCTCAATCTTTCCCTGTCCTCTGCATATTTTTTTCTTACACCAACTACCTTCATGAACTCCTTCACCACATCCATAAATCTTCTCTTTGGTCTTCCTCTGGGCCTTCTGCCTGGTAGTTCCAACCTCAGCATCCTACTGCCAATATACTCACTATCCCTCCTCTGTACATGTCCAAACCATCTCAATCTAGCCTCTCTGACTTTGTCTCCAAAACGTCTTACATGTGCTATATAATATATATTATGTCATATACTAGTCCTTCTCAAAAAATTTGCATATTGTGATAAGGTTCATTATTTTCTGTAATGTACTGATAAAAATTAAACTTTCATGTATTTTAGATTCATTACACACCAACTGAAATATTTCTGGTCTTTTATTGTTTTAATTCTGATGATTTTGGCATACAGCTCATGAAAACCCAAAATTCCTATCTCAAAAAATGAGCATATGATGTTCAGGTAGTGTAAACGAGCTATTAACCTAATCATCTGAATCAACCAATTAACTCTAAACACCTGCAAAAGATTCTTGAGGCTTTTAAAAACTCCCAGCCTGGTTCATTACTCAAAACCACAATCATGGGTAAGACTGCCGACCTGACTGCTGTCCAGAAGGCCATCACTGACACCCTCAAGCAAGAGGGTAAGACACAGAAAGAAATCTCTGAGCGAATAGGCTGTTCCCAGAGTGCTCAATCAAGCCACCTCAGTGGGACGTCTGTGGGAAGGAAAAAGTGTGGCAGAAAATGCTGCACAACCAGAAGAGGTGACCGGACCCTGAGGAAGATTGTGAAGAAGGGCCGATTTCAGACCTTGGGGGACCTGTGGAAGCAGTGGACTGGGCTACAGGTGCCGCATTCCCCAGGTCAAGCCACTTTTGAACCAGAAAAGTCCTTTCCCTAGCAGAGCTCGTGAATCAAAGTTTTGCTTGTTGGATGGAGCAGATTTTTAGTAGGATCGAAGCTCGTAGCATGGAAAATTCGTTATAAAAGACAGTCAAGGTACCGCTGTCCTCATTTTTAATCTCACAGTGAAAAGCAGTCCCACTAGTCTTTAAATAGAAATGTAAAAAGGCAGAAGAAAGACAAATTTATTAGATGAGGATGTCCCTGCTCGCCCTGCCGAACTCAAGGGTTCTTATTGGCAGAACACTTCACCTTAAAAATAACCCTATACACTTCCCACAAAACATGGCACCATGCCTTACTCTCCATACCTCGGTTCTCGACCAAAATTCGTTCCCGACAGCTGGTCAAATTCCGATTTGGTCGAATTTCGAATTCACTTTTCCCATTACAATTAATGTAAACACTTTTAATCCATTCCAACACACGAGAAAACTACCTTATTTAAAACATAATGATATTTCATATTGTCATTTATATATCAAATTGTATATTAAAGGTGAAACAACAGTCCAAACACAAAATTCTTAATAGATAAATTAATTTTGCGGGTTTTTTTTGTTTGTTTTTTTGTTTGTTTGTTTATTTATGTTTGTTGTTTGTGTAAAGGAATGTGGACAGTACAAACATTATGCAGTGATGAAACATGCCAAAGAAATGTAAAAAAAAAAAAAAAATCAAACACAAAGAATCAAGAACTAAAGAAAGAAAAAATATTAAAATGCTATTGGTTGGAAGGGGATGGGTCTTCTTCAGGCTATTGAAGAACTCTTGAAGAACATTTCTAGTGTCACGTGTTTCTGCCTTATTTTCAAAACCATACAGAAGTGGCTCATGACCTCCTCATTAAAGGTGTGCAGAGCTCTGCTAGCCTTAGCCTTATCACGGTGATGGAGTTCAAGAAAGCTATAGAGTTCATTCCACCAACACATGTCCTTAATAAGTGAAGTCGGGGCATCCTTCCTTCCATCATCCTCTTCAGAAGACATCTCCTCCTCCAACGTCTTCTTCTACTCTGCCTGAAGGTGGAGGAGTTCTTCCGTTGTGATTTCAGCGTGATGTTCCTCCAGCAGATCGTCGACATCATCATTGCCCATTTCCAAACCAAGACTTTGGTCTATGTTGATGATGTCCTCGATGATTTGATTACCGTCCTGCTGTTCCTCCTCGGCAGGAGCTGCTGTACTGGTGCTCGCCACAGCCCCAAACACTTCGAACTCCGTAACACATTCTGGCCACAGTTTCCTCCATGAAGAGTTCATTGACCTGTTGGAGACGTGATTCCAGGCCCTATCAACAATAGTTATGCAGGGGTAGATGTTAAAAAGATTCCTCCAAAAATCTCGAAGTGTTAACTGTGTGTCGTTAGTCACCTGGAAGCATCTCTGGAAGAAGAATTTTGTGTGCAATCGCTTGAAATTAGCAATTACACGCTGGTCCATGGGCTGGATCAATGATGTTGTGTTAGGCGGGAGGAATTTTATTTAATATATAAAATCAAATTCCTCAGTCAAGTCATCCTCCAAACCTGAAGGGTGAGTTGGGGCATTGTCCATTAGGAGAAGGCAGCGGCATGGCAGGGATTTTTTTCCTGCAAATATTTTTTTTACACTCGGAGCAAATACCTCATGCACCCACTCAGTGAAAAACTGTCTGGTCAACCATGCCTTCGCATTCGACCGCCACATAACAGGCAACTTACTTTTGATCACATTGTTCACTTTGAACACTCTCGGATTTGCTCAATGATAAATGAGCAGCGGCTTGATTTTCAAATCTCCACTTGCTTTGCCACACAGCAAGAGCATGAACCTAGCCTGACAGTGACTTCTCTTCACGTGTGATGTATGTCCCCCTTGGCATTTTCTTCCAGAATAGGCCAGTCTCATCACAATTAAAGACTTGCTGGGGAAGCTAATTCTCGGCCTTGACAAAATTAGCAGATTCATGCTTGAACTTCTCAGCACCATCTTTGTTAGAACTCGCTGCTTCTCCGTGATGAACCACATTGTGAAGCCCATTTCTCCACTCGACTCAACCTCGACTTGCCTTAAGGTGGAACCTTTCAGGATTCGAGCCAGGGTGGTCTTTTTTACCAAATCATCATAGATTTTGCCTGCTTTACAGCAGATCACATCCTCGCTAACGCTATCTCCTGCTAACTGCTGCTTGTTTATGTATATCAGTAATAATTTTTCCACCTCCTCCAGTGCTCGCGGTCTTTGTTTACTGATAACCGTCGATCCTTTTGCCATATCACTAGCTTTAACAGTCTCTTTGTTCTTCAAAATCATGCTTATCGTCGATTTTGCCATGCCATATTCTGTAGCAAGATCAGTAACACGCAAGCCTGATTCATGTTTAGCTAGCAATTCTTTCTCAAACTCAACAGTTTTCCACACAACTGGCCTTTTCTCACTAGCTTTCTTTCGAGACATGTTTATTAGCTAAACTAATTGCGTAAACAAAAAAGTACGGTATACTGTACTTTGTAAAGCAGAAGCAAGCACATCCACACGCGCACAGTGGTCGAGTAGAGACAAAAGAGACCGATTTCCGGAAGTCGTGCATCTTTCCTCCGCCTCGGTCTCGTTTTTTTTTTTTTTTTTTTCGTTTTTCTCGTGCGTTTTTCACGTTCGACTTCCGGATTTTGGTCAACTTCCGGGACCAAAAAAATCCTGGATTTTTTGGTTGAGTTCCGATTTGTTCTAAAGCATTTGAGTACCAAGGTTCCACTGTCTTACCACAGCACAGTCTTAGCATTCAATTTCAATCTCAAATAAACACATTTATATCTTTAGTATGTTTTTAGTCATCACTCGGAGCAGTGAATCTGTTTCCTGAATCATGACTCAGTGCACTGACTTTATTTCCTGACTCATGACTCAGAGGAATAAATCTATATTTCACTAATCATGACTTATACTCTGAGTGTATAGAAATCCTGACATTCTCTCTCCCTCTCTCTCTCTCTCTCTCTCTCTCTCTCTCTCTCTCTCTCTCTCTATGCTCTGTATGATAGTCTGTGCTCATCTCATCCTTCACATGTTCATCTACGATTTGGTATTTGCAAACAAATCCACCTCGAACCCCCGTGTGAGAGCAGGACTGTTTCCCGCTGATTTGCTGTCAACTCTGATTTTGTTTCGTTCGACTGGGTCTGAGCCGCTGCTCATCCATCATGGCTCTCAGCGAGCGACGTGGCGTCCCTCCCAGAATGACTACGATCACCTGGACGACTCGATATAGCCTGCAGGAGGTTAATATTTAGCGAGCTGTGAATGCAACACTGTCACTTCTGAGACCCGAATCAGAGACTCGGCACTTCCTGTTCCACTCACTCGTCGCATGCCACTGAAGTTGTGGCGACATGCACTGACGGCAGTGATGGCTCAGTGATTAATAATCTGAAGGTTTTGCAGTTCAAAATCCAGTACCTCCATGCTGTCACTGGTGGGCCCTTGAGCAAGGCCCTTAAACCTTTTTTTTTTTTTTTTTATTAGAATTAGAATTATTCTGTTCTAAATAATAATGATGATAATAATAATAATAATACCTGTAAGTCACTCTGGATGAAGGATAATACTAAATGTCATAAAAATAAATGTCACAGCAGAGTAGTTCCTGCTTCCTGTCTGCACATCAGCCTAATCCGTGTTCACATCTCTGACTGGATAAAAGTTGTAGACCTATAACTTTTCATTCTTTAGCTAATACACTACTTATTAAGGGCTGTATAGAAAAACCTGAGATTTCTTGTGTGAATCGAACCGGGCTGAGGTTTCTCTCTACAATGGTGTTAATGAGCAGCTTATTATGTGGCTTTTTATAATGGCGGCAATTTTTAAATTCACTTCAGGCTCTGTTACTTGTACACTTTCATCTTGTTTCCCTTCCTGTGACAAAATAAGAGCTTCCGAGGAGCAGTAAGTACTTCAGGGGATTTTGTAAATTCTTCAGCTTTTCAAGAAACCCCTGAATGCGTTTCTGGAAGTTGCTAAAGATAATAGCACAAGGCACAGGGAGCTGATAACTCATTTAAAGCTCAGATACGCAATATAACTGCATGGTGGCGCCGTGGTTAGTAGGTGCTCATCACAGCAAAAAGGTCCTGGGTTCTATTCCATGGCTCAGTGTGTAGTTGTTATGAGCTTCGTGTGCTTGTGTGGGTTGTGGGTTTTATTCAGAGCATTTCCTTCCACGGTTTAAAAACATGCACAGTTGAGCTAATTTCCTTCTGGTTCTCTCTTGTTTTTAGTGATGCTGCCATCGCCAGCCATGCCAGAGTCACCACTGCACTCAGCGATAATAAAATTCTCTCTCTCTCTCTCTCTCTCTCTCTCTCTCTCTCTCTCTCTCTCTCTCTCTCTCTGTGTTTTTGTTGAGGTACACATGCTGCTTCTGGGATGAAGGTGATCCTGAACCTTCTGCTTTCTGAGTCCTGTGGTCCATTCTAGTGTGCTGATGTTGGCTGGATTTCTCATCTTGCAAGCCCCTCCCTCCTGCTGATGCAGATCTAAATGGATCCAGATGTGCACTAACAGACTGTGAACATGACTTTTCATTGCTCGTGATATTAACTCTTCCCCACAATTATTTAGGACTTACAATTGTAGAACCAACCGGACCACATTTTGGACTGGAATGAATTTCTTGTATATGTTTTGTATCTTTATGACTCCACCCAAATGAGGACGGGCTTCACTTTAGGATCTGGTTCCTCTCGAGGTTTCTTCCTCACATCTACTGAGAGAGTTTTTCCTTGCCACCGTCACCGCGGGCGATGTTTATTAGTGAT
Source organism: Plotosus lineatus (assembly GCA_024760905.1). Taxonomy (NCBI): domain Eukaryota; kingdom Metazoa; phylum Chordata; class Actinopteri; order Siluriformes; family Plotosidae; genus Plotosus; species Plotosus lineatus. The sequence continues at coordinate 3,567,130 of CM045729.1, read as the reverse complement.
GTAGAGGGGTTATAGGACATGTTTAAATTGTTTTCTAATTGTAAGCCCAACTTTTACTGTTTACTGTGTAAAGCTGCTTAACGACAATGTGAACTGTATAAAGAGCAGAACAAATGAAACTGAATTTATTTAATTGTCAGTTCCTATTCATGCCTATATGTGAGTGTTAGTGTGAATGATTGTGTCTGTTTTGGCCCTGCAATGTCTCGGGTGTACCCTGCCTTTGCAAGAGTCAGCTGAGATGAGCACTAGCCTGCTGGCGGCCCTAATTCGGATTAAGCAGTTTAGAAAATGAATGAATGAATACACAGTATATGTGATTTGCTGCCTGTGCATCAACCAATCACTTTGCACAAGCTATTGTAAGCATAGAAAAAACATTATTCAGTCATTTTCTGTGGTGTATAAGGAAATAAACATGGAAATGTACTGCTGTTGGAAATTAAAAAAACAAAACCTCTTGGGTGGGAACAGGAACTCTGGGGGATGGGCTGGTGCAATATTTGTCATTCTTGCCCCAAAGCAAGAAGGACTTGGGTTTGAGAGCCTGCCCTGGATGCCATCATCATCATCATCATCCTCATCGTCATCATTTTCTGTAATCACTTAATCCTATTTAGGGTCGCAGGGAGGCTGGGGCCCATCCCAGCCATCTCCGGGCAAGGGCAGAGTACTCGACAGCTCGCCAGGCCATCGCAGGACAGAAACACAACTGACAGCTATGCAGCTACTCTTGATAAGATTCAGCAATGGTTCTTTTACATAAACCTCTTTTGCATGAACCTCTCACCATAGACAGAGAAATGGTCAGCCTTTGATAACCCAGTTAGTGCACTGGGGGGACAGTGACGTCCTGTTGAGAGTGGGACTTGAACCCCCAACCTTAGGATCAGTGATCCGGCACCTTTACCACCAGGCCACCACTACCCTGGCATGGATGTTTCCGGGATGTTGAATTTACAGTGTATGTTCTGTCCATGTTTCTGGCTTCCCTGGAGTATGCTTGTTACCTTCCCCACCCTAAAGACGAGCACATAAGGCTAATTGTTTTAAACGACCCTAGGTGTGAATATGAGTGTGAATGGATGTTTGTTCTGGAAGAAGTTCTACAGGGTAGGTGTAACCAACAGACTTTAGTAAGAACTTACATTATAACAGAAGCTATGAACATGACCCAGTGCATTACGGTGTGGAAACGGGATGTGAGTGAGTGAGGGAACAGTGACCTTGCTTCATCAAACCTTCATCGCACATTTTTTTTACAATAACAACACAACACACAATATTTGAAACTAACCAGTGTGTAATTAATGTTTCCTCTCTAATCTAAGTCATGTGATCAAACTGTCCGCTTGCGTTTCTTCAGAATATCCATATACCTCTCTCTGAGTGTGTGTGTGTGTGTGTGTGTGTGTGAGTGTGTGTGTGTGTGTGTGTAATCCTCTCTCTCAGCAGTAAGGAGAATCTGTGGAACGAGCCCGCCGCCTCCTCACTTTGGCCCGCCGCCATGGTTTTATATAAGACTGGAGTGCCAGTGTAATACACTGAACGGTTAAGACTTCAGGAGATGCTCTCCAGTCTCAAGTGTCTGTTTGTTTGTGTGTTTATTAGAACCCGAGTCATACTGAAGAGTTTCAGAAAGTGAAATATTTAAATCTGGATGTGCAATACATTTTTTAAGTTCATGACCATCTCAGGGCATTTACTGAAAATTTCAGGCTACTGAAATAGACGTGGTCAAGCTTTTGTGACACAATGCCCACCCTCCCGCCGCCACCAATGCTGCCGCCCATATTTTTTCTTTGGAATTGAATTATCTGCCAATTCTCACTCATCAATCTGCTCTCTGTTATCCTTCAGTAGTTACCAACAGGGGCAATGGTGGCTGAATGAGAAAGGTTGGGTGGATTTAGTCCCGAGCAACTTCAAACATTTCCAGAAGGAGCCTATTCCACCCAGGAGACACCGTTTTTGCTTCAGGGGATACCCTTTATATTGCAGAAACTGACCATTCCATTCCAAAATCTGAATGTTCTGCTCCAGGTGGGGCAGGAGGTAAATCTCCTTCTTCAGGGACAGCCATTTCTGCTCCGTTGGGCACCCTTTCAGCTCCAGGAGGTGCTTATCCTGCTCCAGAGGACACCCTTTGTGCTACAGAAGGAGTCCGTTCTGTTCCAGGAGGTACCAATCCTGCTCCAGAGGATGCGCTTTCTGCTACAGAACAAGCCCCTTCTGCCCCTTCTGGAGGTGGCCAAATTGCTCCAGAGTAGAGCCCTATGCTTCAGGGGCCCTGGTTTCAGGGGCAGCTGTTACTGTTCTAAAAAGAGTCCGCTATAGAGGGCACACTATTTGCTCTAGAAGAACACCATTCTACTCCAGAACATCCCCTTTCTGCACTCCCATGATTCTCAAGTGTTGACTTTAACAAGATTCTCAAGTGTTGATTTTCCTATGATTCTCAAGTGTTGATTCTCCCATGATTCTCTAGTGGTGATTATCCCATGATTATCAAGTGTTGATTCTCCCATGATTCTCTAACGTTAATTCTCCCATGATTCTCTAGTATGTGGACTCTCCCATGATTCATTAGTTGTGATTATCCTATGATTCTCAAGTGTTGATTCTCCTATGATTCTCTAGTGTTGATTATCCCATAATTCTCAAGTGTTGATTCTCCCATGATTCTCAAGTGTTGATTCTCACATGATTCTGTAGTGTTGATTCTCCCATGATTTTCCAAGTGGTGATTATCCCATGATTCTCTAATGTTTATTCTCCCATGATTCTCAAGTATTGACTCCCCCATGATTCTCTAGTGTTGACTCTCCCATGATTCTCTAGTGTTGATTACCCCATAATTCTCAAGTGTTGATTCTCCTATGATTCTCTAGTGTTGATTATCCCATGATTCTCAAGTGTTAATTCTCTCATGATTCTCAAGTGTTGATTCTTCCATGATTCTCAAGTGTTAATTCTCTCATGATTCTCAAGTGTTGATTCTTCCATGATTCTCAAGTGTTGATTCTCACTTGATTCTCTCATGTTGATTCGCCAATGATTCTCCACTGTTGATTATTCCATGATTCTCTAGTATTGACTGTCCCATGATTCTCTAGTGTTGATTATACGACGATTCTCTAGTGTTGATTCTCCAATGATTCTCCACTGTTGATTATCCTATGATTCTCGAGTGTTGATTCTCACATGATTCTCTAGTGTTGATTCTCCCATGATTCTCTGGTATTGACTGTCCCATGATTCTGTAGTGTTGATTCTCCAATGATTCTCCACTGTTGATTATCCCATGATTCTCTAGTGTTGATTCTCACACGATTCTCTAGTGTTGATTCTCCCATGATTTTCAAGAATTGACTCTCCCATGATTCTCTAGTGTTGTTTCGCCAATGATTCTCTAGTGTTGATTCTCCCATGATTCTCTAGTGGTGATTATCCAATGATTCTCTAGTGTTGATTATCCCATGATTCTCTAGTGTTGATTATCCAATGATTCTCTAGTGTTGATTATCCCATGATTCTCAAGTGTTGATTCTCCCATGATTTTATAGTGTTAATTCTTAAATGATTTTATAGTGTTGTTTCTCCCATCATTCTCTAATGTTGATTCTCCCATGATTCTCCACTGTTGATTATCCCATGATTCTCTAGTGTTGATTCTCACACGATTCTCTAGTGTTGATTCTCCCATGATTCTCCACTGTTGATTATCCCATGATTCTCTAGTGTTGATTCTCACACGATTCTCTAGTGTTGATTCTCCCATGATTCTCAAGTGTTGATTCTCCCATGATTTTATAGTGTTAATTCTTAAATGATTTTATAGTGTTGTTTCTCCCATCATTCTCTAATGTTGATTCTCCCATAATTCTCTAGTGTTGATTCTCCCATGATCCTCTAGTGTTGATTCTCACATGATTCTCTAGTGTTGATTCTCAAATGATTATCTAGTGTTGATTTTCCCGTGATTCTCAAGTATTGACTCTCCCGTGATTCTCTAGTGTTGATTATCCCATGATTCTCTAGTGTTTATTCTCCAATGATTCTCTACTGTTGATTATCCCATGATTCTCAAGTGTTGATTTTCCTGTGATTCTTGAGTGTTGATTCTCCCATGATTCGCTCATGTTTATTCTCCCATGATAATCTAGTGTTGGTTCTCCCATGATACTTTAGAACAGGGGTCTCAAACTCATTCCACAATGGGCCGCAGTGGCTGCAGGTTTTTTGCTTCAGCCTAGCAGCAGCACACCTCACATGACTTATTTAATAAACTGATCTGAGTCTTCAGGCAGTTGATTGGTAAATCTGTGTGCTGGGTACAGGGATTGGTCTTCTGCTGCTTGGTTGAAGCAAAAACTTGCAGCCACTGCAGCCTTTTGTAGAATGAGTTTGAGACCCCTGCTCTAGAAAGTGGCTTAATGGTTAAGGCAACATGTTGGTGAGCCATAAGTCACTGGTTCTATCCCCTGTATCACCAGTATTGAGCCCTTGACAAAGGCCCATAACTCTCAACTGTTTAGTTGTGTAAAATGATAATTGCAAGTTGCTCTGGATAAGAGAATCTGCCAGATTCTCTAAATGTAAAGAATCAACAGATCACTTCTCAACTGAAAAATTAAGAAGGTTTATCAGGTTTATCTTGCATTTCATTCAACTGGCAAATAGCCCTTAGTTTTCAGTTGATGAGTTATAGTTCGCAGATATGACAAAGAACTTGGCAGAAGACACAGACAACATGGGCCTCCATTCTATTCTGGACCATAAAGACATAATTCTCAAGTGTTGATTCTCCCATGATTCAATCTTCTTGAATCCTTTTGGTGAACTTCAGCTCTGTATATTATAAACTCTTAACAACTGCATGCCAAGTTTCTTCTCTCAGCTGGAAGTTACCTGCTATCTGTCAATGAATTTCTAAGTTCCTGACAGGAAGGAAACAATATGTATGGATCTGACCTCTTCCATCAGAGACACTGTCAATCAGCTCTGGTTCACAGTGAGGGGGTGTATTGTCGACTTCACTCTCTTCACGATATCATACAGAACAGAAACAACTGCTTTTCTGAACACCTCTCAGCAAGTTTGCAGATGAAGCCCCCATCCTGAGTCTCAGGAAGGACAATGACGAATCTGTCTATCTCAGGAAAGTAGCATGACTCACAGCCTGGTGAGAACAACAATCTGGGGATGAACGCTTTTAAAACTTCTGGGATGTCAAACCACCACCAGCCATCAAACCCACCCAACTGTCAATCAACAGCACTGATCGCTGTACTCGTAAAGGAACTGCAGTGTACCTCATCCAAAAATGGTTTGCTTTCAAATATCTTTGTGCCTTTCTTATATCCTCCATCACCCTGGGTTTTCTGTTCTTCTCAGTCCAAGATGATGTGGAATTAGTATGGCATTTAGTTAGTCTGTACCTCCCAAACTCATATAACCTGACATAAACATGTAAATTTGACCGAATATATTAAAGAGAAAAATGCAAAAACAATAAATATTTAATAATAATAAGAAGAAGAAGAAGAAGAGGAAGAAGAAGAAGAAGAATACATGTACATTAACATTAATAATAAATTATAATAAAACAAGAATAAACAATAAGTCAACTAACCCTTCCGATCATCTACTGTGGCAAAGATGTCATGTGGGCATGAAGATACCGCATGGGCAGGCATGAGGTAGTGCGTAACAGAGAAGGAGGACGAGGAGAAGAATTTTGTGCGTGTGCACACTACGAATGTCAGCAGGGAAAGGCTCATGGTGAGCTCCCACACAGCCAGTGCTTCTCAAATAGTGGGGCGTGCCCCCTTTGGGGGGTGCGGGTGTTGCCAGGGGGCAGGGCACGTATGACCCTGGGGAACATGCTTTTTTGCCATACTGTACGAGAATTAAGTGTAACTGTGCATCCGCTACAGTAGGTGGCAGTGGCGCTCTTACTGTGTTCCCTATGGTGTGGGGAAAGAGCACAGAGCAAACGATATGAAGTGCCATAAATGCTATTTATAGCCGTGCATGGGGATCCGTGAAATGTTTTTTTTTTCTTCCTATAGGGCACATCGCAGAAAATAATTGAGAAGCACCGCACAAGACGTTCTAGGAGCATGAAGGAATACACACAGAAGAATACGAGGCTAATCAGTCTGGAAAAGCCATTTCCCCAGCAGAGCTCGTAAATCAACATTTTTCTAGTTGGTTGGTGTGGATTTTTGGTGGATCATGGAAAATTTGTTATAAAAGACACTCGTAAGTCAAGATACCACTGAACAATAAAACACCTTTAACATGCTACATGATTTATTTTGACTAATTGTGCATCACGGTTACCATAACAGCAGCTTCATGTCAACTAACTTAACCAATGTAACTGATTAGCGCTTTGCATAATTTCTGTAGTAGTTTTTTTGTAGCTACTTACTTGGAAACAAATTTCAAAGATAATACAGAGTTAAATGTTGACATCAATCAAGACTTGGAGAGATAGACCCTTCCTCCCAGACAGTGTTGTATGTCCTGGCTGGTCTCAGGTGTCCCACGAGTTATCGTAAAGGAAGCAGAATTGACAGTGAAGGGTTTAGCTCACGCTAGCATTATCGGCTTTGTCTCGATGGTTGGAAGGTGGCTTGTGAGTAGTCTATAATCCTGAAAAGATCACTGGATCCACGCTAAACTGATTAAATACCACCTGTTTCAGAAACTACAATCATGCAAATGTGACTGAACCACCAACACCAAGAGTTTTACCATAGATTAACGGATTCTTCCCTTGTGTTTCGCATCAAGCAAGACCAGTGATGAAGTTTGGGATTCTGAATTGATTATTATTAACCCCCTGCTGTGGGTTGTTGTCTATGAAAGTGCAAAGTCTGATGTATCTAAGTATCTCCACCCATAGCACAGTTTGTTGCCTGTACATGGATATCCCCGGCAGCTATGATTCTGACACGCCTGTGCATCTCTTCTCACAGTGCATTCTGGTTCTGATCTGACTGCATAGATATTACAAAGAACAAAAATAAATAAATAAATAACATCAAAATAAACAAGCAGCACACTACACTCGGAGAGGTGCAATGCACTCTGGGAAAGGTAATTCAGGACAGCTCAACCGCATGATGATTGACAGCAGAGGCCAGATACGTACATTTCAGGGAGGTTGCCAAGCAGTACGCAAAGATAAAGAGAACAAATCGATGAAGATGCTTTGGCAGGAACCTGTGCGCAGGAGTGGATGATATCTCATATGTGAGAGTCCCCCAAGTTGATCATAAACTCTCACTGTCAGTCTTGGGCACTTAAATCAAGGGATGACTTGATATATTCCTTCTGATAGAACCTGAGGATTTCTCAGCTGCACACTTTCAGGCTCCAAAAGGGTTCCTCCGATAGTTCCTAGTTCCTTAATAATCCATGGCTGATTCTCTGAAGAGGAAAACACATGTGGTAGAGATCATCTGTTATAAATTCCTTTGATGGAATTATATAATGCCACGTTATTAACGTTTAGGCATCAAGCACCTTATTTAAAAAATAATAATAATAAAAAACTATGTTGAACGACTTGTATTGTATGTTCATGGGTGCAAGTTGTAAATTTTGAAAAACTTGAAAAGTCTGACATAGTTAGACGGACATGGCATAGCCATGCTAGGGGAGTTTAAAAGGGGAGTGCACCCCCTTTGGGCTTGGGAAAAAATTAAATCCAAAGATAAAATGGTTGACTCTCATGCAATCTTTTACCAACATTTATGGTAATATGCAATCTGCAAATTCATCTATCTATCTATCTATAGTATACTATATCTATATCTATCTATATATATATATATATATATATATATATATATATATATATATATATATATATATATACATACATATGTATATGTCGTGTCGTTATGAATGGAACACTTCGTTTCGGCAGAAGCCGGAGTTCATGATTGTATGGAACCGGAAGTATGAATAAACCGGATGGTCTTGAAAACCGAAGCTGTGTGTGTGAGTCTTCACATGTTGAGGCAGTTATAGAAGCCGTATTGATAGCAAACAGCGGGTTTACATTGGTGACAAGGATAAGTAGCTCACGAAGAAGCAGTAAACATTAGAACTGTGACAGTTTTTAGTGAAAATGGAGGAAATAAGCAATGTTCGTGGCATGTCTGCATTTGACCTCTCCGGCGATGCTAGTGCTGTTAGCATTCATTGGAAAGCATGGATCGAGGAATTTGAGGCATACGGTGATAGTAAAGCAGTATTTGTTGTGAAAGGAAGGGCAGATAATCAGGCACAGAGGCGTGCATCACTGCTGTATACAGCGGGAGCTGGACTTAGAAGTATTTTCAAAACTCTGCCAGACCGGGGTGAGTCTCAAGAATATTTTAAGGCAATTACTGCTCTGAAGACGCACTTGACTGTGAAACCAAACATAACTTATCAGCGCCACATATTCAGAAAAATTAAGCAAACTGATGAAACTGTGTCACAGTATGTCACTAGATTACCTGCAGCAGCTGAGGGCTGTGATTACAATGATGTTGATGACCAAATTCATGATCAGGTGATGGAAACCTGCAAGTCTGACCATTTGAGACGCAAGTTCCTGGAAAAGGGAGATGAACTTTCACTAAGCTCAATGTTGAAAATGTCTGCAACGTTTGAAGCTGTTGAAGAACAGATGAAAGCTATGAACATAAAAGGGGGACAATTCGAACGTGTTCAAAGAATTAAGGAACATAATTCAGTCAAATACAGTCAGAAGACAGGACAAAACGACAATGCCTGTTTCTGTTGTGGAAAATTCGGTCACTATGGCAGAGATCGTACCTGTCCAGCAGGGGTCAACAGTCAAAGGTGTAAGGGATTTGATTACTTTGCTTCGAAGTGTTACACTGACTCATCCAGAAAACCCCGCACAAAAGAAAAACGGGATAAAAGTGGCTTTAGTAGCAGGAAAAATGGTAGGAAACCACATGGCCGTAGCGATGTAAAGCATTTGGAGGCTGAGAAGGTGGATCGTGATAGTGAAGATCAGGAGAGTGAAAGGTATGCTTTCTGCATGAGAAGTAATGTGCACAGAATGAACAGAGTGAGGAGTGATAGCAGTGAAGTCATTCCCGTGTCAGTGGGCGGAGTTGGTATGGACATTATTGTTGACTCTGGCAGCAATAGCAACATTATCAACCGTGAATTGTGGAACTACCTGAAGTCGAAGAGTATCAAATGTGTGTCGAAGAAAGGAGGCAGGCAGTTGTTTCCAATATGCCAGTTCAACACCACTGAAAACCCTAGGAACATTCAATGCAGAAATTGTAGCTGGGAATTACCGGACGGATGCTTGGTTCACTGCGATAGATGGCAGTGTCGAACCACTTCTCAGGAAGGAAACCGAGAATGGTTTCACCACCCCTGGAAACAGATCTGTAGTGATAAATGGAGTTTCAATAGAAAGTCTTTGTCCTGTCCTTTTGTTATTTGCTCTACCAAAAAGTATTGAGCACTCTCCTACGGAAGGATCTTCTCAGAAAATCCTCTATATATAAATATATATAAATATATATATAATGTATATGAGAGAGAGTAGAAGATGCAGAGGATAGGGAGAGATGGAGGCAGATCATTTGCTGTGGCGACCCCTGAAGGGAACAGCCGAAAGAAAAAGATGATGTGTGTGTGTGTGTGTGTGTGTGTGTGTGTGTGTGTGTGTGTGTGAGGTTCTCCAAGTAAAAATGGTCCATTTTTTTCGAAATTCGGATTTTTGCATAAACCATTAAAGTAAGTATTCAACTATCACTTGCTCGCGTGAAATCAACAAACTCATGATAAATGTCTTTTTTTTCCATTTTTCTGACAGGTACCCTCATGAAACTAGATAAAAACAGTAGCAAACTTATTGGTTTTCATTGCAATTATTCACTGAATTCGGTACAAGACATACCATAATCCATACACCCGATGAATGGACGTGAAGTCGTCTCTCCATTTTGGATACTGTTTTGATATTAAAATGCCAGTTCAGTGAATAGAATAAAGGTTATGAAGACGATATACTCATAAACAATGCAGGCTAGTTGCGAAGGAAGATCTGAAACAAGCACATTGATTGGTCAGCATGGGCTTGCACATGCGCAGTGCCCGTCACACGTTAACTTCTGGTTTACTTCCTGACTCTAGTTTAAGCGCATGCGGAATAATATCTCCAATTTTCACTTCAATAACAGTCATTAAGTTTATTTATAAGATTGTGAATACACATAATTTCTGGAAAAGGAGAGTGAGATGTCATCTCTGATGTCTAGTAGCATTAGAATAGATGTTAAATTCGACATGAGAATTGGGCTTTGAAGATGCCGGAATGCTTCACGTTCTTGAAGAGGATTTCGCTGGTAAGTATTTTTCTCGCATGCAAAATTTGATTCTGGAATTTTTTTGATTATTTGAATGGGGTGTACCTAATTTTGTCTGGACTGGACATGCGGTATCGTGGGTTGTTTAGTTTTGTACGAAAATTGGTCAAGACCTGAAAAATACTTAAATATTCCATTCCTTTTACAGATGAAAAAACTGATGATGATGATGATGACGACGACGACGATGATGATGATTATGCCAGCTGTGATGAGGAAGGTTTTGATTTTGATGTTGATAAAGAAGAGGCATCTGTTAATAAAGGTGTGCGTGAGTTGTGTTGGTGGTGAGGATATAGATAAAGATGATAAATATTGAGGGCAGAGTTGATGAAGCCAGCTGTTGAGCAGAGTTGATGATGCCAGCTGTGTTGATGAAGATTTTGATGTTGATAAAAAAAGAGGCATCTGTTAATAAAAGTGTGATGAGTCAGTTTTGTTGTGTTTGGGATGAGATGTGATCCTTTCTGCTGAGCAGGATATAGATGAAGATGATGATACTCAGGGCAGAGTTGATGAAGTTTACTTGTAGAAAGAGATCAGAGTTTTGCAATATGGTTTTCTTATATATAGTTTTCTTAATTTCAGTGTGATTGTTTGAACCTGACAGGTTTTTTTGTTTGTTTGTTTTGGTTTGGTTTGGTTTTTTCAATCAGTATCATATGAAAGCATTGAACCTTTATATAACGGTCGAAAAGATACATAATGATCTTCATGGAATAAACAGAAATGAAAAAAAAAAAAAGTCGTTCTTTGTTCATTTTTTGGGGGTTACCACGGTTACAAATATGCTAAAAAAAGGTGTGTCAGAATAAAATGAGGATGATTTGTCTTATCATCTCTTCCTAAAACTCTTCCGAGACATGTTTTCTAAAAGTTTATATGGCTGAGGTGAATAAAAATGTTTGGTTGCTAAGGACTAATGATGTTGGAAGAAGTGCAATCTTTGTGCTCATTTTTCTATAAAACGTCTTTTGAAATTTTTAGTTGAATGCTGACACAAGAAATGGCATAACTCGCTCAGTTTTCAAGGTATTGACAAACTTTTTGCTGCATTTTGCAGCTTTGGGCCTCCTCTATCTAACTGTGTAAAAATCTAATTTTTCATTTTTGGACACAAGAGCCTGGATTGGCTCAGTTGATCGGGTGGATTGGCTCACACACACACACACACACACACACACACACACACACACACACACACACACACACACACACACACACACACATGTGTATATATATATATATATATATATATATATATATATTATAATGCAGCCGTGAGGGGGGGGGCACAAACCAGTGTCTCTCCCTCACGCCTGGTCCCAAGCCCGGATAAATGCAGAGGGTTGCGTCAGGAAGGGCATCCGGCGTAAAACAAATGCCAAATAAACTATGCGAATCACAAGAAAGAATCACATACCGGATCGGTCGAGGCCCGGGTTAACAACGACCGCCATCAGTGCCGTCAACCAACAGGGTGCTGATGGAAATTGGACTACTGTTGGTCGAAGACGTCGAAGAAGGAGAAGGAGAGGCGGGAGGCGTGTCCATTGCCAGAGAGAGAAGAGGAAAGGCATGAGTTTCGGACTGAAAGTAGGGACTTTGAATGTTGGAACTATGACAGGAAAAGGTAGAGAGCTGGCTGACATGATGCAGAGGAGGAAGGTGGACATACTGTGTGTTCAGGAGACCAGGTGGAAAGGTCGCAAGGCTAGAAGCATAGGAGCAGGGTTTTAGCTGTTTTATCACGGTGTGGATGGGAAGAGAAATGGAGTCGGAGTCATCTTGAAGGAGGAGTTTGCCAGGAATGTTCTAGAAGTGAAAAGAGTGTCAGACAGAGTGATGAGTCTCAAGTTAGAAATTAAAGGTGTGATGGTCAATGTTGTTAGTGCTTATGCCCCACAGACAGGATGTGAGCGAGAAGAGAAGGAGAGATTCTGGAGGGAGTTATATGAAGTGATGCAGAGTACCCCAGAGGTGAAAGAGTAGTCATTGGTGCAGACTTCAATGGACATGTTGGTGCAGGCAACAGAGGGGACGAGGAAGTGATGGGTAGGTTTGGTATCCAGGACAGAAACGCAGAAGGACGGATGTTGGTAGATTTTGCAAAAAGGATGGAAATGGCTGTGGTGAATACTTTCTTCCAGAAGAGAGAGGAGCATAGGGTGACTTATAAAAGTGGAGGTAGGAGCATACAGGTAGACTACATCTTGTGCAGGCGATGTAATTTAAAGGAAGTCAGTGACTGAAAAGTAGTAGCGGGTGAGAGTGTTGCCAAACAGCATAAGGATGGTGGTGTGCAGGATGATGCTGATGGTGAGGAAGGTGAAGAAGGCAAAGGCAGAGCAGAAGACAAAGTGGTGGAAGTTGAAAAAGGAAGAGTGTCAGGTTGTCTTCAAGGAGGAGTTGAAACAGGCTTTGGGTGGTCACGAAGTGCTTCCAGATGACTGGACAACTACAGCTAATGTGATCAGGGAGACAGGTAGGAGAATACTTGGTGTGTCATCTGGAAGGAAAGTAGATAAGGAGACTTGGTGGTGGAATGAGGAAGTGCAGGAGTGTGTACAAAGGAAGAGATTAGCTAAGAAGAAGTGAGACATTGAGAAAACCGAAGAGAGTAAACAGGAGTACAGGGAGACACAGCGTAAGGCAAAGGTAGCAGTGTCAAAGGCCAAACAGAGCACGTTGGATGACTTGTATGCTCGGTTGGAAAGTAAGGAGGGAGAAAATTATTTATATAGGTTGGCACAGCAGAGAAATAGAGATGGGAAGGACATGCAGCAAGTTAGATTGATAAAGGACAGAGAGGGAAATGTAGTGACTGATGACAGAAGTGTGCTGGGAAGATGGAAAGAGTACTTTGAAGAGCTGATGAATGAGGAAAATGAGAGAGAAAAAAGAGTCGAAGAGGTGACTGTTGAGGACCAGGAAGTAGCAAAGATTAGTAAGGGTGAAGTGAGGAGGGCATTGAAGAGGATGAAGAATGGAAAGGCAGTTGGTCCTGATGACATACCAATGGAGGTATGGAAGTGTCTAGGAGAGGTAGCAGTAGATTTTCTGACAAGAACATTTAACAAGGTCTTAGAGAGTGAGAGGATGCCAGAGGAATGGAGGAGAAGTGTGCTGGTGCCCATTTTAAAAAGGAGACATGCAGAGTTGTGGCAACTACAGAGGGATAAAGTTGATGAGCCATATGATGAAGTTATGGGAAAGAATAGTGGAAGCTAGACTAAGGGCAGAAGTCAGCATTTGTGAACAACAGTTTGGTTTCATGCCAAGAAAGAGCACCACAGATGCAGTGTTTGCCTTGAGGATGTTAATGGAGAAGTACAGAGAAGGTTAGAGGGAGCTGCATTGTGCCTTTGTGGATCTGGAGAAAGCATATGACAGGGTTCCCGAGAGAAGAACTGTGGTATTGCATGAGGAAGTCTGGAGTGGCAGAGAAGTATGTTAGAGTGGTGCAGGACATGTATGAGAGATGTAAGACAGTGGTGAGGTGTGCTGTCGGTGTGACACAAGAGTTTAAGGTGGAGGTGGGACTGCATCAAGGGTCAGCTCTCAGCCCCTTCTTGTTTGCTATGGTGATGGACAGGCTGACAGACGAGGTTAGACAAGATTCCCCATGGACTATGATGTTTGCAGATGACATTGTGATCTGTAGTGAGAGCAGAGAACAAGTGCAGGAAAATCTAGAGAGGTGGAGGTATGCCCTGGAAAGGAGGGGAATGAAGATTAGCCTCAGTAAGACAGAATACATGTGCATGAATGACAAGGACCAAAGAGGAACGGTGAGATTACAGGGAGCAGAGATAAGGAAGGTGGAGGATTTTAAGTACTTAGGCTCAACAATCCAGAGCAATGGAGAGTGTGGAAAAGAGGTCAAGAAGCGTGTGCAGGCAGGTTGGAATGGTTGGAGAAAAGTGTCCGGTGTGATGTGTGATGGGAGGGTATCGGCAAGAATGAAAGGAAAAGTGTACAAGACGGTGTTGAGGCCAACGATGTTGTATGGGTTAGAAACAGTGGCCCTGGGGAAAAGCCAGGAGGCAGAGTTGGAGGTAGCAGAGATGAAAATGTTGAGGTTCTCTTTGGGAGTAACGAGGATAGATAGGATTAGGAATGAGCACATCAGAGGGACAGCACATGTTAGACGTTTTGGAGACAAAGTCAGAGAGGCTAGATTGAGATGGTTTGGACATGTACAGAGGAGGGATAGTGAGTATATTGGTAATAGGATGCTGAGGCTGGAACTACCAGGCAAAAGGCCAAGAGGAAGACCAAAGTGACGATTCATGGATGTGGTGAAGGAGGACATGAAGGTCGGTGGTGTAAGAGAAGAAGATGGAAAGGATAGGGTGAGATGGAGGCAGATGATTCGCTGTGGCGACCCCTGAAGGGAAAAGCCGAAAGGAAAAGAAGTATATATATATATATATATATATATATATATATATATATATATATATATATATATATATATATATATATATATATATATAGAGGATTTTCTGAGTAGATCCTTCCGTAGGAGAGTGCTCAATACTTTTTGGTAGAGCAAATAACAAAAGGACAGGACAAAGGCTTTCTATTGAAACTCCATTTATCACTACAGATCTGTTTCGAGGGGTGGTGAAACCATCCCTCTCTTCAGGTGATTACAGAAGAATGATTACAAAGTGCTGGGGGAGGTACTATGTCGATGAACATGGTGTCCTCTAGATGGGGTGGTGCTCATTATGTATTCGGGGGCGGGTTTTTTTAATATCGATACATGCATACATGTGCAGACATTAGTTTTACTCATGCCCATGGACTCATATGTACACACGTTTATATATATATATATATATATATATATACATATATATATATATATATATATATATATATATATGTATATATATATATATATATATATATATATATATATATATATATACGTTCACGTGTGTAAGCACATACACACATACACAAGTATACATAATGTTTAGATACAGATTGATACAATCAAATACTTAGTGTACTTAAGGGGGTGTGTTGCATAATAATGATTTTTTCCTGTGTCGGCATGAAGTTACGAGTTCATTTCTTTTATTTAATGAAGACAGTTCGGGTCTGTATATAATGAGGAACTTCTCCCTGAGGCATAAATTGCATCTTTTGTTTGAGCTGTTGTATGTCGGGTGTGATGATAAAATTCTCCATGAGATCTGGTGGTCAATGTTCATGTAATCATGTTCTTCTGTAATCACCTGAAGAGAGGGGATGGTTTCACCACCCCTCGAAACAGATCTGTAGTGATAAATGGAGTTTCAATAGAAAGCCTTTGTCCTGTCCTTTTGTTTATATATATATATATGCAAAATAAAGAGTCTGTTGTAGTCATGTCATCAGACTTGCGACCATATGTTCTGGACACTCGGGTGAAGAGAGGAGCTGAGTTGTCTACCGATCACTACCTGGTGGTGAGTTGGCTTTGGTGGTGGGAGGTTGCCTTCTAGACCTGGCAGGTCCAAGCGTGTAATCAGGGTCTGCTGGGAACGTTTGGCGGAGTCCCACTCCCACCTCCGGCAGAGCTACAACCACGTCCTGGAGGAGGCGGGGGACATGGAATCCGAATGGGCCATGTTTCGTGCCTCCATTGCTGAAGCGGCAGCCCATAGCTGTGGCCGTAAGGTCGTCGGTGCTTGTCGTGGCGGTAATCCCCGAACCCAGTGGTGGACACCTGCGGTGAAGGGGGCTGTCCAGCTGAAGAAGGAGGCCTATCGGGTTTTATTAGCCTGTGGGACCCCGAGGCAGCAAACTGGTACGGGCAGGCCAAACATGCTGCAGCCGAGGCTGTCGCAGATGCAAAATCTCGGGCGTGGGAGGAATTCGGTGAGGGCCTGGAGACTGATTATCAGTTGGCCTCAAAAAGGTTCTGGACCACCATCCGACGCCTCAGGAGGGGGAAGCAGTTCTTCACAAACACTGTTTACAGTAGAGGTGGGGAGCTGCTTATCTTGACTGGGGATGTCGTCGAGAGGTGGAGGGAATACTTTGAGGACCTCCTCAATCCCACCAACACGCCTTCCGTGGAAGAGGAAGACCCTGTGGGTTCGGGTGAGGGTCCGCCCATCACTGGAGTGGAGGTCACTGAGGTTGTCAAAAAGCTCCTCGGTGGTCGAGCTCGGGGGTTGGACGAGATCCGCCCGGGATATCTCAGGGCTCTGGATGTTGTAGGACTGTCTTGGTTGACACGTCTCTGCAACATCGCGTGGTCATCAGGGGCTGTACCTCTGGATTGGCAAACTGTGGTGGTGGTCCCAATTTTTAAGAAGGGGGACCGGAGGGTGTGTTCCAGTTATCGGGGAATTACACTCCTCAGCCTACCTGGGAAAGTCTATGCAGGGGTACTAGAGAGGAGGATCCGACCGATAGTCGAACCTCGGATTCAGGAGGAACAATGTGGTTTTCGTCCTGGCCGCAGCACTCTTGACCAACTCGATACGCTCCACAGGATTTTGGAGGGGGCATGGGAGTTTGCCCAATCTGTCCACATGTGCTTTGTCAATTTGGAGAAGGCTTTCGACCGTGTTCCTCGAACGATCTTGTGGGACGTGCTCCGAGAGTACGGCGTTCCGGACCCGTTGCTACGAGCTTTTTGGTCGCTGTATCACCGGAGCCAGAGTTTGGTCCGTATTGGTAACAGCAGGTCGGATTCGTTTCCGGTGGGAGTTGAAGTCCGCCAAGGCTGTCCTTTGTCACCGATTCTGTTCATAATTTTTATGGACAGAATTTCTACGCGCAGTCGAGGCAATGAGGGGTTCTGGTTTGGTGGCCATCGGATATCGTCTCTGCTTTTTGCGGATGATGTTGTCCTTTTGACTTCATCAAGTCGGGCCCTCCAGCTCTCATTGGCGCGATTCGCAGCTGAGTGCGAAGCAGCCGGGATGAAGATCAGTACCTCCAAGTCCGAAGCCATGGTTCTCAGTTGGACAATGGTGTAATGCACCCTCCGGGTCAGGAATGAGGTCCTGCCCCAAGTGGAGGAGTTTAAGTATCTTGGGGTCTTGTTTATGAGTGAGGGAAGGATGGAGCGAGAGATCGACAGACGGATCGCTGCAGCCTCTGCTGTTAAGCGGTGCCTGTACCGGTCCGTCGTGGTGAAGAAGGAGCTGAGCCGCAAGGCAAAGCTCTCAATTTACCAGTCGATCTACGTTCCAACTCTCACCTATGGTCACGAGCTTTGGGTAATGACCGAAAGAACAAGATCACGGATAAAAGCGGCTGAAATGAGCTTCCTTCGCCGGGTGGCGGGGTTCTCCCTTAGAGATAAGGTGAGAAGCTCCACCATCCGGGGAGAGCTCGGAGTAGATCCGCTGCTCCTCCGCATTGAGAGGGGCCAGTTGAGGTGGCTCGGGCATCTGGTCAGAATGCCCCCTGGATGCCTCCCTGGTGTGGTGTTTCGGGCATGTCCAACTGGGATGAGGCCCCGGGGTCGACCTAGAACACGCTGGAGGGACTATGTCTCTCGGCTTGTCTGGGTCCGCCTCGGTGTCCCCCCGGGAGAGTTGGAGGAAGTGGCTCGGGAGAGGGACGTCTGGACCTCTTTGCTTAGGTTGCTGCCCCCGCGAGCCGACCCTGGACTAAGCGGAAGATGATGATGATGATGATGATGATGATGATAAAGAGTCTTTGATTTAACTTATAAGACATATTTTGTCTAACAATCTAACAACTACCAACTGACCTCCTTCTGAACAACATTTTCTAAATGTATATACAGGTATCAAATTACGTGGTTATGACTTAATTCGTTCTCGATTATACATGAGTTTTCAAAAAATATATGGAAAAATAATTTCATAACTTTTTTCCTATTTTTTTAAACATATATACATTCGGCCCTCTACTTACGGAAATCTCTGAATACGAAAAATCCAGGTTACGAAAAACATTTTCCTCATTTTTTTGCTTTCTGTATACAAAACGCCATATCAATATATATAAATGCAAAATCAGATGCATAGTTAGGCCTTGCTCCGCTTTCCCCTGGTATGGAGTCTGGTACTACTTGGTACATGGTTGGGTAAACGGTTTCCTTCAAATTCCAAAAACATGCACAGTAGGTGAAGTAGTGGTCTGAAGTTGGCCCTAGATGTGGTGAGAATGTGTGTGAATGGTTGTATGTGTCTTAGCCCTTTTTTTATAAGTTAAACCCTTTTTTACATGTTAAACGCCTGATTCGTTCCAAGGCACCCAAGACTACTCTATAAACCCTTTTAACATGATTAAAGTACACTCATTTTGTATGAAATATGTGTTAAAAGTAAAAGAAAATTATTTATTAAACCATTTAAACATTTTATTAACATATTAAACCATTTTATTCACATATTTATTCATTAAACCATTATTAAACATTTTTTTATTAACACACACACACACACACACACACACACACACACACACACACACACACACACACACATAGACGGGATGTTTTATTTAAAGTGGAATTACACTTGTATTTCCACTTCAGGTCTCCCTCTGGATCAATATCGTCCCGATTGTAGAGGGGTTTTGACGATAATGAAATACTGTATAACACTGCATGATCAATCTCAAAACAAGCCAACAGTCAACTTCCTTCACGTGTGTGACAAACAGGAAGTTTGGGTAAAGTTCAGCTGCGTCATCCCTCCTAGCCAATGGGAGGCCAGCGGGGCGGGATGTTGGGAGACAGCCAATGAGAGAGCAACTCTTGCATCATGTGAACTTTTGATTGGCGCGTTTGAATTTTGAATGGCGCTTTTTGTAAGAGGAGATTGTTTTCGTATCCCGGGGACGAAAACTTAGGAAAATGTTTTTCGTAACCCTGGATTTTCGTACCCAGGGGGCTTCGTAAGTCAGGGTCCGACTGTGTGTGTGTGTGTGTGTGTGTGTGTGTGTGTGTGTGTGTGTGTGCATATATATATATATATATATACATACATATATATATATATATATATATATATATATATATATATATATATATATATATATATATATATATGTATATATATATATATATATATATATATATATATATATATATATATATAAATAAAAAGAGTTCATGATGAAGCATAACTCCACCCATAGGTTATGTAGCAGACACTGGGAAGGATTTATGAAGAGTGAAAAGTATACCACACTCAGGGTAGATTTACATTGTCTGGTATTTTAGTGTTGTATACGTGTACAGTGTGTATATAGAAGCAGATGTTTTGAGATACTGCAGAGATGAGCTGACTCCTACCAGGCGTAATGGAGCATCTCATACACGGCTATCAGAATTGGTGGACTTCCTGCTCAGTGTGTGTGTGTGTGTGTGTGTGTGTGTGTGTGTGTGTGTGTGTGTGTGTGTGTGTGTGTGTGTGTGTGTGTAAAGACAATAAATGATGCAAGAACCATGTGAACATTATCTTCACCATGGTGTGTGTTGTTTGATGTGTTTGCTGCCTCAGGACTGTTTGTTCAACAATCCCATTCACACACAAACACAAATCCATCATAAAGTTCTACAGCTGGATCAGCGCTGAGTCTCCACACTAGCCTTCATAAAGAAAGATAATATTTTCACATTCTCCTACATTCTTTCTCATTTTCAGTAATTCTCTTTAAGCTTTCCTGTTTTGGACATCAAGGTTTCCCACTATTTTTTTTTCATAAATATGTGTTTCCCTGCTACATTCTCAACTTCAGTGATTGTAACTTTCCAATCTGTTTTTGAGGGTTGTGCCATTACACAGCCTCTGTCTGACATCTCCTCTATCTTACAGACTCCATCAGTCTATCTAGTATTTCTCAGATGGGCTGAAAGACAATGGAATGGTCTACTGTGATCAGATAAGTCCACATTTTCATTTATTTTCAGAAAAAAGGAGACAGTGTGTTTAGTTTACTTGAAAATATCACTCCAGGTTGTTATTTGTGAAAGATGCAAAATCCAGCATGTGTGATGGTATGGGACTGCATCAGTACAGAGGGCATGGGTGAGTTTTACAAGTGAATATACCCCAGAGGTGTATCTTGGGATTTTAGGGACTTAAATGTTACTATCACTCGCCAGGCTATCACAGGACACCTTTGTACAACTTTGACCCCAAATTCATAAGCGGCAGTTACACCCTCCCTGGCAGCATAAACATATCCAATCGATCAAAGCTTTGAGAATTAAAATGATTGCCTGCCCTAGACTTTCATTAAACCTCAGACGACATGCAGGTTTCAGATATGACATAAGCCTGTTACATGGACACTAGGTAAGTCTGTAGGGCTTTTTACACCTGAGCCTGTTGGCTCATCAGGCCAGTGCTTATCTCAGGTTTCCGTAGCGTGAAGCAACCAGGAGTTGAATACCTCCTGGATGGGATGCTCGTTCATCACTGGTTACCTTCCCAGTATATTTTACTGGTACCAATTTATACTCCTGGGTGAACAGAGGCACACTTGTGGTCAAGACCTTGCACAGTGGGGGTCTAAATGGGATTCGAACACACAACGTCCCCATCATGAGCCCAGCACCCTAACCACTATACCACTTTGTACGCTAGTCATACTGTATTTATCCTGAAGTTATCAGACCTCCAATGAACATCCTTTTTTTAATCAGTTTCTGTGTGCTTCTTGTCAATGCAGCCAAGAGGCGGGGGGGAGGGGCACTAAACAGTGTCTCTCCCCCTTATGCCGGTCCCAAGCCTGGAGAAATGCAGAGGGTTGTGTGAGGAAGGGCATCCGACATAAAACCAATGCCAAACTTTTATGATGCAAATCAGAAGTATTACCCCCATACCGAATCGGTCGAGGCCCGGGTTAACCATCAGTGCTGTCAATCAACAGGGTGCTGATGGAAACTGAACTACTGTTGGTCGAAGACGTCGAAGAAGGAGAGGCAGGAGGCGTGTCCGTAGGCAGAGAGAGAAGAGGAAAGGCATGAGTCTAGGACTGAAAATAGGGACTTTGAATGTTGGAACTATGAAAGTAAAGGTAGAGAGCTGGCTGACATGATGCAGAGGAGGAAGGTGGACATACTGTGTGTTCAGGAGACCAGGTGGAAAGGTAGCAAAGATAAAAGCTTAGGAGCAGGGTTTAAGCCGTTTTATCATGGTGTGGATGGGAAGAGAAATGGAGTCGGAGTCATCTTGAAGGAGGGGTTTGTCAGGAATGTTCTAGAAGCGAAAAGAGTGTAAGACAGAGTGATGAGTCTCAAGTTAGAAATTGAAGGTGTGATGCTCAATGTTGTTAGTGCTTATGCCCCACAGACAGGATGTGAAAGAGTGGTCATTGGTGCAGACTTCAATGGACATGTTGGTGCAGGCAATAGAGGGACAAGGAAGTGATGGGCAGGTTTGGTATCCAGGACAGGAACGCAGAAGGACAGATGTTGATCGATTTTGCAAAAAGGATGGAAATGGCTGCGGTGAATACTTTCTTCCAGAAGAAACAGGAGCATAGTATGACTTATAAAAGCGGAGGTAGGAGCACACAGGTAGACTACATCTTGTGTAGGCGATGTAATTTAAAGGAAGTCAGTGACTGCAAAGTAGTAGTGGGTGAGAGTGTTGCTAAACCGCATAGAATGGTGGTGTGCAGGATGACGCTGATGGTGAGGAGGATGAAGAAGGCAAAGGCAGAACAGAAGACAAAGTGGTGGAAGTTGAAAAAGGAAGAGTGTCAGGTTGTCTTCAAGGAGTAGTTGAAACAGGCTTTGGGTAGCCAGGAAGTGCTTCCAAATGACTGGAAAACTACAGCAAATGTGATCAGGGACACAGGTAGGAGAGTACTTGGTGTGTCCTCTGGAAGGAAAGTAGATAAGGAGACATGGTGGTGGAATGAGGAAGTGCAGGAGTGTGTACAAAGGAAGAGGTTAGCTAAGAAGAAGTGGGACATTGAGAGGACCGAAGAGAGTAAACAGGAGTACAGGGAGACACAGCGTAAGGCGAAAGTAGCAGTGGCTAAGGCCAAACAGAGGGCGTATGATGACTTGTATGATAGGTTGGACAGTAAGGAGGGAGAAAATTATCTATACAGGTTGGTCCAGCAAAGAGAGAGAGATGGGAAGGATGTGCAGCAAGTTACATTGATAAAGAACAGAGAGGGAAATGTAGTGACTGATGACAGAAGTGTGCTGGGAAGATGGAAAGAGTACTTTGAAGAGCTGATGAATGAGGAAAATGAGAGAGAAAAAAGAGTAGAAGAGGTGACCATTGAGGATCAGGATGTAGCAAAGATCAGTTAGGGTGAAGTGAGGAGGGCATTGAAGAGGATGAAGAATGGAAAGACAGTTGGTCCTGATGATATACCTGTGGAGATATGGAAGTGTCTAGGAGAGGTAGCAGTAGATTTTCTGACAAGAACATTCAACAAGGTCCTCGAGAGTGAGAGGATGCCAGAGGAGTGGAGGAGAAGTTTGCTGGTGCCCATTTTTAAGAACAAGGAAGACGTGCAGAGTTGCGGCAACTACAGAGGGATAAAGTTGATGAGCCATACGATGAAGTTATGGGAAAGAATAGTGGAAGCTAGACTCAGGGGAGAGGTCAGCATTTGTGAACAACAGTTTGGTTTCATGCCAAGAAAGAGCACCACAGATGAAATGTTTGTTTTGAGGATGTTGGATGTTAATAGAGAAGTACAGAGAAGGTCAGAGGGAACTGCATTGTGCCTTTGTGGATCCGGCGAAAGCATATGACAGGGTGTCGAGAGAAGAACTGTGGTATTGCATGAGGAAGTCTGGAGTGGCAGAGAAGTATGTTAGAGTGGTGCAGGACATGTATGAGAGATGTAAGACAGAGGTGAGGTGTGCTGTCAGCCTGACCGACGAATTCAAGGTGGAGGTGGGACTGCATCAAGGGTCAGCTCTGAGCCCCTTCTTGTTTGCTATGGTGATGGACAGGCTGACAGACAAGGTGAGACAAGAATCTCCATGGACTTTGATGTTTGCAGATGACATTGTGATCTGTAGTGAGAGCAGAGAACAAGTGCAGGAAAATCTAGAGAGGTGGAGGTATGCCCTGGAAAGGAGGGGAATGAAGGTTAGCCTCAGAAAATCAGAATACATGTGTGTGAATGAGAAGGACCCAGGAGGAACGGTGATGTTACAGGGAGCAGAGATAACGAAGGTGGAGGATTTTAAGTACTTGGGCTCAACAATCCAGAGCAATGGAGAGTGTGGAAAAGAGGTGAAGAAGCGTGTGCAGGCAGGTTGGAATGGTTGGAGAAAAGTGTCCGGTGTGATGTGCGATAGGAGAGTGTCAGCAAGAATGAAAGGAAAAATGTACAAGATGGTGGTTAGGCCAGCGATGTTGTATGGCTTAGAAACAGTGGCGCTGAGGAAAAGGCAGGAGGCAGAGCTGGAGGTAGCGGAGATGAAAATGTTGAGGTTCTCTCTGGGAGTAACGAGGATGGATAGGATCAAAAATGAGTATATCAGAGGGACAGCACATGTTAGATGTTTTGGAGACAAAGTCAGAGAGGCTAGATTGAGATGGTTTGGACATGTACAGAAAAAGGGATAGTGCGTATATTGGCAGTAGGATGCCGAGGTTGGAACTACCAGGCAGAAGGCCTAGAGGATGACCAAAGAAGAGATTTATGGATGTGGTGAAGGAAGACATGAAGGTCGTTGGAGTCAAAAAAGAAGTTGCAGAGGACAGGGTGAGATTGAGGCAGATGATTTGCTGTGGCGACCCCTGAAGGGAGCAGCCGAAAGGAAAAGAAAAAGAAGAAGTATGTGCTTCTTGTCATTAAGGGGTGATTACGCTAGAAGTGTGAGAGAACAGCGAGTAGAACTGACCACTGAGAAGAACATCCTGCAGGTGGAACCTGTCCTATTTACGCCTCTAGGGTCTCGTGTTCTGTTCACAATACGTGTGGTGTAACCATGTCACGGTGTAAAGAGCTCCCTGTGGTCTTCAAACAAAAGGCTTGTGAATACTATGAGTTTGAGGAGTTTGAAGAAAACCGTCTACAAACATTTCAAATCACAAACAATTTGTCCAGGATGGACCAGCTTATTAAATTCAGCTTGACAGCAGGAGGTCTACCTATGGTGTACCAACAAAACCCATATGAAAACACCAGGGTTCCCTTTATAAAACTGTGTGTAGGATCCTTACTCAAAGTGCACTTGGGCCCAAAACCCAAAACACGCATACGCCAAAAACAACTATAAATATAAATAGCACCCTGCATTAATGCCGCAGCCCTATGTGACCATGGTTCCAAGGGAGATAATTGTTTGAGCTCTTAGATAGTGTTCTCCCTCCGAGTGTGGTAGTCCTCCTCTTTCGCCCCTCTGTTGTCACTGGTGGTCATGTGATAGGGAAGGTAATACCTGATGGGTGAGAGTTGGATATGACTAAATTAGAGAGAAAATGGGGGAAATAAAACATATTAACCACTGCCCCATAATAATAAGAATAAGAAGAGGAATAAGGAGGAATATTATTATTAGTAGTAGTAGTAGTAGTAGTAGTAGTAGTATTAGTAGTAGTAGTATTATAATGCAGCCGTGAGGGGGGGGGCACAAACCAGTGTCTCTCCCTCACGCCGGTCCCAAGCCCGGATAAATGCAGAGGGTTGCATCAGGAAGGGCATCCGGCATAAAACAAATGCCAAATAAACCATGCGAATCACAAGAAAGAATCACATACCGGATCAGTCGAGGCCCGGGTTAACAACGACCGCCATCAGTGCTGTCAACCAACAGGGTGCTGATGGAAATTGAACTACTGTTGGTCGAAGACGTCGAAGAAGGAGAGGCGGGAGGCGTGTCCGTTGCCAGAGAGAGAAGAGGAAAGGCATGAGTCTAGGACTGAAAGTAGGGACTTTGAATGTTGGAACTATGGCAGGAAAAGGTAGAGAGCTGGCTGACATGATGCAGAGGAGGAAGGTGGACATACTGTGTGTTCAGGAGACCAGGTGGAAAGGTAGCAAGGCTAGAAGCTTAGGAGCAGGGTTTAAGCTGTTTTATCACGGTGTGGATGGGAAGAGAAATGGAGTCGGAGTCATCTTGAAGGAGGAGTTTGCCAGGAATGTTCTAGAAGTGAAAAGAGTGTCAGACAGAGTGATGAGTCTCAAGTTAGAAATTAAAGGTGTGATGGTCAATGTTGTTAGTGCTTATGCCCCACAGACAGGATGTGAGCGAGAAGAGAAGGAGAGATTCTGGAGGGAGTTAGATGAAGTGATGCAGAGTACCCCCAGAGGTGAAAGAGTGGTCATTGGGGCAGACTTCAATGGACATGTTGGTGCAGGAAACAGAGGGGACGAGGAAGTGATGGGTAGGTTTGGAATCCAGGACAGGAACGCAGAAGGACAGATGTTGGTAGATTTTGCAAAAAGGATGTAAATGGCTGTGGTGAATACTTTCTTCCAGAAGAGAGAGGAGCATAGGGTGACTTATAAAAGTGGAGGTAGGAGCACACAGGTAGACTACATCTTGTGCAGGCGATGTAATTTAAAGGAAGTCAGTGACTGCAAAGTAGTAGCGGGTGAGTGTGTTGCCAAACAGCATAGGATGGTGGTGTGCAGGATGATGCTGATGGTGAGGAAGGTGAAGAAGGCAAAGGCAGAGCAGAAGACAAAGTGGTGGAAGTTGAAAAAGGAAGGGTGTCGGGTTGTCTTCAAGGAGGAGTTGAAACAGGCGTTGGGTGGTCAGGAAGTGCTTCCAGATGACTGGACAACTACAGCTAATGTGATCAGGGAGACAGGTAGGAGAATACTTGGTGTGTCATCTGGAAGGAAAGTAGATAAGGAGACTTGGTGGTGGAATGAGAAAGTGCAGGAGTGTGTATAAAGGAAGAGATTAGCGAAGAAGAAGTGGGATATTAAGAAAACCGAAGAGAGTAAACAGGAGTACAGGGAGACACAGCGTAAGGCAAAGGTAGCAGTGTCAAAGGCCAAACAGAGAGCGTTTGATGACTTGTATGCTCGGTTGGAAAGTAAGGAGGGAGAAAATGATTTATACAGGTTGGCACAGCAGAGAAATAGAGATGGGAAGGACGTGCAGCAAGTTAGATTGATAAAGGACAGAGAGGGAAATTAATTGACTGATGACAGAAGTGTGCTGGGAAGATGGAAAGAGTACTTTGAAGAGCTGATGAATGAGGAAAATGAGAGAGAAAAAAGAGTAGAAGAGGTGACTGTTGAGGACCAGGAAGTAGCAAAGATTAGTAAGGGTGAAGTGAGGAGGGAATTGAAGAGGATGAAGAATGGAAAGGCAGTTGGTCCTGATGACATACCGGTGGAGGTATGGAAGTGTCTAGGGGAGGTAGCAGTAGATTTTCTGACAAGAAGATTTAACAAGGTCTTAGAGAGAGAGAGGATGCCAGAGGAATGGAGGAGAAGTGTGCTGGTGCCCATTTTTAAGAACAAGGGAGACATGCAGAGTTGTGGCAACTACAGAGGGATAAAGTTGATGAGCCATACGATGAAGTTATGGGAAAGAATAGTGGAAGCTAGACTAAGGGCAGAAGTCAGCATTTGTGAACAACAGTTTGGTTTCATGCCAAGAAAGAGCACCACAGATGCAGTGTTTGCCTTGAGGATGTTAATGGAGAAGTACAGAGAAGGTCAGAGGGAGCTGCATTGTGCCTTTGTGGATCTGGAGAAAGCATATGACAGGGTGCCGAGAGAAGAACTGTGGTATTGCATGAGGAAGTCTGGAGTGGCAGAGAGTATGTTAGAGTGGTGCAGGACATGTATGAGAGATGTAAGACAGAGGTGAGGTGTGCTGTCGGTGTGACACAAGAGTTCAAGGTGGAGGTGGGACTGCATCAAGGGTCAGCTCTCAGCCCCTTCTTGTTTGCTATGGTGATGGACAGGCTGACAGACGAGGTTAGACAAGATTCCCCATGGTCTATGATGTTTGCAGATGACATTGTGATCTGTAGTGAGAGCAGAGAACAAGTGCAGGAAAATCTAGAGAGGTGGAGGTATGCCCTGGAAAGGAGGGGAATGAAGATTAGCCTCAGTAAGACAGAATACATGTGCATGAATGACAAGGACCAAAGAGGAACGGTGAGATTACAGGGAGCAGAGATAAGAAAGGTGGAGGATTTTAAGTACTTAGGCTCAACAATCCAGAGCAATGGAGAGTGTGGAAAAGAGGTGAAGAAGCGTGTACAGGCAGGTTGGAATGGTTGGAGAAAAGTGTCCGGTGTGATGTGTGATAGGAGGGTATCGGCAAGAATGAAAGGAAAAGTGTACAAGACGGTGTTGAGGCCAACGATGTTGTATGGTTTAGAGACAGTGGCCCTGGGGAAAAGACAGGAGGCAGAGCTGGAGGTAGCAGAGATGAAAATGTTGAGGTTCTCTTTGGGAGTAACGAGGATGGATAGGATCAGGAATGAGCACATCAGAGGGACAGCACATGTAAGACGTTTTGGAGACAAAGTCAGAGAGGCTAGATTGAGATGGTTTGGACATGTACAGAGGAGGGATA
Source organism: Plotosus lineatus (assembly GCA_024760905.1). Taxonomy (NCBI): domain Eukaryota; kingdom Metazoa; phylum Chordata; class Actinopteri; order Siluriformes; family Plotosidae; genus Plotosus; species Plotosus lineatus. The sequence goes on along the minus strand of CM045729.1, from coordinate 3,539,236 downwards.
GTGAGTATATTGGTAGTAGGATGCTGAGGTTGGAACTACCAGGCAGAAGGCCTAGAGGAAGACCAAAGAGACGATTCATGGATGTGGTGAAGGAGGACATGAAGGTCGTTGGTGTAAGAGAAGAAGATGCAAAGGATAGGGTGAGATGGAGGCAGATGATTCGCTGTGGCGACCCCTGAAGGGAAAAGCCGAAAGGAAAAGAAGAAGAAGAAGAAGTAGTATTATTATAATAATAATTATTATTATTATTATTATTATTATTATTATTATTATTATCCATTCATTCTTTTCTATAACTGTTTACTCCTAATTATGATCACGGGGAGGCTGGCACCCATCCCAGCCGACTCTGGGCGAGGTCAGCGTACACCCTGGCAGGGCAGAAACACGCTGACAGCTATGCAGCTCCTCTTGTTGAAAGTCCGCAATGGCTCTTTTAGATGAATCTCCCACCATAGACAATGAGAGACATGGCCGGCCTTTGATAACCCAGTTCATGCACTAGAAGGACAGTGACCACCCGTGGAGAGTGGGGCTCGAACCCCCAACCTTAGGATCAGTGATCCAGCACCTTTAACACCAGGCTACCACTGCCTGTTATTATTATTATTATTATTATTATTATTATTATTATTATTATTATTATTATTAATTTTTTTTTATTTTTATTTATTTATTTTTTTAATCTGGGAAACAGCAAAATAAATAAATAAAACTGCTTGTAATAAATAATAAAACTCTGCATGCGCTGACCTGTCAGAAATCTTCAGCTCATAAATCACATTGCATCTACAAGTGTGTACACCTCAGCCGCTTTCATATCCCGCCCTGTACACACCATTTTTCAACTATAAAAGTTCAACACAGACCAGCCATGAAAGCCTCCCCGCGATTAAGTGGAAATTGATGGAATGAAAATTTCTAATCCATAATATGACATCAGAAACTTTCATCTCTATCTATCTATCTATCTATCTATCTATCTATCTATCTATCTATCTATCTATCTATCTATCTATCTATCTATCTATCTATCTATCTCTATATATACAGCGTGTTTCTGTCCTTTGCTCAAAGGGTTGTGACAGGAAGGGCATCTGACGTAAATCAAATCAAATGTGCAAATCAGGTGATCCGCTGTGGCGACTCCTGAGAAAGGGAAAAAGCCGAAAGGAAAAGAAGAAAGAAGATATATATATATATATATATACATCATCATCATCATCATCATCATCATCATCATCATAATTACCTTCTTCTGCCACTTAATCCGGGGTCAGGTCGCGGGGGCAGCAGCCTAATAATGAGGACCAGACGTTCTTTTCCCCAGCCAATCCCTCCAACTCTTCTCGGGGGACACTGAGGCATTTCCAGACCAGCCAACAGACGTAATCCCTCTGGCACGTTCTAGGTCGACCCCGGGGTCTCTTCCCGGTTGGACATACCCGAAACACCACACCAGGGAGGCATTAGGGAGCATTCTGACCTGTTTCCCAAGCCACCTCAACTGGCCCGTCTCAATGCGGAGGAGCAGCGGCTCTACTCCGAGCTCTCCCCGGATGAGAGAGCTTCTCACCTTATCTCCAGTTCCTTATCGTATCTCCCCGTAACCACCCAAATCTCGTGAGCGTAAGTGAAGGTTGGAACGTAGGTCATTGGATATGGATGGTATGGATGGTATCAATGGTATGGATGGCTTTGCCTTGTTGCTCAGCTCCCTCTTTGTAATAAGTTTGATTTAGATTCTTCAAATAGTTTTATATGGAAAGAGAGAAAATGCATGTACAATCACACATGTAATTTACATCACTGTCCACCGGGGACAACAGGGCGGCAGGTGTCTTCTGTCTGGTCACAGTCTGACAGACAGAGAGAAAGAGAGAGAGAGAGAGAGAGAGAGAGAGAGAGAGAGAGAGAGAGAGAGAGAGAGAAGGAGTGAGCGGGAGAGAGTGAGAGGGAGTGAGAGTGACAGAGAAAGGGAGTGACAGAGAGAGAGAGAGAGAGAGAGAGAGAGAGAGAGAGAGAGAGAGAGAGAGGAGGGGAGAGGGGTGGAGAGGGAGTGAGATTGAGAATGTGAGAGTGAGAGAGAATATAGTGAGAGTGAGAGAGTGGGGGAGATAGAGAGGGGGAGAGGGGGAGTGAGTGAGAGTGAGAGAGAGAGCGAGAGAGGGGGATAGAGAGGAGGGGAGGGGGTGAATGAGAGAGAGAGAGAGAGAGAGAGAGAGAGAGAGAGAGAGAGAGAGAGAGGGGGGAGATAGAGAGGGAGGGGCAGGGGGTGAATGAGAGAGAGAGAGTGAGAGAGAGAGCGAGAGAGTGGGGGAGATAGAGAGGGAGGGAGGGGGTGAATGAGAGAGAGAGAGAGCGAGAGAGAGGGGGATAGAGAGGGAGGGGAGGGGTGAATGAGAGAGAGAGAGAGAGAGTGAGAGAGAGAGAGAGAGAGAGAGAGAGGGGGAGATAGAGAGGGAGGGGCAGGGGTGAATGAGAGAGAGAGAGAGAGAGAGAGAGAGAGAGAGAGAGATAGATCTCGATAAAATCACCTCACTCTTCCAATCATCAGTAATGAGAGATGAAGAGTCTCCGGCTGTTCTGGACTCGGTTCTGACCTCAGTGTGGGTTTAACTCTCAGGGAATCATTTCTTTTGTGATGTGAATGAATGAGTGAATATAAGCGTGTAGATAATGGACAGCGAGGGGTTACTCATCTGAAGGTCAGTGGCTCAATCACCACTGTTGGGCCCTTGAGCAAGGCCCTTAACCTTAATTGCTCAGCTGCATTTAAAAAAAAATTGCAAGTCATGTTTGAAGAATACTGTAATAATAAACACTGGTTATTCAAAAAAAGACTAAATAAATCACTGAAATACTTAAACAACATGAACAATACAACAATAATGAGTTTTTATTATTATTATTATTATTATTATTATTATTATTATTATGGGTCAGTGGTTAATATATTTATTGTTACTAGCTGATTTTATTCGTATCCAAAATTCCCACCCAGCAGGTTTTCCCTTCCCTTTTATATGACTAGGCAAGGCGGGGCAAAAGCATGTTCACGCCCCCTCTGTGACATGCCACACGAGCCACCTGAATCTTTTCGGACTGTGACACATGTGTATTTGAGGGCGGTCTAACACACTCTGAGTGAAAGCGTTATCCACCCTGTACGAGCTCACAGATGCCCGTGATTGGCTGGCGATCACCGCGAGTGCCAGGAAAGTGAACGAATGCCATCCCTCCTGGATGAGAGGCTTGGCCAATTATCAGCCAATCATCTCCCATGGGCTCCCGGTCACGGACGGCTGTGGCATTCAACCGGATTCAAACTTGGAATCTTTAGGTTGACAGTCACGCACCTTGTCGATGCGCCACTCAGGAGCTGGGGCAGTGGTTAACAGATTAATAATGTTAAAAGGATAATACGTTTTGTAGCCCCACCCCCTCTTAGGTTGAAACGTATGTAGTCTGGTAAATGTTTCTGTCTCCACTCTGCACTACTGGCATATAATACTACAAACATAATCGCTGGAAGAGTTCAGACGTTCCTTTTACCATTCATTTCCTTTCTGTGAATATTTGTCTTTGGACACGTCCCTATGTCCTTTTATGGACATTTAGGGGCATCTGCCTATTCTAATTAGATCACATTGTACATGCTTTTAATTTATCAAGACAACAGGATTCAGGAATCACAGAACAGCTGGAACACGTCTGAGGTTTAAGGGCTCTTTTTTCTTCCGAGGAAGTTTTAGGAAAAAACCGTGGGAAGATTGTGATGAGGCCCAGATGTGTTTCACCTGCGACAGATATGAACACATCCCCATCAGTGTTATTCACCTTCACACGACCTCTCACCGCACCTCAGATTTACACCCTCACACTCGTTCTTCTATCACCTCCGCCAGATAGTATCTCTCTTCATTCTTCCTTCTTTTTTCTCTCTTTGTTGTCTCTGCCTCTCTCTTTATTCTGCCTTTATTCATTCTCTCTCTTTTATTCTCTTTCTTTCCCTCTTTATCTCCATTCACTCTCTTGCTGTCTCTCTTTATCTTTATTCTCTCTCCTCTGCTTTAATCTCTTTTTTTCTCTTTCCGTCTCTGTTTTGTGGTTTATAATTAATTATTTTTTAAATTTATTTCATTTCATCGAAATCTAAAAGCGTTGTATTTTACACTGCCTCTCTTTATGACTCCGCCCCCCCTTTCATGGTGATTTCACTCTTGGGCTTTTTTATTTCGTTCTTTTTTCTTTTTTTCTTTTTTTTTTAGTTTGTATCAGAGCTCTTAAAACAATGGATGTAAAAGAAAGAAGGAAAGAAAGAAAAAAAAGAAAGAAAGAAGGAAAGTGTGTATAATAAGCAGAAACATTCCGAAATCTCATCAAACACTTTGAATGCATCTGTCGAGATCTTCTGTTCACATGCTTCTTCATTCAGGTTCTGGCTTCTCCCGCTCTTTCTTTTCTCACTCTTTTTTTCTCACTCTTTCTTTCCCCGCCCATTCTCTTTCTTCAGTCTGTCACTGTTGTGAAAAGATTTCTGTTGCATTACCCCACAATCACAGCAGCTCGTTCCTGCACTCAGTCTGAAACACTAACCAAGATCCACTGCATTGATCTCAGTCACCTGACGATCATATCACTAATCACATGACCAAACACACATGTTGACTTTGTCTGATCATATAACCTGTTTGTTGACCTTGATGTTGGATTTGCTTTGATTGAACTGTCTGCAGGGCAGTAGTGGCCGTGCGGTATTGTGCTCGATCACTGATCCCAAGGCTGGGGGTTCAGGCCCCACTACACCTTTTCTCCCTGACTTATTCTTCCCAAGGTTTATTTATTGATTACTTTAACATACTTTCCATCTGATGTCTTTGTTGCCAATTCCTATCAATCAAAGTCTACCTCATTACCAAATGACAGCTACCGAACAGAGAGGATGAAGTCAAGCACATACCGTGAACCTTCTTGTTTTGATCTGCTGCACATGATTGTTCAGGGCTGGTGTAAAACACTCAGCGGAAAGTGCTACTCACCCCCACTCTATGCATGAGCTCACAGTCCACCATGATTGCCTAGTGTCACTTATGAGTGACAGGGAGGACAGCGCATGCCATCCACCCCATGTATATATATATATACACACACACACACACACACACACACACACATACACATATATAAAAATGTGGCTGTATAATAAAATAAATAAACCATTTCTGACACACAGATGGATCCAAAAGCAAAGGCTTTACACAGCTTTCATCCCATCTCCTCTGTCCTTTGTGTTGTTTTTCTCGGTTTTTATTTTCCACAGTACTTCAGAACAAGCCTCTGGGAGAAAAAAGTCCTGAGATAAATTGGGAAAAACACAAAGCGCAGATATCAGCTGAAAAAATCCAAACATTATACCATATGACAGCTCATACTTCATTTTCCCACAGAAAACAACAATCACAATAAAGAAAGGAGGGGGGAGAGAGAGAGAGAGAGAGAGGCTGCAGGGCCGAACCGAGCCGAACAACACAATAATCATCATCACGCACTGCAGGATGGATCGTCTGTGACACATGCTGGAGGTTCCTGCACAAAACAAATACAGAGAACATTCGCTCTGGACAGCATGACACACATTGTCCCTCGCCATGGTGCTTCGACCAGTGTGTGTGTGTGTGTGTGTGTGTGTGTGTGTGTGTGTGTGTGTGTGTGTGTGTGTGTTCTATGCTCCAGCCTGAAGATACTCTCTGGAGCGTAACAGGTTGACAAGGTGATTGGATTGTTGACATGAAGGAGAAATAGTTGTTTATTCCCATCATTGCACAAGAATGAAAAAAATAATAAAACAGCATGTCCGAGCCTGCGGATCTGTGTGTGTGTGTGTGTGTGTGTGTGTGTGTGTGTGTGTGTGTGTGTGTGTGTGTGTGTGTGTGTGTGTGTGGTCCCTCCCTGTCCCCCCTGAAATGTTGTGCTGTTGTACACTTTCTTTACCACAGTTCCATTTTCAATTGAAACAGACTCTTTTTAAGTTGAATGTTCATTAAGGTAAATGATTCGTTTGACTCTTTTACGAATGAATCAACACTCTGAGTTGACTCTTTGATCACTTGCACTTCAGTAATGTGAGGTTGTGAACATGTGTTGATTGACATGGTTTTTATTTCGATTCTCTTTAATACTTATAACACAATAGGACTCAATTGGACGTTCACAGAAAAGTTAGAAGATCGAGACTTTGCGGATGCCATATCCCTTCTGGGGATGACACCGCTTTCAGGATATCCAGACAAAAACCAATGATCAAGACACAATAGGAAGACGGATTGGCTTACATTTAATACCGATAAAACCAAACTCCTAAAGGTTAATGCCAAGTCTCCAGAAGTGGTGCAACTGAGAGACAAGAACATCGAAGAGGTCCAAGAATTCACTTACCTGGGCAGCAAGATCCATGCCAGTGGAAACGCAGAAGCTGATGTAAGATCACGATTAGCTAAAGCCAGAGGAGCTTTCTGTTATCTGAGGAACATTTGGAAGTCAAACAAGATTACAGTTACCACCAAATTGAGGATATATAAAAGCAATGTCCTTGGAGTCCTCCTTTATGGATCAGAATCTTGGAAAGTTACACAGACCATCTGCAATATGATAGATGTATTTCAGACCAAATGCCTCAGGAGAATACTCCGTATATACTGGCCAAATATCATCTCAAACGAAGACCTGTACCAACAAGCCAACACCTGCCCACTATCCCAAGAGATAAAGAGGAGAAGATGGAGATGGATAGGACATGTCTGCAGAATCAAACCAGATTCCATCCCAAGAGAAGGAGTAGCTATGAGATGGACACCACCGGGGAAGAGAAGGAGAGGTCGACCTAAGGAAACCTGGAGGCGATCAGTGGAGAAAGAAATGAAGGAAGTAGGATGGACATGAGGACAGGTGCAGAGATGGGCAATCAGTACGAAGAGGATTAAGTAAGTAAGTAAGTACGTAATGTTTGTAATTCCACGTTTTATTGACGTGCTCTTCATAAATGACAGACTTAATTTAACTCCCTGCGCTGAATTATTGCGCCAATGTGCTGAGTTGATTCCTGAAGTTAACATGTTCTTGTGATATTTTTAAATGATTCTTTGAGTTAATAGTTTATGTTGGGTCTTGAAGTTGACTCTGAGTTGAGTTTCTGCACGGTTTTGAGTTTACTCTTTGAGCTGAACATCTAGGTTGATTCGTTTAGTTCACTTTTTCAACTTTTTTTTTAATTGGTTCAATTAAATTCTTTGAACCGGGCAGTGGTGGTCTGGTGGATCACTGATTCTAAGGTTAGGGGTTTGACGCCTGCTCTCAAGAGGTCATCTCTGCCCCCCCAGTTCACGAACTGGATTATCAAATGCCGACCGTGTCTCTTACTGTCTGTGGTGGTTTATGTAGTGTTGTGGTGGTTGGTGTAAAAGAACCATTGCTGACTTTTGGCAAGAAAAGCTGCAGGGCTGTCAGAGTGTTTCTTCCCTATGATGGCCTAGCAAGTCACCCAGGGTGTGCTCTGCCCTCGCCCAGAGTTGGCTGGAATGGGCGCCAGCCTCCCTGTGACCCTAATTAAGATTAAGCAGTTCAGAAAATGAACCAATTCTTTGAATTGACTCTCTAAACTCATTTCTTAAGTTGGTATTTTAATCTGACTGTCCGGAGACTTTCTGCTTTTTTTCTTTAAGATCATTTGTTGAGTTAATTCTGAATTGAATTATCGAACTGATTTGTTCGGTCTTTAAGTCAATTCTTTGAGTTGAATCTTTGAACGGATTCTTTAGGATTCTGCAGACTTCAATGGACATGTTGGTGCAGGAAACAGAGGGGACGAGGATGGGCAGGCTTGGTATCGAGGAAAGGAAAACAGAAGGACAGATGTTGATTGATTTTGCAAAAATCATGGAAATGGCTGTGGTAAATACTTTCTTCCAGAAGAGACAGGAGCATCAAGCGGAGGTAGAAGCACACAAGTAGACTACATCTTGTGTAGGCGATGTAATTTGAAGGAAGTCAGTGACTGCAAAGTAGTAGCGGGTGAGAGTGTTGCCAAACAGCATAGGATGGTGGTGTGCAGGATGATGCTGATGGTGAGGAAGGTGAAGAAGTCAAAGACAGAGAAGAAGACAAAGTGGTGGAATCTGAAAAAGGAAGTGTCGTGTTGTCTTCGAGGAGGAGTTGAAACAGGCTTTGGGTGGTCAGGAAGTGCTTCCAGATGACTGGACAACTACAGCTAATGTGATCAGGGAGACAGGTAGGAGAATACTTGGTGTGTCATCTGGAAGGAGAGTAGATAAGGAGACTTGGTGGTGGAATGAGGAAGTGCAGGAGTGTGTACAAAGGAAGAGGTTAGCTAAGAAGAAGTGGGACATTGAGAGGACCGAAGAGAGTAAACAGAAGTACAGGGAGACACAGCGTAAGGCGTAGGTGGCGGTGTCAAAGGCCAAACAGAGGGCGTATGATGACTTGTATGATAGGTTGGAAAGTAAAGAGGGAGAAAATGATTTATACAGGTTGGCAAAGCAGAGAAATAGAGATGGGAAAGACATACAGCAAGTTAGAGTGATTAAGGACAGAGGGGGAAATGTATTGACTGATGACAGAAGTGTGCTGGGAAGATGGAAAGAGTACTTTGAAGAGCTGGTGAATGAGGAAAATGAGAGAGAAAAAAGAGTAGAAGAGGTGACCATCGAGGACCAGGAAGTAGCAAAGATTAAGAAGGGTGAAGTGAGGAGAGCATTGAAGAGGATGAAGAATGGAAAGGCACTTGGTCCTGATGACATACCGGTGGAGTTGTGTCATCGAGGACCAAGAAGTAGCAAAGATTAGTAAGGATGAAGTGAGAAGGGCATTGAAGAGCATGAAAGAATGGAAAGGCACATGGTCCTGATGACAAAACGGTGGCGGTATGCAAGTGTCTAGGAGAGGTAGCAGTAGATTTCCTGACAAGAACATTCAACAAGGTCTTAGAGAGTGAGAGGATGCCAGAGGAATGGAGGAGAAGTGTGCTGGTGCCCATTTTTAAGAACAAGAGAGATGTGCACAGTTGTGGCAACTACAGAGGGATAAAGTTGATGAGCCATAGGATGAAGTTATGGGAAAGAATAGTGGAAGCTAGACTAAGGGCAGAGGTCACCATTTGTGAACAACAGTTTGGTTTCATGCCAAGAAAGAGCACCACAGATGCAGTGTTTGCTTTGAGGATGTTGATAGAGAAGTATAGAGAAGGTCAGACGGAGCTGCATTGTGCTTTTGTGGATCTGGAGAAAGCATTTGACAGGGTGCCGAGAGAAGAACTGTGGTATTGCATGAGGAAGTCTGGAGTGGCAGAGAAGTATGTTAGAGTAGTGCAGGACATGTATGAGAGATGTAAGACAGTGGTGAGGTGTGCTGTCGGTGTGACAGAAGAGTTCAAGGTGGAGGTGGGACTGCATCAGGGTCAGCTCTGAGCCCCTTCTTGTTTGCTATGGTGATGGACAGGCTGACAGACAAGGTTAGACAAGATTCTCCATGGTCTATGATGTTTGCAGATGACATTGTGATCTGTAGTGAGAGCAGAGAACAAGTGCAGGAAAATCTAGATATGTGGAGGTATGAACTGGAAAGGAGGGGAATGAAGGTTAGCCTCAGTAAGACAGAATACATGTGTATGAATGACAAGGACCCAAGAGGTGAGGTTACAGGGAGCAGAGATAAGAAAGGTGGAGGATTTTAAGTACTTAGGCTCAACAATCCAGAGCAATGGAGAGTGTGGAAAAGAGGTGAAGAAGCGTGTGCAGGCAGGTTGGAATGGTTGGAGAAAAGTATTTGGTGTGATGTGTGATAGGAAGGTATCGGCAAGAATGAAGGGAAAAGTGTACAAGACGGTGATGAGGCCAGCGATGTTGTATGGTTTAGAAACAGTGGCGCTGAGGAAAAGGCAGGAGGCACAGCTGGAGGTAGCGGAGATGAAAATGTTGAGGCTCTCTTTGGGAGTAATGAGGATGGATAGGGTCAAGAATGAGCACATCAGAGGGACAACACATGTAAGACATTTTGGAGACAAAGTCAGAGAGGCTAGATTGAGATGGTTTGGACATGTACAGAGGAGGGATAGTGAGTATATTGGTAATAGGATGCTGAGGTTGGAACTACCAAACAGAAGGCCTAGAGAAAGACCAAAGAGACGATTCATGGACGAGGTGAAGGAGGACATGAAGGTAGTTGGTGTAAGAGAAGAAGATGCAAAGGATAGGGTGAGATGGAGGCAGATGATTCGCTGTGGCGACCCCTGAAGGGAAAAGCCGAAAGGAGAAGAAGAAGAATTCGAAATGGAAATTTTGCTGAAACCTGGCAGCTGAACAAAGTTTCATCTGAAACGGCCCAACATGATCTGCTAGACTTTCCACTGGAAAAGCCTGTGTGTGGTTCTTCAGCTGTGTGTTAGAGGATCATTCACATCACACTCTGGACCACAGCCCGGCGCTTCGTCAGTAAAGCGGCTTTACTTCTTTGTTGTTATTAATGTGATCTGAAATGCTGGAATTAGTATTTATATGTCCAAGAACATTTTGAATTCACACTGAAGTCCTGCCAAAAAGAAACAAAAATAAACTTAATAAATAAATAAATAAATGACTTCCGTAATCATGTCAAGCCAATAAATACATAAATCAAGTGTTTCTGGAGTCAGCATGAAAATACTTTCCAAATGACTTGAACCGTTCTATGTATCCCCAAATAAAACACAGTACTAAGCACACAGCATTATTGCAACGAAAATGAAAGGAACAGAGGAGGAGAAAGAAGAAAAAGGAGGAGGATGGTGAGAAAAGGTAGAAAGAGGATCAGAAGGAGGGGATATGTGGAAGCGCAGGCAAAGGAGGAAGAGGAGGGGAAGGAGAAGAGTAGGACTCAGTAGCAGAAAACAAATGGGAAGATGAGGGTCAGAGGATTGAGAGGAGGAAGTGGTAACAGAGGAAAAGTAGGAAGAGAATAAGGAGAAAATTGAACAGGAACAATAAGGAGGAACATCTGGAAACACCAAAGAAGAGATTTATGGATGTGGTGAAGGAAGACATGAAGGTCATTGGAGTAAGACAAGAAGATGCAGAGGACAGGGCGAGATGGAGGCGGATGGTTTGCTGTGGCGACCCCTGAAGGGAACAGCCAAAAGGAAAAAAAGAAGAAGAAGATCTGGAAACATCATATAATGAAGAAAAGGGCACAAGGAGAAAGATGAAGAGGATGAGGAAGAAGAGGAAAAGCCAAAGCCGAAGGGTAGACCATGATGAGTAGAAGGATGAAGAGGTTGTGGAGAAGAACAAGAGTGAGGAGTTTGGGAGAAATGAAGAGGGGAAGAAGGAAAAGGAGTAAAAGGATGATGATTGGGGAAGAGGAGTGAAGGAAGATGAAGATGACGAGGTGAAAATGAGGATGATGAAAGAAAGGAAAAGGAAGAGGAAGAGGAGGAGGAGGAGGAAAAAGATGAATGATGTTTCGTATTCAGCGACACTTTTACTTTTACATCAACGACTGCCCAGAGTTTCATTAATAATCTTC
>CM045729.1:3515162-3525162 GCA_024760905.1 Plotosus lineatus | reverse complement strand
CATGTTCCTCACACTGTGTGCTCAGTATGCTCCTCTTATGTTCCTCACACTGTGTGCTCCGTATGTTCCTCACATGTTCCTCACACTGTGTGCTCCGTATGTTCCTCACATGTTCCTCACACTGTGTGCTCCGTATGTTCCTCACATGTTCCTCACACTGTGTGCTCCGTATGTTCCTCACATGTTCCTCACACTGTGTGCTCCCTATGTTCCTCACATGTTCCTCACACTGTGTGCTCCGTATGTTCCTCACATGTTCCTCACACTGTGTGCTCCGTATGTTCCTCACATGTTCCTCACACTGTGTGCTCCGTATGTTCCTCACATGTTCCTCACACTGTGTTCTCATGCATTAGCAAAAGACATCAATTATTTATCTTTATTTGTTACATATGTTTTATATGTGTACAATTCGGTGAAACCGTCACAGTACTGGATTGAAGAACATTATCCTGGCATTATAACTCCATACAAAGCAGTTTTGATCAGTGAATCCCAGATGGTCCCAGGATCCCTTGCGAGATGCCTTCTGTAAGGTATGAGCGGCTGCTCTGCGCTCCTGTATTACGGAGGGAGGATCTGTAATGCATCCCATATTAACACTGAGAGGTAAAGACAAGTTTAGCTTTCTGTCTCTCTCACCATGATTCAAAATAGCAGATGGACCTGAGTTCCCTGAAGTAACTCAGTCTCAGGGTTGATTGATTGTCACAGAATATGTATCTGTCCCACATGGATAAAAGTTCTCTTGGAAAAATCTGGAAACCTGCTTATTTAAAGCACTGCTGACGCTGAGTTCACGAGCAGCAGCTGTTTGGTTTCACACAGACACCGGGTGTATGAACACAGCAGTCAGCTGCGCGGGGTGAGATGAAAACCTGCTGTATGGCATGGTATGTGTGAAAACCCACCTTAATGCTCCTGAGTAGGTTCTGATAGAAGATGTGACGTGAATGCTACCGAAATGAAAGCTGCTCACTTATGAGGCTCACTCTGGGATTACACTCGGGCCCCATGTCCACGATCTCCACCATTTGATAGGATCATAATGAACATCATGGATGTGGGACCAAATCGTGATGATCTTGAGGGAACTTGAATGATCATGCTGATCGTGATTATTACAATTTGACGCCAATCATGATAGAACATGGGAAGCATGGTAGAGCTCAGTAGAGCTTAATGGAGCTTAACAGGGTGTAACAGACCATGATGCGCCAAGCGTGTTCATAAATCATGGACCTCCACACTGATGTTTCTTTTTTTAAAATGCCCAGTGTAAACTCAGGGTGAAGCAGTTCACCAATACTTTTTTTTAAAAAACAAATAATGTATCAGTGTATAAAAATACTGTGGAGCCAGTGGTGTAGTGGTTAGGGTGCTGGGCTCATGGTCGGAAGGTTGTGTGTTCGAATCCCAGTTAGACACCCCCCCTACCCCCGTGCTAAGACACTTGGGCAAGATCTTAACCCCAAATGTGCCTCTGTTCACCCATCAGTATAAACGGGGAACCAGTAAAATATACTGGGAAGGTAATCTGTGCATGACACAGCGTCATTATGTCATTGCATCATTACGTCAGCATACTACGTAGGTACGTCTAAACTCAAAATTTGACTTTTTTTTTTTTAAAAAACAACCCGTAAAATCGAAAAAATGTAAAACAGATAAATGTAAGTCGGGGAGCATCTGTATTTTACATAAAATATTTTTTTTTCTTTCTAAAGCTGCTTAATCCTACTTAGGGTGGTTAGGAGGCTAGTGTCCATCTTAGCCAGCTCTGGGTGGAGGCGGGGTGCATTCAAAACAGCTCATCCGAGAGTTGCAGGGCGAACACAACCAACCACAATCACAACCAACACAACACAACACAATCACATTCACTTCAATAACACAAAAAGGTCTACGGGAACACCCTGAACACGTTTCTTTCAACAGAATTATAACAATAATAATACTCTGGAATTTGTGAACAACACAAACCTGCACACTCAAGGTCGTCTCACAGCTGAGTGAGGCACGTGGGACCAAGCTGGGTTGCATCCGGGGTTGCCACAACAAGGAGAGAACACTTAAGCAGCACTGAGTACAATGCATCTAGTAGTTGTTAGTATTTTTGAAAAAGGACTATATGGTCCTGCAGGCGTTAAAGGGTTAATCTAATGTGCTTGCACTGTGAGAGGAAACCAGAGTTCCCAGAGGAAACCCACACAAGCATGAGAAGAACTGGCAAACTCCACCCAGAAATGCCCCAAGCACAGGGCTTGAACCCAGGACCTTCATGCCATGTGGTGGCTGTGCTTACCACTGAGCCACCATGCCACCCCTATTTTTAGCTTTTTTAATAACTAAATATATAAATATATAAAGCGATAATCCAAAAGAAAGGCCGAAATGATTCTCCGCAGTATGAGTTCTGTTTATATTCACTGAGTGAAGTTTTTAGGAAGGCACACTGCTGATGGAAAGGGATGAAGGATAGGGTGAGATGGAGGCAGATGATTCGCTGTGGCGACCCCTGAAGGGAAAAGCCGAAAGGAAAAGAAGAAGAAGACACTGCTGATGAGTCTGCCAACGCTGGAAGATGTACACGCACTTCTTTTGTTTTCATCAGCGCTGCTTTCTGTTGGATTTCTGGCAGATCATGTTTTTAGCATTTGAAGGTGTTAGCACGTTGCTTCAATCACAGCACAGAACAGGACAGATCAAAACATGGCAGGTGGCAGAAAATAGCAACAATTTTGTGTCGGCTGTTGCAGTGTCTCCAGCTGAATCAGCTCGGAAGGGTCAGTGACACCTTCTTCACCACTGTTTCTATCTTCAGACTGGTTTTACTGAATTATTGTCAGACCTTGAGCTTTCTAACGCCATCTCAGACCACTCGGCCATAAAGGGAGAAGCTGCTTGTGTTGTGTGGTTACACTCAGAGAAACTCGGAGAAATGAAAGAATAGAAACCAACACGTTGTTTCTTCTACCTGAGGAGAACCACACACATCATTTGTTCATCCAAGGTTCTGATCAAACATCTCAGCCTGTGAACTGCTCTGTGAGTGAAGTCAGGACTTTCTCAATCGCTGCGGAGTCATCCGGCATCCACTTGAACCCGTTCTCACTCTGCTGAACTTTACTAACCTTCATTAAAATCTACACAATTAAAGATGGGGGGAAAAAATAAATACATAATCAGGAAAAGAAGCTCTTATAGACCTGATTCTAATGCCTACACTCCCACCCACTACCCACAATCCTCTGGGGGTGGACACAGATGATTTACAGGGAGAGAGAGCGGGAGGCAGAGATGGGGAGAGGGAGGCAGAGTGACAGAGAAAATGGAGAGAAGAGAGACAGGGAGTATAAGAGCGAGAGGGGGGGACAGAGTGAGAGAGTGAGAGAGAGAATGGGAGGGAGAGTGAGAGAGAGGGGGATAGAGAGAGAGAGACAGAGATGGAGGGTTAAAAAGTGGTATATGGAGAGAGAGAATGAAAGAAAGATAATATGGGAAAGAAGAGGGAAAAAAGATTGGCAGAGGGAGAGGACAGAAAAGAGACAAAGAGAAATAAGGAGACAGAGTGAGGAAGGAAATGGAGTGATAGTGGAGAGCTGATGGAGAGAAAGGAACAGAAAATGGGGAAGAAGAGAGACAGAGGGAGAGAGAGGGTGAGAGACAGGGAGCAGAAGAGAGACAAAGAGAAATAAGGAGGGAGGAGGGGGAGAGAGAGTGGGAGAGGGAGACGGCTAAGGGAGACAGAGGAAAATAATGAGGGAGGGGAAGGAAGGAAGGAAGAGACCGATGGATAGAAGAAGACAGAGGAAGAGACAGATGGAAAGAGGAGAGGATCAAGAAATGGTGAATAGAGAGAGAGAGAGAGAGAGAGAGAGAGAGAGAGAGAGAGAGAGAGAGATGGGGGCATTAAAAGTGAGAGATCATCATTGCATTCTCTCTGGAATGCTTACAGCTGATGTGATTGGATGTCACCTGACCACGCCCCTTCATGGTGTATTCGTTCATTAATTCAAACCCCACCCCTCGACACAGTTAACATGAGAGTCTATGTAACTGTTGAGTCTACTGATATAAATAATAAAACTCTGATATAATCTCCATCAAACGTCTCCATTTAAATATACTTGTCCTAAAACGTGCTTCCGGTCTCTGGATGGTGGAAAGTTTGGACACCCCGAGGCTTCACCAGGTTTTGTTGATATTTTTGAATCGGCATGCTTTACGCAGGGAGCGCGTGCACAGTCTTTACACTGATTCTATGTTAATTGCTTTAGCAGGAGCACAGTTACAGTCTCCACATGCTACGCAGCTGCCGGTACGGCCGGGGGGGGGGCAGCGTTTCCGAACCGCTGTGGCGGGAGAGAGCGACTACCAGCTACACCATCAATCTGCCTCCCGCCACTCACAACCATCGGTCAGAAGAGCACCGGCGTTTATTTTCCCCACAAATCACATCGCCCTCTGTCTTAAATGAGGTGGGGCGTGTTGAGTGCCCGTCACTCTTCAAAGTGTATTCTGGATAAAGTGTGACCGGATTTAGAGAGAATGGGTCTCAAAAGACGTGTGGAGTGCATCGGTCTTGGCCTCAAAGCGAGACGGTCCTGGGTTCAATTCCCGGGCTTGGGGGTGCGTCTGTGTGGAGTTTGCATATACCCTGGTACTTGTCTGGGTTCTTCCTGGTATTCCAGTTTTCTCCCACAATCCAAAAGCATGCAGTGAGCTGATTGGCTGTTCCAGCCTCCCTGTGACCCTTATCAGGACACGATCCAGGAAATCAATGAATGAATGAAGTGTTTCGGAGTCAGAGGTTCTGTTTTAAAAAATAATTTCTATCCAAGAAAATTTTAAAGAAACATTATCATCATCATCATCATCATCATCATCATCATCATCTCCTCTTCTGTCAGTGTCGGGTCGCAGGGACAGCAACCTAAGCAATGAGGTCCAGACATCCCTCTTCATCAGCTCTTCCTGGGGGACACCGACACATTCCCAGACAAGCCGAGAAGCATAGTCCCTCCAGCATGTTCTAGGTCGACCCCGGGGTCTCTTCCTGGTCGGACATGCTCAAAACACCACACCAGGGAGGCGTTCAGGAGGCATTCTGACCAGATGCTCGAGACACCTCAACTGGCCCCTCTCAATGCAAAGGATCTGCGGATCAACTCCGAGCTCTCCCCAGATGGTAGAGCTTATCACCTTATTTCTAATGGAGAGCCCCACCACTGGGAGAAGGAAGCTCATTTCAGCCGCTTGTGTCCACGATCTTGTTTCAGTCACTACCCAAAGCTCGTGATCGTAGGTGAGGGTTGGAATGTAGACCTTGTGGCTCAGCTTCATCCTCACCATGATGGACTGGTACAGGCTCCACTTTACAGCAGAAGCTGCAGCGATCCATCTGTCGATCTTCTGCTCCATCCTTCCCTCACTCATGAACAAGACCCCAAGATACTTGAACTCCTCCACTTGGAGTAGGATCTCATTCCCAACCCGGAGGGTGCATTCCACCCATTATTATCATTATAATACACATTTGTCCAACTGAGAACCATGGCCTCGGACTTGGAGGCGCTGATTCAAAGGAACCATCCTTGTACTTGAACTTTTCTCTTTTTGTACATAAATTATTGCAATTATTTATTTTATTTTGGATTTATTTACACACTGAGTTTTAATGCCTCCCTCTCTGTGTGTGTGTCTCTGTCTTCACTCACTACTTTCAGATCAAACAAAAAAAAAAAAAGCAAAAAATAGAGACACAAAAGAAAAGAATTTGCATATAAATACAAGCTTTTTATGCATAATACGATTCATATCATTCATTTACTCAATTAAACTTTAACAATGAGACAAAACTCGTCTACATATTGAACCATTTCATCCTATTAGGGTCACGGGGAGGCTGGAGTCTATCTCAGCCGACTCTGGTCGAAGCCGTGGCACTCCCTGTACCGCTCACCGGTCCATTACAGAGCCAATACACACAGAACTGTGCATGCTTGCATTTGTTTGTGCTGTAGGCCCACATCACAGCTGGAAGGTTCTGGGTTCGAGTCCCATTACTGTGTGGGCAGTGGTGGCTTCGTGGATGAGTCTAATGGGTTGCTAATCCAAAGGTCAGCCGTTCAATCCTGACTCTCACCTGCTGGGCCCTTGAGAAAGGCCCTGAACCCTCAGTTTCTCAGTCGTATATAGAAACTATAGTTGTACGTCGCTCTGGATGAGATCATATTCCACAAACTGTAAATATAATGTGTGGGGTTCTTTCCCGTGCGCGTGTGGGTTTTATCGGAGTACTCTGGTTTCTTCGCATAGTCCAAATACAGTAGTACCTTGAAGTAGTAGCTTCGATCCACCAAAAATCTATTACATCCAACCAGTAAAACTTTAATTTACAAGCTGTGCTGGGGAAATGGCTTTTCCGGGCCAATCAGCCTCGTATTCTTCCGTGTGTATTCCTCCACGCTCATCAATTATTTTCTGTGATGCCCCCTATAGAAAGGGAAAAAAAAAAACATTTCACCCCCCCTCCCCCCCAGCACCCTGCACGCGACTAAAATTGTCGATTTGTTTGCTCGCTGCTTTTTCCTACACCATAGTAGGCTGCAAAGTCGTCAGCATGTTTCTGTCCCTTGCTAAAAGGGTTGTGACAGGAAGGGCATCCGACGTAAAAACCTCTGCCAAATCAAACTTGCGAATCAGATGATTCACTGTGGCGACTCCCGAGTAAAAGGGGAAAAAAGCCGAAAGGAAGACAGACAGACAGGGAAGACAGTGAGAGCACCATTGCCACCTACTGTAGAGGATGTGCGATTACACTTCATTCTGGTACAGTATGCCAAAAAAGCATGTTCCCCCGTGTTGTCCCCCCCCCCCCCCCAGCCCCAGCATCACATCACTCACATAACACCTTTTCCCATTATTTGAGAGGCACTGGCCTTGTGCGAGTTCACCACGAACCTTTCCTCATTGGCATTTGTAGAGTGCACACACACACACAAAATCCTCCTCTTTCTTCTCTGTTACGCACCGCCTCATGCCTGCCCATGTGACATCTTTTCCACAGTCATATGATCGGAAGGGTTAGTTGACTTATTGTTTGTTCTTGTTTTATTATGATTTATTATTAATTATTATTAAGGTTAATGCACATGTATTATTATTATTATTATTATTATTATTATTATTATTATTATTATTCATCATCTTCTTCCGCTTAGTCCAGGGTCGGGTCGCGGGGGCAGCAACCTTAGCAAAGAGGTCCAGACGTCCCTCTCCCGAGCCACTTCCTCCAACTCTCCTGGGGAGACACCGAGGCGGTCCCAGACAAGCCGAGAGACATAGTCCCTCCAGCGTGTTCTAGGTCGACCCCGGGGTCTCTTCCCGGTTGGACATGCCCGAAACACCACACCAGGGAGGCATCCGGGGGGGCATTCTGACCAGATGCCTGAGCCACCTCAACTGGCCCCTCTCAATGCGGAGGAGCAGCGGATCTACTCCGAGCTCTCCCCGGATGGCGAAGCTTCTCACCCTATCTCTAAGGGAGAACCCCGCCACCCGGCGAAGGAAGCTCATTTCAGCCGCTTGTATCCATGAGCTTGTTCTTTCGGTCATTACCCAAAGCTCGTGACCATAAGTGAGGGTTGGAACGTAGATCAACTGGAAAATTGAGAGCTTCGCCTTGCGGCTCAGCTCCTTTTTCACCACGACGGACCGGTACAGGCACCGCTTAACAGCAGAGGCTGCAGCGATCCGTAAGACCCCAAGATACTTAAATTCCTCCACTTGGGGCAGGACCTCATTCCCGACCCGGAGGGTGCATTCCACCATTGTCCGACTGAGAACCATGGCCTCAGACTTGGAGGTACTGATCTTCATCCCGGCTACTTCGCACTCAGCTGCGAATTGCTCCAATGACAGCTGGAGGGCCCGACTTGATGAAGCCAAAAGGACAACATCATCCGCAAAAAGCAGAGACGATATCCGATGGCCACCAAACCAGAACCCCTCATCGCCTCGACTGCGCCTAGAAATTCTGTCCATAAAAATTATGAACAGAATCGGTGACAAAGGACAGCCTTGGCGGACTCCAACTCCCACTGGAAACGATTCCGACCTGCTGTTACCTATACGGACCAAACTCTGGCTCCGGTGATACAGTGACCGAAGAGCTTGTAGCAACGGATCCGGAACGCCGTATTCTCGGAGCACGCCCCACAAGATCTTTCGAGGGACACGGTCGAAGGCCATCTCCAAATCCATAAAGCACATGTGGACAGATTGGGCAAACTCCCATGCCCCCTCCAGAATCCTGTGGCGTGTATAGAGTTGGTCAAGAGTGCTGCGGCCAGGACGAAAACCACATTGTTCCTCCTGAATCCGAGGTTCGACTATCGGTTGGATCCTCCTCTCTAGTACCCCTGCATAGACTTTCCCAGGTAGGCTGAGGAGTGTAATTCCCCGATAATTGGAACACACCCTCCGGTCCCCCTTCTTAAAAACTGGGACCACCACCCCAGTTTGCCAATCCAGAGGTACAGTCCCCGATGACCACGCAATGTTGCAGAGACGTATCAACCAAGACAGTCCTACAACATCCAGAACCCTGAGATATTCTGGGCGGATCTCGTCCTAACCCGGAGCTCGACCACCGAGGAGCTTTTTGACAACCTCAGTGACCTCCACTCCAGTGATGGGCGGACCCTCACCCGAACCCCCAGGGTCTTCCTCTTCCACGGAGGGCGTGTTGGTGGGATTGAGAAGGTCCTCAAAGTATTCCCTCCACCTCTCAACAACATCCCCAGTCAAGGTAAGTAGCTCCCCACCTCCACCGTAAACAGTGTTTGTGAAGAACTGTTTCCCCCTCCTGAGGCGTCGGATGGTGGCCCAGAACCTTTTTGAGGCCAACCGATAATCAGTCTCCAGGCCCTCACCGAACTCCTCCCACGCCCGAGATTTTGCATCTGCGACAGCCTCGGCTGCAGCACGTTTGGAATGCCGGTACCCGTTTGCTGCCTCAGGAGTCCCACAGGCTGATAAAACCCGATAGGCCTCCTTCTTCAGCTGGACGGCCCCCTTCACCGCAGGTGTCCACCACCGGGTTCGGGGATTGCCACCACGACAAGCACCGATGACCTTACGGCCACAGCTATGGGCTGCCGCCTCAGCAATGGAGGCACGAAACATGGCCCATTCGGATTCCATGTCCCCCGCCTCCTCCGGAACGTGGTTGTAGCTCTGCCGGAGGTAGGAGTTAAAGGCCTCTCGGACAGGGGGCTCCGCCAAACGTTCCCAGCAGACCCTGATTACACGCTTGGGCCTGCCAGGTCTGGAAGGCAACCTCCCACACCACCGAAGCCAACTCACCACCAGGTAGTGATCGGTAGACAGCTCAGGTGCTCTCTTCACCCGAGTGTCCAGAACGTATGGTCGCAAGTCCGATGACACGACTACAAAGTCAATCATCGAACTGCGACCTAGGGTGTCCTGGTGCCAAGTGCACTTATGGACACCCTTATGTTCGAACATGGTGTTCGTGATAGACAAACTATGACGAGCACAGAAGTCCAACAACGAAACACCATTCAGGTTCAGACTGGAGAGGCCGTACCTACCGATCACACCCTTCCAGGTCACACTATCGTTGCCCACATGGGCGTTGAAGTCTCCCAAGACAACGAGCGAGTCTCGAGGGAGCGTTCTCCAACACCCCAAAGACTCCAAAAAGGGTGGGTACTCTGAACTGTCATTTGGTGCATAAGCACAAATAACAGTCAGGACCCGTCCCCCCACCCGAAGACGGAGGGAAGCTACCCTTTCGTCAACCGGGGAGAACCCCAACATTTGGGCACCGAGACGGGGGACAACAAGAATACCCACACCAGCTTGCCGCCTCTCCCCATGAGCAACTCCACAATAGGAGAAGGTCCAGCCTCTTTCGAGATGGATGGTTCCAGAGCCCAAGCTATGCGCTGAGGTGAGCCCGACTATATCT
>CM045729.1:3485162-3512662 GCA_024760905.1 Plotosus lineatus | reverse complement strand
TGGTGTGGTATGGTTTGCACATCTGCTTCATGGAAATAATGTCCTGGGTTCGGGTCCCAGGCTCAGTGAGGTTTCTGTGTGGAGTGATTAACATCGTTTGCCAGACGCTGTTCTCCAGAACAGCCAATAGAAATGATTTACAGCCACTCGGCCACAGGCACAGTATACCACCGATCAAACCTCCGGGGTAGAGGTTGGAGTTCCCCCTGATCTTCAAGGGCTTCCCTCTGTGTGGTCTGGTTTCCTCAGAACAGGATGCAAATTCTCTATTTCAAACCAGCCCTGGGTGTGGGAGTGCGTGTGAAGAGTCGTGCATCTGTTCTGGCCCTATGATGGACTGGCGAACCGTTCGGGGTGTACCCTTCCCTCACCCGCTGTCGGCTGAGATAGGTTCCAGCCCCCCGTGACCTTAATAGAATTAAGCGTTTCTACAAATGAGTGAAAGAATGTTTTGCTGCATTGTTTTTAATAATAAAAAATCAAATAAATTCTGTTAGTTGTTGGCGGTGCTCAGCGGGTTCCGTTCCACGAGGAGTTTGTGATCGCTGAGTGGAAGAACGGAGTGAAGTTTCACGTTGGAGAAAGGTTGAGAGCGGATTAATTGTCCAGATGAAGACGAGTCGCGGGCGGCGCGGGAAACCCGGTCGGTGTAACAGGGGAGAACATCTGATCGAGGTAATTAAACAACGCTTAATTACACCGCTTAATCAAACCACTAATTACGGGAGCCCCGGCTGGCAGGATGGGGTGCACAGCATTCCTGCACTCTAACTCCGAGCGGCGGTTCGTGGTGTGAACGTCGGCGTTCAGCTCGAATCAGGAAGTAAATAAAGAGAGAGAAGAATTCCAACAGTGCACAATGAACTCCCCACACATTCCCATTATCTCTCACCGACAGTCACTAATGCACATTTTTACAACTTCACACCCGTTCGGAGTTGCCAGGCAACATGAGCCTGTGTGTGTGTGTGTGTGTGTGTGTGTGTGTGTGTGTGTGTGCACAATGTATAGCACTCAAACATTTTGTCATCACAGGTTTTAACCCCAAAGCATCATTAAATCTAATATCGATTTGTGGTTACCGTGGCGACGTTCCATCATCTCAGGGGAAGCTGGAGCACTTTATCTGAATGTAACTACATTACACCTTTATAACACACTCATTAACACCACATACGTCTTATTCAAGTCTTTGTGATGGCTGCATTTCTCTTTGCATCAGAGACTGAATAATCGTCCTCATATTAAAATAAATTTGGGATGAATATTATCTATTTATTTATAACACTTATAAATAAAAAATAAATAAATAAATAAATAAAAATCACATCAGGCTCCATAGAGTGAGTAATCCTGACATGACACTCATTTAATAAGGTGTTATAAAGGTGTTATAAAGGTGTTATAAGAACCCGTATATATTTTAATCAAGTAGTTAAGAATTATTATTTTATTTCTTCAAATTAAATAACGTGAATAAATTTAAATAATGAAAAATGCGAAAAATGAAAAAAGGGCATTTAACATTAATTACACTTTTATGAAGCATATATAACATTCATTCACTTAGTGGGCAGTGGTGGCCTGGTGGTATAGGGCACTGGCTCACTGATCCTAGGGTTGGTGGTTCGAGTCCCCACAAGGTTGTCACTGACCTGCCAGTGCACTAACTGGGTTATCAAAGGCGGGCCGTGTCTGTCACTGTCTATGGCGTGAGGTTCATGGAAAAGAACCATCGCTGACTTTCGTAAAGAGGAGCTGCATAGCCGTCAGCGTGTTTCTGTCCCTTACTACAGGGGTGTGTCAGGAAGGGCATCGACCTAAAAACCTATGAACCAAGTCAAACGTGCGATTCAGATGATCCGCTGTGGTGACCCCTGAGAAAGGGAAAAAGCCGAAAGGAAAAGAAGATATAACATCCATTCATTTATTTTCCAAGTCACTTCATCCTAAATAAGGTCACAATGAGGCTGACACCCATCTCAGCTGACCCTGGATGAAGGGCGGGGTGCGCCCTGAACAGCTTGCCAGTCCATCACAGGACCAACACCCGTAACTAACACACGTAACTCTCACTCACTCTCGCACTTATGAGTGATTTGTATCAGACCATCAGACTCCTGTGCAAGTTTTTGGACTGTGGGAGGAAACCGGGGTACCCTGAGGAACCCCCGTAAGCACAGGGACAACATGCAAACTCCACACAGAAACGTACCTGAACACGAGTCCACAAATCAAACCCAGGACCTTCTTGCTGTGAGGCTGATGTGTGAACCACTGCGCCACCTAGAGACTCGATTAGAGTTATTTGTAAATAAATAAATGTTTTGTGATTTCAAAGTTTACAGAATCATCAGCACTTGAATGGTAATGACGTCCCGTTACACAGTCGGATCCTACACCTCAATCACCGCCTCACTGAGATGTGTAAAGCTTTTCAGTATGTCAGAAAGGGATGTGGAGATGGTTTTGACGCAAAAGTTTTTATTTATCTTTCTTTTTTTTTTTTTTTTTTTAAATAAGTGTAAGTGTGATGGAGGTCCTGGTGCTGCTGGGACTCTGCGTTTAGCTACTGGTCAGTAATAGCATGGGAAAGGCGAGAGGCTTGAGCCCCCTGCAGGACGACACCGGTACTGAGTTCAAACAGACAGCATGAGTAAATGAGCTTTCATGAACAGAAAAAACTCCCACCGTTACCACAATACATTTAAAATATTAAAACCTAATGTGATCAGAACAAACATGTTCTAAAAAATATTAAAGCCTTGAGCTTTTATTTTTACTTCAGGCTTGAATCATTACTGAAGATGGTGCGATCATAAATGTTGAGGGAGAGGCGGGGATGGGGAGGGGTCTGAAACCCAGTGAGATCAATTAATCACAGAGGGGTGAGAGGACATGAGGTGAGGAAGGAGAGACAGGAGGAAATGAACAATGTGATCTGAAGTGTCCGGGTTAAACAGGTCAAACACGGCGTGTGATTGATCCTCCCGAACGACAGCGTTCCTTTCAGATACAGACATGAGAAAACTCTCTCTCACACACACACACACACACACACACACACACACACACACACACACACACACACACACACACATACCTAAAAACACACATACACACCCATATACACACACACATATACACTAGTCCTTCTCAAAAAATTAGCATATTGTGATAAAGTTCATTATTTTCTGTAATGTACTGATAAACATTAGACTTTCATATATTTTAGATTCATTAATATACTTAAGTAGTTCAAGCCCTTTATTGTTTTAATATTGATCATTTTGGCAAAAAAATAAAGAAAAACCAAAAATCCCAAAAAATTAGCATATTTCATTCGACCAATAAAAAAGTGTTTTTAATACAAAGAAAGTCAACCTTCAAATAATTATGTTCAGTTCTGCACTCAATACTTGGTGGGGAATCCTTTTGCAGAAATGACTGCTTCAATGCGGGCGTGGCATGGAGCCGATCAGCCTGTGGCACTGCTGAGGTGTTACGGAGGCCCAGGATGCTTCGATAGCGGCCTTAAGCTCATCCACAGTGTTGGGTCTGGTGTCTCTCAACTTTCTCTTCACAATATCCCACAGATTCTCTATGGGCTTCAGGTCAGGAGAGTTGGCAGGCCAATTGAGCCCAGTAATACCATGGTCAGTAAACCATTTAGCAGTGGTTTTGGCACTGTGAGCAGGTGCCAGGTCGTGCTGAAAAATGAAATCTTCATCTCCATAAAGCTTTTCAGCAGATGGAAGCATGAAGTGCTCCAAAATCTCCTGATAGCTAGCTGCATTGACCCTGCCCTTGATAAAACACAGTGGACCAACACCAGCAGCTTACATGGCACCCCAGACCATCACTGACTGTGGCTACTTGACACTGGACTTCAGGCATTTTGGCATGTCCTTGTCCCCAGTCTTCCTCCAGACTCTGGCACCGCGATTTCCGAATGCCATGCAAAATTTGCTTTCATCCGAAAAAAGTAGTTTGGACCACTGAGCAACAGTCCAGTGCTGCTTCTCTGTAGCCCAGGTCAGCCGCTTCTGCCGCTGTTTCTGCTTCAAAAGGGGCTTGACCTGGGGAATGCGGCACCTGTAGCCCATTTCCTGCACACGCCTGTGCACGGTGGCTCTGGATGTTTCTACTCCAGACTCAGTCCACTGCTTCCACAGGTCCCCCAAGGTCTGGAATCGGCCCTTCTTTCACCTTTTCCTTCCCACAGACGTCCCACTGAGGTGGCTTGATGGAGCACTCTGGGAACAGCCTATTCGCTCAGAGATTACTTTCTGTGTCTTACCCTCTTGCTTGAGGGTGTCACTGATGTCCTTCTGGACAGCAGTCAGGTCGGCAGTCTTACCCATGATTGCGGTTTTGAGTAATGAACCAGGCTGGGAGTTTTTAAAAGCCTCAGGAATCTTTTGCAGGTGTTTAGAGTTAATTGGTTGATTCAGATGATTAGGTTAATAGCTCGGTTACACTACCTGAACATCATATGCTCATATTTTGAGATATGAATTTTGGGTTTTCATGATCTGTATGCCAAAATCATCAGAATTAAAACAATAAAAGACCAGAAATATTTCAGTTGGTGCAATGAATCTAAAATATATGAAAGTTTAATTTTTATCAGTACATTACAGAAAATAATGAACTTGCAAAGGACCAGTATATATACACACACACACATACATACACACACATGCACACATACACACATAGACACACACACACACACACACACACACACACACACACACACACATACACACATAGATACACACATATAGACATACACACACACACACATACACACACACACATATGCACACACATATACACACATACAAACACACACACATACACACACACACATACACACACATATACACACACATACACACACACATACACACACACATATACACACACATATACACACACATACACACACACATACATACACACATATACGCACACACACACAAACACACACACACGCACACACACGCACACACCTACATACAGATATTTATTGCTAAATCCTTCAGTAAAAACAACTGATGTTTGGGTTGGAGGCTGCAGGTTCACCTCAGTCACTTTAATTCGAGAATATAACAAACAATCACAATCCACAGAAGCCACAACTTTGTGTAATCATATTCAACCTGAGTGTAGAATAAGAAGTGAAATAAACAGGGAACAATGGCATGTTAATAACTGGAGTTTTATCATTGGTGAACGATTTTTACTGTTCACGCCCACCGCCATGTTTGGCTTTCCGCACAGTAAGTTGAACTAAACAAAAAAAAAAAAAACATGAACACATTCACAAAATAACTTTCTTTAAACATTTCAAATTCACTCATTCACTCTTTTTCTGAACCAATTAGTCCTTTCATGGTCGCGTGGAGGACTAAGCCTATCTCAGCCCATACTGGTTGAAAGCAAGGTACACATGACTCACCAGTCCATTGCAGGGCCAGCACACAGAACCATTCACTCTCACACTCACACCCAGGGACAATCTGGAGTGGACAACCCGCCTGCTGTGCATGTGTTTGGACTCCGGGAGAAAACCAGTGTACCCGGAGGAAACCCACACAAACAATGGAACATGCAAACTCCACACAGAACCCCCAGAGCTCTTGTTCCTGTAAAGCAGATGTGCTAAGCACTCCGCCGCCGTTCCACCCTTCTTTCATTCTGTCTCTCTTTCTTTCTTTCTTTCTCTCTTTTACTTTTCATGCATTTGTTTTCTGTTTCAGAACTTTATTAATTTATTATTTTATTCTTCTGAAATTATTTCAGGTTGTTTCTTTCTCTTTTCTGCAGTCTGACCTTCTTGTTGTGATCCAGGTAAACCAACCGCAATCTGCCGCGACGCCACCATCATGAATTTATTCCCAGAATGTACAACGTTTTTCTTGAAATATCAGAAATTTACAGAAGATTGAGACTTTATTTCTAAAGTGGTGCTTTACTGTCAACATTTTTTATTATTATTTTATTTATTTATGTATTTATTTTGTCCTAGTATCAGAAATTATGCTTTCATTTTTTTAATAAAGAAATTTCTCTCTTAAAATCTTTTTTATTATTTTTATTTGGCCCCAAAACCCTGAAAGAAAAATTTCATCCCTGGAACCTGAACAAATCTGATCCATTTAAACTGATCCAACCACAAACTCGGAGCCGGTGGCGCAGTGGTTTGGGTGCTGCGCTCATGATCGGGAGGTTGTGGGTTTGAATTCCAGTTAGACCCCTACTGTGCTGAGACCCCTGGGCAAGGTCTCAACCACGCGTGTGCCTCTGTTCACCCAGCAGTATAAATGGGTACCAGTAAAATATACTGGGAAGGGAACCTGCCATGGACTAGCGTCCCATCCAGGGGGAGTTGAACTCCTGGTCGCTTCACGCTACGGAAACCGGGGATAAGCACCACCCTGATGAGCCACTAGGCTCGGGTGTAAAAACCCAACAGACAACTACAAACTACTGACTTCTTACTGAAGTGAAAAGTGTAGAACT
Organism: Plotosus lineatus; assembly: GCA_024760905.1. Taxonomy (NCBI): domain Eukaryota; kingdom Metazoa; phylum Chordata; class Actinopteri; order Siluriformes; family Plotosidae; genus Plotosus; species Plotosus lineatus. The sequence continues at coordinate 3,506,131 of CM045729.1, read as the reverse complement.
GATGATCACTAATGAGAGAAAAACAGAGAGAAATGAGGGAGGAGGAGGAGGAGGAGGAGGACAAGTTGAGTATAAAAAGGAGAAGAAAAAGAGAGAATAAAGAGAAGGAGGGGGAATGGAAGGAAGAGAATAAGAAAAAGAAGAAAGAGATGAAGAAGAAGAAGAAGAAGAAGAAGAGGGGGAGAAAAGACAAGAGAATAAAGAAAAGACAAAGAGTAAGAAGAGTATCAGTGATGTAATCACAGAAAGTATCTCCTCGCTCCTCCTGCTCCTCCTTCTGATGCTAAACTGGGGTTCTCAAGTTCAAGCACTTTAAAGTTAACGATTTGACCCCTTTAAGATTTGCTCCGTGTCTCGTCATCTCATGGTTCGTGCAGATTTCCAAACCAGTGAATAATCCTGATGGATGGTTTTGGCAGATTTGGATAAAAGGAAAAGAGGCGGCGCTCGAGCTCCTCTCTGAGTCCAAACGGCGAGTGCTGAGATGCAATCTGGCCACGTCTCGCCCGCGTCAGGTCTCACTGGCCATGAAGCGATGGATCAAAGAGGGACTGTCGCAGATTGCTGGAAGCTGTCCAGATTAATTAGGTGACGTGGAGCGCGTTCCTGACGGCGACATGACGGATTCGCCGGCAGCTCTAAAGCCCAGCGTACTCGTTTGCAGGAAATGGAGGTGCTTTGTGATTTATGGAGGATCATTTCGGCCGCGCTATGCGCTGAATCCGTAAACACCGTTGATCAATCTCTTTCAGTCACACAAACGACCGCCGGAGTGAAATATGGTGCACTATTAGCATAGATGTGTGCTAATAACATGAATCATAGCCCTTGCCCAGAGTTGGCTGAGATGGGCGCCAGCCTCCCTGCAACCTTAATTAGGATTAAGCGGCAGGAAAACCCGGAAATGAACGAATGAGTGAATAATAATATATTAATTCATTTGCAGAACCCATTTATCCTATTATAGACACAGAGAGACTGGCGCCCATCTCAGCCAACTCTGGGCAAAGCAAAGGTACACCCTGAACAGCTAATCAGACCATCACAAAGCCAACACACATAACCATTCACACTCCATTCACAAATAGGGGCAATCTCGAATAGCCGATTATAAATACCCCAATGTGCATGTTCTTGTGTTGTAGGTAATGGTAAAGAAACGATAAACGGTAAAGAAACGATAAACGGTAAATTATAAACAGCAAAGAAACGATTAATGATAAAGAAAAGATATGTTATAATGAAACGATAAATAGTAATGAAATGCAATAAATGTTAAAGAAACGCAATGCGGTAATGAAATAATAAACGGTAAAGAAACGATAACTAGTAAAAAAAACTCTAAATGGTAAATAAACAATAAACGATAAAGAAACAATAAACAATAAGAAACAATAAACAGTAAATAAACAATAAACGGTAAAGAAACGATAAATGGTAAAGAAATGATAAACGGTAAAGAAATACAATGTGGTAAAAAAGTAATAAACAGTCAACAAACAATAAATAGTTTAAAAAAATCTGATGTGGTAAAGAAACAATAAAAGGTAAAGAAATGCAATGCAGTAAAGAATCACAAAGTTGTAAAGAAGCATCATCATAATCATCATTATCTTTTTCCACTCGTTCTGGGGTTGGGTTGCAGGTGCTCTTCACTAACATGTTCTCAGACATCCATGTAACACAGGAACATAGATCAACCAGTAATCTAAAAGCTTTACCTCGACTCAGCTTCCTCTTCACCACGATGGACAGCAGAGGCTGCACCAATCTGTCTGCTGAACTTGTGTCCAATCCTTCTCTCACTCATGAATTAAACCCCAAGTTACTTAAACTCTTCCACTTAGGGCAGGACCTCATTTCAGAGCTGCAGGTGCAGTCCATCCTTTTCAGATGAGGATTATGGCCTTGGATTTTCAGGTGCTAATTCTCATCCTAGCCGCTTCACACATAGCTGTGCATTGCTCCAATGAGAGCTGTAGCTCCCAATTTCATCAAACCAAATGAACATCATCTGCCAAAAGCAGAGAAAAATCCAATGGCCATCAAATCAAAACGTCCTCAATGCCTCGGCGATGCCAAGAAATTCTGCCCAAACATTTAAAAATTATAAACAGAAAATGTGACAAAGGAAAGCCTTGGCTGAGTCCAAATCAAAGCCTTCTCTAACTATTAGTTGTTTTCCAGGACCTCACCAAACTCCTCCCACTCCTCCTGGGCCAGTGGTGGCCTGGTGGTAGGATACTGGATTACTGATCCCAAGGTCTGAAGTTCAAGCACCACTATCAACAGGTTGACAGCTAATGGTTTATCGAAGGCTGGCCATCACGCTTAATTTCTGTGGTGAGGGACATGTAAAAGAAGGATTGTTGATCTTTTTTTAAAGAGTAGGCTGCATAGCCATCAGGATGTTTCTGCCTTGCAATGGCCTGACGAGTTGTCCAGGGTGCACTCTGCCCTCGTCCAGAGTCAGGTGAGATGGAATCTTATTTACGTGGTCCAGCAAATGAATAAATGAACAGCGCAGGCTGCAGTACATTTGGCCTGCTGGGACCTATCTGCTACGTCAGCAGAACCACAAACAAAAAGACTTCTTCAGCTTGATGGGCTCCATCACCACAGGTGTCTATCATTGGGTTTGCCACAATGAAATTCACTGATGACCATCCAGCCACAGTGTTCTCACAGGGGTCTAAACCAAACATTCAAAGGAAATGCAAACTACACATTTGGGTCTCCCAGGTCTGGATGGCAGCCTTCCCCCATCAGAGCCATATCAACACCAGATGGTGATTAGTTGACAGCTCAGCTCCTCTCTTCACCTAAGTGTCCAGAACAAGCAGCTGCAAGTCTGATGACATGGCTAAAAAGCTGCTTCTCAAACTGCTGCCTGGCTTGTCCTAGTACCAAATGCCCTTATGGACACCCTTAGATGGTGTTTGTGATTTACAAATCATGATGAGCACGGCGCAGTGGGCAGCGTGTCTGCTTCACAGCAAGAAAGTCCTGGGTTCAAGTCTCGGGTGTTTTTTTGTGGAGTTGGCATGTTCTGTCATGCTTGTGTGGTGTACTCTGGGTGCTAGGCTTACCAGAAGTCCAACAGCTAAATACTTACCAATCACACTCTTCTATATCACACTATCATTGCCCACATGGGCACATGGGTGTTGAAGTCTCCCAGGATGATGAGGGAGGCACTCTGAACTGTTTTTTGGGGCATAAGCACAAACAAAAGTCAAGATCCATCGCTTTGCCTTCAGGCAGGCTACCTTTATATCAACCAGGAAAACACCCAAAATGTGGGCTCCGAGATGGGGAATGCCCACACCAGCCTGCGGGCCCTCCCTATGTGCAACTCCAGAATGTAATTAAAATCAAAGGAAAAGAAATATGGTGCGTGAAAGCAGAGTTTTTTTAGAAGTGTTTTACAGAGTCAGAGCCTAGCCACATGTAACATCCTCAAAGATATGGAGAGTATCATGGGAAATATGTTCAGCTGATTCATCTGATTCAAGATCTTACAATCTGCATGGACAATGCTGTGATCTCTCCTTCAGGTGCTGCATGAAGTCTTGGAGTAACCATTGATAAGTGCCTTTTCTTCTCTTCTTCTATCACTAATCTTTCTTGATCATGCTGTTTTCTCCTCTTTAATATCCAAAGGATTCTTCCAATTCTTTCCAGTAAGGCCATTGAAATGCTTGTTCAATCCCTTGTCATCCCAAGACTAAATTACTGCAACTCACTCCTAGCAGGTCGACCTTTGAGTGGTATTCAAACCCCTGCAATTGATACAGAATTCAGCAGCATGGCTTGTCTTCAGCCTTCCCAGATTTTCCCACACCACCACTACGATCACTAAACTGGCTTCCTGTAGCTGTTCACATTCACATTCACATTATAATACTAACGCTTGCCTAGAAAGCCAAAAAGGGACCTGCACCTTCTTTTCTCAAAGCATTTATCATACCTTGCACTGCACCTTGTTCTATCAGATCTTCTAGCACTGCTAGACGAATCCCACCCTCTTCCAAGGGGCAAAAGAAAAATGCATCTAAGCTCTTCTGTATTGTGGCTCCAAGGTGGTGGAATGAGCTTCCTCTGGACATCTGGACCACTGAGTCACTGGGTATCTTCAAACGATGGATGAAAACTTACTTTTTTCAGTAGTACTTAGATAAGTCCTATGTTGTAAACATACACAAAAAATCACACACACACACACACACACACACACACACACACACACACACACACACACACACACACACACACACACACACACACACAAAACACCAACCACTTGAGTTTGACTGATGCTATACTTAGTCTTTGTTCTAGTAAACCAGTGTAAAAATGTTTTCACTGATCATGGCTGTAAAGCTTCTGTAAGTTGCTCTAGACATGAGCTTCTGCTAAATGCTGTAAAAGTAAATGTAAATGTAAATCTTACTCATGTAAAATCGCTATCTCTCATGAGATGGTTGGCAAGTCCATAGTGCATGTCCCAGGAGGTATACAACACAATATTATGTTGTAAAGTGTCCCTACATGATGTACATTTTGCAGTTTTGGATACAGTCAATCATACATTTCTTTTTCTTAATCCTGTGGCATAAAATGCACAATTCTTTCCCCAATAAACGGATGATGAGCCTTTAATCTGATCTTAACTATGGAAACCCTGGAGTACTCCAGCTCTCAGTCTTTGTTTAGATTGTATCGTCATGAATAAAAAAAGTCCACAGAATTAAAAAAAAAAAGTAAGCAATATGGCACATTTCCGGATCCTAGACCAGCTGGTTGAGAGGGACATGGAGCCAGCGTAGCCGTGTGAGAGCCAGTTGTGTGTTTGTTGAGATGAGAAATGATCACTTGATGAGGACCAGATGTTTATTCGTTTGTAAAGTGTCGGATTTATGCTTCTAATCACCTGCAAGCTCTTTGAGATATGTAATATGTCATTTGATGTTTCATGTTTAAAAATAATAATAAATTATAACAGCAATAAAACTTCGTAATTCCCAAATCTGGTGTCATGCTAATGAGCAGATAACAGGTCTAAACTTGCTGCACAGGAAAATATAAATTGGTACAAACACCTGGAGTTCTACACGAATACAAATCAGGGCTGAAATATTATTATTATTATTATTATTATTATTATTATTATTATTATTATTATTAATTTGAGATTCAGACTTAAGCTTTAGCAGTTCCCACGGGTTTCTCAAAAAACAAATTAAGGTTCCCTGAAAAGCTTCCTCACTTCATCAATACTAATTCCAGCCCACCAGTTATCTCACCCCAAAGACACACCACCCACCAATCAAAAAGAGTGAAGAATATCATCATTTAAAACTGCTTATGTGGCAGACTCAGAGGGTGGTGTAACACACTTGAAGAAACTTGGAGGAACCACCCAGCTCCACATGCATGCACTCACAGATGCTCCTGATTGGTTATTGTTACTGTAATTGTCAGGTGAGGGAGTGTATGCCACTCCCCCTCCACCTCCCCTCCCTGGGATCACTGCCATTTTTTTCTTTTGTAAACATACAGTGTGTAAGATTCAACAATAACTAGTGACAACTAGTGGTGAGGCTCCAGATTGCAATCATCTGGAAGACTGGAGACATACTAGTACATCGGGGCAAGATGGATGCAAGGGAACCCACTGCCCATATAGTCAGCTTTTATGGAGGTTCTGAAGGCTGTTTTCGCAATTTTGGATGAATACAAATTTCTTTTTAGGTAGGTAGGTAGGTAGGTATAGGTACAAATTTCTTTAGATCTATATTTCTTTTATTAATCAATTTATACACAATACTTTAATACTTTACCTTTACGTTCATGGCTTTGTTTTTTCTTGTTTTTTTTTTATTATGCACCCATTTTCTCAAGAAAAGTTTTCATCCTACTCATTTTCATCTTCTTCCTCTTAATCTGGGGTTGGGTCGCGAAAGCAGCAGCCTAAGTAATGAATTCCAGATGTCCCTCTCCCCAGCCACTTCCTCCAGCTCTTCCAGAGGGACACCGAGGCATTCCCAGACCAGCCAACGACATAATCCCTCCAGCATATCCAAGGTCGACCCCGGGGTCTCTTCTCAGTCGGACATGACTGAAACACAACACCAGGGAGGCGTTCGAGAGACATTCTGACCAGATGCTCGAGCCACATCAACTGTCTCCTCTCAAAACAAAGGAGCAGCGGTTGTATTCCAAGCTCTCCCTGGGTGGCTGAGCTTCCCGCCCTACCTCTAAGGGAGAGCCCCACTATCCAGTGAAGGAAGCTCATCAGGTGGTTTTTACTTACATTTTCAAAGTCACGTTTTTATAAAATCCATTAGAGGGTTCACATTAGCTGCTTTAAAAAACATGCAAATTTCCCTGAGGTGTGAGTGTGTGTGAATAGTTGAGCAAGCTGATGCAATGCGATGGCCTGGTGAGCTGTCCAGGGTGTACCCCGCCTTCACCCAAAATCAGCTGAAACGGGCGGCAGCCTTCCTGTGACCCTAATTCAGATTCAATCGAAATCATTCATTTTCTGAGCCTCTTGGTCTGAATTAGCTGGCACCCATCTCAGCCGACTCCGGACGGGGAGATCATCGCAGAAGAGAAACACGCTGACGGCTGTGCAATGTCGGCAATGGTTCTGTTACATGCCTCTCACCACAGGGAGCTCAAAACGCCGACCTTGGGATCCGTAATCTAGCAGCCTACCACTGGGCTTTCACTGCCCAAAATAAATTTGTCTTATTTTTGTTTGTTTGTTTTTAGAAAAAAAAAAAAATAAAAAAAAATTGCTCCAGTTTCTGTGGCTGGTGTTCTATGGAATCTCTGGAAGAAGAGAATGAAACAAATGAAGAAAGGTCACTTCTTGTGGGTCCTTACAGACTTACACATAGCTTCATTAAGTTCTTTATCAGTTATACAAAACTTCATCAACTCACTCCGGACAGTGTGTAAACACCCCGACTCTGATTCCACCGACTGGTACCGAGAGGACTCCACCTTTATCGCAATAACTCCAACAGTGAAAGGTTACAGAATTTAAACATGAGTTTCTCATAGATACTCGGCTTCCTATCATCTCACGACTGTGTATTATTGGAGTAAAAATAACTGATTTACACGCAGGATCTCAGTAGGAGTCATTTCTTCCGCCTGCGCTCTCAAAACAGAGCCTCATTATTCACATCACTCTTTTATTATTTCCGTTCAACGAACTACACGTCCGACTGATAAATCAGAGCTGTTGTGCATCTCAAGTCATGCATTGATCATCCATAGAGTCAGCATTTTATTTTTAAGAAGTGATTTCCCTCTTGTTGTTGTCTCACAGCTGCTTTATTTATTTATTTATTTGGGGGGGGGGGGGGACACTGCAGGATTTTCACCGATGTCTGAACGTTCAAATGAACACTTTTGTTTATTTGGTTTTTGGATCACTTCTATGTTATATAATATATAACTGATGTTTATCTAAAACTGTTTTACCTGCAAAGCATTAACCCGTGATTATAAGCCACACCCCTGTGGGGCCTGTAGTGGAGTGGTTCAGGTGCTGGGCTCATGATCAGGGGGTTGTGTGCTCAAATCCCAGTTAGACCCCCACTGTGCTAAGACCCCTGGGAAAGGTCTTAATCACAAGTGTGCCTCTGTTCACCCAGCAGTATAAATGGGTACCAGTAAAGATATACTGTGAAGGTAACCTGCAATGGACAAGCATCCCACCTAGGAGGAGTTGAACTCCTGGTAGCTTCATGCTATCTTCTTCTTCTTTTCCTTTCGGCTTTTCCCTTCAGGGTTTGCCACAGCGAATCATCTGCCTCCATCTCACCCTATCCTTTGATTTTCTTCTCTTACACTAACTACCTTCATGTCCTCCTTCACCACATCCATGAATCGTCTCTTTGGTCTTGTTCTCTGCTCTCAATGCAGATCACAATGTCGTCTGCAAACATCATAGTCCATGGGGAATCTTGTCTAACCTTGTCTGTCAGCCATCACCAGAGCAAACAAGAAGGGGCTCAGAGCTGACCCTTGATGCAGTCCCACCTCCACCTTGAACTCTTCTGTCACACCGACAGCACACCTCACCACTGTCTTACATTTCTTATACATGTCCTGCAACTCTCTAACATACTTCTCTGCCACTCCAGACTTCCTCATGCAATACCACAGTTCCTCTCTCGACACCTTGTCATATGCCTTCCCCAGATCCACAAAGGCACAATGCAACTCCTTCTGACCTTCTCTGTACTTCTCTATTAACATCCTCAAGGCAAACACTGCATCTGTGGTGCTCTTTCTTGGCATGAAACCAAACTGTTGTTCACAAATGCTGACCTCTGCCCTTAGTCTAGCTTCCACTATTCCTTCCCATAACTTCATCATATGGCTCATCAACTTTATCCCGCTGTAGTTGCCGCAACTCTGCATGTCTCCCTTGTTCTTAAAAATGGGCACCAGCACACTTCTCCATTCCTCTGGCATCCTCTCACTCTCTAAGACCTTGTTGAATGTTCTTGTCAGGAAATCTACTGCTACCTCTCCTAGACACTTGCATACCTCCACCGGTATGTCATCAGGACCAACTGCCTTTCCATTGTTCATCCTCGTCAATGCCCTCCTCACTTCTCCCTTACTAATCTTTGCTACTTCCTGCTCCTCAACGGTCACCTCTTCTACTCTTTTTTCTCTCTCATTTTCCTCATTCATCAGCTCTTCAAAGTACTCTTTCCATCTTCCCAGCACACTTCTGTCATCAGTCAATACATTTCCCTCTCTGTCTTTAATCACTCTAAATTGCTGCACATCCTTCCCATCTCTATTTATCTGCTGTGCCAACCTGTATAAATCATTTTCTCCCTCTTTACTTTCTAACTGAGCATACAAGTCATCATGCGCGCTCTGTTTGGCCTTTGACACCGCTACCTTTCAACTCCTTTAACTCTTGCCACTGCTTTCAACTCCTCCTTGAAGACAACATGACACTCTTCCTTTTTCAACTTCCACCACTTTGTCTTCTGCTCTTCCTCTGCCTTCTTCACCTTCCTCTCCCTCAGCGTCATCCTGCACACCACCATCCTATGCTGTTTGGCAACACTCTCACCCGCTACTACTTTGGTAGCTTCATGCTATGGAAACTGGAAATAAGGCACTCGGCTTGGGTGTAAAAATCCCAACTGACTTTATCTTTTATAAGCCACACCTCGAGTCATTATTCAGATACAAACTAAATTCTTCATCAAAACAGCATTGAGAGTGAGTGCAAATGTTTGTGTGTTGGCCCTGAAATGGTCTGGTCAGCGATTCAAAGTGTTCTCTGCTTTCACCCAGTGTTGACGAAGATGGGCCCCTTGTAGGATAAAGTGCTCACTACATGAGTGACCCAAGAGTGAGTGAAGTCTAATTGGTTATCGTATAATTGAAATGGTAATTGTAATTATAAATTACTTTTACAAAAATAGTTTATATTGTTAGTAATACACTAATGCTGCTTTGTATGTCCATCTCAAAGCAAGAGAGTGCTAGGTTCTATCCCCGGTCTTAGCAAGGGCATTTCTGTGTGTAGTTTGCACGCTTTAATATTATTTTAATTATAATAGCAACAGCTTACTCACAGTGACATACAAACTGGTGATCTCATATGGCAGGAATTTTCAGTGTCAGTGCTTTGGAAAATAAGTTTACAGGTGGGGCATGCTTTTTCAAGAGAGAATAAAAAAGGGTAGTGAAGGAACTGAGAAAAGGATCGAATTGATGACAAAGAACATTTAAAGTGAAAGGAAAGTGTTTGAAACTTTTCAGTTATAACTTAAAGTCTGCATATTGTCATTATCAAGTGGTTTTTACGAACATTTTTAAAGTCGCATACTGCTAAAATCCATGAGAGTGTTTGTATTAGCTGGTTTAAAAAAGCTGTTGTTTCACTTTTATAAGAGCCTGAAATCGCAAGAGTAGTATACAGTTATTAAACAAACAAATTAGATACAAACTAGAGAAATTTGAAAAAAAATAAAACTCAAATACAATTCAAGCTCAACTCCATTCGCATACATTAAAACAAGAGCCTGAGCCTACTTATGAAAGAAACAATATGCAAATTAATTCTGTATTACAGGCAAGAAACAGTGCACAGTGATTATGCGAGTTCTTGCAACCTTCCGTTTGACAGTGTCGCCCCCTGTGTGAGCAAGTTATTGTTGTTGTTTTTTTTTGTGTCAATAATTATGATTACTTTATCATACATGCGGTACAAGAAGATATATATATATATATATATATATATATATATATATATATATATATATATATATATATATATATATATATATATATATATCCGCCTCCATTTCACTCTATCCTCTGTATCTTCTACTCTTACTCCAACTACTTTCATGTCCTCCTTCATCACATCCACAAATCTTCTCTTTGGTCTTCCTCTGGGCCTTCTGCCTGGTAGTTCCAACCTCAGCATCCTACTACCAATATACTCACTATCCCTCCTCTGTACATGTCCAAACCATCTCAATCTAGCCTCTCTGACTTTGTCTCCAAAAAATCTTACATGTGCTGTCCCTCTCATGTACTCATTCCTGATCCTATCCATCCTCGTTACTCCCAAAGAGAACCTCAACATTTTCATCTCTGCTGCCTCCAGCTTTGCCTCCTGTCTTTTCCTCAGCGCAACTGTTTCTAAACCATACAACATTGCTGGCCTCATCACCATCTTGTACATGTTTTATCACACATCACACCGAACACTTTTCTCCAACCATTCCAACCTGCCTGTACACGCTTCTTCACCTCTTTTCCACACTCTCCACTGCCCTGGATTGTTGAGCCTAAGTACTTAAAATCCTCCACCTTTCTTATCTCTGCTCCCTGTAACCTCACTGTTCCTCTTGGGTCCTTGTCGTTCACACACATGTATTCTGTTTTACTGATGCTAACCTTCATTCCCCTCCTTTCCAGGGCATACCTCCACCTCTCTAGATTTTCCTGCACTTGTTCTCTGCTCTCACTGCAGATCATAATGTCATCTGCAAACATCATAGTCCATGGAGATTCTTGTCTAACCTCGTCTGTCAGCCTGTCCATCACCATAGCAAACAAGAAGGGGCTCAGAGCTGACCCTTGATGCAGTCCTACCGCCACCTTGAACTTTTCTGTCACACCGACAGCACACCTCACCACTGTATTATATCTCTTATACATGTCTTGCACCACTCTAACATATTTCTCTGCCACTCTAGACTTCCACTATTCTTTCCCATAACTTCATCGTATGGCTCATCAACTATATCTCGCTGTAGTAGCCACAACTCTGCACGTCTCCCTTGTTCTTCAAAATGGGCACAAGCACACTTCTCCTCCATTCCTCCGGCATCCTCTCACTCTCTAAGACCTTGTTGAATGTTCTTGTCAGAAAATCTACTGCGACCTCTCCTAGACCCTTCCATAGCTCCACCGGTATGTCATCAGGACCAGCTGCCTTTCCACTCCTCATCCTCTTCAATGCCCTCTTCATTTCACTTTCACCCTTTGCTACTTCCTGGTCCTCAACAGTCACCTCTTCGACTCTTTTTTCTCTCTCATTTTCCTCATTCATCAGCTCTTCAAAGTACTTTTTCCATCTTCCCAGCACACTTCTGTCATCAGTCAAAACATTTACCACCCTGTCCTTTATCACTCTAACTTGCTGCACATCCTTCCCCTCTTTATTTCTCTGGTGTGCCAACCTGTATACATAATTTTCGCCCTCTTTACTGTCCAACCGAGCATACAAGTCATCATATGCCCTCTGTTTGACCTTTGACATGGCTACCTTTGCTTTATGCTGTGTCTCCCTGTACTCCTGTTTATTCTCTTCAGTCCTCTCTATGTCCCACTTCTTCTTAGCTAACCTCTCCTTTTGTACACACTCCTGCACTTCTTCATTCCACCACCAAGTCTCCTTTTTTACTGCCCTTCCAGAGGACACAGCAAGAACTCTCCTACCTGTCTCCCTGATCACATTAGCTGTAGTTGTCCAGTCATCTGGAAGCACTTCCTGACCACCCAAAACCTGTTTCAACTACTCCTTGAAGACAACTCGACACTCTTCCTTTTTCAGCTTCCACCACTTTGTCTACAGCTCTGTCTTTGCCTTCTTCACCTTTCTTACCATCAGCATCATCCTGCACACCACCATCCTATGCTGTTTGGCAACACTCTCACCCACTATGACTTTGCAGTCACTGACTTCTTTCAAATTACATCACCTACACAAGATGTAGTCTACCTGTGTGCTCTTACCTCCGCTTTTATAAGTCACCTATGCTCCTGTCTCTTCTGGAAGAAAGTATACGCCACGGCCATTTCCATCCTTTTTGAAATATCTATCAACATCTGTCCTTCTGCGTTCCTGTCCTGGATACCAAACCTGCCCATCACTTCCTCGTCCCCTCTGTTGCCTGCACCAACATGTCCGTTGAAGTCTGCACCAATGACCACTCTTTCACCCCTGGGGTTACTCTGCATCACTTCATCTAACTCACTCCAGAATCTCTCCTTCTCTTCTAGCTCACATCCTGCCTGTGGGGCATAAGCACTAACAACATTGAACATCACGCCTTCAATTTCTAACTTAAGACTCATCACTCTGTCTGACACTCTTTTCACTTCTAGAATATTCCTGAAAACACATTCTTCAAGATGACTCCGACTCCGAATCCCATCCACACCATGATAAAACAGTTTAAACCCTGCTCCTAAGCTTCTAGCCTTTCTACCTTTCCACCTGCTCTCCTGAACACACAGTATATCCACCGTCCTCCTCCGCATCATGTCAGCCAGCTCTCTACCTTTTCCTGTCATAGTTCCAACATTCAAAGTCCCTACTCTCAGTCCTAGACTCATGCTTTTCTCCTCTTCTCTCTCTGCCTACGGACACGCCTCCCTCCTCTCCTTCTTCGACCAACAGTCGTCCAATTTCCACCAGCACCCTGTTGGTTAACAGCAGTGATGGCGGTCGTTGTTAACCCGGGCCTCGACCGATCCAGTATGAAATTTGTCTTTATGGTTTGCATTTTGTATTCTGGCAAAAGTTTTACACCGGATGCCCTTCCTGACGCAACCGTCTGCATTTATCCAGGCTTGGGACCAGAGTGAGGGCGGGCACTTGTTTGTGCCCCCCGCTCACGGCTGCATAATATATAAATATATTTATACACACAGCGAGATAGCAAGAGAGAGTGGGAGGGGGGGAGCGTCCTCACCCAGAGTTTACAAAGATGGGAGTCAGCCTCTCCACAACCCTAAGTAGGATTAAGCAGTTTATAAAATGAAATTATACACAGACACAGACACACACACACACACACACACACACACACACACACACACACACACACACTGCCTTCCATAATTATTGGCACTCCTGGTTAAGATGTGTTCTTATTTGCTCAGTGATATCGGGCCAAATGAAAAAAGGAAGAAAATACAGCCTTTAATTCAAGTGTATTGATTCAGTGAGAAAAGTTCCTCATTGAGAAATAACTCTGATTTACTTTATAAACTACTGAAGAAACGGCAGAAATACTTCAGTTATATGTATCTTGTAAGAATTGTTAGGGAAGAAAATAATTGTGATTTTATGAAAAATAATAGTTTTTTAATTATTTTTTTATTCATGGATATTTTTTTACTATTTAAATTCACTTGAGTTGAAAGTTACACTTTTCTACCGTTCTCAGTGTGCGAGGAGTTGCTGCTTTAAAAATTTAATTCATTTTAAGGCTTTTAACACATCTTAACCGAGGCGCCCATAATTATGTAGGGCAGCGTATATAAATATATATTTGATACATAATACAGAGCTTTAACCACTGAGCTGAACCCTGCCCTTAAACACAACACGAGGCTCATGGCCCCCTGTTTTGATAGAAATAAACATACGCCATGTCTCCAGACTTTTATTATGCTTGGGTATAATTTCCTTTTAAGGACTTTTACTACAACACAAAATCAAAGCCAATTTCCTGGTTTGGTACAAGTTGAGAATTTCATTGTTGCAGGGAGGCTGGAGCCTATCTTAACAACCTGTGGCCAGAGACAAGGTACACCCTGAACAGTTTGCCAGTCCATAGCAGAACAACACAGTCACACTCAAAGCTGGAGCAAAATGGAGCAGGTAATTATCCTAATGGGCATGTCTTTGGCCTGTAGAAGGAAACAAGCATTTCCTGAGGAAACCCCCACAAGCACGGGGAGAACATCGAGATTCCACACAGAGACCCTTTCCAAGCCTGGGACTCAAACTCAGGACCTTCTGAATTATAATATGTTTGATATATATATATATATATATATATATATACAGTGGTACCTCACCTTACGATAGTCCCAGCAAACGAAAAATACAGGTTACAAAAAACATTTTCCAAATTTTTTACCTCTGTATACGAAACAAGTTCTCCTTATGAAACAGGCCAAACGCACCATTCAAACATTCAAACAATGCACGAGTTGCTCTCCATTGACTATCTCCCAACGTCCCGCCCCGCTGGCCTCCCACTGGCGAGGCAGGATGACGCAGCTCAGTTGAGCAGCAGCTTGTTTCATGGAGTTTTTCCAGTGTGCTCAGTGCAAACTTTATTTTTTGGCTCAGGTTTTTAACCTTGCATAAACATTTCTAAGATTATAACTCTGCTAAGAAGACATGGTCAACACGAAGTACGTACCTTAAAAGGAATGCTTTTATCATTTTTAAAGGGTTTAGGGGTAGTCTTGAGGGCCTTGGAACGAATCACGTGTTTTACATGTAAAATGCGGTTCTACTTACAAAAAAAAATCCAGGTTACGAAAAAGGCTCAGGAACGGATTAATTCCGTAAAGTGAGGTCCCACTGTATCAATAGATTGATGTGGGGAAAGGAATGTGTCTCATTCAGCTGAAAAAAAAAAAGTCAATTCTTTAACAAATTAAAACAAACACTATTTGGCAAACGGCTGTTGGGGACCAGGAATCCAAGGCTGGGACGACCGGTGCTCGTAGAAAATAATCCCCATCTGAGGTGGGAATTAAAAATCCCCAGGACTCATCCCAGCGCTTCATATTTGACTTTATTAAGCTCTCTTATTTTACCGCCTCAATCATTCAGCGGATTTTAGCCCCAAAACCCCATTTTACATTAAAGCGCCTCATCGTTCCGGGGTCCAGTCCGGCTCGATATCATCATCACCCGCCATCTGGATGGACTGAACATTTCAGCTCTTGAGTAAATAATGATCAGATCGCTCAAAAAACAAAAAGGACTGAGGTGCCAGGCCTCGGCGGGGCATGGCAGACGGGCTGAGAGAAGCTGGGCGACTCGATATTACACTCCATATCCATCTGCCGAGGAGAAAATTGGCTGCCACCGGGGTCGCGGTGCACCGTCCCGCTGGAAATGAAGACTCAGACGGCATCAATTTGGGCCCGGGTTGCAGAGGCGTGTGCGTCTCTCTTCAATCTTGCCCGCGATTAGAGTTGTCTCCATCTGCAGCCGCCACGGGGAAAAAAAACGCAGGGTTAAACGTGGGAGCTCTTTAACGTCGTATGTTCACGCCCATGATGCATTGGAGTCACTTCAGAGTGTCGGAACGTCACTCTGCTCTCTGAAGTGTCGCGGCTCTCTGAAGGGCAAACCGAAATTGGACACGGACGCCATTTTAGTCGGACAAATGAAAAGTAATTGACTCAGAGCCTGCTAATCGGAGTGTGTGGGAAATGATTGATGGCTGCTAACGTGAGTGATTGCTGGAAACAAAAAAAAAAAAAAAAAAGATAGAAAGGAAGAAAAAAAAAAAGAAAAAAGTCCATCATCCTGCGGCTGAAGGAAAAGAGTGACAGCGTTTAACAGACACATTTCACAGTGTTGTGCTCTGAGCCCGCATTATGGATTTTTGTCTGTGTATTAAATTATAAAATCAGGCCGTGTCTCTCCGACTGAGTTTTTTCGGTACAGGAGACGGGATTAAGCTGGCGGGAAGCGGGCAGGTTTGTTTATTAGCGCGCTTGTTCTGCCGGCAGGATTTCCATTTCATTCAGATTAATGGTGGCGTGCAGCTCCCAGACTCCTTCATCTTCATTATTTTATTCTCCGTTTAAGAGCTTACCGCTCGGCTGCAAATAGAAACTTAAGTGTGAGTCAGAACTGGAGAGGGAACAAACACGGCGTATTTTTAAAGGTAGTCACCTGATGTAAATAAAACAGCAATCCAGGTGTTTTCCCGCCATTTGATTCGCCACTGAGTCGCTGTGTAGTATTAGCACAGCCGCTAGAAAGGAGCCATTCGGAAATTAACTGAATAAATCAAACGCATGGCGTTCTACCACGGGCACTGGTGGCCCGGGGATAAGGTGCTGGATCACTGACACCAAGGTCCGTGGTTCGAGCCGTAGTATCACTGGGTCGTCCCCCTGAGTGCCACTAACTGGCTTATCAAAGGCCGGCCATGTCTTTCACTGTGTGTGCTGGAGGTTCATGTCAAAGCACCACTGCTGACTTTTATAAAGAGGAGCTGCATAGCTGTCAGCGTGTTTCTGCCACATGATGGCCTGGGAAGCTATCCAGGGTGTAATCTGCCCTCACCCAGGGTCGGCGGGATGGGTGCCTGCCTCCCCGCGACCCTATTAAGCGGTTCACTAAATGAATGAATGAATCATTCGCAGTGGTGCACTTGCATGTTCTGCTCGTGCTTACATGGGTTCACCCCCCCACACACACACACCCCCACCGCACCCCCATCCGCCCCCCCATCCGCCCCACGGTCCTGGAACATGTACAGTCGGCTGTTCTGAATCACTCCTGAGTGTGAGTGTGTATGCTTGTATGTGTGCTGGCCCTGCGACGGTTCGGTTAGTTGTTCAGGGTGTACCCCGGATTGCCGTGAGTTGTTTTTTTTTCAGTAGCCTGTCATTAATAGCCTGTTATAAAATTCTGTGAGGTGTTGCGTCACTCCGTGGCTTCTGCTACAATCTAAATCACAGCCACCCGGAAATTCCGAGTATTTTTAAAATCAATTTTAGAGAAACAGACTTGAATTTTCAAATTCCATCGTTTTTATTTCACTTTCATTCCATGTCACTTTCCTCAAAGTCTGACTCGACCCCTGCCTCACAAGAGTCTTTCGCCCGCATACAGTGTAGGGCACAGCTAGCGTCCTCTGAAAGACTTACAATTCTCTAAATACCCACACACTGTCAATCAAATCGAAACGTTTCTCAAACTAGAACTGAGAACATTGTGTCACAACGAACAGGAAAAAGGATCCGTGCCGCTCCGACGCGAAACCCCGTCCGGATTTTCGAACAGGTTACAATCAAGCCGTCGCAGGGCCAGCACACATTCAACCATACACACGTCTCAGGGACGCTGGCGCCCATCTCAGTCGACTCTGGGCGAGAGCAGAGTACCCCCCTGGACAGAGGACAGGACACAGGACAGGACCACGCTGACGGCTGTGCAACTCCGCTGTACAAGGTCAGCAATGATTCTTTTTCATGAACCTCCAGCACAGACAGTGACAGACACGGTCAGCCTTTGATAACCCAGTTAGCGGCACTGGGGGGACAGCAGTGATGTGGTGATAGTGGGGCTTGAACCCCAGACCTTGAGTAATCCAGCGCCCCACCGTCCCTCACTCCTCATTAACGAATCGAAATGAATCACTTAAATGAACCCCTCAGCTGAATGAATCAGTAAATAAATCTGAATGACTTTTCAAAACAAATGTAAATGAGCTGAGACTGCAAAGCCCGATCAACTGGATAAAGAATCAAAATAAATAATTTCTAACCGAACGAGTCGGTGATTGTGGACAGTTCACCATACCGAGGTTAAATATCTACTAGTACATACGTATATATCCATGGACTGGACGGACGCCCAAAGTGCTTCTTCCTATGATCTCTTGTGCCCCCTGCTGGTGTGCAGTCACATTGCAGGAGTTTGAGTTTATTTTCTTGAAAGAATGTAACTTGTTCTGGATTCAGAACCTTCTCATATCTGTGTTCTTTGTAGTCCTTGAGCTCTCGTTTCTTTAAATCTGTTGTTGCTGTCGTTGTCCTTTTGTGCTGCAGTCAATAATGAGCGGCGTGTAATGTCGCCGTTACAGGAGATATCAGGAGGAAGAGGAGGAGGAGGAGGATGAAGAGATTGAGATGGAAACATCGCTAGTTTGTATTTCTGACCCGCTGAATAGGAGACGAGGTGCCAGTGTGGCACAGTTGACAGTAAGAAGGGTCTGGGTTTGGTTGCAGAGCTTGGAGTGTTCCTGTGTGGAGTTTGCCTGTTCTCCGTGTGCTCGCGTCGGGTTCCTCCAGGTGCTCAGCGGTAATGCTAACAACGCTTTCATTCCTTTTTTGGTAAAATCTTTTGAAAGTCATAAATAGTGGTTTCACATCCTGTCATGCTCCAAACTCCTGGGACACACACACAGTTCAGGTGAAATAAAGACCTTCAACGACGGCCGACGTGGTGTTTGGACTAAAGTTCTGACTGGACTCTCAACAGCGAGAGAGTCAGTGCGTCTCCTTCACTTCTGTCCATTTAATCAGTTACTGAATCTCACCAGCACTCAGTTTGGTGCTCTCTCTCTCTCTCTCAGCCAACTCTGGACAAGGGCGGGGTATACATTGAACAGCTTACCAGGCCATCGCGAGGCCAACACTCTCACAACCATTCACACCTAAGGGGTGATTTGGAACAGCCAATTAACCTACTGTGCATGTTTTCAGACTGTTGGAGGAAACCGGAAAACCAGGAGGAAACTCAGCAAACACCGGGAGAACATGCAAACTCCACACAGAGACATCTGACCTGGGACTCGAACCCAGGACCTTCTCATCCACTGTGAGATGGATGTGCTGACCACCAGCACGCCGCCCAACCCTCTCTTTATTATCTGATTGGCTTTCAGGGCGCCATGCTGGTGTAATGGTTAGCAGGTCTTTCTTACAGCAAGCAGGTTCTGGGTTTGAGTCCATTTCTGTGTGGAGTCTGCATGTTCTAACCATGCTTGTGAGGGATTCCTCCGGGTACTCCGGTTTCTTCCCACAGAGGAAAGTCGTGCACATTATGTTAATCTAATCAGCAGCTTCAAAATTGCCCCAAGATACCAGTGTGAGTGTTCAGGGTGTACATGGTCTTCACCCAGAATCAGCTGAGATAGGCTCCAGCCTTCCCGTGACCCGAGCAGGATTCGGTGGTTTGGCGAATGAATGAGTGGTTGACCTTTGTTCATTAATGTCAGTTGTGTTTTTATTTCTTTGTTTACTTTGTTGACCGCTTGTTGAATCTTAACCAGTTTGCTTTGCCAGTTCGTGTTTCTATCAGAGCGGCACAGTGGGGGAGTGGCCAGCACGTCTGCCTCAGAGCGGGACGGTCCTGGGTTCGATTCCCAGCTCGAGCGTTCCTGAGTGGAGTCTGCATGGTGTACCTGTGCTTGTATGGACTCTGCGATGGCCTGGCAAGCTGTTCAAGGTCGACCCCACCTTCTCACAGAGTTGGCGAAGATGGGTGCTGGCCTCACCGTGACCCTCATTAGGATTAAATGGCTTACAAGATGAATGAATTTAATGTTCCTAACATTCACTCCCTACTTTTGTTTATTAGGTCAAACAGGCCTTGACCGGCTTCACGGATCATTTTGCAAGTTTTAATAGTTTCAAGTTTTCACAATCGTTTGTGGTTCCGAAATGTATCACGTGATGTTTGATGGGTAAGTGGAAGCGTTAATTTTTCCTGGCCCAGCCGTATAGACAGAACAAAGTCAGTCCATTCGGAGACCGGTGCGCTCTAGGTGATTCGATATAAATGGAAACTTAACTGTACTTTCCATCAGCTTCAATTTATACGAACACGTTCCCGTGACAACGCCGCGTTAAGAGAGACGAATGGTTCCACTCAGCTGCCGCATTCTGTCTCGTTTGTAAACAACAACAAATAATCGTTTAGTCCGCTGTGCCGAGGGTCTGGCCTCAATGCGATCACACTTTCTTTCAATCATTTCTGGGAAATAAAAACGAATCTGGAAGAAGACGTGGACTGAACGGAAAATTGTGTCAGAGATGTAATGTATCAACAGTCCGCCTCGGGGCAAAAAACGCCAACGCTGCAGTTAATAATCATAACAGGAGATAAAAACAGCACGAAGACGTCTTGCGTGGCTGGTGTCCAAAATCTAATTTGATGTAAAATCCCCGAGACTGTCGCATTTTCATCTCGTCCTCTCAGCTCACAGAAATCCATCTGGAACTCGCGAGCTCGCTTTATTATCGGCGCTCTTTATTAGAACCTGACTTATTTAATCAGGAGCGTTTGCTTACCCACAATTCACTCTGGCTCATGTATAAGGTTTTGTTTCAGGTGTTTTTCATTTGCTTTTTGTTCTTTTCTGTAAATACTAGACACACTTTAATGACTTCCTCCAAACAAAATGTAAAATTCTTCTGCTGGCTTCATTTTATTTTTAATAATTACCATTAATCTCGCAGCTCACTAACTTTCTCTTTCACTTATATATATATATATATATATATATATATATATATATATATATATATATATATATATATATAGAGAGAGAGAGAGAGAGAGAGAGTGAGTGAGTGAGTGAGTGAGTGAGTGAGAGAGAGAAAGAGAATTTATGACTACATTTTGTCTGTTTGTTTTTCAATCTTCTCTCCTTCAGTCACTCTTTTGTTGGTTATTTTCACTCGCTCATTTTCTGGCTATTTCTTGATAATCTGGATTTCCGTCAGTTTCTCTCGCGACTCTTTCATCAGGAGTTTGTTTCTTTTTGCTTTGCTGAAATGATACACCGTGTATAAAAGGTTCCTTAAGCAGAAAACAGGTAAATTATAAAAAGGCTACACATCCTCTACTCAGCTTATCTGTCGGGGTATAAGGAAAGGTGGGGCCGATTCCAGCTGAC
>CM045729.1:3462662-3470162 GCA_024760905.1 Plotosus lineatus | reverse complement strand
GTTTTGTTTTTTTCATAGAAATGGTGCAACATGACTCATTATAGTCACGTCATCAATGTTTATTCAAAATGTCAAGATTTATAAACAATATTGATTCCACATGTCAATCAATCCTGGAGGGGCGAAGCCTGGTTTGGCAAAACAGCTGTAAGTTACAACTGCTTGCATGGATTTGCACAAAACCCATAAAAGCCATGTTCCAGACTACCTTCTAATGAGCTCACCGAAGTTCAAGGCGTGGCCATTTATAAGGGCGGAGTTAATAGAATAAAGGAAAGTTTATAGTGTTGAGTCATTGGAGCTGGAAGCTGTATTTTTCTCCTCGGGTGGGAACTCGATGTGTAAATTCTTTACCTCAGCATTTTTCAATCTTTTTTGAGCCGAGGTTCTTTTTTTATTAAAAAAAAAAATCACAAGGTACCCCATCAGCTGTAATATGAAAGTCTGTAATCTCTACATTAACAATACAGTCATTTCTGTCAAAGCGTCTTGAACAGGAACCCAGTAAACACAAAGAAAAAAGTCTCGTTTTGTAGGGAAGGGTGTTTATTTTGGAAATGGTGCTTAATTTTATTTGGGACCGTAGCACTATTGGATCACATTTCACCAAACACCAATCACAACAGAATCGGTGTCCCTGCGTCTCTGCCAAAAGTACTGTATTTTTTCATACTTTAGCTGAAGGTGCAATTATACTCCAGAGTGACTTATAATTACATATAATTCTGTTTGTCATAATAATAACACATAATTTCACATGTTTGTTATATTTACCCTCACAACCACAAGAGGGCACCCCAGGCTTGGGTACCAGTACCTGCTCATTCACCACTGAAGAAATGTCCCCAAAAAGAAAATCCTATTCTGCAGATTACAAGCTGAAAGTAGTGAAACATGCAGCAGAAAATGGTAATCAAGCAGCAGAGAGAAAGTATGTAGTGAATGAGAAACTTGTGAGGGACTGGAGAAAAGTGGAGATTATAAATATAAATATGGTGGTGTGCAGGATGACTCTGATGATGAGGAAGGCGAAAAAGGCAAAGGCAGAGCAGAAGACAAAGTGGTGGAAGTTGAAAAAGGAAGAGTGTCAGGTTGTCTTCAAGGAGGAGTTGAAACAGGCTTTGGGTAGTTAGGAAGTGCTTCCAGATGACTGGACAACCACAGCCAATGTGATCAGTGAGACAGGTAGGAGAGTACTTGGTGTGTCCTCTGGAAGGAAAGTAGATAAGGAGACTTGGTGGTGGAATGAGGAAGTGCAGGACTGTGTACAAAAGAAGAGGTTAGCTAAGAAGAAGTGGGACACAGAGAGGACCAAAGAGAGTAAACAGGAGTACAGGGAGACACAGCGTAAGGCAGTGCTTCTCAAATAGTGGGGCGCGCCCCCCTGGGGGGGCGCGATGGGATGCTGAGGGGGGCGCGTGTGACCCAGGAGAACATGCTTTTTTTCCGCCGTACTACAAGAAAGTGTAATTGCACATCCACTCCAGTAGTTGGCAGTGGCGCCCTCATTGCCCATTGTGAGCAGCGAGTATTAACTCTATGGTGTAGGTTTGTTTTGCTACGAGAGTTGCAGTGTCATGCTTCAAACCTCGCTTTGAGAAGCTGTGCGCTGCAAAACGTGCTCATTGTAGTCATTAATCTTGGCTTCCTCATTTTGAGAAAAAAAAAATCAGCACAAATTGTTCTATTTGTTCTTGTTTTGTAGGTTGAAGTATTTATATATTGTGCTCCTGAGTTAATGTTTCTGAAGTCAATTTGAATTAATTATTTATTGATTTTATTTTCAGCAGCAAATGGTGTGGTAAGTTTGTCAAAAATGTAACAAGGATATTATTATTTTTAAATTTAAGGCAAATTGATGCGCTTTCTTTTACAGACTAATAAAAAATGTTAAAAAAGTTATTCTTGTAAGTTGAACTATATCTCTTTCTTTTTGTTTTATTTATGTTAACAAGGACACGATATAATGAAGAGATATACCTGTAACTATATTATAGAAAAAAGTTATAATTTATAGTTGCGGCGGAAAGTGGGTGGTGGGGGGGCGCCAATAGTATTCTTCTTGCTAGGGGGGGCGTAACAGAAAATAATTGAGAAGCACTGGCGTAAGGCAAAGGTAGCGGTGCCAAAGATCAAACAGAGGGTGTATGATGACTTGTATGCTCGGTTGGAAAGTAAAGAGGGATAAAATGATTTATACAGGTTGGCACAGCAGAGAAATAGAGATGGGAAAGGCGTGCAGCAAGTTAGAGTGATAAAGGACAGAGAGGGAAATGTATTGACTGATGACAGAAGTGTGCTGGGAAGATGGAAAGAGTACTTTGAAGAGCTGATGAATGAGGAAAATGAGAGAGAAAAAAGAGTCGAAGAGGTGACCGTTGAGGACCAGGAAGTAGCAAAGATTAGTTAGGGTGAAGTGAGGAGGGCATTGAAGAGGATGAAGAATGGAAAGGCAGTTGGTCCTGATGACATATCGGTTGAGGTATGCAAGTGTCTAGGGGAGGTAGCAGTAGATTTTCTGACAAGAACATTCAACAAGGTCCGAGAGAGTGAGCAGATGCCAGAGGAACGGAGGAGAAGTGTGCTTGTGCCCATTTTTAAGAACAAGGGAGATGTACAGAGTTGTGGCAACTACAGAGGGATAAAGTTGATGAGCCATACAATGAAGTTATGGGAAAGAATAGTGGAAGCAAGACTAAGGGCAGAGGTCAGCATTTGTGAACAACAGTTTGGTTTCATGCCAAGAAAGAGCACCACAGATGCAATGTTTGCTTTGAGGATGTTAATAGAGAAGTACAGAGAAGGTCAGAAGGAGCTGCATTGTTCCATTGTGGATCTGGAGAAAGCACATGACAAGGTGCTGAGAGAAGAACTGTGGTATTGCATGAGGAAGTCTGGAGTGGCAGAGAAGTATGTTAGAGTGGTGCAAGACATGTATGAGAGATGTAAGACAGTGGTGAGGTGTGCTGTCGGTGTGACGGAAGAGTTCAAGGTGGAAATAATATTTGCAGATGACATCGTGATCTGTAGTAAGAGTAGAGAACAAGTGCAGGAAAATCTAGAGAGGTGGAGGTATGCCCTGAAAAGGAGGGCAATGAAGGTTAGCCTCAGTACCTTCTTCGGTATGACATTGTTTGTTGTGACTCGCATTTTTTATTTGGCATTTGTTTTATGCCTGATGCCCTTCCTGACGCAACCCTCTGCATTTATCCGGGCTTGGGACCGGCGTGAGGGAGAGACACTGGTTTGTGCCCCTCCCTCACGGCTGCATTTGCTACCACCTACTGATATAGAAGGATATTACATCATCACTCTGCCAATCACTACGCAGCACAGACACTGGATAATAGCACATTTGCAGATAATAATTAATTGGATAAATTCTCACAGCATAGGTGTTGAAAAACTCTGCTTTACTGAAGTGGGGCTTATGATGTAATATTAATGCTCCGTTCTGCATTTCTCCACAGAAGCTATGTCAGAGAATAACTGCACTGCAACACTTATCAAAAAAAATACGAGCTCATAGCAAGTGTTAACGCCTGCTTATAATAATGTCACAGTCAATAAAGTCAGACATACACTGCAGGCTATAATCCCGTGAAATAAACGCTGCACTCTGTCATGCAGTGCGCTGATGAAGTGCAAATGAGACGCGCTACACTGGAGTCCAGACGCGCAGAGGAACCTGAAAGCTAACGAAGAGTATCAAATATCGCCTTCAGGGAAGGGAACGCAAAAAAAAAAAAAACAAACAGGTTGTCATAATTAATATCCCAGAGAGAGAAAAGCAGAGAAACACGAGACGGGTGCACAAGGACAAAGACAAAGACGTCCCGTCCGGACCCGTCCCACCATGGCCTGTCTAGGTTGAGTAACGTTTTGCCTGTCAGAGACTAAAAACCACATGGAGCGAGTTGGAATGAGTAATTGTTTCAAAATGTGTGTGCATGTGTGTGTGCGTGTGTGTGTGTGTGTGTGTGTGTGTGTGTGTGTGTGTGTGCACATGTGCGTGTGTGTGTGTGTGTGTGTGTGTGTGTGTGTGACTGTGTGTGTTTGTGTGTGTGAAAGAGAGAGTGTGTGTGTGTGTGTGTGTGTGTGTGCGCGTGTGCGTGTGTGTGTGTGTGTGCACGTGTGTGTGTGTGTGTGACTGTGTGTGTGTGAGAGAGAGAGTGTGTGTGTGTGTGTGTGTGTGTGTGTGTGTGTGTGAGAGAGAGAGAGAGAGAGAGAGAGTGTGTGTGTGTGTGTGTGTGTGTGTGTGTGTGTGTGTGTGCCACCTGGATTGAACCAATCTTGTGGTTTCATAAACAGCTGGAAGAGTAAAATGACGGAGCAGGAACTTTTCCTTTCGTCGGTTCTCCAGTGCACCACAGTCACCTTCACTCGGTGATATCAGGATCGGAGGAGCTGAGTCAGTGTCAGGTGTTCAGCACTCAGAGACAGTCACTTACACTGAGCTTATAAACTAATTGATAAACGCTAACCTCGATCACAGAAAAATAACACAGGAGGTGGAGTTTTAACTGGTCAGAGCTTCCTTTAGTCTGGATTATTGACTGTATGTGAAAAATACAAATGAATCCATTCGATTGTTCGATGTGATAAATAACCCACCACCTTTTATAACTATTACTGCGTCCATCACTTCCTGCAAAAATACAGCGGCTCGGCGGTGTTGTATTGTTATGGTTAAGCACGTCTACCTTGAAGCAACCCGGTCCTGGGTTTGAGCCATTCCGTGTGGTGTTTGCATGTTCTCCCCGTGTTTATATGGGTTTACTCCAGGTACTCCACTTTCATCCCGCAATCTAAAGATGTGTACATTAGAATAACCGGCTGTTCCAACCTGAAAACAGACGTGGCCTCATGGTAAGAGCAGCAACTTTGGGACTGAAAGCTTGTTGGTTCGATTCCTGAACCAGCAGGAAAATGAGTGGTGGTGGGAGAGTGAACTGCACCTTCCCTCCCTCCACCTTCATGGCTCAAATGCCCGTGAGCAATGACCAAACCCCCAACTGCTCTCCAGATGCCCCTTTGTGATTGAATGGCAGCCCACTGCCGTGTGTGTGTGTGTGTGTGTGTGTGTGTGTGTGTGTGTGTGCGCGCCCATGTTGAATCGGTTAAATGCAGAGCCCAATAATTTTAGAAGAATAAGATTGTAATAAGAATTGAGTTTATAATCATTTGACTCCATGATCATTTGACTTCAGATTTATTTGACTTCAGATTTTTTTGACTTCAAACTAATTTGCATTCATTATTTGACTTTGTCATTTCCCTTCATCTTCACTCATGCGACATCACAATCACTGACTCACTGACTCCATCAGCACCATCACGGCGTCACATGCACTCACACCCGTTTCTTTTACACAGTTATTAAATATCATAAAAATGTGACTTGGGCAACACAGTGGTGCAGTGGTTAGCACCTCCTCCCCAGCTCAGCGAAAAAACCCAGGTTCAGGGTCTTGTTTCTATGTTGAGTTTATGCACATTCGTGCCCACATTGGTTTCCTCGGCTACTCCGGTTTCTTCCCACAGTTCAAAAGCATGCACAGTGAGCTGATTGGCTGTTCCAAATCACCGTTACTTGTGAGAGTGAGTGTCAGTGGTTGTGTTTGTTAGCCTGGCGATAAACTATCGATCTGCTCAGGATGTACCCCGCCCTCGTCCGGAGTGGGGAGACGAGCGTCAGCCACCATGCGATTCTCAGGATTAAGCTGGCTTAGGAATGAATGGGAATAAAACATTTGACTTCAAGATTATTTGAGTGGGTGGAACAGTGGCACAATGGCTCGCATGTCCAAGGTCCTGGGTTCGATTCCCAGCTCAGGTGTTTAAGTGTGGCGCTTGCATGTTCTCGCTATGTTTGTGTGGGCTTCCTTCAGGTCCTCTGGTTTCCTCCCACAGTCCAAAAACATAGTCTGTTGGGCTTTTTCCACCTGAGCCTAGTGGCTCATCAAGCCAGTGTTCATTCCCAGATTCCGTAGCGTGAAGCTACCAGGAGTACAACTCCTCCTGGATGGGACGCTGGTCCATCGCAGGTTCCCTTCCCAGTATATTTTACTGGTCCCCATTTATACTGCTGGGTGAACAGAGCCGCACTTGTAGTTAAGACGTTGTCAGGGGTCTCAGCACAGTGGGGGTCTAACGGGGATTCGACACACAACCCCCTGATCATGAGCGCAGCACCCTAACCACAATGCCACGCCCCCTCCCCAATGCATGCACAGCCACTTAATTGGATCTTCAAAATCATTCGTAGATGTGAGTGTGAGCATGAATGGTTGTGTGAGTGTTGGCCCAGCAATTGCCTGGCGAGCTGTCCAAGATGTACGTGAGTGTCACCCAGAGTTGACCGCGATGGACGCCAGCCTCCCTACGACCTTAATTAGGATAAAGCGTTTCAGAAAGTGAATGAATGAATGAATGAATGAATGATGCTCAGAATTTGGCGAACGATCCAATGCTAAGTGCAGGTGAAAGTCACTAACACTCGAATAATAAACAGCGGAAGATATATGAATGTTTGTTTTGGAGATGTTTGTTATTAATATCCTGAAATATTCTGTTAATATGTGGCACTGCAGCTATTACTTAATACCAGAAACTGAACATTACTCCACCCATACAGTAACGTTCTGACATGTCTTAATATCCATAACGTAACCTCGGGCTGTTCTGTTGTAATAACGACATGTCCGTATCTACACTGTTGTCTCCTGGGCAATGTTGACACAAACTGAGACCTTTACAACCTTAAGATCTGTGCAGCTCTTCCTTCAGATAGACTCAAATATGAGACCTGTTGGTCACAATCATATGCAAATGAGCTCGTTAAATTTCAACACCCAATTCCTGGTTTATAATTAGCAATTAAAATAAACAAATAAAACCACAGAAAAGTCTGCTTTACTAAAATGATCGATTATTAATTTCAGCATTCGCAGACCACATGTATCATACAGGGATTTGGTGGGGGGGGGGGGTCCGCGTTGTGACTTCGGGAGATGATATAACACCCAGCCTCCACATGTCAAAAATATCATCATCTTCATCATTATCTTCATCGCAAGGACAACAACCTAAGCAATGAGGTCCAGACGTCCCTCTCTCCAGACACTTCCTCCAGCTCTTCCAGGGTACACTAAGGCCTTCCCAGACCAGCCGAGAGACAAAATCCCTCCAGCATGTTCTAGGTCGACTTTGTGGTCTCGTCCTACTCGGACATGCCCGAAACCCCACACCAGGGAGGCATTCAGGGGCCATTCTAACCAGATACCTGAACCACCTCAACTGGGTCCTCTTGATGCGGAGGAGCGCTTTTCTACTCTGAGCTCCTCCCAGGTGGCTAAGCTTCTCACCTTATCTCTAAAGGAGAGCCCTGCCCCCAGCAAAGGAAGCTCATTTCAGCCACTTGTTCTTTCAGTGACAACCTAAGGTTCGTGGCCATAGGTGAGGGTTGGAATGTAGATTGACTGGTAAATTGACGGCTTT
>CM045729.1:3432662-3452662 GCA_024760905.1 Plotosus lineatus | reverse complement strand
CGTGAATAATACAACACCCAGGTTCTGTACTGGCTCCACATGAGCACAAACAACTCTCTCATGTGAAGGTTTTATAAGTCGAGTCGGGTTGGACTTTTCAAGGTTACTCAAGGTCAAAGGTAATTCTCTCATTTGAAAGTCCATATATGTTCCATACAAGTGTTGCCATGGTAACGGTATGTCTGTCAGCACCCATTTTTAAGTTATAAGCGCTCTATCTCCAAAACCTTATGACCTTGCCCTGATCTTGGCCTTTGACCTTGACATTCCAAATTAAAATTGTCTCTGTGAATCAGACAGGGTGTCAAGTTTGACCAAAACAAACAAAGAAACAAACAAACAAGCAAACAGAATAAAAAAAAAACAATTTACACTACAAAATTACAAAAGCTGCAAAAGCTAACTTAACATGAATAAGGCGGCTTTAACTTCAGGCCATAACTCGTCATGACGCCGGTGCTCAGGAACTTTACCAGATACGCAGGAACAGTCTCGTTCACCCCACGCTCAGCGAGTAACAGGGAATAATAACTGGAAATCCCGTGACTCCCAGTTCCCGGTTCCCATTTCCATGGTGGATCAGATGTTGGATTGTTCCTATCTGGGTTGTAGCATTGTTCTTTAAGCTCCACCCCTTTTCTGTATGAGGTGCTGTCATTGTGGTGATTTGACATGTCAGTGTGTAAGAACTGAAGTGAGTGGTTTCGTAAAGGTTAAGTGTGGTTTAATCACAAGTGTCAGAATCGACAGCTTCAGGTTTTCAACCAAGCATGCGATCTTATAACCACTTAATTCGTGGACTGTTTCCCAATAATAATTAAACCTGTCTGATTTTATTCACCTATACTCAGTTTAAGGCTTCTGATGGCACCATCCTCACGCCTCACTTCCTGTTTTCAGCCCTTCTGAAGTACAAATGAACTCGGAGGTTTTTTCCATGACCCTGGGACATGTTGCAAAACTATTGTGGCAAGTCTGAGTTCACTATATAAATATCATGATGACAGTCACTCCCACTTCCTGTTTGGCGACTTTGTCTTCACATTTGTTTGCGTGTTTTGGACAAGGGGGCGGAACAATGGTGTACTGATCAGCACATCCACCTCACGGCAAGCAGGTACTGGGTTCACTTCCTTCGGCTCGGTGCGTTTCTGTGTGGCATGTGCATGTTCTTCTCAGGCCTGTGCAGGTTTCCTCCGGGTACTCTGGTTTCCTCCTACAGATCAAAAGCGTACACAGTAGGATGGCTGGCTGTACCAGGTCGACCCTAGGTGTGAACAGTTGTGTGTGTAAGTGTCGGCCCTGTGATTGCCTGGTGTGCTGTTCAGGATGTACTCCACCCTCGTGCAGAGTTGGCTGAGGTGGGCACCATCGTCCGCGCGACCCTGATTAGGATTAATCGGCTTAGAAAATGAGCGAATGAATGAATGATCCTAATTCGGTGAGGATTGAAGAAAGTATTTAGCAGGAGATACTAACAGTTCCTCATTCATTTGTCGCGCCATTACTCGTCCTCAGGTCATGGGGAGGTTGGAGCCCATCTCAACCAAGACTGGGCAAAGGTGGGATACACGATAAAAAAACTCGCCAGTCCATCACAGGGCCGACACACAGCCATACACACTGACACATTGGGGCAAAATAGAAATTGGTCTTTGAACTATGGAAGAAAACTACTGGAGTACCCGAGGAAACCCCCTGCCCAAGGTGAACGTGTGAACCCCACACAGAAATGCTCGAGCCAAGGGTGGTTCTGTGGTGGAAAATCCAAGGTGGTGGAAATGCCTTTGAGCTGAAGAATCAGAGAAAGCCTCAGTGCTGCGAGCGCGCTGGTGCGCTGTGCACTCAAACAGGTGGCGGTGATTGAAGCATATGGAGTTTCACCAGTTGTAAATATTAGAAGAATGAAAATGCCCAACGTTGGGCAGTGGTGGTCTAGTGGTATAGGGCACTGGATCGCTGATCCAAAGGTTGGGGGTTCGAGTCCCACTCTCCACAAGGTTGTCACTGTCCTCCCCAGTGCTGCTAACTGGGTTATCAAAGGCGGGCCATGTCTGTCACTGTCTATGGTGTGAGGTTGATGTAAAAGAACCATTGCTGACTTTCGACAAGAGTAGGCTGCAAAGCCGTCGGCGTGTTTCCGCCCTGCGATGGCCTGGCGAGCTGTCCAGGGTGTACGCTGCCCTCGCCCGAAGTTGGCTGGGATGGGCGCTAGCCTCCCCGCAACCCTAATTAGGATTAAGCGGGTACAGAAAATGAGAAATGAACTGAAAATGTCCGACGTTCCTGCGCCACGAACGAAAACATTCCTCCTCATTCCATGAGGTTGCTCCTAAAAAACGCTGCGCAGTGGTTAGCACATCCGCCTCATAAAAAGAAGGTCCTGGGTTCAAGTCCTGGACTCGGCAAGTATGTTTCTGTGTGTTGTCTGTAGGTTCTCCCAGGGTTTCATACAGGAAGTCCAGTTTCCTCCTGCAGTCCAGTGAAGTGCACAGCAGGCTAATTGGCTTTTACAAATTGCCCCTTGGTGAGAGAGAGTGAATGTATGTTGGCCTTGCAATGGTCCGGTGAGCTGTTCACGGTCTACCCCACCTTCTCGCCCAGAGTCGGCTGAGATGGGCGCCAGCTTCCCTCCTCATAGACTGAGCAGATGAGGAAATTCCGTGTTGAAGTAAACATTTCTTCTTTAATCAGCGTTACAAACATAATTGACGTAGAAAACCTTTTCAGGAAGTACAGGGGGGTTTTCTTTTTGTTATTTTAGAGCAACTTCCGCTTTTTTAAATGAAAACAAATTATTCATACGAATCATTATTATTCATAGGAATTCCCTTTTGCTTTTCTATTTTGTTTTACAGACCTGCTGTTGTTGTTGTTGTTGATGATGATGATGATGATGATGATGATGATGATGATTGTTGTGTAACCTGAGCATTCGTCATCTTTCAGGGAATTGTTTTTATTTATTTATTTGTTTTGGAATTTCGCTTCTTCCTGTCTGGAATTACTCTGGAAACCTGATCTCAGACCAGTTCCACAAGAGGAACAAAGTCCCACGGTGTTGTCTATCTTAACCTACTTGTTCTGGAATGTTTGACCGTTTCCATAGAAACAGCTCACATCTGGAAAAAACACACAGCAACTAGAAATGAAGAAAAAGTCAAACATATTGTTGTTGAACCAATAAAAATCTCGAGAATGCCGGGAAACCACTGCGGTGTCAGGACTTCCACGAGATCTGAGAAATCATTCAATTCTTATCCAGAGTGATGAACATTTATCTTTTATATTTATATTTTATATTTATATTTATATTTATATACAGTAGATAGACCTGGGGATTAAGGGCATTGCTCAGGGCTGGGACTTGAACCCCTAACCTTCAGAAGAGCATCCAAGACCCTCAACCATCACTGTAGGTGTAGCAGAAGCACTAATGCTTTATAATGATTTAGTGAATTACTCTCTCTCTCTCTCTCTCTCTCTCTCTCTCTCTCTCTCGCTCTCGCTCTCTCTCTCTCTCTCTCTCTCTCTCGCTCTCTCTCTCTCTCTCTCGTTCTCTCTCTCTCTCTCGCTCTCTGTCTCTCTCTCTCTCTCTCTCTCTCTCTCTCTCTCTCTCTCTCGCTCTCTGTCTCTCTCTCTCTCTCTCTCTCTCTCTCTCGCTCTCTCTCTCTCTGTGTCTCTTTCTCTTGAATAAAAAGGAAGATGAGTACAGTATGTGTTTATTTTCCTGAGCTCTGGTGTCGTATTTCCTGCTTCAGAGCGTCGAACCATGGCGAGGATCATCAGCTGTGACACTCAGCTCTCAGTTTGAAGTGTTTCCTGTACACTTTCTCAGTCTCACAGCAAACAAAATCATTTCTCCGCGTTACTTAACGCCTCGTCTCTGCCTACCAGGACACACACGGGAAATAAATCAATTAAATACAAATAATAAAGGGTTTCAGAGGAAAAATATTCAGATGGAATTCAATTTTTTTTTTAATATTAAAAAATAAACAAAAATTAATTTATCCTGACCGCGACATTCTCAACTAGCTCGATACGCTCTACAGGACCTTGGAGGGGCCGAATCTGTCCACCTGTGTTTTGTGGATTTGCAGAAGGCTTTCGACCGTGTTCCATGGTCATGCGTGTGTGTGTGTGTGTGTGTGTGTGTGTGTGTGTGTGTGTGTGTGTGTGTGTAGGTAGGTAGTAGAGGTGGGCCTGGATATTTGATTTACTGTCTGTCTTCCTTTCGGCTTTTTCCCTTTTACTCGGGAGTCGCCACAGAGAATCATCTGATTCACACGTTTGATTTGGCAGAGGTTTTAAGGTCGGATGCCCTTCCTGTCACAACCCTTTTTAGCGAGGGACAGAAACACGCTGACGACTTTGCAGCTCCTCTTTACGAAAGTCAGCAATGGTTCTTTTACATCAACCTCTCACCATAGACAGTGACAGACATGGCCCGCCTTTGATAACCCAGTTAGCTGCACTGGGGGGGATATTTGATTTACTGGATAGCCTAAAATATACACATCATATATACACATCATATATACATACATTATATGTATATATATAAAAATAAAAATAAAAATAAAAGGACAGGACAAAGACTTCTATTGAAACTTCATGTATCACTACAGTTCTGTAGAAGTCTTTGTCCTGTCCTTTTATTTTTATTTTTATTTTTATTTTCTCTACGAAAAAGTATTGAGCACTCTCTTACGGAAGGATCTACTCAAAAAATTCTCTCTCTACTCTCTCTCTCTCTCTCTCTCTCTCTCTCTCTATATATATATATATATATATATATATATATATATATATATATATATATATATATATATATATATATATATATATGTATATATATATATATATATATATATATATATATATATATATATATATATGAACTGTATTGAACGTAACAAGTGCCCTGCTCCAATCCGCACTCCCCACCCCACCCCACAGTGTTTTTTTTTCTTTTTTTTTTTTCTTTTTTTTTTTTCTTACGTCTAATAACCGCCCATGTGTACTGGAAGCAAAATGGTCTATCAAACTTAACAATTTTATTGGATCAGTCTCTGTCACGGTAAAACGAGGCGTACACTGGCTGTAAAAGTGAGTTTATACGGTATTTCAAGACCCCCTGCCACTGGGGAATGACTATAATGTTCATCACTAACAACACATGTGATTGTTCCGCCGTGCTTTAAACAACAGGAAAATATTTTGCTGTGTTCTCTTGGTAAATGTCCAACAACTGATAAACCATTTGAAACTGCTACAGCAAAACTATGGGATGCTCTGAATGAATGGAGTGATGAGCCAGATATGGACCTATCAGAAAGTGATGATGAGGATTTTTCACCCGATTCTCCTGCTCAATAACTTAAGCACATACCTGGCCATGTGCTTTTCAACATGCCATGTGCTAAAGTTGACATTCCTGTTGATTGGCTCGATTTTACTTCTGGAAAATTTTTGTTCCGCACGTTTGATTTGGCATAGGTTTTTACGTCAGATGCCTGTGTACACACATATATATATATATATATATATAATATCTAAGTATATATAATAAATATTCCTTTTTTTTTGATGAAATAAACGGGACCAGAATTATTCCACCCCCGTTGGTACTAAGCTGCACTAACTTGTCTTGTATTTCTGTGTGTGTGTGTGTGTGTGTGTGTGTGTGTGTGTGTGTGTGTGTGTGTGTGTGTGTGTGTGTGTGTGTGTGTTGGTGGGTGGGTGGGTGTTCTGTGCCATATGGAGAGATTTACAGAAGGGAAGGTTTGAAGGAGGGTGAGAGGTTGGAGCTCTTTCAGACCTTCTGTCACTGGAATCTCCTAGGGTGTGTACACATATAGGGGGGGGAGAGAGAGAGGGCGAGAGAGAGTGTGTGTGTGTGTGTGTGTGTGTGTGGGGGTTGGTCACTTAACCAGTTCAGAGGAGGTGAACCAGGAGTTTCCCAGCGTCTACTGTTTCATCAAAGAAAGTAGTTTTACACCAAATGCACAACATCTGCTGGAATTTCACTCACATAAACACACACACACACACACACACACACACACACACACACACACACACACACACACACACACACACAAGAAGTCTTTTGCCTGAGCACTTTAAATTATTTTTCATGCTCCACCACATCCATGCATGACATCAAATTAATAATAATAATAATAATAATAATAATAATAATAATAATAATAATAATAACAATAATAGTAATAATAATAATAATAATAATAATAATAACAATAATAATAATAATAATAATATAATTATTAATTTGATGTTCTCGACAGTTCCACGCACATTGAGGCTGGAATGTTCTCGACAGACCCCAAAGCAGAACCCTAGTAAATTGTATAGGGCAATATTTAAAAGGAGCCCCAACACATTAGAGGTTAAAGTTCGGAGTTAAAGTTGGAAGGACAGAGGGCGATGGTCGCCTCCGAGACCAGTGCTGTTCTCACTCCAGTTTCTAAGCAGTACAATTATTTTTCAGATGAGACACTGAACTCAAGAGGAAGTGAAAAGTTTTCAGCCAATAAGCCACAGACTTTCAAAGGCATCTCTTTCAGCCAGACGCGTCGTGAACTGTGACCACACTAAGGTCATCGTAACCTCAGTGTAGCCGTTAGAACTGGACTGGAGGAGGAACGAGAGCGTCGTGCTCACCACTTATCACAAAGTCTGCCACAAACACCCTTCCCTTTAAAAAAAGAAAGAAAAGCAAGAACGATCCCCAGGCCTTCGTGCCCGGGCTGTGGTTTCTTCTGGCAATCAGGAGGGACATAAATTTTATCATTGGAGGTTCACTATCTCCGTTTTACACTTTGCCACTTATTTTTTTGTCTCTCTAAAGCTATTTCAGGACACTGAGGCCTGGCAGAGGTAGAACATTCTCTCACACATCACACTTCCTGTTCCTGATTAAGCCCACACACTCGCTCTCATCGAACAACGTGTGACTTTTATTTTCTCTTCCCTGATCTGTCACATGCCTAAAGCACACATGATTGTTCCTGAAAGCTAAAATATACACATACTCAAACTGGGTTCGAATCCCGGGCTCAGGAAGTTCTGTGTGGAGACTGCTTGTTCTTCCCAGGCCTGTGAGGGTTTCCTCTGGGCATTCTGGTTTCCTCCCACAGAAAACATCCCTGCACATCTGGCTAATTGCATGCTCCAAATTTACCCTTGACATGGGTGTTAATTTTGAATGCTTGTGGCTGTGTTGGCCCTGTGATGGACTGGTAAGCCGTTCAAGTCACAAAATCGGCTAATATGGGCGTCAGCTTCTATGCAGCCCGAGAAATATTTGCAAATAAATGAATGTTTAGATTCTGGTGGATTATTTATGGTAGTCTGTGAATAATCTGGAAACCGTACAGACGAAAGATTAAAATTCATGGAACCCGACACCATAAAGCTACGTTTCATATTTTTGCTAGCTATGGATATGGTGAAGGCGGACATGAAGGTCATTGGAGTAAGAGGAGAAGATGCAGAGGATAGGGAGCGATGGAGGCAGATCATTTGCTGTGGCGACCCCTGAAGGGAACAGCCGAAAGGAAAAGAAGAAGAAGAAGCTAACCCACTACTGTATATATATAAAAATACTCAGAGAAGCAAGTAGATGGCTAATTATTCCTTTTTTTTTTTTTTCTTTTTTCGCTGCTTGACTTTTAATGCCGTGTCTCTCACTGTTTCTGCTGGAGGTTCATGTAAAAGAACCACGACTGACTTTCGTAAACGGGAACTGCATAGCTATCAGCATGTTTCGACACTGGCCAGGGGAACTATCCATGGTGTACTCTTCCCTCACCCAGACACGACAGAGATGGGCGCCAGCCTCCCTGCGACCCTAATTAGGATGAAGCGGTTCAGAAAATTAATGAATGAATGTCTAGATACTAAAAAGAATGAATTGGGAAATATAACTAAATGGTATTTTCGATTCTTCTTCTTTCTTCTTTTCCTTTCGGCTGTTCCCTTCAGGGGTCGCCACAGCAAATGATCTGCCTCCATCTCTCCCTATCCTCTGCATCTTCTACTCTTACTCCAACGACCTTCATGTCCGCCTTCACTGCATCCATAAATCTTCTCTTTGGTCTTCCTCTGGGCCTTCTGCCTGGTAGTTCCAACCTCAGCATCCTACTGCCAATATACTCACTATCCCTCCTCTGTACATGTCCAAACCATCTCAATCTAGCCTCTCTGACTGTGTCTCCAAAACATCTAACATGTGCTGTCCCTCTGATGTACTAATTTCTGATCCTATCCTTCCTCGTTACTCCCAAAGAGAACCTCAACATTTTCATCTCTGCTACCTCCAGCTCTGCCTCCTGTCTTTTCCCCAGGGCCACTGTCTCTAAACCATACAACATTGCTGGCCTCATCACCGTCTTGTACACTTTTCCCTTCATTCTTGCCGATACTCTCCTATCACACATCACACTGGACACTTTTCTCCATCCATTCCAACCTGCCTGCACGCGCTTCTTCACCTCTTTTCCACACTCTCCATTGCGCTGGATTGTTGAGCCTAAGTACTTAAAATCCTCCACCTTCTTTATCTCTGCCCCCTGTAACCTCACCGTTCCTCTTGTTCCTTGTCCTCTTGTTCCTCTTGGGTCCTTGTCGTTCACACACATGTATTCTGTCTTGCTAAGACTAACCTTCAATCCCCTCCTTTCCAGGGCATACCTCCACCTCTCTAGATTTTCCTCCACTTGGTCTCTGCTCTCACTACAGATCACTATGTCATCTGCAAACATCGTAGTCCATGGAGATTCTTGTCTAACCTCGTCTGTTAGCCTGTCCATCACCATAGCAAACAAGAAGGGGCTCAGAGCTGACCCTTGATGCAGTCCCACCTCCACCTTGAACTCTTCTGTCACACCGACAGCACACCTCACCACTGTCTTACATCTCTCATACATGTCCTGCACCACTCTAACATACTTCTCTGTCACTCCAGACTTCCTCATACAATACCACAGTTCTTCTCTCGGCACCCTGTCATATGCTTTCTCCAGATCCACAAAGGCACAATGCAGCTCCTTCTGACCTTCTCTGTACTTTTCTATTAACATCCTCAAGGCAAACACTGCATCTGTGGTGCTCTTTCTTGGCATGAAACCAAACTGTTGTTCACAAATGCTGACCTCTGCCCTTAGTCTTGCTTCCACTATTCTTTCCCATAGCTTCATTGTATGGCTCATCAACTTTATCCCTCTGTAGTTGCCACAACTCTGTACATCGCCCTTGTTCTTAAAAATGGGCACAAGCACACTTCTCCTCCATTCCTCTGGCATCTGCTCACTTTCTAAGACCTTGTTGAATATTCTTGTCAGAAAATCTACTGCTACCTCCCCTAGACACTTCCATACCTCAACTGGTATGTCATCAGGGCCAACTGCCTTTCCACTCTTCATCCTCTTCAATGCCCTCCTCACTTCTCCCTTACTAATCTTTGCTACTTCCTGCTCCTCAACGGTCACCCCTCCTACTCTTTTTTCTCTCTCATTTTCCTCATTCATCAGCTCTTCAAAGTACTCTTTCCATCTTCCCAGCACACTTCTGTCATCAGTCAATACATTTCCCTCTCTGTCCTTTATCACTCTAACTTGCTGCACGTCTTTCCCATCTCTATTTCTCTGCTGTGCTAACCTGTATAGATCATTTTCTCCCTCCTTACTGTCCAACCTATCATACAAGTCATCATACGCCCTCTGTTTGGCCTTTGACACTGCTACCTTCGCCTTACGCTGTGTCTCCCTGTACTCCTGTTTACTCTCTTCGGTCCTGTCAATGTCCCACTTCTTCTTGGCTAACCTCTTCTTTTGTACACACTCCTGCACTTCCTCATTCCACCACCAAGTTTCCTTATCTACTTTCCTTCCAGAGGACACACCAAGTACTCTCCTACTGGTCTCCCTGATCACATTGGCT
Source organism: Plotosus lineatus (assembly GCA_024760905.1). NCBI lineage: Eukaryota > Metazoa > Chordata > Actinopteri > Siluriformes > Plotosidae > Plotosus > Plotosus lineatus. The sequence goes on along the minus strand of CM045729.1, from coordinate 3,442,693 downwards.
GTGGTTGTCCAGTCCTCTGGAAGCACTTCCTGACTACCCAAAGCCTGTTTCAACTCCTCCTTGAAGACAACACGACACTCTTCCTTTTTCAGCTTCCACCACTTTGTCTTCTGCTCTATCTTTGCCTTTTTCACCTTTCTCACCATCAGTGTCATCCTGCACACCACCATCCTATGCTGTTTGGCAACACTCTCACCCACTACTACTTTGCAGTCACTGACTTCCTTCAAATTACATCGCCTACACAAGATGTAGCCTACCTGTGTGCTCTTACCTCCGCTTTCATAAGTCACCCTATGCTTCTGTTTCTTCTTGAAGAAAGTATTCACCACAGCCATTTCCATCCTTTTTGCAAAATCGATCAACATCTGTCCTTCTGTGTTCCTGTCCTGGATACCAAACCTGCCCATCACTTCCTCGTCCCCTCTGTTGCCTGCACCAACATGTCCATTGAAGTCTGCTCCAATGACCACTCTTTCACCTCTGGGGGTACTCTGCATCACTTCATCTAACTCACTCCAGAATCTCTCCTTCTCTTCTAGCTTACATCCTGCCTGTGGGGCATAAGCACTAACAACATTGACTATCACGCCTTCAATTTCTAACTTGAGACTCATCACTCTGTCTGACACTCTTTTCACTTCTAGAACATTCCTGACAAACCCCTCCTTCAAGATGACTCCTACTCCATTTCTCTTCCCATCCACACCATGATAAAACAGTTTAAACCCTGCTCCTAAGCTTCTAGCCTTTCTACCTTTCCACCTTGTCTCCTGAACACACAGTATGTCCACCTTCCTCCTCTGCATCATGTCAGCCAGCTCCCTATCTTTTCCTTGCATAGTTCCAACATTCAAATTCCCTACTCTCAGTCCGAGGCTCACGCATTTCCTCTTCTCTCTCTGCCTACGGACACGCCTCCCGCCTCTCCTTCTTCGACGTCTTCGACCAACAGTCGTCCAATTTCCATCAGCACCCTGTTGGTTGACAGCACTGATGGCGGTCGTTGTTAACCCGGGCCTCGACCGATCCGGTATGAATTCTGTATTGATCATTTGCATTTTTTTTTTTGGCAGAAGTTTTACGCCGGATGCCCTTCCTGTCGCAACCCTCTGCATTTATCTGGGCTTGGGACCGGCATAAGGGGGAGAGACACTGGTTAGTGCCCCCCCCGCCTCATGGCTGCATTTAAATGGTATTTTCGATTATTCGAATGATAATGGAGTTATTTAGTTACAGAAAGTCCCGTTGTTCGTGGGGGTTGCATTCCACCCCCACCTGTGGACCCCAGAAATTCGTGAATTACTGATGCTGTCTTAAAACGCTATGAATGATAGTACATGCACTAAAGTCTGTTTGTTAAACACATTCTCTCACCAGGCTTACTCATTAATTCAGTAATAGTGCAGTAAAATGTAGTAATGATTAATAAAATTTTGTAATGTAATAATCTTTTCCTTTCGGCTTTTCCCTTCAGAGGTCACCACAGCGAATCATCTGCCTCCATCTCACCCTATCCTTTGCATCTTCTTCTCTTATACCAGCTACCTTCATGTTCTCCTTCACCACGTCCATGAATCGTCTCTTTGGCCTTCCTCTAGACCTTCTGCCTGGTAGTTCCAACCTCAGCATCCTATTACCAATATACTCACTATCCCTCCTCTGTACATGTCCAAACCATCTCAATCTGGCCTCTCTGACTTTGTCTCCAAAATGTCATACATGTGCTGTCCCTCTGATGTACTCATTCCTGATCCTATCCATCCTCGGTACTCCCAAAGAGAACCTCAATATTTTCATCTCTGTTATCTCCAGCTCTGCCTCCTGTCTTTTCCTCAGGGCCACTGTTCCTAAACCATACAACATCGCTGGCCTCATCACCGTCTTGTATACTTTTCCTTTCATTCTTGCTGATACCTTCCTATCACACATCACTCAGGACACTTTCCTCCAACCATTCCAACCTGCCTGCACACGCTTCTTCACCTCTTTTCCACACTCTCCACTTCTCTGGATTGTTGAGCCTAAATACTTAAAATCCTCCACCTTCCTTATCTCTGCTCCCTGTAACCTCACCATTCCTCTTGGGTCCTTGGCATTCATACACATGTATTCTGTCTTTCTGAGGCTAACCTTCATTCCCCTCCTTTCCAGGGCATACCTCCACCTCTCTAGATTTTCCTGCACTTGTTCTCTGCTCTCACTGCAGATCACAATGTCATCTGCAAACATCATAGTCCATGGGGAGTCTTGTTTAACCTCGTCTGTCAGCCTGTCCATCACCATAGCAAACAAGAAGGGGCTCAGAGCTGACCCTTGATGCAGTCCCACCTCCACCTTGAATTCGTTGGTCACACCGACAGCACACCTTACCACTGTCTTATATCTCTTATACATGTCCTGCACCACTCTAACATACTTCTCTGCCACTCCAGACTTCCTCATACAATACCACAGTTCCTCTCTCGGCACCCTGTCATATGCTTTCTCCAGATCAACAAAGGCACAATGCAGCTCCGTCTGACCTTCTCTGTACTTCTCCATTAACATCCTCAAGGCAAACTCAAATCCTCAGGACCAACTGCGTTTCCACTTTTCATCCTCTTCAATGCCCTCCTCAGTTCACCCTTACTAATCTTTGCTACTTCCTGGTCCTCAACAGTTACCTCTTCTACTCTTTTTTTCTCTCTCATTTTCCTCATTCATCAGCTCTACAAAGTACTCTTTGCATCTTCCCAGCACACTTCTGTCATCAGTCAATACATTTCCCTCTCTGTCCTTAATCACTCTAACTTGCTGCACATTCTTCCCATCTCTATTTCTCTGCTGTGCCAACCTGTATAAATCATTTTATCCCGCTTTACTTTCCAACCGAGCATACAAGTCATCATACACCCTTTGTTTGGCCTTTGACACCGCTACCTTCGACTTACGCTGTGTCTCCCTGTACTCCTGTTTACTCGCTTCGGTCCTCTCAATGTCCCACTTCTTCTGAGCTAACCTCTTCCTTTGTACACACTCCTGCACTTCCTCATTCCACTACCAAGTCTCCTTATCTCCTCTCCTTCCAGATGACACACCAAGTATTCTCCTACCTGTCTCCCTGATTACATTTGCTGTAGTTGTCCAGTCATCTGGCAGCACTTTCTGACCACCCAAAGCCTGTTTCAACTCCTCCTTGAAGACAACATGACACTCTTCCTTTTTCAGCTTCCACCACTTTGTCTTCTGCTCTGCCTTTGCCTTCTTCACCTTCCTCACCATCAGTGTCATCCTCCACACCACCATCCCATGCTGTTTGGTAACACATGGTAAATGTGTTTGGATGTGGTAAATGTGGGAGGATGTGGGAGTGGACGGGCATCTTGCTGCCTGGATCACTGACTACCTTACTAACCGTCCACAGTACGTGCGGCTGCGCGGCTGTAAGTCAAAGGTGGCAGTCTGCAGCACAGGGGCACCGCAGGGCACCGTCCTCTCACCCTTCCTTTTCAGCATTTATACCTCGGACTTTAGCTATAGCACAGACAGCTGCCACCTCCAGAAGTTCTCAGACGACTCCGCCGTGTGTCAGAGGGGAACGAGATGGAGTACCGGTCGGTCATCGTTGACTTCGTGGACTGGTGTGAGCGCAACCACTTGTGCTTGAAGACCAGGAAGATGAAGGAGATGGTGGTCGACTTCAGAAGAAGCACACTATCACACACACACACACACACACAATCACTAGTGAACGTCCAGGGACAGAACATTGAGATAGTGAACAGTTTCAAATACCTGGGCGTTCACCTTAACAATAAACTGGACTGGTCCCACAACACCAACACCCTGTACAAGAAGGGCCAGAGTCACCTCCACCTTTTGAGGAGACTCAGGTCCTTCGGAGTATGCAGACCTCTGCTCAGGACATTTTATGACTCTGTGGTAGCCTCTGCAATCCTCTACGCTGCCATCTGCTGGGCCCCGGGCAGCACAGAGCGGGACAGAAAAAGACTGAGCAAGCTGGTCAGGAGGGCCAGCTCTGTCCTCGGCTGCCCACTGGACTCTGTGGAGGAGGTGAGTGAGAGGAGGATGGTAGCAAAGCTCACATCCATCATGAACAACAGCTCTCACCCACTGCACCAGACTGTAGAGAAGCTGAGTAGCTCCTTCAGTGGACGACTGAGACATCCTCAGTGCAGGAAGGAGCGCTACCGCAGGTCGTTCATTCCCACCGCTGTCAGACTGTACAACGCCACTTTGTAACTGTCTGTGAAAATACCGGTTATGTGCAATAAAAACCCCGTGCACTTTAATCAACCACATCTACCCCACTGACTGTCAACCATATCAACCCATCTACTCTGCCCTCAGATACATTACACTTTAATATAGGCCAGTCTATAAAGTCATCCCCTTCTTTTCTTTCTTTTATTGTTTATTAATTCATACTATTTATGTATCTATTTATTTATTTACTTATATAATATATATGTATGTGTGTACGTTTGTATTTGTATCTATTTTTGCACCCACTACTGATGGTACCTCAAGAGCCTGTAACAGTGAATTTCTCCATTGTGAGATTAATAAAGCTGTATCTGTATCTGTATCTGTATCTGTATCTGTAACACTCTCACCCGCTACTACTTTGCAGTCACTGACTTCCTTCAAATTACATTGCACAAGATGTAGTCTACCTGTGTGCTCCTACCTCCGCTTCTAGAAGTCACCCTATGCTCCTGACTCTTCTGGAAGAAAGTATTTACCACAGCCATTTCCATCCTTTTTGCAAAATGTACCAACATCTGTCCTTCTGCGTTCCTCTCCTGGATACCAAACCTGCCCATCACTTCCTCGTCCCCTCGGTTTCCTTCACCAACATGTCAATTGAAGTCTACCCCAATGACCACTCTTTCATCTCTGGGGGTACTTGCATCACTTCATCTAAGTCACTCCATAATCTCTCCTTCTATTCTAGCTCACATCCTGCCTGTGGGGCATAAGCACTAACAACATTGAACATCACGCCTTCAATTTCTAACTTGAGACTCATCACTCTGTCTGACACTCTTTTCACTTCTAGAACTTTCCTGACAAACTCCTCCTTCAAGATGACTCCTACTCCATTTCTCTTCCCATCCACACCGTGATAAAACAGTTTAAACCTGCTCCTAAGCTTCTCGCCGTGCTACCTGTCCACCTGGTCTCCTGAACACACAGTATGTCCACCTTCCTCCTCTGCATCATGTCAGCCAGCTCGCTACCTTTTCCGGTCATAGTTCCAACATTCAAAGTCCCTACTTTCAGTCCTAGACTCATGCCTTTCTTCTTCTCTCTCTGCCTACGGCCACGCCTCCCGTCTCTCCTTCTTCGACGTCTTCGACCAACAGTAGTTCAATTTCAACCAGCACCCTATTGGTTAACAGCACTGATGGCGGTCTTTGTTCACCTGGGCCTCGACCGATCCGGTATGAATTTCTTTGTTGTGACTCGCATGTTTTATTTGGCATTTGTTTAACACAGGATGCCCTTCCTGACGCAACCCTCTGCATATAAGATAAGATAAGATACAGCTTTATTAATCTCACAATGGAGAAATTCACTGTTACAGGCTCTTGAGGTACCATCAGTAGGGGGTGCAAAAATAGATACAAATACAAACATACACACGTATATATATATTATATAAGTAAATAAATAAGTAGATACATAAATAGTATAAATTAATAAACAATAAAAGAAAAGAATGGAGCAACTTTATAGACTGGCCTATATTAAAGTGTAATGTATCTGAGGGCAGAGTAGATGGGTTGATATGGTTCACAGTCAGTGGGGTAGATGTGGTTGATTAAAGTGCGCGGGGGTTTTTATTGCACATAACCGGTATTTTCACAGACAGTTACAAAGTGGCGTTGTACAGTCTGATAGCGTGGAATGAAACGACCTGCGGTAGCGCTCCTTCCTGCACTGAGGATGCCTCAGTCGTCCACTGAAGGAGCTACTCAGCTCCTCTACAGTCTGGTGCAGTGGGTGATAGATGTTGAACAGGATGGATGTGAGCTTTGCAACTATCCTCCTCTCACTCACCTCCTCCACAGAGTCCAGTGGGCAGCCGAGGACAGAGCTGGCCCTCCTGACCAGCTTGTTCAGTCTCTTTCTGTCCCGCCTGTGCTGCCTGGGGCCCAGCAGATGGCAGCGTAGAGGATTGCAGAGGCTACCACAGAGTCATAAAAAGTCCTGAGCAGAGGTTCAGATACGCCGAAGGACCTGAGTCTCCTCAGAAGATGGAGGCGACTCTGGCCCTTCTTGTACAGGGCGTTGGTGTTGTGGGACCAGTCCAGTTTATTGTTAAGGTGAACACCCAGGTACTTGAAACTGTCCACTGTCTCAATGTCCTGTCCCTGGATGTTCACTAGTAAGTGTGTGTGTGTGTGTTTTGAGTGTTTCTTTCTGAAGTCGATCACCATCTCCTTCGCCTTCCTGGTGTTCAAGCACAGGTGGTTGCGCTCACACCAGTCCACGAAGTCAATGATGACCGACCGGTACTCCAGCTCGTTCCCCTCAGACACACGGCCCACGATGGCGGAGTCGTCCGAGAACTTCTGGAGGTGGCAGCTGTTTGTGTTATATATGAAGTCCGAGGTATAGATATATATATCCGGGCTTGGGACTGGCGGGAGGGAGAGACACTGGCTTGTGCCCCTCCCTCACGGCTGCAGTTGATAAGTGCTTCCTGTTTGGGTATTTAGCAAGAACTTAGCAAAAGCTTGTGACACAAACACACAGTGACAGCCCTTTATATTGGCAAAGACCCTTACAAGATTAGCACGACTCAGTCTTTAAGGCTCATCGGATAATCCCATGTCCCAAATGCTTGAGTTTAAGTACACTCCAGTGAAGTTTCCTTAGTTATGATTGATTCTTTTAAGTAGACACTTTGGCACAAAGAGCAGTCACATGTAAAGAAAACAAAATATATGAGTTGCTAAGAACCTTCATGTTAAACTGCTAATTAGCAATTCACAGGCGTTTCACGGAGCACAGATTCTAAATCCGAAGGTGGTCATGTGACCACTGGGTGCTGATGCTGATGTTTCTCACCACAGTAGAACAAACAGGAACATATTCTCACAAAATTTCAACCATATCTGAGGTACATTTCTCAGGCCTTTGTGTGTCTTCAGTTTATTCAGTATTGATGTTCATAGCTGACATTTAGTCGCCAGTTTCTTGGCATCGCTCCTCTCAGTAGATTTTTCTCGGGATTTTATTGTTTTTATTGATCTGTGCTAACCTTTGTAATCTAAATACAGTAAGCCCCCACCCATTCGCGGTTCATCATTCGCGGTCCCGCAAACTCATGGATTTTGCTCTCAAAGGCTTTTTTGCATCATGATTTTAAATTAGTGTAGTGTTTCACAATTATTTTCTGTGACACCCCCTCTAGGAAGAAAAAAACAACAAAAAAAAAATTCCCTCGCCCCAGCGCCCCAAGCGTGACTGTAAACACTGTATTCAATGTAATAAGCACCCTGCTCCAATTAACCCCCCCCCCCCCAGTGTTTTTTATCTTACATCTAATAACCGCCCATGTGTACTGGGCGAAAAATCGGAGGTTAAACTTACCAATTTTATTGGATCAGTTTCTGTAAGGGTAAAATGAGGTGTTTACTGCCTGTAAAAGTGAGTTTACACAGTATTCCAAGACCCCCTGCCAATGGGGAATGTCTATAATGTTCATCAGTAACAACACATGTGATTGTTCTGCCGTGCTTTTAAAAACAGGAAAATATTTAGCTGGGTTCTCTTGGTAAATGTCCAACAACCGATGAACCATTAGAAACTACTACAGCAAAACTATGGGATGCTCTGAATGAATGAAGCGATGAGCCAGATATGGACCTATCAGAAAGTGATGAGGAGGAATTTTTACCCGATTCTCCTGATCACTAACTTCATAAATTTAAAGATGTTCCTGGCAATGTGCTTTGTTTATCATTGTGTTGATTGGTTCAACGTGCCATGTGCTAAAGTTGAGATTCTGATTGGCACATTTTACTTGGGAAAATGTTAAAAGGAAATGTTTAAAGTAAGGAAAAGCACCGGGAGGAAAAAGTAAGAGAAGGAAAAGTCTTTTTTATTTTAATGCTGTTTTCTGTTTATTTTCAGATGTTTTTGGCCATGTGCTTTTGTTTCTGTTCGAGTTGATTGATTCAATGTGCCATGTGCTAAAGTTGACATTCATGTTGATTGGCCTGATTTTAGTTCTGGGAAAATGTTTAAAAGAACAGCACCGGGCGCATAAAGTAAGGGGTCTTTTATTTTAAATTCATGCTGTTTTCCTTTTATTTTCAGATTTCATGTAAGTAATTTGGTTGATACTACAAATGAATAAAACAAATACCAGTAAAACTCTTATATTGTTCTGTTATTATTCATGGTTTTCCAACTCGATGGTAATAAGCACTTATCGTTCCACTCCGCTGGGAACATTTTAATAAGCGCCCACCCACTCCAATTTTTAAAGCGCCCTGAGCGCTTATCACGTCGAATACAGTAGGATTAATTGTCTACAAAATTGTTATGAATACACCTCTACAGAACATTGCATCTTTATTAATATTAAAAATAATAAAGCATTAAATAAAAACAAAAAAAAAAAAGACACTTAATTCTAGTACAGTATGGCAAAAAAGCACATTCCCCAGGGTCATACGCACTCCCCCTGGAATCATATCATGCCCGCCGGGGGGAGGGGGGGTTCACCACTACTTGAGAAGCACTGAATTTGCGGCAGCCCCAGCAAAATATACATATGCATCATCATGACACTACTGGCATGTGATTCTAATTGAGCCAATGGCTAAGAGATTTTGCTTCTCTCTCCTGCTGATTGGTTGCAGATGATGTTTACATATCTTTTTTTCCTTTGCACACATGTTATCAACGTGATTGCTTGAATTGTGAAGTAATTTTTTTTTGTGTGTGTTTTTAATGATTATTTAAGCCCTATGATATCACTCAAACTCCCAGCATCTTCTCTAGCTTCTGGTAAAGAGCCTAAGTGCCCTTCCTGACTTCATTTCCTTTCTGTTGTTGGTAGTACCAGGAAGTAGCAAAGATTACTAAGGGTGAAGTGAGGTGGGCATTGAAGAGGATGAACAATGGAAAGGCAGTTGGCCCTGATGACATACCAGTGGAGGTATGGAAGTGTCTTGGAGAGGTAGCAGTAGATTTCCTGACAAGAACATTCAACAAGGTCTTAGAGAATGAGAAGATGCCAGTGGAATGGAGGAGAAGTGTGCTGGTGCCCATTTTTAAGAACAAGGGAGATGTACAGAGTTGTGGCAACTACAGAGGGATAAAGTTGATGAGCCATACGATGAAGTTATGGGAAAGAATAGTGGAAGCTAGACTAAGGGCAGAGGTCAGCATTTGTGAACAACAGTTTGGTTTCATGCCAAGAAAGAGCACCACAGATGCAGTGTTTGCCTTGAGGATGTTAATGGAGAAGTACAGAGAAGGTCAGAAGGAGCTGCATTGTGCCTTTGTGGATCTGGAGAAAGCATATGACAGGGTGCCGAGAGAGGAACTGTGGTATTGCATGAGGAAGTCTGGAGTGGCAGAGAAGTATGTTAGAGTGGTGCAGGACATGTATGAGAGATGTAAGACAGTGGTGAGGTGTGCTGTCGGTGTGACAGAAGAGTTCAAGGTGGAGGTGGGACTGCATCAAGGGTCAGCTCTGAGCCCCTTCTTGTTTGCTATGGTGATGGACAGGCTGACAGACGAGGTTAGACAAGATTCTCCATGGACTATGATATTTGCAGATGACATCATGATCTGTAATGAGAGTAAAGAACACGTGCAGGAAAATCTACAGAGGTGGAGGTATGCCCTGGAAAGGAGGAGAATGAAGGTTAGCCTCAGTAAGACAGAATACATGTGCATGAATGCCAAGGACCCAAGAGGAACGGTGAGGTTACAGGGGGCAGAGATAAAGAAGGTGGAGGATTTTAAGTACTTAGGCTCAACAATCCAGAGCAATGGAG
>CM045729.1:3260162-3425162 GCA_024760905.1 Plotosus lineatus | reverse complement strand
CTTTCCACCTGGTCTCCTGAACACACAGTATGTCTACCTTCCGCCTCTGCATCATGTCAGCCAGCTCTCTATCTTTTCCTTGCATAGTTCTAACAGTGAAAAGTGAGAGTCCCTACTCTCAGTCCTAGGCTCACGCATTTCCTCGTCTTTCTCTGCCGATGGACACGCCTCCCACCTCTCCTTCTTAGACATCTTCTGGAAGGAGTCCTCTGGAAGGAGAGTAGATAAGGAGACTTGGTGGTGTAATGAGGAAGTGCAGGAGTGTGTACAAAGGAAGAGGTTAGCTAAGAAGAAGTGGGACATGTAGAGGACCGAAGAGAGTCAACAGGAGTACAGGGAGACACAGCGTAAGGCGAAGGTAGCCGTGTCAAAGGCCAAACAGAGGGCGTATTAAGGGCAAGTTAGAGTGATTAAGGACAGAGAGGGAAACGTATTGACTGATGACAGAAGTGTGCTGGGATCATGGAAAGAATACTTTGAAGAGCTGATGAATGAGGAAAATGAGAGAGAAAAAAGAGTAGAAGAGGTGACTGTTGAGGATGAGGAAGTAGAAAAGATTAGTAAGGGTGAAGTGAGGAGGGCATTCAAGAGGATGAAGAATGGAAAGGCAGTTGGCCCTGATGACATACCGGTGGAGGTATGGAAGTGTCTAGGAGAGGTAGCAAGAGATTTTCTGACAAGAACATTCAATAAGGTCTTAGAGAGTGAGAGGATGCCAGAGGAATGGAGAAGTGTGATGGTACCCATTTTTAAGAACAAGGGAGACAAGCAGAGTTGTGGCAACTACAGAGGGATAAAGTTGATGAGCCATATGATGAAGTTATGGGAAAGAATAGTGGAAGCTAGACTAAGGGCAGAGGTCAGCATTTGTGAACAACAGTTTGGTTTCATGCCAAGAAAGAGTACCACAAATGCGGTGTTTGCCTTGAGGATGGTAATAGAGAAGTCCAGAGAAGGTCAGATGGAGCTACATTGTGCCTTTGTGGATCTGGAGAAAGCATATGACAGGGTGCCGAGAGAAGAACTGTGGTATTGTATGAGGAAGTCTGGAGTGGCAGAGAAGTATGTTAGAGTGGTGCAGGACATGTCTGAGAGATGTAAGACAGTGGTGAGGTGTGCTGTCTGTGTGACAGAAGAGTTCAACTTGGAGGTGGTACTACATCAAGGGTCAGCTCTGAGCCCCTTCTTGTTTGCTATGGTGATGGACAGGCTGACAGACGAGGTTAGACAAGAATCTTTATGGACTATGATGTTTGCAGATGACATTGTGATCTGTAGTGAGAACAGAGAACAAGTGCAGGAAAATCTAGAGAGGTGGAGGTATGCCCTGGAAAGGCGAGGAATGAAGGTTAGCCTCAGTAAAACAGAATACATGTGCATGAATGACAAGGACCCAAGAGGAATGGTGAGGTTACAGAGAGCAGAGATAAGGAAGGTGGAGGATTTTAAGTACTTAGGGTCAATAATCCAGAGCAATGGAGAGTGTGGAAAAGCGGTGAAGAAGCGCGTGCAGGCTGGTTGGAATGGTTGGAGAAAAGTGTCCGGAGTGATGTGTGATAGGAGGGTAGCGGCAAGAATGAAAGGAAAAGTGTACAGGAAGGTGTTGAGGCCATCGATGTTATATGGTTTAGAACCAGTGGCCCTGGGGAAAAGACAGGAGGCAGAGCTGGAGGTAGCAGAGATGAAAATGTTGAGGTTCTCTTTGGGAGTAACGAGGATGGATAGGATCAGAAACGAGCACATCAGAGGGACAGCACATGTAAGACGTTTTGGAGACAATGTCAGAGAGGCTAGATTGAGATGGTTTGGACATGTACAGATTAGGGATCGTGAGTATATTGGTAGTAGGATGCTGAGGTTGGAACTATCAGGCAGAAGGCCCAGAGGAAGACCAAAGAGACGATTCATGGATGTGGTGGAGGAGGACATGAAGGTAGCTGGTATAAGAGAAGAAGATGCAAAGGATAGGGTGAGATAGAGGCAGATGATTCGCTGTGGCGACCCCTAAAGGGAAAAGCCGAAAGGAAAAGATGAAGAAGAATATATATATATATATATATATATATATATATATATATATATATATATATATATTATATGTCTGTAGTTTGTAAACAATGAATGCAGCGTCATTGCATCATTACATCAGCGTACTGAGTAGGTGCGTCTAAACTCAAAATTTGACTTTTTTTTTAAAAAATAAAATCAAATCTAAAAAACGTAAAACGGATGAACATAAGTCATGGAGCGTCTGTAATTCCTGAGCTGTAGATTAAGGTTCCTGAACTAAAAAATAAGGTTCCTGAATTAGAGAATGCAGTTCCTGAACTGAAGCCCCATCTCATTTTGGGAGACGCGCGATCATGGCCACGATTCGATCGAGTTTTATTTTGGCGAGTGAGCATGGCTTTCTGCGATATCATCAATCATATCGTTGAGCTTCTTGGCGGATTAAGATTTTTGTTTGTTTTTTGGGTTTTTTTTCACTTGACGTAGTTTTTTTTATTTACATTTTGTTTTCTTCTCCACTTCAAAGCAGGACACAGAGGGAATCAACAACATCCTGCGATTATCCACAAGTCTCGAGTTCAGGTTTGTTTGTAGCATCATGGCGACTATCCGTCTTGTTCAGTGCGTTGAGTGCAGGATGTTTGGTTCTCCATTCTTCATGACTGACAAGTTTATTTGTGATAGGTGTGCACTAGTTAGCCCTCAGACCGAGAAGATTCTAGCGTTAGAAATGCGCACTCTTCTCTAGAGGGGAATAGTGAGCAGTGAGAGTAGCGTTGTTCCAAAGCTAACGCTGAGGCTGACCCATGGAAGCACCGCTGTCTGCGCCTCACGTGTCGAACAGGTTTGCTCTCCTCAGTGAGACACCTCCTGAGAAACCTGAACGAGCTTCAGGTATAGGACGCTCCATTTTAAGGCACGTGAAATTAGCCGGTCCTTCAGGGACACCAGCAGCACTTGTTTGGTCTATCCCAGGAGCCCAAGTGCCGGACATAGCAGGTTATCCTCGGTTCCCTCCTTCAGGCACCACACAAAGTCTTGGAGTAACCGTAGATAAGTGCCAGTCCTCTTCTCATATCACTAATTTTTCCAATCATGTCAATTCTTCTCTTTAACATCTGAGGGATTCGTCAATTTCTTTCCAGGAAGGTTCACGTTCACATTCCCAAGCACACCTGGGGCGATTTGGAACAGCCAATTAGCTTACTGTGTATGTTCTTGGACTGTGGGGGGAAACCAGAGTGCCCGGGGGGGGGATCCACACAAGCAGAATATTCAAACTCCACACAGGAATTCACTTGATGAGCCCAGGACTCGAACCCAAGACCTTCTCGCTGTGAGGCAGACATGCTGAACACGAGCCACTGTAACTGCTCTTGGGTTTATATATATATATATATATATATATATATATATATATATATATATATATATATATATATATATATATATATATGTATATATATATATATATATATATATATATATATATATATATATATATATATATATATATATATATATATATATATATATATATATATATATATATATATACAATGTGTATGTGTGTGTGTGTGTGTGTGTATTATAGATGCAAATATATAAAGATGAGAAGTATTTTTTATTATAGATTACAGTAAAGTCCGTTCCTGTAGCGCGAGATATCTTTCATTTATACGTTACTCAATTTATTGGAACCACACAGCAGCTGTTGTTATGAAAAACATGTTTTCTGTATTTCTGACTCTTGTCTTTATTTTGCTCTCCGGCTGGTTAATGTAATGTCAGAGTGACACCAAGAGCAGTGAGGAGATAAACAGGAAACGGAGGAGAGGACAGTCGTAACAGCTGTACTACAGACTTCAGGAGACTTTCACACCTGCAGCCGTCTGTCGGATTACAAACCGTGAGATGTAAATCAGGAACTGGGCTTTTTTCTTCAGTCTTCTATTGTTTCGAAGGATCGTCCATCAAGCCCATGTTATCACGCAGCATGTGGACGGTGCTGGGCTCTCAGTCAACACGGCGGTTATAATCACACACATCCTGAAGGACCCTGGTTCCATTCAACTCGCTTTATACACCAAAGACTTCTGAACATAAAACAGCAAAAACAGCACGACAAATAAATAACATAAAATAAACAGCTCCATTCGGCAGCATTTTAAATTTAAATTCGATTCTGAGCCGTGTGTGAGTACTTCGGTTTCACAAAATCATTCATCAGTGCAGAAAACCTTCAGTGTGAAAGCAATGTGATTTATCTCTGCTTAATAGAACATCCATCCATCCTTCCATCTATCCATCCATCCTTCCATCCATCCTTCCGTCCATCCTTCCATCCATCCATCTATCATTCCGTCCATCCATCCATCCTTCCTTCTCTCCATCCTTCCATCCATCTATCCATCCATTTTTCCATCCTTCCATCCATCTGTCCATACATCCATCCATCCTGTCTGTCCATCCATCCTTTCTTTCTTCCTTTCTTCCTTCCTTCAATTCATCCATCCTTCCATCCATCCTTCCATCCATCCATCCATATTTCCACCCATCCATCCATCCATCCTTCCATCCATCCATCCTTCCATCCTTACATCATTCCATCCATTCATTCATCCATCCTTCCATCCATCCATCTACTCATCCATCATTCCATCCATCCATCTACTCATCCATCCTTCCTTTCTTCCTTCCATCCATTCTTCTAGTCATCGATCCATACATACATACATACATACATACATTCATAATTCCATCCATCCTTCCTTCCTTCCATCCATCCTTCAATTCATCCATCCATTCTTTCATCCATCCATTCTTTCATCCATCCATCCATTCATCCATCCTTCCACCCTTTCAACCTTTCATCATTCCCTCCCTCCATCCACTCATCCATCCATCTGTTCTTCCATCCATCCAGCCATCCATACATACATACATACATACATACATACATGCATACATACATCCTTCTACCAATGCATCCATCAATCCATCCTTCCTTCCTTCCTTCCTTCCTTCCATTCATCCATACATACATACATACATATATACATCTATCCATTCACCATCCATCCATCCATCCATTCATCTGTCTTTCCATCCAACCATTCATCCCTCCTTCCTTCATCCATCCATACATCCATCCGTCCTTTCTTCCTTCCATCCATATTTCCATCCATCCATCTATCCTTCCTTCCTTACATCCATCCTTACATTCATCCTTCCATACATACATACATACATACATACATACATACATACATTCACCATCAATTCTTCCATCCATCCATCCATCCATCCATTCATCTGTCCTTTCATCCATCCATCCATCCATCCATCCATCCTTCCTTCCTTCCATCTATCTATCTATCTATCTATCTATCTATCTATCTATATATCTGCCTGTCTGTTTGTCTGTCTGTCTGTCTGTCTGTTTGTCTGTCTCTCTGTCTGTCTGTCTCTCTGTCTGTTTGTTTGTTTGTATGTCTGTCTGTCTGGATTTTTTTCAACTTAAATTAAATTGAAAATAAAACACATTCTTCCTAGAATCCACACACAAACAGAGAGAGGGGGGAGGAGGAGAGAGAGAGAGCGAGAGAGAGAGCAGGGAAATTACCTAACTAATGACAAAACACCCATTGGGGTGATTTTCCAAAACGACTACAATCTGGCAACCTGTAGTAATTACAAGCAGGAGCGTCACAGTTTTAGCGTGTCATGATTTAATATACCACTTACAGCGCGAGTATTTTACATTTTACAGAATATATTTATAAAATTCCATAAAACATAATTAAAGTCCGATGTTTAACCGACTGCTTGAAGATTTTCCGCTACAATAATAAACCTAATCCTGACAGAATATTTATTCTACGCCTGGCAACCCGACGTCAGTACCTAATAACATTTGCGTCTATGACAATTATCTAATACTACCTGTAAAACATTATTTGCAATGTTCCTCATACGAAAAAGAACAACAGAATGTGGTTTAATATCTCCAAACTGCCATGGTTCTTCTTATCCGACAGGGTGAATCGTAACAATCTGGCAACCCTGTAATGGCCACACCTTGGTGACTGACGGCTCGGGTTGGGTTGATGTTATCATCATCATCATCATCATCATCATCATCATCATCTTTTTCTTCTGCATTGAGCACACATTGTGCATTGAAAAATGCTTTATTTTACCCTCAGTTGAAGACAATCTTATAAGTTGCAATAAACAAACAAACAAATGCTCAGTTTTATTTATCTGTTTATTTAGTGCACTTTTAAAAAACAGATTACTTATTGGTGGTACAGTATATTAAGGGTAGACAGATATTTGCACTGTATATATATATATATGTGTGTGTGTGTGTGTGTGTGTGTGTGTGTGTGTGTGTGTGATCCATTTTCAGGGAGAATTCACTGTAATTATATAATTTTCGCCATTGTTGCCCCACATGCTGCCCCTATGGGTATAAACATGTTATTGTAGGTTTCATTGTGAACCCTGTTCCTTCTTGCTCCTGCAGGGTTCATCAAAGTGCCACGCACCCGGATGACTCCGCCCACCTGTTTAATATGTAATAAGTTTGGCTATAAAAGCCTGCCCTGTACCTGCCAGGTTATATTTGCAGAGCTGAGAGTGTGTGTGTGTATTGTGTATGTAAATGTGTGTGAGCTGCTCAGTGGACTGAGTATTGTGTGAACATCATGGACTACTTTGAAGTGAGTATTAATACATTTTATTCCATTTGTTGTTTGTTTTTGGGTTTTTGTTGCTGTTGTTGTTAAATTTTAAATATTTTTTGAAAAAAATATGATGGCTATTTTTCGTATATTTTTGGTTGATGAACTTTTTTATTTGTTCGTGTGTTTATGAGCTCACGCTCAGTTATTTTCAAATATTCAAAACAATCCAGATGTTTTCAGAACCCATACCACATGTGAAGAATTATTTATTTTTTTTTTTAACTGATTGATGTTGTTGATCTGTTTGCTGCCCACGTGCGAGCGTAGCTAACATTCTACATCTTTCCCACAGAGCTTCGTGATGGACCTTGATGTCAACGGTTCTGAAGGATCTGGGAGTGTGGATCCAGAAGGTTTGGAGGAGATTTGTGATCTCCAGGTCAGCAGGCATTTCCAAAAGATTTTCCTCCCTGTCGTTTATGGAATCATTTTCATTTTGGGAATTGTGGGTAACAGTCTGGTGGTTCTGGTGATGGGATTTCAGAACAAGAAGAGAAACATGACGGATAAATACAGGCTGCATCTTTCGGTCGCCGATCTGCTGTTCGTGTTGACACTGCCGTTCTGGGCCGTGGATGCCGTCAGCTCGTGGTTCTTTGGGAACTTTATGTGCGTCGCCGTGAACATGATCTACACTGTGAACTTGTACAGCAGCGTCCTCATCCTGGCCTTCATCAGCCTGGATCGATATTTAGCCGTAATACATGCGACAAACAGCGTCCCGAAGAGGAAGCTGCTGGCTGAGCGTGTGATCTACGTCGGGGTCTGGCTTCCAGCAATGGTCCTGACCGTTCCCGATCTGGTATTCGCTAAAGTCCGGAATATCGGCTCGACGACTGTCTGCGATCGGATCTACCCCGTGGAAGCCAACATGGTGTGGAAGGTGTTTTTCCGTTTCCAGCACATCCTGGTGGGCTTCGTGCTGCCTGGCTTCATCATCCTGATCTGCTACTGCATCATCATCTCCAAGCTGTCCAAAGGCAAGAAGGGTCAGAAGTTGAAGAAGAAGGCTCTGAGGACCACCATCATCCTGGTGCTGTGCTTCTTCGTGTGCTGGCTGCCGTACTGCGTCGGCATCCTGGTGGACACGCTGGTCATGCTCAACGTGATTTCTCTCCGCTGCTACCTGGAGCAGGGTCTGCAGAAGTGGATCCACATCACCGAAGCGCTCGCCTACTTCCACTGCTGCCTCAACCCCATCCTCTACGCTTTCCTGGGGGTCCACTTCAGCAAATCCGCACGAACCGCCCTGAGTATCAGCAGCAGGTCCAGCCAGAAGGTCCTCACCAAGAAACGAGGACACGTGTCTTCGGTGTCCACCGAGTCGGAGTCTTCCAGCGTCCTCTCCAGTTAGCGTGGACTTATTCATATTGGCCTTTTTTTTTAATCAGACTGTTTGGACTGGGTGGGAAACTTTGTCCAATGACGACAGTCATGTCTTTGACCAAAGAGACTAAATGTTTTCTTTTTTTCTTTTTGTGAAAACATTAACGTTTGTTTGCTTGTAAATAAGCACCACGAAAAATTGTTTCGTTTTTATTTATCTCAAACAAAGTCTGTTTTTTTTCTACCGCCAGAAACATCTTGCTTATGGGTTTCAGATGATCCTCGACCCGATTTTGGGCTTCGACACACGCGGATCCGTGTTTGTAAAGCATCACAAATGGACGCACGCGATTTCTGGACTGAATGAAGCGCACGCATGAATAATTAATCTCCGCTCGTAGCGTTGAGCTGCACTTGAGGTGTTCCTGTTCTTTATTGGTTGATTCTGAGTCAAAGCTCTTTCGATTCAGATCAGTAATACTCTGTACATACGGACTGGATTGGTGCTTTTGTTTGATGTGAAGGCTGATGTAGCGTGTAAATATCCTGTAAATAGTACATCGTGTGCATGCACATCGTTGCTTTGTACCTTTGTGAGATATTTATTGAAGAAAACTAAGCAGTGGCTCAGATTTAGTGTTGTGGTGTTTTTGAAGTGATTCTGAATAAAAGGTTCATTGTGTACGTGTGTGTGTGTGTGTGTGTGTGTACATGTGTGGACGTGATGGTTTTTGAATGGCTGTCTTTTCTGCAATTCAAAGACGAGACCCTTCCCCCTAACTCACTCAAACACACACACATACACACACACACACACACACACATACATACACACACACACCCAACTGCTGGTGTGGCTGAATGGGGGAGGGTGGGGGGAGGAGGTTGAAGTGAAGGTCTGTCAAGTTAGCAACAGAAAAAACACAAAAGCATCACCTGATCTGAGGAACATCTGTCCCACTTAACATCTTTAAAGCACCTAGTGACACCAGACACCCTAAACTTACCAACAGAAGGAGAAGATCTGCATCCCAAGGGGCTGTGTTGGATTACACGCACACACACACACACACACACACACACATGTATACACACACACATATACATGCACACATGCCTGATGTAAAATATGCAGTGTTAATTAACAGGTTAATTAGCATATACATCCAAATCCTTTAAAATTACACATCAAGTTCATTTAAACAGCATTTACGATTTAATCTACAATACACTCACACTGGGTTTGTACTCTTTCAGAATGGAAATGATTTCTCTGATCTGATTTCTCCAGTGTGTGTGTGTGTGTGCGCTTGAGTGTGTGAGTGTGTATGTGTGAGTGTGTGTGTGTGCATGTGTGTGAGTGTGTGTGCGTGTGTGTGTGTGAGTGTGCGTGTGTGAGTGTGCGTGTGTGTGTGTGAGTGTACGTGTGTGTGTGTGTGTGTGTGTGTGAGAGAGTATGTGTGTGTGCTTGAGTGTGTGAGTGTGTATGTGTGAGTGTGTGTGTGTGTGTGTGTGTGTGCTTGAGTGTACTTGTGTGTGTGCGTGTGTGTGAATGTGTGTTTGTGTGTGTCTGTGTGAGAGTGTGCGTGTGTGTGTGTGTGTGTGAGTGTGCGTGTGTCTGCGTGTGTGTGTGTGTGTGTGTGTGTGTGAGTGTGTGTGAGTGTGTAATGCTGTGTGATGAATGACGTACATACTTTCTGAATTGTTAAATTCTTCTTCTTTTCCTTTCGGCTTTTCCCTTCAGGGGTCGCCACAGCAAACCATCTGCCTCCATCTCACCCTGTCTTCTGCATCTTCTTCTCTTACACCAACTGCCTTCATGTCCTCCTTCACCACATCCATGAATCTTCTCTTTGTTCTTCCTCTGGGCCTTCTGCCTGGTAGTTCCAACCTCAGCATCCTACTACCAATATACTCACTATCCCTCCTCTGTACATGTCCAAACCATCTCAATCTAGCCTCTCTGACTTTGTCTCCAAAACATCTTACATGTGCTGTCCCTCTGATGTGCTCATTCCTGATCCTATCCATCCTCGTTACTCCCAGGGAGAACCTCAACATTTTCATCTCTGCTACCTCCAACTCTGACTCCTGTCTTTTCCCCAGGGCCACTGTTTCTGAACCATACAACATCGCTGGCCTCAACACCGTCTTGTACACTTCCTCGTCCCCTCTGTTTCCTGCACCAACATGTCCATTGAAGTCTGCCCCAATGACCACTCTTTCACCTCTGGGGATATTCTGCATCACTTCATCTAACTCACTCCAGAATCTCTCCTTCTCTTCTCGCTCACATCCTGCCTGTGGGGCATAAGCACTAACAACATTGAACATCACACCTTCAATTTCTAACTTGAGACTCATCACTCTGTCTGACACTCTTTTCACTTCTAGAACATTCCTGACAAACCCCTCCTTCAAGATGACTCCTCCTCCATTTCTCTTCCCATCCACACCGTGATAAAACAGTTTAAACTCTGCTCCTAAACTTCTAGCATTGCTACCTTTCCACCTGGTCTCCTGAACACACAGTATGTCCACCGTCCTCCTCTGCATCATGTCAGCCAGCTCTCTATCTTTATCATTCATAGTTCCAACATTCAAAGTCCCTACTCTCAGTCCTAGACTCTTGCCTTTCCTCTTCTCTCTCTGGCAATGGACACGCCTCCCACCTCTCCTTCTTCAACGTCTGCGACCAACAGTCGTCCAATTTCCACCAGCACCCTGTTGGTTAACAGAACTGATGGCGGTTGTTGTTAACCCGGGCCTCGACCGATGAATTTTTTTGTTGTGACTCGCATATTTTATTTGGCATTTGTTTTACGCCGGATGCCCTTCCTGATGCAACCCTCTGCATTTATCCGGGCTTGGGACCGGCGTGAGGGAGAGACACTGGTTTGTGCAAAGGCTGCATTTCTGAATTGTTAAATTGTTGTATAATATAACCCTGTTATTCTATTATATAATTGTTGTATAATATAACCCTGTTATTCTATGCTAATTACATATATTTTTCAGTAATAGCTGAGCAAGAGCATCTCATGAAGCATCAGTTTCTTCCCACACATGTCATCATTCATGAATTTCATATCAGTGATGAAACTAGGCATTGTTAGCATTAAACTTTTTAAATAAATAATATTTGATTTTGATTCGATAAAAGAGATGTTATCATGTAAGTAATGTAATATAGAAATGTACCCAATTCCTTATCATTGATCATATTTCTGTGTGTTTTATAAAACTTTCAACTTTTAAGTACGGTATTTTAGGTGTTGTATTAGACAGTTTCTGTGTGGATACTCATGTGAAAATTTACCTTCTTCTTTTCCTTTCACCTGTTCCCTTCAGGAATCGCCACAGCAAATCATCTGCCTCCATCATATATATATATATATATATATATACACACACACACACACACTTTTTGACCTGCCACCGTGTGGTGGAGGGGTTTGCGTGTCCTAATGATCCTCGGCGCTACGGTATGTTGTTGCGGGCATTTTGCCCCTGGCAGAGTCACCCAAGGCAAACAGGTCCTATGTGAAGGTCCAGACGAAGCTCAGTTCAAAAGACCGTGATGAAGAAAAACACAAGGACACAGTTTCCCTTGCCCAGGCATGGGCCACCATGGTGGTTCCTGAATTACTCTGAGTACGAGCAGGAGCTTTTAATGATGAGGTGATAAAATGTTATGATGTTCGAGACCTGCTGCACACATGAGTATTGCACGTTGCAGGAAGATGGTCTGAGTGATGTTTATTCAGTCGGTGTGCGTATCGGTGATAGTGGTGGTGGTGGTGGTGGTGGTGGTGGTGGTGGTGGTGGTGGGGGAGGTCGTGGTGGTGGTTACACGTTTAAAAGCTTATGGCTAAAAGCTATTCTTGAGTCTGATAGTTTTAGTCTTTGTTCATAAGGCAGAGGGGAGAACAGGGTGTGTCCAGAGTGAACCCCAAAAAATGTGAAGTGCTCCAACCTCTCCACCTCCTCTCGATTAATGTAGAGGACAGAATGAGTTTTAAAAACATGACATTTTTAATCGATAGAATTATTTGAAAAAAATAAATAAAATAATAATTAATAAAACCTCCAGGTTTGTTACTAAGCTATGAATTAGTTCACCCAGTTCATATTCTCAACCATTTCCAAAAAATGTGTATGTCTGTCTTCCTTTTTCCCAGGAGTCATCACAGCGAATCATCAGATTTGCCAGAGGTTTTTAGGTCGGATGCCCTTCCTGTCACAACCCTTTTAGCAAGGGACAGAAACACGCTGACGGCTTTGCAGCTCCTCTTTACCAAAGTCAGCAATGGTTCTTTTACATCAACCTCTCACCATAGACAGTGACAGACATGGCCCGCCTTTGATAACCCAGTTAGCTGCACTGGGGAGGACAGTGACAACCTTGTGGAGAGTGGGACTCGAACCCCCAACCTTTGGATCAGCGATACAGCACCCTATACCACTAGGCCACCACCGCTCCAAAAAAATTTCCAAAAAATGTGTATATTATTCATAAAATAGTCGTAATAGGAATAATTTTATTAAAAGGATTTAATGTACTGTGTGTACCTTTAAAATATACTACGTATTTAGAATTTCATCCCAATTAAAGTGAGTGAAGCATCACAGCCAAATCCGAATCTCAAAAATTAAGACGTGCAGGCTTGATAATGTCCCAATCTGGCAACCCGGATTCCAGCCACACCTCGGGGTGAGATCAACATAAGAAAGCACTCATTGTCTCCATTTTCACACACACACACACACACACACACTTTTTCTTTTCGTATTTATTTAAAAAAAATGTATTAAAATATAATTACAAGATAAAGTTGCTCTGATTTATTTCAGATAAAATGAATAAATAAATAAACAAACATGATCAGATCTAGCTGCTCCAAACAATAATCTGTAATCAATAATCTGACACCACAGTCTTTAGGTTCTTTGTAGAACCTTAAGATCAGCATTTTCAGCACCTCCGTACCCCAGTTTCTGACACGAAAGCCCCTTCATTATCCAGACGTCCCTTATAGGGTGCACTACCACCCAGTATCCCTCCAGCACCCCTGCACTCTGGAGGGCCCTGCTTTGTACTGAACACGGCTTAGGGGTCAATAAAGGCGTTAATCAGCTCCTCCAGTGTTCAGACTGGGCTTTATCTCCTCACCTCCAGCTCCTGCTCTGGGTTTTCATTTGCTAATATGGAAGAACAACCCTGCTGCTGTCAAGAATGTATGCGTGTGTGTGTGTGTGTGTGTGTGTGTGTGTGTGTGTGTGTAGGTGTGTGGGTGTGTGTGTGTCCTTGAACGGCACTGAGTGTATAAAGAACATGCAAGCACAACAACTTTCAGGAAATTTTAATGTATATTACTTGATACTATTTATGTATCTATTTATTTATTTACTTATATAATATATATGCATGTGTGTATGTATGAATGTATGTATGTATATGTATTATTGTATATGTCTCTATTTTTGCACCCCCTACTGATGGTACCTCAAGAGCCTGTAACAGTGAATTCCTCCATTGTGAGATTAATAAAGCTCTATCTATCTATCTATCTATCTATCTATCTATCTATCTATCTATCTATCTATCTATCTATCTATCTATCTAAATGTCCATTTCTGTTACCGGATTAAATTTCAGGTTTATTTAATAATATCGATAACAACAACGACAACAACAACGACATCAATAAAAAATAACTATACTAGTACTGTATATACATACAGTGATCCCTCACTACTTCATACTTTCTGCAGCTTCAGTGCATCCCTAGTTTTTCAAAAATATTCATCGGGGGAAAAAAAAGAAGGAAATTAAGGAAGAATCAGGGAAAAGTTCAGGAAATGCCACAAAACAATGAAAATTATGCAAAAAAAATCCCCCAAACAAACAAACAAAAACAAAAACCTCACAAAACTACGTACATTTTTATGCGAGGTGCGCATCACACGTCTGTTTGTATTTATATTTTATTGACATCTTATGCATTATTTTTGAATGTTTAAGTGTTATTATAAGCACTTATAGCGTTCTTCTTCTTTTCCTTTCGGCTGTTCCCTTCAGGGGTCGCCACAGTGAATCATCCGCCTCCATCTCACCCTATCCTCTGCATCGGCTTCTTTTACTCCAACTTCCTTCATGTCCGCCTTCACCACATCCATAAATCTTCTCTTTGGTCTTCCTCTAGGCCTTCTGCCTGGTAGTTCCAACCTCAGCATCCTCCTACCAATATACTCACTATCCCCCCCTCTGTACATGTCCAAACCATCTCAATCTAGCCTCTCTGACTTTGTCTCCAAAACATCTTACATGTGCTGTCCCTCTGATGTGCTCATTCCTGATCCTATCCATCCTCGTTACTCCCAAAGAGAACCTCAACATTTTCATCTCTGCTACCTCCAGCTCTGCCTCCTGTCTTTTCCCCAGGGCCACTGTTTCTAAACCATACAACATCGCTGGCCTCAACACCGTCTTGTACACTTTTCCTTTCATTCTTGCCGATACCTTCCTATCACACATCACAGCGGACACTTTTCTCCATCCATTCCAACCAGCCTGCACACGCTTCTTCAACTCTTTTCCACACTCTCCACTTCTCTGGATTGTTTACCCTAAGTACTTAAAATCCTCCACCTTCGTTATCTCTGCTCCCTGTAACCTCACCGTTCCTCTTGGGTCCTTGTCATTCATGCACATGTATTCTGTTTTACTGAGGCTAACCTTCATTCCTCTCCTTTCCAGGGCATACCTCCACCTCTCTAGATTTTCCTGCACTTGTTCTCTGCTCTCACTGCAGATCCCAATGTCATCTGCAAACATCATAGTCCATGGGGAGTCTTGTCTAACCTCGCCTGTCAGCCTGTCCATCATCATAGCAAACAAGACGGGGCTCAGAGCTGGCCCTTGATGCAGTCCACCCTCCAAGTTGAACTCTTCTGTCACACCGACAGCACACCTCACCACTGTCTTACATCTCTCATACATGTCCTGCACCACACTAACATACTTCTCTGCCACTCCAGACTTCCTCATGCAATACCACAGTTCCTCTCTCGGCACCCTGTCATATGCTTTCTCCAGATCCACAAAGGCACAATGCAGCTCCTTCTGACCTTCTCTGTACTTCTCTATTAACATCCTCAAAGCAAACATTGCATCTGTGGTGTTCTTTCTTGGCATGAAACCAAACTGTTGTTCACAAATGCTGACCTCTGCCTTTAGTCTAGCTTCCACTATTCTTTCCCATAACTTCATCGTATGGCTCATCAACTTTATCCCTCTGTAGTTGCCACAACTCTGCACTTCTCCCTTGTTCTTAAAAATGGGCACCATCACACTTCTTCTCCATTCCTCTGGCATCCTCTCACTCTCTAAGACCTTGTTGAATGTTCTTGTCAGAAAATCTACTGCTTCCTCTCCTAGACACTTCCATACCTCCACCGGTATGTCATCAGGACCAACTGTCTTTTCATTCTTCATCCTCTTCAATGCCCTCCTCATTTTACCCTTACTAATCTTTGCTACTTCCTGCTCCTCAACGGTCACCCCTTCTACTCTTTTTTCTCTCTCATTTTCCTCATTCATCAGCTCTTCAAAGTACTCTTTCCATGATCCCAGCACACTTCTGTCATCAGTCAATACATTTCCCTCTCTGTCCTTAATCACTTTAACTTGCTGCACATCCTTCCCATCTCTATGTCTCTGCTGTGCCAACCTGTATAAATCATTTTCTCCCTCTTTACTTTCCAACCGAGCATACAAGTCATCATACGCCCTCTGTTTAGCCTTTGACACGGCTACCTTTGCCTTACGCTGTGTCTTCCTGTACTGCTGTTTACTCTCTTCACTCCTCTCTCTGTCCCACTTCTTCTTAGCTAACCTCTTCCTTTGTACACACTCCTGCACTTCCTCATTCCAACACCAAGTCTCCTTATCTACTTTCTTTCCAGAGGACACACCAAGTATTCTCCTACCTGTCTCCCTGATCACATTAGCTGTAGTTGTCCAGTCATCTGGAAGCACTTCCTGACCACCCAAAGCCTGTTTCAACTCCTCCTTGAAGACAACATGACACTCTTCCTTTTTCAGCTTCCACCACTTTGTCTTCTGCTCTGCCTTTGCCTTCTTCACCTTCCTCACCATCAGCGTCATCCTGCACACCACCATCCTATGCTGTTTGGTAACACTCTCACCCACTACTACTTTGCAGTCACTGACTTCATTCAAATTACATAATCTGCACAAGATGTAGTCTACCTGTGTGCTCCTCCTCTGCTTTTATGAGTCACCCTATGCTCCTGTTTCTTCTGAAAGAAAGTATTTACCACAGACATTTCCATCCTTTTTGCAAAATCTACTAACATCTGTCCTTCTGCGTTTCTGTCCTGGATACCAAACCTGACCATCACTTCCTCATCCCCTCTGTTTCCTGCACCAACATGTCCATTTAAGTCTGCCCCAATGATCACTCTTTTGCCTCTGGGGGTACTCTGCATCACTTCATCTAACTCACTCCAGAATCTCTCCTTCTCTTCTAGCTCACATCCTGCCTGTGGGGCATAAGCACTAACAACATTTAACATCACACCTTCAATTTCTAACTTGAGACTCATCACTCTGTCTGACACTCTTTTAACTTCTAGAACATTCCTGACAAACTCCTCCTTCAAGATGACTCCTACTCCATTTCTCTTCCCATCCACACCATGAAAAAACAGCTTCAACCCTGCTCCTAAGCTTCCAGCTTTGCTACCTTTCCACTTGGTCTCCTGGACACACAGTATGTCCACCTTCCTCCTCTGCATCATGTCAGCTAGCTCTTCATCTTTTCCTTGGATTTCCACCAGCACCCTGTCGGTTAACAGCACTGATGGCGGTTGTTGTTAACCCAGGCCTCGACCAATCTGGTATGAATTTTTTTGTTGTGACTCGCATATTTTATTTGGCATTTATTTTTATTTGTTTTACGCTGGATGCCCTTCCTGATGCAACCCTCTGCATTTATCCGGGCTTGGGACCGGCGTGAGGGAGAGACACTGGCTTGTGCCCCTCCCTCACGGCTTCATTAAATATACACATATACATGCGGTACATATATCCTACATACACATATACAGTATACACATACCAATAGAATAATCAAAGATCTTGTATTGACATGGTGAGCTGTCTAAGGTGTACTCTGCCCTTGCACAGGGTCAGCTGAGATGGGTGAAATGAATGAAGGCAACTCCTGAGAAAGGGGAAAAAGCCAAAAGGATAGAAGAAGAAGAATATAAATTAAATAATAATAATAATAATAATAATAATGTTGAATTTTCTGTTCCTTTTGACAGCAATGCAACTGGCAAGATTCAGGAAAAATATGCAGTCCATGTCTATGAAATGTCTAGTTTGTATCCAAATTACATAGTCGTCCGACTCCCCATTATCCTCGGGGCCCTTGGTTTAGTACCTCCTGATCTACTGACACAGATCAAGAGAGTGCCCGGGTTTGGTACTGGGAACACAGCTCTTCTGACAGTCTGGGTGATGCAGAAGGCTGCAGTGTTGGGGAGTCTCCATACTCTCCCGAAAGTTCTTTGTGGGTTCGACTAGGCGGTGCTTCCTGGGAGAAGTTCCATTCGCTATCTGGACTGCGTGTAGAGAGGGTGAGGGCCCTGAGCTGATGGTGAGCCTTACAAGCCTGATGTACCAAGATCACCCGATTCTTCTCCGCTGCATATTATTTTTAACTATAATAATAATAATAATAATAATAATAATAATAATAATAATTTTTACCTAAATGAATAATCCTATAGCTCATAAATGCATGAAGCAATGTCCACACAGGAAGAGATGAGTGACAAGCGATTTGAGGAACATGAGAATTGCACAGTCGAATCTCACACATGTCCTGCTCGGGTTTCTCAGCAACTGTCAGCCTCCTCGATTCATTTTCTGAACCACTTAATTCTAATCAGGCTGTGGAGAGGCTGGAGCTCATCTCAGCCAACTCTGGGTCAAGGCAGCATGCAACCTAAATCTCACTCTCTCTCTTCCCCCCTCTCTCACTCTATTACCCTCTCCTCCTTCTCCTTCTCCAGCTCTCTCTCTCTCTCTCTCTCTCTCTCTCTCTCCTCCTCCCCCATCTCTCTCTCTCTGTCTCTCACTCTCTCTCTTTCCCTCTCCTCCTCCTCCATCTCTCTCTCTCTCTTACCCTCTCCTCCTCCTCCATCTCTCTCTCTCTCTTTTCTCTTTCTCGTTCTCTCTCTTTTTCTGTCCCTCTCACTCTCCCTATCTTGATCTCACTCTCCTGACAGATAACATCATTATATCAATGATTAAATTATATAAGACCCTCTCACCTTTTATCTGGTTAGGGTGTAGTAATGGCCCCGCCCTAATGCACTTCTGATTCTGCCTTGGTGTAGTGAACTCCCTCCTGAGCGTGTTGATGTTTTTTTCATCGCTTGTGTAATAATTGATTCTGTCCTTGCCCTGTGGCGTGCGCAGTGATTCAGGGATTAATATCTATACGGAGTTCTTCCTGAATCACTGAACGTGCTGCTGTACGGACCGGGTTATATAATACCAGATAGAAATCCCGACAGAAGCCAAAACAACCTTTAAATGCATCACAACTCAGTGACCTGACACCAGATCCAATATGGCCACCGTGTGGTTTACCCCAGTGTGGTCGGGTTATTTGGGGGATTTTTCTGCAGGGCTTGTGGGTGAAAGTGTCGACTCCACGCTGTAAACACGGCGCTGTTGATGTTTCAGCGAGCTCATCGTGTGAGAATCTTGTTCATACCGGCACAAATCACCGTTATTCAGCACAATTCTCCAGAATGGACAACAGAGACAGTCGACTGGACCCTGATGATGTCCTCACCAGGGACCAAGATCAAATCCAGGATCGGAGTTCACGCCTCTCTGATCTGTTTCTCTTGCACACTCACACCAGGACACGTTTCTGTGCTCTTCATCACGATACACATCACAGACCCGAGTGAGGCGAACACCAGCGAGCGCTGCGTCACAACTTCATTCTTCAGTTTGATTAAATATAACACAAAGGATTATTTACTCGAATCCCTGTCTACCTGTCTACTATCTACCTGTCTGTCTATCTGTCTGCTCTTCTGCCTGTCTGTCATATGTCTGTCCATCTGCCTGTCTATCTTTCTGTCCATCTATCTGTCTGTCTGCCTGTCTATCTACCTGTCTGTCTATCTATCTGTCTTTCCATCTGCCTATCTTTCTGTCTCTCTATCTGCCTGTCTATCTATCTGTCTGTCTGTCCACCTGCCTGTGTATCTACCTGTCTGTCTATTGATCTGTCTGTCCATCTGCTTATCTTTCTGTCTATCTATCTGTCTGTCCATCTGCCTATTTTTCTGTCTATCTATCTGTCTGTCCATCTGCCTGTCTGTCTGTCTACCTGTCTGTCTCTCTATCTGCCTGTCTATCTATCTGTCTGCCCATCTGTCTATCTGCCTGTCTATCTACCTGTCTGTCTATCTATCTGTCTTTCCATCTGCCTATCTTTCTGTCTCTCTATCTGCCTGTCTATCTATCTGTCTGTCTGTCCACCTGCCTGTGTATCTACCTGTCTGTCTATTGATCTGTCTGTCCATCTGCTTATCTTTCTGTCTATCTATCTGTCTGTCCATCTGCCTATTTTTCTGTCTATCTAGCTGTCTGTCCATCTGCCTGTCTGTCTATCTGCTTGTCTGTCTACCTGTCTGTCTGTCTGTCTACCTGTCTGTCTCTCTATCTGCCTGTCTATCTATCTGTCTGCCCATCTGTCTATCTGCCTGTCTATCTACCTGTCTGTCTATCTATCTGTCTTTCCATCTGCCTATCTTTCTGTCTCTCTATCTGCCTGTCTATCTATCTGTCTGTCTGTCCACCTGCCTGTGTATCTACCTGTCTGTCTATTGATCTGTCTGTCCATCTGCTTATCTTTCTGTCTATCTATCTGTCTGTCCATCTGCCTATTTTTCTGTCTATCTAGCTGTCTGTCCATCTGCCTGTCTGTCTATCTGCTTGTCTGTCTACCTGTCTGTCTGTCTGTCTACCTGTCTGTTTCTCTATCTGCCTGTCTATCTATCTGTCTGCCCATCTGTCTATCTGCCTGTCTATCTACCTGTCTGTCTATCTATCTGTCTTTCCATCTGCCTATCTTTCTGTCTCTCTATCTGCCTGTCTGTCCACCTGCCTGTGTATCTACCTGTCTGTCTATTGATCTGTCTGTCCATCTGCTTATCTTTCTGTCTATCTATCTGTCTGTCCATCTGCCTATTTTTCTGTCTATCTAGCTGTCTGTCCATCTGCCTATTTTTCTGTCTATCTATCTGTCTGTCCATCTGCCTGTCTGTCTGTCTACCTGTCTGTCTCTCTATCTGCCTGTCTATCTATCTGTCTGCCCATCTGTCTATCTGCCTGTCTATCTACCTGTCTGTCTATCTATCTGTCTTTCCATCTGCCTATCTTTCTGTCTCTCTATCTGCCTGTCTATCTATCTGTCTGTCTGTCCACCTGCCTGTGTATCTACCTGTCTGTCTATTGATCTGTCTGTCCATCTGCTTATCTTTCTGTCTATCTATCTGTCTGTCCATCTGCCTATTTTTCTGTCTATCTAGCTGTCTGTCCATCTGCCTGTCTGTCTATCTGCTTGTCTGTCTACCTGTCTGTCTGTCTGTCTACCTGTCTGTCTCTCTATCTGCCTGTCTATCTATCTGTCTGCCCATCTGTCTATCTGCCTGTCTGTCTGTTTTTCTACTTGTCTGTCTGTCTGTCTGCCTCCCTGTCTATCTGTCAGTCTATCTATCGTTATATCTTTTTATCTATTTCTCTCTCTGTGTGTGTTTACCTGACTGTCTATCATCTATTTGTCTCTGTCCATCTATCTGTCTGCCTATGACCCTGTGTAATGAACTTCCTGTAAACTGTGTACTGCATCCACTGTATAAACTGTACCTGTGACGGGTGTGACATCACTACGGTGGTTTCGGAAGGTTTTACTGGGGGTTTTATTGTAAACACAAACCATTCCATGTGGGGTTCAGCCACTCGTCTGATTTTTTTTTTTTTTAATCTTCTTCTTCTTCTTTTCCTTTCGGCTTGTTCCCTTTTCTTGGGAGTCGCCACAGCGAATGATCTGATTCGCACATTTGATTTGGCATAGGTTTTTACCTCGGATGCCCTTCCTGTCACAACCCTTTGAGCGCGGGACAGAAACACACTGACGGCTTTGCAGCTCCTCTTTACGACAGTCAGCGATGGTTCTTTTACATCAACCTCAAAAACAATGGAAATGTTTACATGTAAATGTTTAATAGAGTAAAACACAAGTTTAATCACAGAATAAAGTCTGGTTGTATTTATTGTATAAATCTGCTGGAATATAAACTCCAGGTGTCTGACGTGTGATTCAGTGAAAGTGGGCGTGGTGTGGTCCTTGTGGTGATCCTGGAGAACCCTGAGACACAACTGAGGAATACCAAAACATCAACATCAGAAGGAACCGGATACGCTTCCATAAACACAGATAAAACGAATGCTGGCTTTTGTTTTATTTTTCCTTTTGGGAAATGGAGGCTTTACGCTGTGTGCGGATTTAAGACGAGGTCAGATCCCTTTA
Source organism: Plotosus lineatus (assembly GCA_024760905.1). Lineage (NCBI taxonomy): Eukaryota > Metazoa > Chordata > Actinopteri > Siluriformes > Plotosidae > Plotosus > Plotosus lineatus. Next base: position 3,403,423 of record CM045729.1, on the reverse strand, counting down.
AGACAGAAATACAGCCGAAAGTCTTTTGAAACACAATGAAAATGTACAACGTTCTGGATTGAAGTATAATCCAGGCAGTGCTTAGTTTTGTGTGGAGACCGGACAGAGAGAAGGTCCTGGGTTTGTGTCTCGGGGAAGGCGTTACTGTATGGTGTTCTCCCTGTGCTTGTGTGGGTTGCTCTGGGGACTCTGGCTCCTCCCACAGTCCGAACACATGCAAAATTGGCTATTCCAAATTGCCACTCAGTGTGTGTGTGTGTGTGTGTGTGTGTGTGTGTGTGTGTGTGTGTGTGTGTGTGTGTGTGTGTGTTGCACTGTGGTGGTCGAGCAAACTGTGCAGAGTGTAGCCCACCTTTGCCCATAGTTGGCTGAGATGAACTCCAGCCTCCCCATGACCCCAACAGGATTAAGGGGATTAGTGAATAATTATAAAAAATAAACTAATATTTATGAAAATAAACACATTATACACACACACAACACATCATAAACACACACACACACAAACACATCATACATACACAAACACATTATACACACACACACACACAGACACATCATACACACACAACACGTCATACACACACAAACACACACACAAACAACATACACACAACCACATCATACACACAAACACATAATGTATACACACACACACACACACACACACACACACACACACACACTTGGTGAGCACTTAACTATATGAATATTAATCAGTCAGGAATCAACTATGGGTAATACATGACAGGGTGTGTTACCAATGAAACAGCAGTGAATAAATAAGACATCAATGTGAGAAGCTTTTAATAATGAGGAGTATTGTGATGATGGTGAGAATGTTGAAGAAGATGTTGGTGATAATGATGGGGTTGTGGTGTTGGAGACAATGATGGTGGTGATGAGGATGATAAAGATTATCATGATCTCAGCAGAATAATGGTGGTGGTAATGATGCTGATTATGGGGATGACAGTGGTGGTGGTAATGATGATGATGTGACGATAAATATGATGATAATAATGGTGATGATGATGAAGATCATGATGACGATGGTGGTAATGCAGATAATGTTTCTATAAAGTATTTGATCTACTGTATAACACCACTGAGATAATGATGGCGATTATAATGATGGTGATTATAATGATGATGATGATGATGATGATGAGACTGCTGCTGCTGCTATCTTTCTCTGAGCTCAGAGCTAATGTAGTGGAAGTTGTGTTGTTTCTTGCCAGACGTGAATTTGACCCCGAGACAGAAGTGAGATAAGAACCTTCAGCAGACTACAACAAACCTCTCTGCATTCTGGGGATGTAATGCACCATTTTCAACACACACACACACACACACACACACACACACACACACACACACACACACACACACACACACACACACACACACACCACTTCATCAGACATATCTACAGTACACTGGATATACAAAACAAAACACACACTGATGTGAATAATAAAAAAAAAAAAAAAAAAAAAAAAAAAGATGAAAATAAAACAGTAAAATAAATGCAGTGATTTACACATGAATTTATAGCAATAAGAGAAAGAATAAAATACATATACAAAAAGAGTAAAAATGAAGCAAAAATAATTATAATTATATATAGACAGTGTATTTATATAATTTTATATATAATGTATATTATGTATATATATATATATATATATATATATATATATATATATATATATATATATATATATATATATACAGCTAATGTGATCAGGAAGAGCTAATGTGATCAGGGAGACAGGTAGGAGAGTACTCGGCATGTCCTCTGGAAGGACAGTAGATAAGGAGACTTGGTGGTGGAACGAGGAAGTGCAGGAGTGCGTACAAAAGAAGTGGTTAGCAAAGAGAAATGGGACATAGAGAGGACCAAAGAGAGTAAACAGGAGTACAGGGAGACACAGCGTAAGGCAAAGGTTGCGGTGTCAAAGGCCAAACAGAAGGCGTATGATGACTTGTACGTTAGGTTGGACAGGAAGGAGGGAGAAAATGATTTATACAGGTTGACACAGCAGAGAAATAGAGATGGGAAGGATGTGCAGCAAGTTAGAGTGATTAAGGACAGAGTGGGAAACGTGTTGACTAATGACACAAGTGTGCTGGGAAGATGGAAAGAGTACTTTGAAGAGCTGAGGAATGAGGAAAATGAGAGAGAAAAAAGAGTAGAAGAGGTGACTGTTGAGGACCAGGAAGTCGCAAAGATTAGTAAGGGTAAAGTGAGGAGGGCATTGAAGAGGATGAAGAATGGAAAGGCAGTTGGTCCTGATGACATACCGGTGGAGGTATGGAAGTGTCTAGTAGAGGTCGCAGTAGATTTTCTGACAAGAACATTCAAAAAGGTCTTAGAGGGTGAGAGGATGCCGGAGGAATGGAGGAGGAGTGTGCTTGTGCCCATTTTTAAGAACAAGGGAGACGTGCAGAGTTGTGGCAACTACAGAGGGATAAAGTTGATGAGCCATACGATGAAGTTATGGGAAAGAATAATGGAAGCTAGACTAAAGGCAGAGGTCAGCATTTGTGAACAGCAGTTTGGTTTCATGCCAAGACAGAGCACCACAGATGCAGTGTTTGCTTTGAGGATGTTAATAGAGAAGTACAGAGAAGGCCAGAGGGAACTGCATTGTGCCTTTGTGGATCTGGAGAAAGCATATGACAGGGTGCCGAGAGAGTAACTGTGGTATTGCATGAGGAAGTCTGGAGTGGCAGAGAAGTATGTTAGAGTGGTGCAGGACATGTATGAGAGATGTAAGACAGTGGTGAGGTGTGCTGTCGGTGTGACAGAATAGTTCAAGGTGGAGGTGGGACTGCATCAAGGGTCAGCTCTGAGCCCCTTCTTGTTTGCTATGGTGATGGACAGGCTGACAGACGAGGTTAGACAAGACTCCCCATGCACTATGATGTTTGCAGATGACATTGTGATCTGCAGTGAGAGCAGAGAACAAGTGCAGGAAAATCTAGAGAGGTGGAGGAATACCCTGGAAAGGAGAGGAATGAAGGTTAGCCTCAGTAAGGCAGAATACATGTGTGTGAAACAGAATACATGTGTGTGAACGACAAGGACCCAAGAGGAACAGTGACATTACATGGAGCAGAGATAAAGAAGGTGGAGAATTTCAAGTACTTAGGCTCAACAATCCAGAGCAATGGAGAGTGTGGAAAAGAGGTGAAGAAGTGTGTGCAGGCAGGTTGGAATGGTTGGAGAAAAGTGTCCGGTGTGATGTGTGATAGGAGGGTATCGGCAAGAATGAAAGGAAAAGTGTACAAGACGGTGTTGAGGCCAGCGATGTTGTATGGTTTAGAAACAGTGGCCCTGGGGAGAAGACAGGAGGCAGAGCTGGAGGTAGCAGAGATGAAAATGTTGAGGGTCTCTTTGGGAGTAACGAGGATGGATAGGATCAGGAATGAGTACATCAGAGGGACAGCACATGTAAGATGTTTTGGAGATGAAGTCAGAGAGGCTAGATTGAGATGGTTTGGACATGTACAGAGGAGGGATAGTGAGTATATTGGTAGTAGGATGTTGAGGTTGGAACTACCAGGCAGAAGGCCTAGAGGAAGACCAAAGAGAAGATTTATGGATGTGGTGAAGGCGGACATGAAGGTCGTTGGAGTAAGACGAAGATACAGAGGATAGGGTGAGATGGAGGCAGGTGGTTTACTGTGGCGACCCCTGAAGGGAACAGCCGAAAGGAAAAAAAGAAGAAGATATTAAATAGAAAAAAAAAAAAATCAGAGAATCACAGGGAGGCTGGAACCTATACTGAACAGCTCTTCAGATCATCACAGGGCCAACAAAACACAATTCCAGCTCACACCATGAGGTAATTTGGAAGCCCTTGTACTGATGGAGGAAACTGGAATACCCAGAGGAACCCCACAAGTGTATGGAGAACATGTAACTTCCACACAGAAATTCCCCTCAGTGAGCCTGGGATTCAAACCCAGGACCTCAGGTTGATGAATAATAACTATTACATTGTGCCGGATAAAAACGGCCATGTGAATAATTTATGATTTCAAGATGTTATTTCCAACAGCAGTGTTTTATTCTGAATAGGTGCAGTGGTGGTCTAGTGGTATAGGGTGCTGGATCGTTGATCTAAAGGTTGGGGGTTCGATTCCACAAGGTTGTCACTGCAACCCCCACCAGTGCCGCTAACTGGGTTATCAAAGGCGGGCCATGTCTGTCACTGTCTATGGTGAGAGGTTCATGTAAAAGAATTATTGCTGACTTTCGTAAAGAGGAGGCTGCAAAGTCGCGTGTTTCTGTCCCTTGCTAAAAGGGTTGTGACAGGAAGGGCATCCGACGTAAAAACCTCTGCCAAATCAAACGTGCGAATCAGATGATTCACTGTGGCGACTCCTGACTGAAAGGGGAAAAGCTGAAAGGAAGACAGACAGACAGTGTTTTATTCTGAATTAAAAGTTCCTAACGGAACGGTTATCTCCGCCTGTGTTTCCACACGGATGGATATTAGAATCGTGTTGTTTTTGGTGTGTAGATGAAATCGCTCCTTCCTTTTCCGCACGTTTTCCTGTGGCTTAGCTGTGTGTGCCCTGTACTGAATCCCAGAACTGAACATTTCCCCCGTCTCCTGCACTGAATAAGCGCCGTGTGAGTTTACAGCATGACGAAGGAACAGGTTCAAGGGTGAGAAATTCACTTCACTCTGTTTCCCTTCATGTGTCCGTGTAGTTAATATCACTGACTAGCTTGACATAAACGCGTTTCCGCCATTTTCCCACCTGTACTCCGGTAAACCCCGAATTTTCATCCGGGAAGTTGTTCAGAGCTGTGTTCTGATTGGACGGCTTTCAAGTGGCACCCACACTAACGAAGGGGAGCGTACAATGCGAGACAGCGTGAACCAATCAGATTGATGGGGCGGGGCGTGACGGAATGCGATTGGGATAAACAAACAAACAAAAATGGTTGCAGTTGATTGCATCAGTTTATAATAACCGCGCTATTTATTGTTGCTTTGACGACGGAAGTGAACATTTAAAGTTTTAACATTTTGTACAAACAATTTCAATTCGTGCAATTAAAGTTTCTACACCAGGAAGTTGCACAAAGATCACAGCACTGAACTAAAAACTACCCAACAGTTTAAATATCTATGAATTTGTTGTACTTGCTTAATTTATTCATTTGCCGAACCACTTAATGTTACTGGGATCACGGGGAGGCTGGTGCCCATATCAGCCAATTCCGAGTGAGGTGGAGTACACTTGGAAGAATTCAGCTGTTTATCACAGGGCCAGCAGACACACACACACACACACACACACAAAACCATTGGGACCAAGGGAGGAGTTGGACCGCTGACTGTGGGAGGAAACCAGAGGACCTGGAGAAAACCCTGTGAGTGCAGGGAGAACATGCACAATCCACACAAACACTCTTCTTCTTCTTTTACTTTCGGCTGCTCCCTTCAGGGGTCGCCACAGCAAATCATCCGCCTCCACCTCACCCTGTCCTCCGCATCTTCTTTTCTGACTCCAACAACCTTCATGTCTTCCTTCACCACATCCATAAATCTCTTCTTCGGTCTTCCTCGAGGCCTTCTGCCTGGTAGTTCCAACCTCAGCATCCTACTGCCAATATACTCACTATCCCTCCTCTGTACATGTCCAAACCATCTCAATCTAGCCTCTCTGACTTTGTCTCCAAAACATCTTACGTGGGCTGTCCCTCTGATATACTCATTTCTGATCCTATCCATCCTCGTTACTCCCAGGAGAACCTCAACATTTTCATCTCTCGCTACCTCCAGCTCTGCCTCCTGCCTTTTCCTCAGCGCCACTGTTTCTAAGCCATACAACATCGCTGGCCTCACCACCATCTTGTACACTTTTCCCTTCATTCTTGCTGACACTCTCCTATCGCACATCACACCGGATACTTTTCTCCAACCATTCCAGCCTGCCTGCACACGCTTTTTCACCTCTTTTCCACACTCTCCATTGCTCTGGATTGTTGAGCCTAAGTACTTAAAATCCTCCACCTTTCGTTATCTCTGCTCCCCGTAACATCACCGCTCCTCCTGGGTCCTTCTCATTCACACACATGTATTCTGATTTTCTGAGGCTAACCTTCATTCCTCTCCTTTCCAGGGCATACCTCCACCTCTCGAGATTTTCCTGCACTTGTTCTCTGCTCTCACTACAGATCACAATGTCATCTGCAAACATCATAGTCCATGGAGATTCTTGTCTCACCTCGTCTGTCAGCCTGTCCATCACCATAGCAAACAAGAAGGGGCTGAGAGCTGACCCTTGATGCAGTCCCACCTCCACCTTGAATTCGCCGGTCACACCGACAGCACACCTCACCACTGTCTTACATCTCTCATACATGTCCTGCACCACTCTAACATACTTCTCTGCCACTCCAGACTTCCTCATGCAATACCACAGTTCTTCTCTTGGCACCCTGTCATATGCTTTTTCCAGATCCACAAAGGCACAATGTAGCTCCCTCTGACCTTCTCTGTACTTCTCTATTAACATCCTCAAGGCAAACATTGCATCTGTGGTGCTCTTTCTTGGCATGAAACCAAACTGTTGTTCACAAATGCTGACCTCTGCCCTTAGTCTAGCTTCCACTATTCTTTCCCATAACTTCATCGTATGGCTCATCAACTTTATCCCTCTGTAGTTGCTGCAACTCTGCACGTCTCCCTTGTTCTTAAAAATGGGCACCAGCACACTTCTCCTCCACTCCTCCGGCATCTGCTCACTCTCTAGTACCGTGTTGAATGTTCTTGTCAGAAAATCTACTGCTACCTCTCCTAGACACTTCCATACCTCCACAGGTATATCATCAGGACCAACTGCCTTTCCATTCTTCATCCTCTTCAATGCCCTTCTCACTTCACCCTTACTGATCTTTGCTACTTCCTGCTCCTCAATGGTCACCTCTTCTACTCTTTTTTCTCTCTCATTTTCCTCATTCATCAGCTCTTCAAAGTACTCTTTCCATCTTCCCAGCACACTTCTGTCATCAGTCAATAGAGTTCCCTCTCTGTCCTTTATCAATCTAACTTGCTGCACGTCCTTTCCATCTCTATTTCTCTGCTGTGCCAACCTGTATAGATCATTTTCTCCCTCATTACTATCCAACCTAGCATACAAGTCATCATATGCCCTCTGTTTGGCCTTAGCCACTGCTACTTTCGCCACGCTGTGTCTCCCTGTACTCCTGTTTACTCTCTTCGGTCCTCTCAATGTCCCACTTCTTCTTGGCTAACCTCTTCCTTTGTACACACTCCTGCACTTCCTCATTCCACCACCAAGTCTCCTTATCTACTTTCCTTCCAGAGGACACACCAAGTACTCTCCTACCTGTGTCCCTGATCACATTTGCTGTGGTTGTCCAGTCATTTGGAAGCACTTCCTGGCCACCCAAAGCCTGTTTCAACTCCTCCTTGAAGACAACACGACACTCTTCCTTTTTCAGCTTCCACCACCTTGTCTTCTGCTCTGCCTTTGCCTTTTCACCTTTCTCACCATCAGAGTCATCCTGCACACCACCATCCTATGCTGTTTGGCAACACTCTCACCCACGATGACTTTGCAGTCACTGACTTCCTTCAAATTACATCGCCTACACAAGATGTAGTCTACCTGTGTGCTCCTACCTCTGCTTTTATAAGTCACCCTATGCTCCTGTTTCTTCTCAAGAAAGTATTCACCACAGCCATTTCCATCCTTTTGCAAAATCTATCAACATCTGTCCTTCATGCTCCTGTCCTGGATACCAAACCTGCCCATCACTTCCTCGTCCCCTCTGTTTCCTGCACCAACATGTCCATTGAAGTCTGCACCAATGACCACTCTTTCACCTCTGGTGGTACTCTGCATCACTTCATCTAAATCACTCCAGAATCTCTCCTTCTCTTCTAGCTCACATCCTGCCTGTGGGGCATAAGCACTAACAACATTGAGCATTACACCTTCAATTTCTAACTTGAGACTCATCACTCTGTCTGACACTCTTTTCACTTTTAGAACATTCCTGACAAACTCCTCCTTCAAGATGACTCCGACTCCATTTCTCTTCCCATCCACACCGTGATAAAATAGCTTAAACCCTGCTCCTAAGCTTTTAGCTTTGCTACTTTTCCACCTGGTCTCCTGAACACACAGTATGTCCACCTTCCTCCTCTGCATCATGTCAACCAGCTCTCTACCTTTTCTGTGCATAGTTCCAACATTCAAAGTCCCCACTCTCAGTCCTAGACTCATGCCTTTCCTCTTCTCTCTCTGCCTACGGACACGCCTCCCACCTCTCCTTCTTCGACGTCTTCGACCAACAGTAGTCCAATTTCCATCAGCACCCTGTTGATTGACAGCACTGATGGCGGTCGTTGTTAACCCGGGCCTCGACCGATCCGGTATGGAGGTAATACTTTTGATTTGCATTTTAAGTAATTGGCATTGGTTTTACGTCGGATGCCCTTCCTGACACAACCCTCTGCATTCCTCCGGGCTTGGGACCGGCATGAGGGGGAGAGACACTGGTTAGTGCCCCCCCACCTCATGGCTGCATTAATCCACACAAACACTCATAGGTATAAATAATAAAACCATTCTGTACACACAGGTCATCCAGATTCACTGAGTCAGGTTTGTGTTTTTATTTAGTCGAAGAGTAAATCTATTATAATTGTAGTAACGGGCTGACACCGATTTACGTTCATTCGTTTTATGTTTTTTCAATTTTAGGTTTTTTTTTTTTTTTTTTTTTTTTTTTTTTTTAAAAAGTCAAATTTTGAGTAGGGTGGTCTAGTGGTATAAGGCGCCGGATCGCTGATCCAAAGGTTGGGGGTTCGAGTCCCACTCTCCACAAGGTTGTCACTGTCCTCCCAGTGCAGCTAACTGGGTTATCAAAGGCCGGCCATGTCTCTCACTGTCTATGGTGTGAGGCATGTAAAAGAAACCATTGCTGACTTTCGACAATAGTAGGCTGCAAAGCCGTCAGCGTGTTTCCGCCCTGCGATGGCCTGGTGAGCTGTCCAGGGTGTACTCTGCCCTCGCCCTCAGTTGGCTGGATGAAGCGGTTACAGAAAATGAACTGAACTGAACAAATTTTGAGTTTAGACGTATCTAAGTAGTACGCTGACGTAATGACGCTGCGTCCATTGTTTACAAACGACAGATTCACGTCCATTGTTTACAAACGACTGTCCATCCCCATAGCAAACAAGAAGGGGCTCAGAGCTGACCCTTGATGCAGTCCCACCTCCACCTTGAACTATTCTGTCACACTGACAGCACACCTCACCACTGTCTTACATTTCTTATACATGTCCTGCACCACTCTAACATACTTCTCAGCCACTCCCGACTTCCTCATGCAATACCACAGTTCCTCTCTCGGCACCCTGTCATATGCTTTCCTCCAGATCCACTGAGGCACAATGCAGCTCCATCTTACCTTCTCTGTACTTCTCTATTAACATCCTCGAGGCAAACATTGCATCTGTGGGGCTCTTTCTTGGCATGAAACCAAACTGTTGTTCACAAATGCTGACCTCTGCCCTTAGTCTAGCTTCCACTATTCTTTCCCAAAACTTCATCATATGGCTCATCAACTTTATCCCTCTGTAGTTGCCACAACTCTGCACGTCTCCCTTGTTCTTAAAAATGGGCACCATCACACGACTCCATTCCTCTTGCATCCTCTCATTCTCTAAGACCTTGTTGAATGTTCTTGTCAGGAAATCTACTGCTACCTCTCCTAGACACTTCCATAGCTCCACCGGTATGTCATCAGGACCAACTGCCTTTCCATTCTTCATCCTCTTCAATACCCTCCTCACTTCACCCTTACTAATTTTTGCTACTTCCTGGTCCTCAACGGTCACCTCTTCTGCTCTTTTTTTTCTCTCTCATTTTCCTTATTCATCAGCTCTTGAAAGTACTCTTTCCATCTTCCCAGCACACTTCTGTCATCACTCAATACATTTCCCTCTCTGTCCTTTTTCAATCTCACTTCCTGCACGTCCTTCCCATCTTTATTTCTCTGCTGTGCCAACCTGTATAAATCATTTTCTCCCTCTTTACTTTCCAACCGAGCATACAAGTCATCATACGCCCTCTGTTTGGCCTTTGACACCGCTACCTTCACCTTACGCTGTGTCTCCCTGTCCTCCTGTTTACTCTCTTCGGTCCTCTCAATGTCCCACTTCTTAGCTCACCTCTTCCTTTGTACACACTCCTGCACTTCCTCATTCCAACACCAAGTCTCCTTATCTATTCTCCTTCCAGATGACACACCAAGTACTCTCTTCCCTGTCTCCCTGATCACATGAGCTGTAGTTGTCCAGTCATCTGGAAGCACTTCCTGATTACCCAAAGCCTGTTTCAACTCCTCCTTGAAGACAACACGACACACTTCTTTTTTCAGCTTCCACCACTTTGTCTTCTGCTCTGATTTTGCCTTCTTCACCTTCCTCACCATCAGCGTCATCCCGCACACCACCATCCTATGCTGTTTGGCAATACTCTCACCCACTACTACTTTACAGTCACTGACTTCCTTCAAATTACATCGCCTGCACAAGATGTAGTCTACTTGTGTGCTCCTACCTCCGCTTTTATAAGTCACCCTATTCTCCTGTCTCTTCTGGAAGAGAGTATTCACCACAGCCATTTCCATCCTTTTCGCAAAATCTACCAACATCTGGCCTTCTGTGTTCCTGTTCTTGATACCAAACCTGCCCATCACTTCCTCGTCCCCTCTGTTTCCTGCACCAATGACCACTCTTTCATCTCTGGGGGTACTCTGCATCACTTCATCTAACTCACTTCAGAATCTCTCCTTCTCTTCTAGCTCACATCCTGCCTGTGGGGCATAAGCACTAACAACATTGAGCATCACACCTTCAATTTCTAACTTGAGACTTATCACTCTGTCTGACACTCTTTTCACTTACCAGAACATTCCTGATAAACTCCTCCTTCAAGATGACTCCTACTCCATTCTCTTCTCATCCACACCATGAAAAAACAGCTTAAACCCTGCTCCTAAGCTTCTAGCCTTGCTACCTTTCCACCTGGTCTCCTGAACACACAGTATGTCCACCTTCCTCCTCTGCATCATGTCAGCCAGCTTTCTACCTTTTCCTGCCATAGTTCCAACATTCAAAGTCCCTACTTTCAGTCCTAGACTCATGCCTTTATTCTTCTCTCTCTGCCTAAGGACATGCCTCCCGCCTCGCCTTCTTTGACGTCTTCGACCAACAGTAGTCCAATTTCCATCAGCACCCTGTTGGTTGACAGCGCTGATGGCGGTCGTTGTTAACCCAGGCCTCGACCGATCCGGTATGACATTCTTTGTAGTGACTCGCATATTTTATTTGGCATTTGTTTTAAGCAGGATGCCGTTCCTGATGCAACCCTCTGCATTTATCCGGGCTTGGGACCGGCGTGAGGGAGAGACACTGGTTTGGGCCCCCCCTCATGGCTGCATTATAATATATATATATATATCAGTTATATAGCGTGTTTCCCTTGTGTTAAGACGTCGTCTCTGTGATCTTTGTGTTTACACTGTTTTGCGGACTTTTGTAACCCGAAGCAAATATGGTTGGTGATTCACATCAGTGCAGGCTGTGTTATAAATGAGTTCAATGGCACCCTTGCTCACTTGAAAGACCGGAAGTCTGTATAACCCACAGCAAGTACACTACTTTTGCAAGTACACTACTTTCGGTATTGAGCGCCTCACATATTGTAATCGTTGATTGGCTGTTTTGAGCTTCATGTAAAGCGACTCAGTGTTACGGATAGGAAAATTCAGAGGATTAAAATTGCCCCGTGAAACCCCCAAAGCACGACAGACCATGACATAAACTATATTCACTTTACTAATATGAACAAAATCAGACAAAATTCACATTATGTACAATTTAGACCTAAACCATGTACAAATTAACCAAGGGTCCCATAGTCCCAAGCAGCTGCAGCAGGGTAAGTTTAGAGATGGTGCATGTGCTGGCAGGGAAAGGCTTGCCATCCCGCCTCACGACACACCAAGGTCTTGATATGTATTCTTGAGAAAGTCACTTCTGGTGACAAAAACCATTCCAGAGGAGATGCAGCCAAACAAAATGGGCAATCCTACAGAGATCCTTCGTGGATCCACTCTTGAGTCATCCTAACAAATATCCAGGATAGCAAAACAAAAAGTCCTCGCCTGAGTGAAGGACAGTTCAGCCCTGGAATTCACCAAGAACCCTTACAGATTCAGACTGCTTCTTCTCCTCAGTCCTTGAGGGCCCTGTCTCCCCAACAAGTTGTTTTTTCCCTGGTACCAGCCTGAACAAGCCCAGGCAAGCCCAGACAAGCCCAGACATGTCTGTGTTGCTCCTCCCTGTTGGATTGCGCAACTACAGTCCTCTATGGAAAATTACAGACTCAAACAGCTGAGTCACACCATGTGACTCTCTTCCATTATTTTTATATTTACATTCACACCAATGTGTACATGCTCGTAACACTGGTATAAATAAGTGACTTATTCAAAATTAATGTTGATATTATTTGATATATTTGATATTATTTTACATTGTTGTGTACGTATAATAATTGATTTAGGGGTGTTTTATGAGATGCAGTAATGGAATTTATGGATGTATAGTACAGTGTGATCGTCACACGTCATACGTCACTAACAACTTGCGTTCACTTTCAACTTGCGTTCGGCTGTCCAGAACCAATTAAAAACCTAAGTTGGGGAGCGTCTGTAATGTGCTTACTATAAATAAGCAGTTTTAAAGTTTGTGCCGCTGTGCTGAGGAGGCAGCTACTTGGAGGACACTGGGACTGTTAACTGCCGCACTGCAGCAAGTTTTTCTGGGTTTTGGATTTATGTATGCGAGACACTCAAACTGAGCAAGCCCGGAATGGAAAAGTACAAGTGTTGGGATGACCGACCCGAAGCTCGAGTAATTAACCCATGAGCGCCGTATCCAAATGTATCAAGTGTAAGCATTATTGCCAGAACCACCATTTCTCTAATTTTTTGATTTTTTTTAAATTTTATTTTTGTTAAATTTTTTTTCTTGCATATTTTCATCAGAGCACGAGGCAACTTTTCTTTGTTGTGCGTACGTTCTTGTTTAGAGCTTTTCATGATTACAGTATGCCCTTGACTATTCGCGGTTTTGCACCCACGGTTTGAATATTCGCTAACTGCCGAGCAACGTGCACGTGATTCAAATTCAGCCAATGGCTGTCCTCCTTTCTCCTGATTGGTTGAGCTGATGTCCCGCCCCCTTTTTCTCATTCGTGCACAAGTTTTCAATGAGCCTCTTTTTTTGTGTGTTTTAATTACCAGTTAAGCTCTGTGATACCACTCAAACACTGTGCGTCTTCTCTGGTTGAGCGATAGAAAACGCAGGCTGTCTCTTCTGAAGAAATAAGACTTTCTCTTGAGAAACGATGGTTTTCTCTGAACTGTTGTATTAAAATCTTTTTCAATTATTATTCCAGTACAGTATCTAAGTTCATGTTTATGCATGAGATTTTATGTTCTGTAGCATGTTTAACAAACGATACCAAAAGGATAAACTTTATTACAGTACTCTTGTCCTTTTACATTGAACTTGGAGTGACGTCTCCAAGATGACTCTGCCCAGAGGGCGACGTCGCGGAGTTCTCAGAGTCAAATTGTTTCGTTGTTCGTTTTAATTTGTTTTATTGATTGTTTTGTTTGTTCATGTTTTGCACTATACTCGTCTACGACCGGTCGACTCCACTACAGCTATAAGATCGAAGTATCTTCGGGCGTGTATAACTAAGCAGAGCTAATGTGCTATTAGCAGAGATAACGTGCTATTAGCAGAGCTAATATGCTATGGTAGGCAGCTCAATGCGAGCCGCACCCCAGCTAGCAATGAGCCCAGGCCGGAAGGGGGCCGAACGACGACTCCGGCGCTTGGGATTGCAGGGGATGAAGGCTATGCAGCCGACTGGTATAATCGCCTCATCGGATGTACTCTCCTCGAGCCATGTGTCACAGAAAAACAGTCCTGTAGATCCCTCTGCGCTGCAATCTGAGCATGAAGCTCGTCCATCTTGTTTCGCAGGGACTGAACATTTTCAAGCAGTATGGCCAGCCAGCTCTCTAGCTTTTCCTGTCATAGTTCCAACATTCAAAGTGTCTTCTCTCAATCCAAGACTCATGCCTTTCCTGTTCTCTCGCCGCCTAAGAACACGCCTCCCGCCTCTCCTTCTTCAACCAACAGTACTCCAGTTTCACATTATGGTCCAATGCAGAGCTGCACAAACAAAAAGCGCGGAAATCACGCAAAACATTTATTTGTGTTCCTAATCCGAGTGAAGGCAGGTAATCCGTTTTTGGGTTGGATAATATGTATTCGAATAATAATATCAGCTATTTCGTGAAAAATAAACAAACCATAATCTTTTTCTGTGATGAATGAGAAACAGAAAATGTATGAGCCATTCAGAGTATTGTCCTCTGCCAAATTCAGCTACTGCTACTGCGCATGTGTATGGGCACAGTTTATGCTAGAAGTTGGGCTAGAAGTTGGGCCATGAACTAGCAGGCATCTGTGACGCAGTCGTGCAGCACTGTAAGAGCACAGTGCATGAAAGCGCTTTACAATCTGAAACAGTTAGGACGTGCTCAAACTTTGTTGATTTTTTTCACTTCAAAGACAGAAAATACCAAAACTATCAAAGCTGAATGTTTGTTTGCATTATGTGGAGCATAGCATTCCTCTAGCTCAGAGGTGTCAAACTCGTGCCAGAAAGGGCCATGTGGCTGCAGGTTTTTGTTTCAACCAAGCAGCAGCACACCTGACTTAGCTCATTTAATCAACTCATCTGAGTCTTCAGGCCGCTGATTGGTCAATCTGTGTGCTCTGTACAGAGACTGACCAATCAACTGCCTGAACACTCAACTCAGTTGATTAAATGAGCAAAGTCAGGTGTGCTGCTGCTTGGTTGAAACAAAAACCTGCAGCCACATGGCCCTTTCTGGCACGAGTTTGACACTCCTGCTCTAGCTGCTGCGGACCACACTGGCAAACTGCTCAAGTAGCAAATGTAAACAAGACAGACAGCTGTACATTCAATTCCCTCAGATTCTTTTCACAAAGTTTCCAGTATTGATCAAAACTGGAATTGCAGACACCGATGAAGCTATCAGCAACCTTGAGATTGAGTTTAATGATTATTGGTCAACCAGTTTCAAAGAGGTACAAACGAGAATGCGTGCAGATGAGTTGTGGTTCTCACTTTCCCACACTGTCAGAGGAGATGGGACCCCCAGATTTCAAAAGTTGAGCCACTGCATGTTTGACATTTCCACACAGCAATGCTGAATGTGAAAGAATTTCAGTCAGGTGAGAAAGAATAAGACCGACTTCAGGGGATCACTATCATATGACATGCTGTCAGGCCTACTTATTCAAAAATCAAGAAGCAACACCTGTTATGAACAGACATTCACTGCCGCCTCCTTGAAGAGAACAAAGGCTGCTACAAAGGAAGTAGCCAAAAAGGATCAGTTCGAAAGATGATAATCGATTGGCTTTGACATTCCCTTGTCTGTCTGTATACTTCTCAGTTGGGGAAGTTTATTTTAAGTGATGAGATGTCTACACTATGGAGTTAGGATTGCTTTGTGGTAAGTAAAAATGCTTAGTACGAGGAAACTACCCTTTACTGTTTGTTGCATTTCATGTGAATCACTTTGAAACATGTTGAAGAATGTTAATTCTCACAGAAAAAAAATATATGGGGGGAAAGGGGGTGTTTCATATCAATTCGGTGAATTTTGACAGGCCGCTTGAGCAGAGTCTGTTTTTTGGTTAGGAAAAGCTGGCAGCTGTGCAGGTGTTTGACTCCAACCTCCCACTGAGTGATATTTAGTAGAAAAGTCTCCCATTCAGGATGAAGGAGGGTGCAGTCTCTCCAAGGTCATTAACTTAATGCTAGAAATGTTTGTCTTGGCAAGAATATTACCCATAATGCACTGTAAGTGTGGAGTTGAGTATAAAAGTGGTAATGACTGGCTGTACGTGTCTGGGCTGAGATTTGAGGTAGAGACCTGAGGAGAGGAAGTCCTCCCATTGCCGGCTGTTTCCTCAAGTCGTCCAGTAACAATGTTGGAATGTCTCGTGCTTATCTCACACCCTTCCCACATTCCCATGATGCCGTGTGTGGGAACAATCGCACTAAAACTGTGCCCTCTTCCTGTCACAGCTCGGCTGCAGAGGAGCAGCAGGCGACCCAGTCGAAGAAAGCACTGAAGAAACAGCAGAAGGAAGCGGAGAAAGCAGCCAAGAAGGCAGAGAAGCAGGCTAAGCTGGTGTGTGCGTGTGTGTGTGTGTGTGCACATGTGTGCGAGGGAGAGGGATTCCAACATTGAGAAGCCATTGTCCGCACATTCTTGCACTTGTGTACAAATAAAAAACACCTGTAGCTCATAGAGACGTCTGAAGCATGCGAATGTAAAAATATGGACTGTATTAGGGTCCAGACAAACCGCTCAGGTGAGGGAACAAAAGAAGAGACAGATATATGAGCAGACAAAAAAAATGTCCAGACAGATGAGCCAACAAAAGGACACATGAACAGACTAGCACACGAAAGGATGTCCAGTCAAATAAGGGGGACAGAAGAAATGACATGTAGTTAGATTGGGCAGAAGAAAGGATGTCCATGAGATGAGAAGACAAAAGAAATATGTCCAGAAGATGGAGCAGACAGAAGGACATTCTGAAATATGAGCAAAGAGACAAAAAAATACTATCCAGATGGAGAAGATGAAAGGATGTCCAGACGGATGAGTCAAGAAGGACGAGCTGACAGAAGCACGTCCAGATGCATCAGTAGACAAGAGGAGGGTCCGGATGCATCGGTAGACAGAGGAGGGTCCGGTTGCATTGGTAGACAAGGGAGTGCCCGGGTGCATCGGTAGACAGAGGAGGGTCCAGGTGTATTGGTAGACATAGGAGCGCCCGGGCTCAACAGTAGACAGAGGAGGGTCCAGGTGGACGAGCAGAATAAATGAGAAGGAGGTTAAAAGCTCAGATTGAAATGAAAGTCAGACAGACAGGTAGTACATGTATGGATGTAAACCTGATTTTAACAGACCCCGAAATAATTCTCACCTGATTAATATTTAAGGATGTGTGTATGCGTGTTTACAGGGAGCTGATCAGCAGGCTACAGAGGAAGATGTGAGTAGTACACTCTCACACACACCTGTTTATTCCACATTTATTTTGTTGTCTTGATGTGATATTGCTTATGGATCTGAGAAATGAAGTATATGGGGTGTGTGTGCTTGTGTCAGGACTTTGCACAGGATCGTTATGGGGTGTGTGTGATGCTTCAGTCACAGGATAAAGTGGGTGAGTGCTTCACTGTCTCTCAGGCCACCTACAGAGCTGCTCTCACCTGTGTGTGTGTGTGTGTGTGTGTGTGTGTGTGTGTGTGTGTGTGTGTGTGTGTGTGTGGTGTTATCTCACTTGATTACCACAATAACAGGGTAGCCAAGGTTAAAGACCCTCTAGTAGACCCCCCCCTAATGTCCATATACTCATGCTTAAATGGGTCACATGTCATCAGTGTGTGTGTGTGTGTGTCAGACTTTGATGTAGAACATCACAATCACCCCCCCCCCCCCAAATATTTGTGAGGCAGACAGGTCTCTGGTGCGGCTGTGTGAACTGACTCCTGATAAAGCAGGGCAGATGGTGTGGGTGCGAGCCAGGATTCACACCAGCAGAGCTAAAGGTAAGTGTGTGTGTGTGTGTGTGTCCTTGAACATCACTGAGTGTATAAAGGGTAGCAAAGAACAATAGCACCTTCAAGGAAATATCCTTTTTTATTAACTGATTAAAATCCAATTTTATTTAATAATGTCAAGAATAATACCACCAGCAGCAATAATTCAATGAATCAGACAGAATACAGAAGTAACCCGAAAGGTATGCAGACAATACGAGGAACAGGTGCAAACAGGTAGATGGAGAGATGAACAGTTGCGGTCTGACAGATGAAGAGTTATGGACAGATAGATAGAAAGGTGAATAGGAAAAGACAGATGGGCCGATGGAGGGGGCGGACGGGCCGATGGAGAGGGGCAGATGGGCCGATGGGGATTAGTTGCGGGCGGGTGATGGGGTGGTTGCAAGTGAGTCGATGGGGAGGGGTGGGCAGGCAGATGGAGAGGTGTGATTGGGCCGATGGAGGGGCATGGACGGAAAGGAATGCACGGCTGGATGGAGGGGCACATGCGGGCAAGGGGGTGGATGGAGAGTCACGGGTGGGCGGGTGGATGGAGAGGCGCGGGCGGGCAGATGGCCCGAAGGAGAGGCGCAGACGATGGGGTGTGGTGGGCCGATGGAGGGGCGTGGGCGGACGGATGGAGAGGCGCACGGGCGGACGGATGGGCCGATGGATAAATGGACAGGTGCAGAGATGAGCAAGTTCAAGTCAGAAAGATATAGACTTGAACAGGTGCAGACAGACAGATGGAACAAGAGGACAGAGAGAATAGTGAGCTGTTGTGTGCGCTGGTGATCCGAGTGTTGTGGAAGGTTTCAAATCCACACATTCCTGATCTTGGACGATCGTATCGGATCTTTGGCCGTGTTTCCGTTTCCTTCCTGATTGCTTTCCGTATCGCGCCCCAGCTGACCTTGTTTTGTATTTTCTGAGCGAAAGGACGTCCTTGAAAGTAGAACAGCAAGAATAAAAGAGCAGAATAACATCCTGATTGGGCAGATCCTCACGGCTGAGCGTCAAAGGGTCCCAGTGCTCTCTGATCTCAGCTCGCCAGACAAAAGTAAAATAACTGCACTCGCTCCTCTTTTACTCGTGTGTGTTATCGGCACGTTGTGGAGGTCAGGATGAGCTTGTGTTGTAAGCCTTGGAGTGTAAAAGAAACATTCACTCAGAGCTGTGGTAATGGGTGCGGCCTAATATTCTAATGTAATCACACCAGACCTCAATAGAAAAGCGACTAATGCAAATTGATTTTTTTTATTTATTTTTTTTTAAGTCAAGGTACTTTGTTTAATTTGAAGCCATTCTTCAGTTCGAATCCCCTCCAACTCTTTTGGATACGACGGCGGACTTGTGCTTTGCTGAGGACGTTTTTCCCTGTCTTTCAAAGGCACTCATTACTTTTGAGACAGTAGCTCTTGAAACACCGAACATTTGGGCAGTTTTTGTTACACTAGCGCCGACCATACCAGCACCAACAATTTGGCCTCTTTTAAAATCTGAGAGTTCCATTATGGGGTATGATTAATGTTTTCAATATCTGAAAAAGGAAAAAAAAACATTTATTTTACATCAACATATCAAATAACAAATTTATTATACAAAAAAGTAATAACATATGCCAAGTTTTGATTGTTTAAATTATGTTCAAAGATTATGATGCCAAAATGTGAGGTGTTTCCATTATTTTGTCCACCCTTTGTGTGTGTATGTGTATATATATATATATATATATATATATATATATATATATATATATATATATATAATATACTAGTCCTTCTCAAAAATTAGCATATTGTGATGTCTGTCTTCCTTTCGACTTTTTTCCCTTTTACTCGGGAGTCGCCACAGTGAATCATTTGATTCGCACATTTGATTTGGCAGAGGTTTTTACGTCGGATGCCCTTCCTGTCACAACCCTTTTCGCAAGGGACAGAAACACGCTGACGGCTTTGCATCTACTCTTTACGAAAGTCAGCAATGATTCTTTTACATGCCTCGCACCATAGACAGTGACAGACATGGCCCGCCTTTGATAACCCAGTTAGCTGCACTGGGGGGACAGTGACAACCTTGTGGAGAGTGGGACTCGAACCCCCAACCTTGGGATCAGCGATCCAGCGCCCTATACCACCTAGACCACCACTGCCCCCGTTTTGTGATATTGTGATAAAGTTCATTATTTTCTGTAATGTACTGATAAAAATTAAACTTTCATATATTTTAGATTCATTGCACACCAACTGAAATATTTCAGGTCTTTTATTGTTTTAATTCTGATGATTTTGGCAAACAGCTCATGAAAACCCAAAATTCCTATCTCAAAAAATGAGCATATCATGTTCAGGTAGTGTAAACGAGCTATTAACCTAATCATCTGAATCAACCAATTAACTCTAAACACCTGCAAAAGATTCCTGAGGCTTTTAAAAACTCCCAGCCTGGTTCATTACTCAAAACCGCAATCATGGGTAAGACTGCCGACCTGACTGCTGTCCAGAAGGACATCATGGACACCCTCAAGCAAGAGGGTAAGACACAGAAAGAAATCTCTGAGCGAATAGGCTGTTCCCAGAGTGCTCGATCAAGGCCCCTCAGTGGGACGTCTGTGGGAAGGAAAAAGTGTGGCAGAAAACGCTGCACAACCAGAAGAGGTGACCGGACCCTGAGGAAGATTGTGGAGAAGGGCCGATTCCAGACCTTGGGGGACCTGTGGAAGCAGTGGACTGGGCTACAGGTGCTGCATTCTCCAGGTCAAGCCACTTTTGAACCAGAAACAGCGGCAGAAGCGGCTGACCTGGGCTACAGAGAAGCAGCACTGGACTGTTGCTCAGTGGTCCAAAGTACTTTTTTCGGATGAAAGCAAATTTTGCATGTCATTCGGAAATCAAGGTGCCAGAGTCTGGAGGAAGACTGGGGACAAGGAAATGCCAAAATGCCTGAAGTCCAGTGTCAAGTACCCACAGTCAGTGATGGTCTGGGGTGCCATGTCGGCTGCTGGTGTTGGTCCACTGTGTTTTATCAAGGGCGGGGTCAATGCAGCTAGATATATATTTTTTCATACATTTTAGATTCATTACACACAACTGAAGTAGATCAAGCCCTTTATTGTTTTAATATTGATAATTTTGGCAAAAATGTAAAGAAAAACCAAAAATCCCTTTCTCAAAAATTAGCATATGTCATCCGACCAAAAAAAAACAAAAAAAACAAAGTGTTTTAATGCAAAAAAAAATGACACCCTTCAAATAATTATGTTGAGTTCTGCACTCAATACTTGGTCGGGAATCCTTTTGCAGAAATGACTGCTTCAATGCGGGCGTGGCATGGAGCCAATCAGCCTGTGGCACTGCTGAGGTGTTACGGAGGCCCAGGATGATCCGATAGCGGCCTTAAGCTCATCCACAGTGTTGGGTCTGGTGTCTCTCAACTTTCTCTTCACAATATCCCACAGATTCTCTATGGGCTTCAGGTCAGGAGCGTTGGCAGGCCAATTGAGCACAGTAATACCATGGTCAGTAAACCATTTAGCAGTGGTTTTGGCACTGTGAGCAGGTGCCAGGTCGTGCTGAAAAATGAAAATCTTCATCTCCATAAAGCTTTTCAGCAGATGGAAGCATGAAGTGCTCCAAAATCTCCTGATAGCTAGCTGCATTGACCCTGCCCTTGATAAAACACAGTGGACCAACACCAGCAGCCGACATGGCACCCCAGACCATCACTGACTGTGGGTACTTGACACTGGACTTCAGGCATTTTGGCATTTCCTTGTCCCCAGTCTTCCTCCAGACTCTGGCACCGCGATTTCCGAATGCCATGCAAAATTTGCTTTCATCCGAAAAAAGTACTTTGGACCACTGAGCAACCGTTCAGTGGTGCTTCTCTGTAGCCCAGGTCAGCCGCTTCTGCCACTGTTTCTGCTTCAAAAGTGGCTTGACCTGGGGAATGCGGCACTTGTCGCCCATTTCCTGCACACGGTGGCTCTGGATGTTTCTACTCCAGACTCAGTCCACTGCTGCCACAGGTCCCCCAAGGTCTGGAATCGGCCCTTCTTTCACTTTTTCCTTCCCACAGAAGTCCCACTGAGGTGGCTTGATCGAGCACTCTGGGAACAGCCTATTCGCTCAGAGATTTCTTTCTGTATCTTACCTTCTTGCTTGAGGGTGTCAATGATGGCTTTCTGGACAGCAGTCAGGTCGGCAGTCTTACCCATGATTGCGGTTTTGAGTAATGAACCAGGCTGGGAGTTTTTAAAAGCCTCAGGAATCTTTTGCAGGTGTTTAGAGTTAATTGGTTGATTCAGATGATTAGGTTAATAGCTCGTTTACACTACCTGAACATCATATGCTCATTTTTTGAGATAGGAATTTTGGGTTTTCATGAGCTGTATGCCAAAATCATCAGTATTAAAACAATAAAAGACCTGAAATATTTCAGTTGGTGTGTAATCAATCTAAAATATATGAAAGTTTAATTTTTATCAGTACATTACAGAAAATAATGAACTTAATCCCAATATGCTAATTTTTTGAGAAGGACTAGTATATATAAAATGTGTGTGTAGATGGCCAATATTAATAAAACACTACCAACAAAATGCCAGTGAAAATATAGCTAACCAGATTTCTTAAAAATTAAGTTACTGTATTCAACATAATAAATGTCCTGCTCCAACAACACCCCCCCCCCAGTGTGTTTTTTGATCTTGCGTCTAATAATCACCCATGTGCACTGGGAGCGAAATGGTAGATCAAACTTCCCAATTTTATTATAGTTTCTGTAATGGTAAAATGAGGCATTCACTGGCTGTAAAAGTGAGTTTACATGGTATTTCAAGACCCCCTGCCACTGGGGAATGACTATAATGTTCATCAGTAACAACACATTTGATCGTTCCACTGTGCTTTAAAAATCAGGAAAATATTTTGCTGTGTTCTCTTGGTAAATGGCCAACAACCCATGAACCATTAGAAACTGCTACAGCAAAACTATGGGATGCTCTGAATGAATGGAGCGATGGGCCAGATATGGACCTATCAGAAAGTGATGATGAGGATTTTTCACCCATTCTCCTGCCTACTAACTTCATAATTTAAAGACTTTCCTGGCCATGTGCTTTTCAATGTGCCATGTGCCCGCTCGATTTTACATCTGGGGGAAAATTTTTTAAAGGAACAACACCAGGAGGGAAAATTAGTGGGTTTTTTTTATGCTGTTTTCTGTTTATTTTCAGCATTCATGTAAGTAATTTGGTTGATACCACAAAATGAATAACGAAAATGCCAGTAAAACTCTTTTATTGTTCTGTTATTATTCATGTTTTCCACCCCGATGGTAATCAGCACTTACTGTTCCACTCCACTGGGAAATTTTAATAAGTGCCCACCCACTGCAATTTTTTAAGCGTCCCGGGTGCTTACCACGTCAAATACGATGTGTTGTAAATAGTTACTAAATTAATTAATTAATTAGTAAAATTAATGTTGTAGATACTTCGCCAATTTTAGACGTATAAATAAAACTTTTAAAAACTTTGTATTTAAAGCCAAATTTAGTTAGTAGTGAATTGTTGTGATCTTGTTTGAAGTGCACAAATTATATATAAAAAAAAAAGCCCATTCAACCTTGAGATATTGTGCGATAGTTTTTTAAAGTGTGTGTGTGTGTGTGTGTGTGTGTGTGTGTGTGTGTGTGTGCGTGCGCGTGCATGTGTGTGATTAAATCACCTCAGGGAAGCAGTGTTTCTTGGTCTTACGTCAGCAGCAGTTTAACGTCCAGGCTCTGGTAGCTGTGGGAGAGCGAGCCAGCAAGCAGATGGTGAAATTCGCCGCTAAGTGAGTACAGACAGAAAGCTACTTCCTGGACTGCTGAACAATGGTGGGAATAAAAAAGCATAAAACACTAAACTTTTTTTTTTACTTTTCACTATAGGACAAAAGATTCATATCACTTTTAATAAAAACAAACAGCGATCACAGGGGCGGAAGAGCTTTAAAAGCCACTGCTTAATGAATTAGCGTGTGTTTTTGGTCAGAACACAAACACACACACACACACACACACACACACACACACACACACACTCTTTAGATGTCAATCATCACTGCTCTGACATCACAATATGAACACAGTTTCACCCTGATATTTTTTCCTGTAGAATAATGTGTTAAATTTCTCTTGAAGTCATAGTTCCTTCACTGTTCCAGTCTGCATGGGATCTTTTTTATTCAAAAATTTCCCCAAACTCCACCCACCTCTTTTTTGAAAATGGCCTCAATTAGGTATTTGGACACTTTATTTCAATGCCAGCATTTTTAATAGTTAGCGTTCATTCATTTTCTGAACCCTACTTATTTAGGGCCACAGGGAAGCTGGCACCCATTCCAGCCAACTCCGGGCGAGGGCATAGTACACCCATAGTACATGGGTATATACACCCATAGTACACCATAGTACATGGCTCGCCATGCCATCGCAGGTCAGAAACATGCAGATTGGTATGCAGCTCCTCTTGTTGAAAGTCAGCAATGGTTCTTTTCCATGAACCTCCCACCATAGACAGTGAGAGACATGTCCGGCCTTTAATAACCCGGCTAGAGCACTGTGGGGACAGTGACAATCCGTTGAGAGTGGGACCTGAACCCCCGATCGTAGGATCAGTGATCTAGCATCTTTCCCACCAGGCCACCACTGCCCTAGTTAGCGTTCAGTACTAATAATATTAAACGAAATTGGAGTTTCATTGTTAGTTTTAAAGTCCAAAACAAAATATAAAATAAACCCTTTAGAGGCAGATTTATCATAATATATAGTGGTCCCTTGCTACTTGTGAAAATGGTGCAAAATAAGGCCAAAAAACCCAACCCAACAAAACTACTTACGTTTTTATGTGTGTATTTATATTTTATTTACATTTTATGCATTATTTTTGAATGTTTGTTATTTAAAGCATTTATAGCATTGAATATGTATTTATTGATATTATATACACATATACATCTATGTATACATCAGTCTTGATGGTCGGTTGATCCTACTTCACGGAAATCAACAGTCGTTTTTTCTCGATCCCCATTAACCGCGGAAAGTGAGGGATCCTGGTACACTACATTTCCAGTGCTGTACTGTGTACGAACATAAATACTATATTATATGCTATTTTTATAACTTTAACAGTACATGCGAGGAACATTTAGCCACAGAGATTTGCCTTTTTTACAGAAATGCATAATAGTTTGGTATTTGAATGCTGCATCAGTCTCTGTTCACCCACTTTATACAGGAATATTGTCTTTATACACTGTTAGCCCATTTTCACACAAACCCAGAGATCACGAGTTCAAATCTGGGTTAACACCACAGCTGGTCGTGACTGGGAGTCCATGGGAACCGATTGGCCGAGCTCTCACGGGAGGGAGCGGCTGCATACGCTCACTTCCCTGTCACTCATTTACTAAACATCATGACATAATGAATAGCTTACTCTGTGTCCCAGGCCATGTGCGTAGTCTGTGACGTTTTAGTCTCGTGCTCTAGTTTGGCGTGTTTGTTGTGGCGCAGCAGAAATGTGAGCGTCGTGTGATATTTTGTGATAAAGTCCTGTGATTTATAGCGTGAGTGTCTCATGTTTCAGTGGAATAAGAGGACAGAGGTGAGGGATTTCTCCTTTTAAGTTACTTCACTACTTTAACTTCCTCCAGTCTGACCTTTGACCTTTTATATGGCTTATATGGAGGAATGAATCCACACGTGTTTGTTTATTAAAATAACCGAAAAGAGAACCGAGATTGTTCGAGCTGAAGAGGGAAAACAGCAAGGGGAATTCTTCCTGATCATGAAACACACACACACACACACACACACACACACTGCCGCACACACACACTCTCATGCACACTCACATACACACCTACACTGTCACACATACACGCCTACATACACACACACACCCTCCCACACAGTCACATACTCTCACACACACTCTCACATACACACACAAACACTGTCACACATATACATATACACTTTCACATACACACCTACACATACACACACACACACATACTCTCACACACACTCGCATACACACACAGACACATACATACCTACACATACACACATGCACACATACTCTCATACACACTCTCACATACACACCGACACACATATATACACCTGCACACACATACTCTCACTTACACATACACATCTACACACACTCACACACACACACACACACTCTCATACACACCTCCAAATACACACACACATAAACCTACACACACATACTATCACAAACATTCACACACACACATATACACTTTCACATACACACCTACACATACACACACACATACTCTCACACACACTCACATACACACACAGACACACCTACACATACACACACGCACACATATACACACCTACAGATACGCACACCTACACACATATACACCTGCACACACGTACTCTCACTTACACATCCACATCTACACACACACACACTCTCACACATATGCACACATACTTTCAAACAACCCTTCACACACTCACATACACTGTCACACATATATACACATACATACCTACACATATACACACACTATCTCTCATACACACACACACACAAACCTACACACACATACTATCACAAACACTCTCACACACACACACACACACACACACACACACACACACACACACTCATACACCCCTACACACACATACATACATACATACACTCACACACACATACACACACGCTCTCTCTCTCTCTCTCTCTCTCTCTCTCACACACACACATACATACACTCACACACACATACACACACGCTCTCTCTCTCTCTCTCTCTCTCTCTCTCTCTCACACACACACACACACACACACACACACACACACGTGTAATAAATAAACCTGTGTGTTGCTCTTGCAGCAAACGCTGACTCAAGTGAGGCAAGGTTGTTTTTTTCTGACAGTCTATCATTGTTTATTCCTTTTCTACCACAACAACCTGCTAAACAATCGCATTATCACAGCGGCATCCAAGTGAGTATTGCATGTTATGCTTTTTATCAGTCTATACCTGCAACTCAGTCCTGGGCTGTCTGTGTGGGGGTGTCGTGCAGTGTCTCTGATTTGAATAAAAGTTTTGTGGTTAACATGGCAGTTGGAACTCATTGCTTCTCCTGTTTGAAAGTGTGAAATCAGGATTGACGCAACCAGCGAACATTACACACACACACACACACACACACACACACACACACACACACACACACAAAACCCAGTTCTCAGAAAACCTTTTGATCATGTGTAAGCAGTGCAGATCGAGTGTTTGAAAGCAGCCTGTGTGCGCATGTGTCCGGCTGTATGTGTGTTTGTGTAGATGACTGAATGTGTGGGTTTGCAAAAACTACCCCCCCCCCCCCCGTTTTTATCCTGTGGGGGCTGGAGGGGTTTGGGGTTTATTGCCTGACTTCAATACAATTCCCTCAACCTTGATGATGTAAAATATTTGTTGTGAAGCAACCAAGAAAAAACCTTCAGCAAAGTTGAGTGTGTATAACTATTCACAGCAGTTGTCAGTACTTTGTCGACCCACCTTTTGTAGCACTTTCATCAGCAAGTTTCTCATGTAATGTCTCCATGAACTTGGCGCATCTGATTACTGGAATTATTACCTGTTCTCTAAAGAAAACCACCTCCAGCTCCTTGAAGAATTTCCTTTCCTCAAGACTTTGAGTGTATTCCATACCATCCGCCATTCAATGCTGACCAGTTTCTCCATCCCTGTTGATGAAAAACACCCCCACATCAGGATGCTGCCACCACCAAGCTTGACCGTTCTGTACGGTGATTGGGATTAAGATTTGAGGTGTTGGGTGTTTCCCAGACATAACAGCTCCCTCCTGGTCTGTAGGTTTTGATAGACGCCCCTCCCTAAGCAGGATTGTTGTGGTGCTGTTTTGAGATTATGGATTTTGAAGATTGTCGAGCTTCCTGGTCTTAATGGCTGCTGACTTGGTACACATTCTTGCTTAGTGCTGTTGCAGACTCCTTCCAGAGGCCTTCCGGACCAGGTGTATACATGCTGAGATGTTTTGTCAGTTTGATTTACATTCATAGCCTTATCCAGAGTGGCTTATGTTTTTGTACAGTTGAGTGTTAACTGCCTTGCTACAATACTTACCAGTGGCAGCTTGATGGTGTTCTCTCCACTGATCTTTGGACTACCCAATTTCCCGGACATGCAAATGCATAATAAAGGGGAAAAAAAAACAATATAAGTTGCACTGGACTCTAAGTCGCAAACTCATGGAAACTCTCTACCTTGGCTTGGAAATTTGCTGGCAATTTTTGTGACGTTGTGGTCCTTGCTATGATAGAGAAGCGGTTGCGTTGCATGAAACGGTAACACCAAGAAGGTCCTCACGCAAAGTCATTTAAACTCATCTCCTCGACAACATACCTGTATGTGGTGATGCAACTGCACTGTTGACAAGCCCCTCCCTGAGGCACGTTGCTCAAGCACCCATGCAAGCACCCATGTGCGAGCTCGTTCCTCTAGCTGTGGCCATCTAGCTTTTAGCCAGCAATCAGCTTTTATTGTTCTCTTCATTGCAGTAATAATAATCTCCGCTTTTCTCCAGTCCCTCACAAGCTTCTCGTTCACTCCAAACTTTCTTTCTGCTGCTCGATTACCATTTTGTTCTGCATATTTCACTACTTGCTTAATATTAAAGCTTTTTCAACACTGTTTTTCAACTGGGATTTCTGTGTGTGTGGATGGAGGGATATTAGATCAAATAAGGAAGCTCAGTTTTCTTTGACCGTTTATTACTTCACATTTAATGAGGTAAACAACCCACTGTGTGGTGTGATATGTGGTGAGGAAAGTGTAGCTGCTGTTATTTTTGGTACGGAGGTCTCGAAATACCCGCAGTGTGTACAAAGCGGTGTGTGTGGTTACCAATGCAAACCACTACAGGGGTGGAAAAACATGCATTTGTGAAAAAAGTAAATAAAATGCAGTGCAGAGCCCAGGTGAAGTTAAACCACACTGTGAGCCAAAGTTTTCCATCCAGTGCTTCTTTTTTGCTGTATTGTGATACATGTTAAAAAAAAAGTGTGATTTTTGTGCGGTGGTTGTCTCAGATAAAACACTCACTAATGTAGAGTACACGCAGTCTGTCTGTTTTCTGTCAGGCTCAAGTGAGGGTCTGTAACTTTACTATTTACACCCTGTGTCGTGAGTAAGTGCGCTGAATAGTTAGTCAATTGGGATTCAGCCACATGTGGTAGAACTATTTTACATCTGGCTCTGACGGTCTGTCTGTCTGTCTGTCTGACTGACTATCTGTCTGTCTGACTGTCTGTCTGTCTAACAGCATTACAAAGGAGAGTATAGTGGATGTGGAGGCCGTGGTGCAGAAGGTGGAGCAGAAGATTGAGAGTTGTTCTCAGCAGGATGTAGAGCTTCACATCCAGAAGGTACAATATACACCTCCTACTAACAATACACTACTACCTCACATTACGAAAGACCCAACAAACGAAAAATCCAAGTTATGAAACGCATTTACCTAAAATTTCAGTCGCTGGATACGAAAAAATTCACGTTAGAAAACACGCCATCTCAAAAATTCAAACAATGCGCGAGTTGCTCTCCCATTGGCTGTTACACTCCCAACACCCCACCCTGCTGTCCTCCCATTGGCTGTTATGGAGCTGCATCTCCATAATCCCCATCATGCTTTTCGTGTGCCTTTGACCCATTGTTCGTCACGGAGTTCTAACACATGTAAAGGACAGAGTTACTGTTGTTTCGTGAGTTTTTCGAGTGTGCTCATTGCAACTTTATTTTTTGGCACAGGCTTTTAACCTTGCATAAACATTTGTAAGATTATAACTCTGCTAAGAAGGCATGGTCACCACACGCGCGCACGCACACATGCACACACACACACACACACACACACACACGCACGTGTGGTTCCCGGTGCGAGTGAAAAGAAGAAGCAGACTCATGGCATGCAGTTGAGTGATATCACAAAGGAATATGGCCGAAACCCGTCTACCATCGGTACGATATTGAAGCAGAAGCAGGCCTTAAAGCTAGACTTTTATCATTTTTAAAGGGTTTAAGGGTAGTATTGGGGGCCTTGGAAAAAATCAGGTCTTTTACATGTAAAATGAAGCTCATTTTCCAAAAAAAAAAAAAAAAAAAAATCCGGTTACTAAACCACTTCTGGAACGGATTAATTTCATAAGGTGAAGTACCAGTGTACTTACTAACAACACTACTAACAATACTACTAATGTAACTAACAATACCACAGTTCGTTGTATTAACTAGTCCTTTAATCGTACGACAATTATTACTACTACCTATAGTATTAACATTCTGTGGTTTCATTATCTTTGTTTTATTTGGAATAAATAAGTTCTGACACGGCGTATTAATGTGTCAACTCAACATCGGTGACGTGTCTACAGTGAAGCATTTCATACCTGTAATCCAGGTGCCGACCAACTCTGAACCCTGAGATTTCAGTGATCTGAATGGGGACCATGTCCTCACGTATGTGTGTGTGATTTCCTTCTCTCTTTCTGTCTCTCTCTTTCTCTGTCTCTCTGTTTCTGTATCTCTCTCTCATGATCTCTCTGTCTCTCTCTCTCTCTCTCTCTCTCTCTCTCTCTCTTTCTTTATTTCTGTCTGTCTCTCTCCGTCTCTCTCTTTCTGTCTGTCTCTCTCTCTCTCTCATTCTCTCATTTTCTCTGTCTGTGTCTCTCTCTCTCTCTCTCTCTCTCTCTCTCTCTCTCTCTCTCTCTCTCTCTCTGTCATTTCCTGTCCCCCAGCTGTTTGTGGTGAGTCAGGCCGAGCCTCGGTTGCCCCTGCAGTTGGAGGATGCTGTAAGACCCGAAGTTGAGGGTGAAGAGGTATGAACTCTCACTCCAGTCTGGAATTCAACAAATTGTTTATTAATTTATTAATTTATTTTAAAGAGCAAATGGTTTAATAAGTATATATGAAGGCAGACCTTTATAAATCTCCCTGACACGTTTCTAGTTATTGTTGGAGACTGAAATTACACATGTATGATAAAACGTGTCCCTATAGGTGACGGGGTAACTTGCAGCTCCAGACTCCTTGCAGTTTGTCTGGTACAGGTGCTAAGCCGGAGCTGGGTGTAGCAATGTGGCAGTTTAGTGCTGAGTGATCATGAGCTTTCTGTATTTGAGAGGGTGCACACCACAGGAGATGTTTGATAAGACGAAAGTCACATGAGCAGGATGCGTCATCGCACAATGTGTTCAAGCGCTAGCATCATCAGTACAAATGCGGTCAGACATCGGTGGAAACGACCCCCATACGTCAGTGGCCACAGTCTGGCATGGTGCTGACACCATCTGGCAAAAGGAGGCCACCATTTTGGAGAATCACCACAAAACTGTTTGCCAACTTGAAACCTCAACCCCCCGACTCCATGTTGGCAAGATCATGCTCACAGTCTTTTGGGATCAACATGAGGTAGAGATGTATTTTCTGACTAAGGGTACGACAGTTGCCACTAAATACCACTCTGCACTGACATAGAAACTGCAAAAGGGCATCAAATATTGCATGCTAACCTAATGGTCTCTGCCTCCTGTACGACAATGCACCAGGTTCAGAACTCGTGTACTGCCCAGACGAAAGCATGGTCCTACGATGAAATTCTTCCTCAACCTTTTTTTTTTTCCCGACCTCACATCATCTGACCATCTATAAATTCATTTTTGAAGAACAGCCATTTCCCGGACAACGAGACTCTGATTCCAAAGGTCAGGTCGTGGCTTCTGACTTGAGACAGCTACAGCCGAGGCCTCCACAGCTGCATGAACTAATAGAGATGTGAGGACAACACAGTCGGCATGGGTCTGCACTACATCCTGCATCAACTTAACTCTGCAGGAACAGATGCAAGGATCTTATTTGTGGACTTCAGCTCAGCGTTCAACACCATCATACCTGAAATCCTCCACCGGATGCTCTCCCAGCTCACAGTGCCTGCATCCACCTGCTACTGGATCACGGGGTTGCTGACTGCTGGGGAGCATCACATCCAGCACCTGGTCCATCAGCACTGGTGCCCACAGGGATGTGTCCTCTCCCCGCTGCTGTTCTCACTCTACACTGAAAGACTGCACCTCAGGGGCCCCTCGAGGAAACACCAGAAGTTTGCAGACAGTATGACTGTGATTGGTCTTGACAGACTTGAGGAGAAGCCCTCTATATATTATTGTGTGCTTTACAGTTCATCTCTTTTTGTCAGATGTTTCTAGTTTGCATTTGCCCTTTTGCACATATATCATCACTTGTATATATCACTCGTGTATATATAGCATGTGTATTTGTGCAAATCGTTGTAAAAACCTGCACAAGTGCTTCTTTGTACAGTGAGCGATTTAAACAGTAGCCAACT
The DNA here is from genome assembly GCA_024760905.1 of Plotosus lineatus. Taxonomy (NCBI): domain Eukaryota; kingdom Metazoa; phylum Chordata; class Actinopteri; order Siluriformes; family Plotosidae; genus Plotosus; species Plotosus lineatus. Next base: position 3,371,143 of record CM045729.1, on the reverse strand, counting down.
TCCTTGTGTGTGTTCACAAACTTGGCTAATGAAGCCTGATTCTGGCCGTAGATTCTACCTGTGTCCAGTCCACAGGAAATGAGTCAGGGGGTTCCTTAAAGCGCAGCCCTCGTATACCGCGGAGCTGTAAGGCTTAACTTTTATATATGTTTCTTTTCATGCAGGAAGGCAGAGCCACTGTCAATCAAGACACCAGGCTGGATAACCGTGTCATCGACCTGAGGGTAAATCCGGGGCTTTTCCTTCTTCCTTCATTTTTTGCTCATAAACACGAGGTACTGAAATGATTCATCAATAAAGTGAACTCTTCTGATCCCAATGAGTCGGAACAAAACTGACATTGTGGTTGCATGCGCACAGTCTCGTACGCACTTGCACGCACTAACACACTCTCTCTTTCACACACACACACTCACACACACACACACACACACACACGCACCGCACACTCACACTCACATTCCCATTCACACACATGCCCAGAGCTGTCACTTTGTTTTCTCAGGCTGGTAAACAAGAAGTAAATAAGCTCGACTGTACAGTATGTTCAGCACTGTTTTAACACACAGGAAACCAAAATATTAAGGCAGACATGCGTAACCATGGTGAGATGTGGCTATAACTTTTTAAAGTGGACATCAGAGCATGTAAACAGGACAGCACCACAATACCACCGAATCAGCTTCACAGGCATCCTGGGTAGTATCAGATCATCTGATGTATCCTGGATGATATTAGTCCCGTATAATGTGACATTGCTCTACTGGATAATATTACAGACGCTCCCCGACTTACGTTTTTAAGTGGTTCCGGACGGTCGAGCGCAAGTTGAAAGTGAACGTAAGTTGTTACAGTGATGTATGACGTGTGATGTATGATGCTCATACTGTACTATACATCCATAAATACCATTACTGTATCTCATAAAACACCCCTAAATCAATTATTATAAACATAACATTGTAAAATAATATCAAATATATAAAAAAATATCAACATTCATTTCAAATAAGTCACTTATTTATACCGAGTCACTTTACATGAAGCTTAAAACAATCAACCCTTACAATTGAGTGAGGCACTCAATACTGAAAGTAGTGTACTTGTGAAAGTAGTGTACTTGCTGTGGGTTATACAGACTTCCGGTCTTTCAAGTGCACAAGGGTGCCGTAGAACTCGTTTAGAACACAGCCTGCACTGACGTGGAGCCAGCAGAGCGGAGAGTTCTCTTTCCTGGATTCGGATTTTCATTCATTTTATAACTCTCTTTACTTAAACTGAGTATGCATGGTAGATCGCGCCGATCTGAGCAGATAGTTAATTCATCTCTGTGTATGAGACTTGCACCCATGCTAGTAGGCTCACGCTTCTGACCAACCAGATTTGCTTAGGGTTACAAAACTCCGCAAAACAGTGTAAACACAAAGATCACAGAGATGCCGTCTTAACACAAGGATAGCACGCTATATATATATATATATATAAAAAACCGAACTGGGAAGGAGGGGCACCCAGTCCGTCTTTTGTAAACAATGGACGCAGCGTCATTATGTCAGTGTACTACGTAGGTACGTCTAAACTCAAAATCTGACTTTTTTTTTCGTAAAACGAATGAACGTAAGTCAGGGAGCGTCTGTAATCTGGAATAATGCAAAATGAATCCCTGGATTTCTGAAAAATGTGATGTTACTGTCCCCAATAATATTAATTATACATAGTGTGATATACCCTGGATGATATTAAGCCTAGAAAATAATAATCCTCAATAAAGTGATATTACAATCCCTGATGATATTAATCCTTCGTGGGTAGACATATCCTGGATAATAAAAATAATAATAATCCAGGATAATGTTGTATGTCCTGGGTAGTAAAAACCCTGTGTCCTCTTTCATGTCATGGGTTCTACTTATTCTGGATAACGTTATATAAATTCGGGATAATGAAACTCTTGGGTCAAGTTGTATGTCCTGGATCAAAATTCTGAATAATAATCATGGATAATGTGATATGCCCGCAATAATAATTATTATTATTATCCTGAATAATAATAATAATAATAATAATAATAATCTTGAATAATGTTAAATGTGATATGTCCTCGATAAATTAATACTAGATAACTTGATATGTCCTGGATTATATTAATCCTGGACCATGTCCCAGATAATAATAATAATAATCCTGGATAATGTTATATGACTGTTCTGTGTAATCACACAGAGATTTCCTTTCGGCTTGTTTCCTTTATCAGGGGACGCCACAGCAAATGAATCGCACGTTGGATTTGGCATCGGTTTTAACGTCGGATGCCCTTTCTGATAGAACCCTTTAGTAAGGGACAGAAACACGCTGACGGCTTTGCTAATCCTGGATCATCTCATGTTCTATTGTGGACAAAGTAACTTTATTAAACTAAAAGGTGTGAATGCAATCCCAGACGGCATGTCCTCGATAAAAGCCCACCTTTATTTTTTATAACATTGCTTTAACCTGGATGAAGTCACGTTACTCTCCTGGACTGGTACTGTTCCAGCCTTTGATGATGTCACATTATATCTGGATCACATCCCGTTGATGTTCTAGATGATGTCGCATTCATATCCTGTGTAATGTCACGTGACGGACAGGATCAGGATGAGGTGGTCGTGTTGCTGCGTTGACTGGCAGTAGTGTTGAGGACGGGCTTATAACTTATAGGGTAATATTGTGTTATTATTCCAGTCGATTGTTTACATGATTATGTTGGACAGAATGTCGAGTAAACATGGCTTTGCTTTGACTTTGTGCTGCTTTCCTTGGAGCTGTACGTAGAAACTCACGTGCAGTGAGCAATACATGAACGGTTTTAACAGGAAGTTCCGTCTGCACTCGTGCATGATGTGTTTTTCACACTGCCTCCTGTTGATATCAGCTGTGGACAGGTGTGATCAGGTTTCGGTCCAGTGTAGGTTTGTTCCTCAGTGAAATCGTAGGAAACGTCAGAAAAGTAAACTGTGTGATAAATGCACCGAAGATAAACAGGACGAACTGCATTGATGTGCTTTTACACCTCCGACTTTGTTTTACTTTCCTATAAAGAGCCTGTGCCATTAAATCGCAAGAGATCAAGACTAAGAAAGGACGGTGACAAAAGGGTTTTTTGTTTGAGTTTTTGCTGCTATTTTTGCTAGTATCCTACACCGTGCATCGTCACATACATCTTATCGCAGTCAGAGATGTTCCTCGGGCTTCATCACAGATTCTGTTGTTCTTAACATCTTTCGGCACAGAGCCGAAATTACGTTGCTACTGCAACGACAGGCCCACTGTAGGCATTTTAGTCAGAACACAATGGCCATCCCCAGTGCCACTGTAACCAATCAGAGCACAGCATTTACCCTCTGTGTCACTGTAACCAACCAGAGCATAGTGTTCATCCCCGGTGTCAGTTTAACCAATCAGAGCACAGCATCCACCCTCTGCATCACTGTGACCAACCAGATCACAGTGTCACTGTAACCAACCAGAGCATAGTGTTCATCCCCGGTGTCAGTTTAACCAATCAGAGCACAGCATCCACCCTCTGCATCACTGTGACCAACCAGATCACAGTGTCACTGTAAACAACCAGAGCATAGTGTGCACCCCTGGTGTAAGTTTAACCAATTAGAGCAGTGCATCCACCCCCTATATCACTGTAACCAACCAGATCACATTGCCCATCCCCAGTGTCAGTTTAACCAATCAGAGCACAGCATCCACCCTCTGTATCACTGTATCCAACCAGAGCACAGTGCCTACCGTCAAGGTCACTGCAACCAACCAGAACACAGTGGCCATTCCCAGTGTCAGTGTAACCATTCAGAGTACTGCGTCCACCCCATTGTGGCTATAACTAACCAGACCACAGTGTCCATCACAGGGTCACTCTAACCATTTGGAACAGACTCTCCTTTTCGTACATCACTGTCACTAATCCGAGAGTGGATACCACCCTAAGTGTCACTGTAGCCAATCAGAGCACAGCGTCCACCCCGAGAAATTGAGGGCTAAGGGCTTTGCTCAAGGGCCCAGCACTGATGATACTGGAGATTGAATGACTGACCTTTAGCTCAGTAACCCATTGCCTTATCCACGAAGCCTCCAGTCCCTCATTAACCAATCAGAGCACAGATTCACTGTAACCAGTCACATCACAGTGTTTTGGAAGTTTAGCTGTTTAGATTTCGTTCTAAAGGATATACAGAACTTCTTCTTCTTCTTGTACTTTCGGCTGCTCCCTTCAGGGGTCGCCACAGCAAATCATCTGCCTCCACCTCACTGTCCTCCGTATCTTCTTTTCTGACTCCAACAACCTTCATGTCTTCCTTCACCACATCCAAAAATCTCTTCTTTGGTCTTCCTCGAGGCCTTCTGCCTGGTAGTTCCAACCTCAGCATCCTACTGCCAATATACTCACTATCCCTCCTCTGTACATGCCCAAACCATCTCAATCTAGCCTCTCTGACTTTGTCTCCAAAACATCTTACGTGGGCTGTCCCTCTGACGTGCTCATTTCTGAACAGAACATAACAGAACAGAACATTCACAGAACAAAAGTTACAAAAAGTGCCCTGATGGGAAAATTCATCCTGTAAGTGAGTGAACATTAGAAGTTTGATTAGTCGGATCTGAATCTGTAGAAGGCGGGTCGGGAGCCAATGAGAGGATAAGTGAACAGATCATAAATCAATTCAGACCCTGTTGTCATGGTAACACAACAACAACATTAATTTATCATTATGCTGGATTGTGCATTGTATGACCCAGATAACGTGCGTGCGTGCGTGTGTGCGTGCGTGTGTGAGTGATTGTGTTCATGATGATCAGCTAGTTATGGTTAATTTTATTTTTGTTTATTTTCTTTAGACGACAACCAGTCAGGCAATTTTCCGTCTGCAGTCAGGGGTGTGTCAGCTTTTCAGAGACACACTCACCAAGAAGGGCTTTGTCGAGATCCAGACCCCTAAAATCATCTCAGGTACACACACACACACACACACACTCATACTCATGCTTTAATGGTGTATCGAGCATGCTGGCACACTGTCAATCTCACACTTGTTTCAAGTTTTTATAGCCCCCTTTTTTAGTTCTACCAATCAGGATGTACGGTCTGGGATGTCATCTGTCTTGTGATACTTGCGTAGTTTTGTGGTTTTTGTTACGCCTGCTCTCTAGAACAAAATATGAAACACTAACGGTCGCTTTCACTTCCATGTTTTTGCCGCTGGCCAATCTGAACACAGCATTTTGGATTTGAACTTGGCGCTCTTTTTTAGGGAGTGCCAACTGTGGTTGGAAAAAATATGATCAAAAACCACATGTTGCAACACACACACACACACACACACACACACACACACGCACGCACACTGTGTCCTTATTGACCGCATCTGTACAAAATGTACTTTTACTGCTTGTCAAAAACATTGGTGGGACTTGTTGCTATAGCAACATTGACATTTACATTATTAACATGCAGCTGTACGTCAGGAAGCCAGTCTGTTGTTCGTATTATGTTTTGGTGCCCAATACCACATGAGCTCTATTTTCAAAAAATGCAAAATATAAATAAAAACATAACGTAACGATTTGTTAATCTTATAAACTCATAATTTATTCATAATAGAACTCCAAAAACACATGAAGAAAGTGAGCCATTTCACTCATCCGTGGAAAAAAAATGTGCTAATTTATAAGTTGAAAGTTTGCAGTGCTATACGGTCGTGCAGTGGTTCGCATGTCTGTCCAGCAGGAAGGTGTTGGTTTTGAGTCCCGTGCTTGGCGGCGAGGGTGTTTCTGTGTTGAGTTTGCATACTTTCCTTGTACTTCTGTGGGTACTTTGGTGTCCTCCCACAGTCCAAAGACATGTACAGTAGGTTTAACTGGCTGTTCCAAATTGCCCCTAGGTGTGAGAGTAAGTGTGAGTGGATGTCTGCATGTGTGTTGTCCTGCAGTGGATTGGTGGGCTATTCAGGGTGTACGCTGCTTTCACATCGAGACGGCTGACATAGGCTTCAGCCTACCTGTGACTCTAGTAGGATTAAGTTCAGCAAATAGTTGAAGGAATTTAATGGTGGCAACACGTCTCAACATCAAAAGGCTGGAAAACGAGGTGGTCCTAAAAAGAAACAGCTGGAGGACTGTTTCGTAAGTAATTTGGTGAATTGGTAACAGATCATTAACCTGATTGGATTTAAAAACAACATCTGGTCAAAGGTTCCGAGATGTTCCTCAATGTAAAGGTGCTAAGACTTTAAAACTCAATGACTATAGAACGTAATATCGTCAAAAGGTTCTGAGAATCTGGAGTAATGTTTGCGCATAAGGGACAGGCACAAAATTAAGTATTGGATCCCTGTGAGTTTGGGCTCCTCAGGGGACACTGCATTAAAAAACAGGCTTGAGTGTGTCATGGGCTCAGAAACACCTCCAGAAATCACTGTCTGCTGTTTCTCATCTCAACCTCTTTCAAGGCGTGTCTCTGCCACCAAATGTAAAAGCAGCTAATATTTTTTAATGAAATAATAAAAATCCACCAGCTTCGATCCACCAGAAATCTGCCCCATCCAACCAGCAAAATCTTGATTTACAAGCCGGGGTATTGGCTTTTCTGGGCCGATTAGCCTCGTGTTCTTCCGCGTTTATTCCTCCACGCTCCGAGAACGCCTTGTGCTTCTCAATTATTTTCTGTGATGCTCCCTATAGGAAGAAAAAACCCATGTCACCCCCCCAGCATCCCCAGCTTGACTATAAATAGTGTTTACTGCATTTTATTTCGTTTGCTTGGTGGTTTTTCCTATACCATAGGGAACACAGTGAGAGCGCCACTGCCACCTACTGTAGAGGATGTGTTATTACACTTAATTCTAGTACAGTATGGCAAAAAAAGCATGTTCCCCAGGACCCCCAAGGGGGGTGCACCCCACAATTTGACAAGCACTGGCCTTGTGGGAGCTCACCACGAGCCTCTCTTCGCTGGCATTCGTAGAGCACACATGCACAAAATTCTCCTTCTCCTCCTCTGTTCCACACTACCTCATGCCTGCCCACGTGACATCTTCGTGTCCACATGACCTCTTCGCAGCAGTCGATGATCGAAAGGGTTAGTTGACTTATGGTTTATTCTTGTTTTATTATTATTTATTATTAATTGTTATTAAGGTTAATGTACATGTATTATGATTATTAAACATTTATTATTTTTAAATGTTTATCTTAAATATATTAGGTCAGATATATGTGTTTGTGTCAGGTTATATGAGTTTGGGAGGGGGTTGGAACGGATGAATTGCGAATTTTTATTTTATCTCACGAACTTTTTGACTTACGAGCTCGCCCTCGGAACGGATTAATTTTGTAAGTCAAGGCACCGTTGTATTTTTTTCTGTGTTTTTTTTAATGCGACTTGTCCCACTTCGTTTAAATTGGATTCCAAACTTGACAAATAACTGTACAGGATAAGCATTTAACTTACTTTTTATTACTCAGGACAAACACTGATGCTGGAGACATCTTAGCAACCTGTTTAACATGTCACATGATATAAAATATTCTAACGCTAATCTGTAAAAAAAAAAAAAAAATTAGAAATGATGTCTGGTTGGTGTTTCTTCTGATGGAGGAGAGCAGCATCATCTCTCCTTTCACATAAATGGCTGAAGTGCCCTTGAACGAGGCACCTAACCCTCAATGTGTGTGGTAGCCCACTGCTCCGTGTGCGTGAGTGTGTGTATGTGTGTGTGTGTGTGTGTGTGTGTGTGTGTGTGTGGGGACTCGAACCCCCAACCTTCGGATCAGCAGTTCTGCGCCCTATCCACTAGACCACCACTGCCCTCACTCATTAATACAGTAATAATGCAGTAAAATGTAGTAATGATTAATAAAAACTTTTTTAATTTTGTACTGTGATAATATTTATGAATAAATAAAGCACTTAGGCTCCTTACCAGAAGCTAGAGAAGATGTGGAGCATTTGAGTGGCATCATAACGCTTAAATAATAATTAAAAACACATGAAAAAAAACGTGAATTCACAATTCAAGCAATCACGTTACTAATATGTGCGCGAAGGAGAAAAAAAAAGGTGTATACATCATCTGCAACCAATCAGCAGGAGGGAGAAACAAAAGCTCTCAGCCATTGGCTAAATTTGAATCACATGCCAGTAATTTCCAGAACTGCTGCTACTCTGCGAGTATGCGTGGCCGCAACCAGTGAACCGTGATTGGCGGGGGCCTACTGTAATGCAGTTTATGAAATTGAAAAACCAAAATTTTTACACGTGGCCTCAGTGCAGCTGCAAATCTTCTTGAAGTTTCCCCTCCGTCTGAAATTCCAATCATAACTGCAGCAGTCTGTTTATTTATGGATGTGGTGAAGGCGGACATGAAGGTCGTTGGAGTAAGAGTAGAAGATGCAGAGGATAGGGTGAGATGGAGGCAGATCATTTGCTGTGGCGACCCCTGAAGGGAACAGCCGAAAGGAAAAGAAGAAGAAGAACTGCAGCAGTCTGTTATTTTCTCAAATTAATCAATTCGGTAATGTGAAATAATGATGTCATAACCTTGAGATGATGCATGCGTATCCACACACACAGACACACACATGCCATAAAGTGAAAGTGAACTCTGATGTAAACAAGCGTGATGAAGCAGGTTACGTTCTGAGACCTGAAAGACAGCACATGGCTTCCTGTTTTTGCCGCATGTTCGTGCTAATTGCTAAATTTAATGCTAACCCCTTCTGCCGCTTTTATCTTCCTCCATCGGCAGTGGCATGGCTGTAGAGGAAGCGCAGTGTTTTTTCAACATTATAACAAAACATCACTCATAGACAACGCACTATATGTTTTTTGAATCTCTGATTATGTATGACAGGGGTGCTCAATCCTGCTCCTGGAGATCTACCTCCCAGAAGACATTCACTCCAACCCTAATCACGCCCACCTAACCATCCAATCATCTCATCAAGACCTGACTGGATCTTACATGTCACATGGGCCACATTAGGGTTGGAGATAAAGTCATCTGGAAGGTAGATCTCCAGGAGCAGGATTGAGCACCCCTGATGTATGACATCACTTCCTGTCTGTAGTGATTGAGCAGAGGGATGTAGATCATGGCCTGAAGTGTTTGAGCCCTTTTCATTGTTTTTATCTTGATGTTAGATGTCGTGTGGTTTTTTTTGGAATATATTTATTTTGAGTGACTGAAAGTGTGTGTGTGTGTGTGTTTGTGTGTGTGTGTCTGTGTGTAGCTGCAAGTGAAGGAGGGGCAAATGTCTTCACCGTGTCCTACTTTAAAACGAGTGCGTACCTGGCTCAGTCTCCTCAGCTCTATAAGCAGATGTGCATCTGTGCTGATTTTGACAAGGTCTTCTGTGTTGGACCAGGTAGATCACACACACACACACACACACACACACACACACACACACACACACACACACACACACACTCTGCTTTGAGACTCTAGTTGTATGTGAAGTATGTAGATGATGTTTATGGCTCACAAAAGCACCCAACACTCTGCTTTCCCCTCGTGATTGTTCTGAAAGTGGACGCCAGTGGGGAAATTTCATTTTCACTTGTACTACATTATACTTTACACTGAACTCACTCTCTCTCTCTCAGCCTCTCTTTCCTCCATCCCTCTCTCTCTCCCTCTGTTTTTCTCTCTGTCTGTCTCTCTCTCTCGCCCTCACTCTCTCCCCTCATTCCTTTCTCTCTCACTCTCGTTCTTCCTTTCTCTCACCTTCCAACCCTCTCCTACCCTCTCTATCAGTCTATGTTTCCCCTGTGTGTGTGTGTGTGTGTGTGTGTGTGTGTGTGTGTGTGTGTGTGTGTGTGTATAGAGCACTGACTCATACTGCCACACATTCGAGTGGTTCTGGGGTTCCCCTAGGTTCTCAGTCTCAGGAAATCACCCCAGAACAGAAAACACCTCACACTCCACAGTGTTACTTAATCAGATCTAATCATTCATTCTGTAGAACTAATACACACTTCAGTTCTCGCTCTTCTCTGTGTTTCGCTTTTACTTGCTCATGTCAGTACTGTTTTGTTGCCATGGTTCTCAACCTCCAGGAAACCCCCAAGATCTCAGTCATATCCTGATTTTATTACACTACTGAAACCATTTAAACAAGGATCGAAGAAGAGGATACAATTCATTAATTCATTTTCTGAACCGCTTAATCCTATTAGGGCTGTGGGGAGGCTGGCTCCCGGCTCAGCTGACTCTGGGCGAGGGCAGCGTACACCCCTGATGGCTCGCCAGGTCATCTCAGGGTAGAAACAAGCTGTTGGCTATGCAGCATTATCAGCACTAACCGGAGGGTAGGTATCATCTGTACTCACGGGAGGGTCGGTAACATCTGTACTAATGGGAGGGTCGATAACATTGAGAACTAACGTAAGGGTCAGTAACATTATCAGTACTAACGGGAGGGGTGGTGTCATTATCAGTACTAACGGGAGGGTCAGTAACATTATCAGCACTAACGGGAGGGTCGGTATCATTATCAGTACCAATGGGAGGGTCAGTAACATTATCAGCACTAACTGGAGGGTCGGTACCATCAGTACTAACGGGAGGGTCAGTAACATTCTCAGCACTAACGCGGGGGGGTTCGGTATCATTATCAGTACCAATGGGAGGGTCAGTAACATTATCAGCATTAACGGGAGGGTCAGTATCATTATCAGGACTAACGGGAGGGTCAGTAACATTATCAGTACTAAAGGGAGGGTCAGTAAGTCCTGTAGCCCTATCCACTAAACCACCACTGACCCACATATATATATATATATATATATATATATATATATATATATAGTAGTCCTTCTCAAAAAATTAGCATATTGTGACAAAGTTCATTATTTTCTGTAATGTACTGATAAACATTAGACTTTCATATAATTTAGATTCATTACACACAACTGAAGTAGTTCAAGCCTTTTATTGTTTTAATATTGATAATTCTGTCAAAAAAGTAAAGAAAAACCAAAAATCCCTATCTCACAAAATTAGCATATTTCATCTGATCAATAAAAAAAGTGTTTTTAATACAAAAAAGTCAACCTTCAAATAATTATGTTCAGTTATGCACTCAATACTATCACACATCACACCGGACACTTTTCTCCAACCATTCCAGCCTGCCTGCACACGCTTCTTCACCTCTTTTCCACACTCTCCATTGCTCTGGATCGTTGAGCCTAAGTACTTAAAATCCTCCACCTTCATTCCTCTCCTTTCCAGGGCATACCTCCACCTCTCTAGATTTTCCTGCACTTGTTCTCTGCTCTCACTACAGATCACAATGTCATCTGCAAACATCATAGTCCATAGAGATTCTTGTCTCACCTCGTCTGTCAGCCTGTCCATCACCATAGCAAACAAGAAGGGGCTCAGCGCTGACCCTTGATGCAGTCCCACCTCCACCTTGAATTCGTCGGTCACACCGACAGCACACCTCACCACTGTCTTACATCTCTCATGCATGTCCTGCACCACTCTAACATACTTCTCTGCCACTCCAGACTTCCTCATGCAATACCACAGTTCTTCTCTTGGCACCCTGTCATATGCTTTTTCCAGACCCACAAAGGCACAATGTAGCTCCCTCTGACCTTCTCTGTACTTCTCTATTAACATCCTCAAAGCAAACATTGCATCTGTGGTGCTCTTTCTGGGCATGAAACCAAACTGTTTTTCACAAATGCTGACCTCTGCTTTTAGTCTAGCTTCCACTATTCTTTCCCATAACTTCATCGTATGGCTCATCAACTTTATCCCTCTGTAGTTGCTGCAACTCTGCACGTCTCCCTTGTTCTTAAAAATGGGCACCAGCACACTTCTCCTCCACTCCTCCGGCATCTGCTCACTCTCTAAGACCTTGTTGAATGTTCTTGTCAGAAAATCTACTGCTACCTCTCCTAGACACTTCCATACCTCCACAGGTATATCATCAGGACCAACTGCCTTTCCATTCTTCATCCTCTTCAATGCCCTGCTACATCCTGCTCCTCAATGGTCACCTCTTCTACTCTTTTTTTCTCTCTCATTTTCCTCATTCGTCAGCTCTTCAAAGTACTCTTTCCATCTTCCCAGCACACTTCTGTCATCAGTCAGTATAGTTCCCTCTCTGTCCTTTATCAATCTAACTTGCTGCACGTCCTTCCCATCTCTATTTCTCCGCTGTGCCAACCTGTATAGATCATTTTCTCCCTCTTTACTATCCAACCTATCATACAAGTCATCATACGCCCTCTGTTTGGCCTTAGCCACTGCTACTTTCGCCTTACGCTGTGTCTCCCTGTACTCCTGTTTACTCTCTTCGGTCCTCTCAATGTCCCACTTCTTCTTAGCTAACCTCTTCCTTTGTACAAACTCCTGCACTTCCTCATTCCACCACCAAGTCTCCTTATCTACTTTCCTTCCAGAGGACACACCAAGTATTCTCCTACCTGTGTCCCTGATCACATTTGCTGTGGTTGTCCAGTCATTTGGAAGCACTTCCTGGCCACCCAAAGCCTGTTTCAACTCCTCTTTGAAGACAACACGACACTCTTCCTTTTTCAGCTTCCACCACTTTGTCTTCTGCTCTGCCTTTGCCTTTGCCTTTTTCACCTTTCTCACCATCAGAGTCATCCTGCACACCACCATCCTATGCTGTTTGGCAACACTCTCACCCACTATGACTTTGCAGTCGCTGACTTCCTTCAAATTACATCACCTACACAAGATGTAGTCTACCTGTGTGCTCCTACCTCCGCTTTTATAAGTCACCCTATGCTCCTGTTTCTTCTTGAAGAAAGTATTCACCACAGCCATTTCCATCCTTTTTGCAAAATCTATCAACATCTGTCCTTCTGCGTTCCTGTCTTTGACCGTTCGGCTACGGCCGACCCAAATTCTGCGCCGATTTTGCGGGTGCTATTTAAGCTGCCAGGTGAGGACCCATCAATCATCTGTCTCTCAAACTCGAGGCCCTGGTGTGTACCATACTGACAGTCATTATAAACCGTGAAAGAGAAATTTGCCTACTTGACGGGGTGGGAGGAGTTTCCCCTGTGACCATAGCAGGTGGGACTTTGTTCATTCATCATCATTCATTTCTGAACCGCTTAATCCTAATTAGGCTCAAAGAGAGGCTGGCACCCATCCCAGGATACTTCGTGTGAGTGCAGAGTACACCCTGGACGGCTCGCCGGGCCATCGCAGGGCAGAAACACACTGACGGCTATGCAGCTCCTCTTGTCGAAAGTAAGCAATGGTTCCTTTACAGGAACCTCACAGCACAGACAGTGAGGGACACGGCCAGCCTTTAGTGCACTGGCGGGGACAGCAGTGACAACCCGTGAAGATTGGGGCTTGAACCCACAACCTTGGGATCAGTGATCCAGCACCTTTACTACCACACTTGGTACTTGGCACTTTTGTTTGTTGTTTTTCTTTTTTAAGTCAACATGCGAAACAAATCATCGATTTTACAAAAATCCAGTTTTGAGCACCAGAATAAAAATGATGTTGAAAATTCTGCTCTCAAAGTTCTTGCTGACTGTCCTTGTACTCCAGTCATGTCGGCAGTCTTACCCATGATTGCGGTTTTGAGTAATGAACCAGGCTGGGAGTTTTTAAAAGCCTCAGGAATCTTTTGCAGGTGTTTAGAGTTAATTGGTTGATTCAGATGATTAGGTTAATAACTCGTTTAGACTACCTGAACATGATATGCTAATTTTTTGAGATAGGAATTTTGGGTTTTCATGAGCTGTATGCCAAAATCATCAGAATTAAAACAATAAAAGACCTGAAATATTTCAGTTGGTGTGCAATGAATCTAAAATATATGAAAGTTTAATTTTTATCAGTACATTACAGAAAATAATGAACTTTATCACAATATGCTCATTGTTTGAGAAGGACTAGTATATATATATCTCTTCTTTTCGGCTTTTCCTGTTATTGAGAGTTGCCACAGTGAATCATCTGATTCGCACATTTGATTTGGCATATTTTTTTTTTTTTACGTTGGATGCCCTTCCTGTCACAACCCTTTTGCAAGGGACAGAAATATGCTGACGGCTTTGCAGCCTACTCTTTACGAAAGTCAGTAATGGTTCTTTTACATGCCTCTCACCATAGACAGTGAGAGACATGGCCCGCCTTTGATAGCCCAGGTAGCTGCACTGGGGAGACAGTGACAACCCTGTGGGGACTCGAACCCCCAACCTTAGCATCAGCGATCCTGCGCACTATCCACTAGACCATCACTGCCCATATATATATGTATAGAGGATTTTCTGAGTAGATCCTTCCGTAGGAGAGTGCTCAATACATTTTGGTAGAGCAAATAACAAAAATAAAAGGACAGGACAAAGACTTTCTATTGAAACTCCATTTATCACATAAATATAGTGATTAATGGAGTTTCAATAGAAAGTCTTTGTCCTGTCCTTTTATTTTTGTTATGTATATATATATATATATATATGAACTGGGAAGAAGGAGGGGCACTTTCAGTCTGTCGTTTGTAAAGAATGGCTGCAGCGTCATTACGTCAGCGTAGTACGTATGTACGTCTAAACTCAAAATTTGACTTTTTTTTGGGGGGGGGGGGGGGGGGGGTAAAACGGATGAACGTAAGTCGGGGAGCGTCTGTACTAACGGGAGCCTCAGTAACATTATCAGTACTAACTAACGGGAGGCTCAGTATCATTTCCAATACTAACGGGATAAGAACAGCGTTTTACTGAGTAATGTATACTGAATCTGTGTATCTAAAATAAAACTTATTCAACAGGAAGACGTGTCACTGTTTACTGATGACGCCGAGAGACGCCATGTTGTCAGGGTGTTCTTTATGGTTTTCTTTAATTAAATATGAAGACCAGAGATGATCTCAACACCAAACAATCCCTCTCTCTCTCTCTCTCTCTTTCTCTGCCTGTCTCCCACTGTCTGTCTCTCTCTCTCTCTCTCTCTCTCTCTCCCTCTCCCTTTCTTTCTGTCTCTCTCGCTCTCTCTCTCTCTCTCTCTCTCTCTTTGCCTGTCTCCCACTGTCTGTCTGTCTGTCTCTCTCTCTCTGTCTCTCTCTCTCTCTCACTCTCTCTCTTTCTGTCTGTTTCTCTCTCCTTCTTTCTTAGTGTTCAGAGCTGAGGACTCAAACACTCATCGTCACCTGACAGAGTTTGTTGGTTTGGATATTGAGATGGCGTTTAATTATCACTATCATGAGGTTATCGACTCCATCACCGACACCATGGTGCAGATCTTCAAAGGACTTCGGGACAAGTGAGACACACACACACACACACACACACACACACACACACACACACACACACACACTAATTTATGATAAAAGCCGATCAGACCTGAAATGATGAATTTATTTTACAGTGCAGTGACATGTGACCTTTAAATCTGAGATGTGTTTGGTCATGTGTTCAGACCTGAAGGGAAAATGTTTATTTCCCAAAATGTTGTGGTGAAGTTCACCATGTTTTTTTCTGTTGAACAGTGAAGGGGGAAAACAGCCTGAGTGTGTTCTGTGGAACTGTGGGTTCTCTGGAACAGGATTAGAGCCTGATAGTGTCGCTCCTGTGTAGTGTGATTATGATGCTACTGCAAATGTGTTGATTCCGCTCCAAATAAGCGTTGGCTCCCTGAAGCCTTCAGATCTTCTCAATGTGCTCATCTTTCATTCCTTTCATGCAATGTTTGATTTTTCTTGGCTTTATTATTTTTTGGGATGTGTTTGAAAGGTGATTTTATGCCTTTTATTGGAAATAATCAGTGCTGATAAAGAATAAATAAGAATAATACATAATTGAATTGAATCGGTTTGAGCTGAGTTAACGGCTTTAGCAATGTCGGTGTTTGTTGAAAGGATGGAACTCGATTTGTTGGGAAGGGCTTTGTTGCCATCTTGTGGTCAAACAAAGGTAACGCTTCTCTCTGTCTCTATCTGTTTCTCGCTCTCTCTCTCTCTCTCTCTCTCTCTGTGTGTGTGTGTGTGTGTGTGTGTGTGTGTGTGTGCGCGCACATGCGTGCACATTTGCTCCAGTTTCCAGACCGAGATCCAGACAGTGTGTAAGCAGTACCCCAGTGAGCCGTTCAAGTTCCTGGAGCCGACGTTGAGGTTGGAATTTAAGGAAGGTGTCGCTCTGCTGCGTTCAGCTGGGGTGGAGATGGGAGATGAGGAGGATCTCAGGTAATCTGTACACACACAGACACGCACACATCCTCTTACCAATGTTATTTCATTATATGCCATATCTATACACGTGTGTGTGTGTGTGTGTGTGTGTGTGTGTGTGTGTGTGTGTGTGTATTTTTTTTCAGCACTCCTAATGAGAAGCTACTTGGACGTCTCGTTAAGGAAAAGGTAATAACACCAATAATAATAAGAAAAAAATAAGAGTAATAATAGTAACAGTAATATTATTATTACTTTTATTACTATTATTATTACTATTACCATTGGAGCTACTGTATTCTTCTTCTTCTTATTATTATTATTATTAACAGTAATAGTAATAATAATAATAAGAAGAATAGTATTATTGATGTTGGTGTTTTTCTCTGTTCTGTACTTGCGCTGATACACGACTTGAGATGCTCAGACTGTATGTGGTGTGTGGAGTGTAGTTGAGGGTGGAGTGTGTGCTGTGTGCTGATGTGTGTATTGTGTAGAATGTGGTAAAGGGTTGCTGTGTTCCTCTGTGCTGCAGTATGATACAGATTTCTACGTCCTGGATAAATATCCTCTGGCTGTGAGGCCCTTCTACACTATGCCTGATCCCCACAGCCCGGTGAGTCTCTGTCTGCTTTACACCGATGAGCTCAACTCCAGCATGGCTTACCTGTGTGTGTATGTGTGTGTGTGTGTGTGTGTGTGTGTGTGTGTGTGTGTGTGTGTGTGTGAGACAGAAATACTCCAACTCGTATGATATGTTCATGAGGGGAGAGGAGATCCTGTCTGGAGCTCAGAGAGTCCACGACGCTCAGCTTCTTACTGAGAGAGCACTTCATCACGACATCGGTAACAACCCCACACAGTTCCTCCCCATACAGTGGTATGAAAAAGTATCTGAACCTTTTGGAATTTCTCACATTTCTACATAAAATCACCATCAAATGTGATCTGATCTTTGTCAAAATCACACAGATGAAAAAACAGTGTCTGCAAAAAAAATTCCAAAAGGTTCAGATACTTTTTCATACCACTGTACACACACACACACACACACACACACACACACACACACACACACACACACACACACACACACTTTTGCTCAGCCACTTAATCCCACGGCAATTGCCTGGAGACTGGAGCCCACCTCAGCCCTCTCTGGGTGAAGGTGGGGTACATCCTTAACAGCTCGCCATTCCATTGCAGGGCAAAATACTTAAGCGTTCACTCTTAGACGTTGGGGTGATTTGGAAAAGCCAGTTAGCCTGCTGTTCATGTTTTTGGACTGAGGGAGAGAACCTGAGTACCAGGAGGAAGCCCACACAAGCACAGGGAGAGCATGTACACTCAACACAGAAACACCCCGAGTCAGGGAATCAAATTCAGCACTTTCTGGATGCAAGGATAACTTGTTAACCACTGTGCTCTACCCTACTACACACATACGCATACACCACACACACGCATTACACACACAACTACACACATACACACGCATTACACACACTCAACCTACATACACACGCATAGCACACACAGTACACACCACACGCTTTATGTAACAACTATACACAGTACATGATCACAGTGTGCACAGCTCCACGATTTAAATGTGATGATAGAGTGAGATGATTCTGTTGTGGGTCAGTATCTATAAAGAAAAGATCTTTTGAAATGAATCAGTTGAGTCAGTCTAGAGATTTTAAAGACCTTGATCGTTTGTTCAATTACTATGCAAGTGTAACGATCAAGTAAGAATAAAAAAAGTATTTGAAATGAATTAACAGTCAAATACAATGATTGGAATTATTATTTTTATTGTTATTGTTGTTGTTAGTAATAATGCATCCGGGGGGGTCCCAAGCCCGGATAAATGCTGAGGGTTCCTGTGTCAGGAAGGGCATCCGACGTAAAAAAAAGTGCCAAACTTTATCATGCAAATCACAAATATTACCTCCATATACCTCCATCGGTCGAGGCCCAGGTTAACAACGCAGGTTAACAACGATCGCCATCAGTGCTGTTAGCCAACAGGGTGCTGATAGAAATTGGACTACTGTTGGTCGAAGAACGAGAGGCGGGAGGCATGTCCGTAGGCAGTGAGAGAAGAGGAAAAGCATGAGTCTAGGACTGAGAGTTGGAACTATGAAAGGAAAAGGCAGAGAGCTGGCTGACATGATGCAGAGGAGGAAGGTGGACATACTGTGTGCTCAGGAGACCAGGTGGAAGGTAGCAAGACTAGAAGCTTAGGAACTGAGTTTAAGCTGTTTTTTTCGTGGTGTTGATGGGAAGAAAAATGGAGTAGGAGTAATCTTGAAAGAAGGGTTTGACAGGAATGTTCTAGAAGTGAAAAGAGTGTCAGACAGAGTGATGAGTCTCAAGTTAGAAAGTGAAGGTGTGATGTTCAATGTTGTTAGTGCTTATGCCCCACAGACAGGATGTGAGCGAGAAAAGAAGGAGAGATTCTGGAGCGAGTTAGATGAAGTGATGCAGAGTACCCCCAGAGGTGAAAGAGTGGTCATTGGTGCAGACTTCAATGGACATGTTGGTGCAGTCAACAGAGGGGACGAGGAAGTGATGGGCAGGTTTGGTATCCAGGACAGGAACGCAGAAGGACAGATGTTGATAGATTTTGCAAAAAGGATGGACATGGCTGTGGTGAATACTTTCTTCCAGAAGAAACAGGAGCATAGGGTGACTGATAAAAGTGGAGGTAGGACCACACAGATCGACTACATCTTGTGTAGGCGGTGTAATTTGAAGGAAGTCAGTGACTGCAAAGTAGTAGTGGGTGAGAGTGTTTACAAAAAGCATAGGATGGTGAGGAAGGTGAAGAAGGCAAAGGCGGAGCAGAAAACAAAAAGGAAGAAGGACGTGTTGTCTTCAAGGAGGAGTGAAGCAGGCTTTGGAGGTCAGGATGTGCGTCCAGATGACTGGACAACCACAGCAAATGTGATCAGGGAGACAGTTAGGAGAATACTTGGTGTGTCCTCTGGAAGGAAAGTAGATAAGGAGACTTGGTGGTGGAATAAAGAAGTGCAGGAGTATGTACAAAGGAAGAGGTTAGCTAAGAAGAAGTGGGACATTGAGAAAACCGAAGAGAGTAAACAGGAGTACAGGGAGACACAGCGTAAGGCAAAAGTAGCAGTGTCAAAGTCCAAGCAGACGGCAGATGATTGGTTGGACAGTAAGGAGGGAGAAAATGAGTTATACAAGTTGGCACAGCAGAGAGATAGAGATGGGAAGGACGTGCAGCAAGTTAGATTGATAAAAAAGTGTGCTGAAAAGATGGAAAGAGTACTTTGAAGAGCTGATGAATAAGGAAAATGAGCGAGAAAAAAGAGTAGAAGAGGTGACCGTTGAGGTGCAGGAAGTCGCAAAGATTAGTAAGGGTGAAGTGATGAGGGCATTGAAGAGGATGAAGAGTGGAAAGGCAATTGGTCCTGATAAGATAAGATAAGATAAGATACAGCTTTATTAATCTCACAATGGAGAAATTCACTGTTACAGGCTCTTGAGGTACCATCAGTAGGGGGTGCAAAAATAGATACAAATACAAACATACACACATACATATATATTATATAAGTAAATAAACAAATAGATAAATAGTATAAATTAATAAACAATAAAAGAAATGATATACCTGTGGAGGTATGGAGGTGGGACTGCATCAAGGATCAGCTCTGAGCCCCTTCTTGTTTGCTATGGTGATAGACAGGCTGACAGACGAGGCTAGGCAAGAATCTCCATGGACTATGATGTTTGCAGATGACATTGTGATCTGTAGTGAGAGCAGAGAACAAGTGCAGGAAAATCTAGAGAGATGGCGGTATGCCCTGGAAAGGAGAGGAATGAAGGTTCGCCTCAGTAAATCAGAATACATGTGTGTGAATGAGAAGGACCCTGGAGGAACGGTGAGGTTACAGGGAGCAGAGATAAGGAAGGTGGAGGATTTCAAGTACTTCGACTCAACAATCCAGAGCAATGGAGAGTGTTTAAAAGAGGTGAAGAAGCGTGTGCAGGCAGGTTGTAATGGTTGGAGAAAAGTGTGATGTGCGATAGGAGAGTATCAGCAAGAATGAAAGGAAAAGTGTACAAGATGGTGATAAGGCCAGCGATGTTGTATGGTTTAGAACGAGTGGCCCTGGGGGAAAGACAGGCGGCAGAGCTGGAGGTAGCAGAGATGAAAATTCTGAGGTTCTCTCTGGGAGTAACGAGGATGGATAGGATCAGGAATGAGGACATCAGAGGGACAGCCCATGTAAGATGTTTTGGAGACAAAGTCAGAGAAGCTAGATTGAGATGGTTTGGACATGTACAGAGGAGGGGTAGTGAGTATATTGGTAGTAAGATGCTGAGGTTGGAACTACCAGGCAGAAGGCCAAGAGGTAGACCAAAGAAGAGACTTATGGATGTGGTGAAGGAGGACATGAAGGTCATTGGAGTAAGAGAAGAATATGCAGAGGACAGGGTGAGATGGAGGCAGATGATTTGCTGTGGTGACCCCTGAAAGGAACAGCCGAAAGGAAAAGAAGAAGAGTTGTTGTTTGTAATAATAATAATAATAATAAGAAGAATAATAATACAAGGATCTCTCACTTTCCGTGGTTAATTGGGACAGAGATCCCCACGTGAACATCGAAATCCGCGAAGTAGATAACAATTGAACATTAAAAAAATAACAAAGATGTAAATCAATTATAAATACTCACACATACAGATTGTATTGCATGAGAAGAAGACGACACACATACATACGTGCATGCACTCAAATGCACATGCACAAAGAGATGCAACAATGTAAGTAGTTTTGATGGGAGATTTTGGGGGTTCTTGTGACGGCTGGAGCATATCAGTCGGACCCAAAGATGCAGTAGACCATGTACAAAGCTTCAACGCGTTTATTTTAGCACAGGGGAAACCACAATCACTAGAAATAATATTTTAACGGAACTGGTCGTGCACAAGGCAGGACACCAGGAGTCCGAGAGATCACAGGGAAAAACGGAATCATAAGGAAGGACAATCTTCTGACGTCGGAGGGGAGCGTGCCGTTCCTATTTATAGCTCGCTCATTGCTGAGTGTACACAGGTGCGCTCTCTGGACCTCGTCTGCAGGTAACAGCCACACCCCTCCCCAGCGCCTGCAATGAATGGAGAGAGAGAGACAGAGAGAGAGTTAACGCCGCCAGCAAGCACAGACCATAACAATTATTTTTGTTTTGTGTTTGTTTAGGGTTTTTTTTTTTTTTTTTTGCATAATTGGCCTTGTTTTTGTGGCATTTTCCTGAACTTTCCCCCCGATTCTTCCTTAATTTCCTTATTTTTTAATTCGATGAATATATTTATTTTTTTAAAAATCTGCGATGCACTGAAGCCGTGTGAATTGAAGCACGCCTCGTCTCTACCATGTGTGTGTCCGTGTGTGTGTGTGTGTGTGTGTGTGTGTGTGTGTGTGTATGTGTGCGCGCGCTTGCGCCTTGTCTCTACTGTGTGTGTGTGTGTGTGTGTGTGTGTGTGTGTGCTTTATTTGTACTGTGTGTGCGCACGTGCGCCTTGTCTCTATCGCACACGCGTGCGTGTGTGTGCGTGCCTCATCTCCAGCATGTGTGTGAATATAATTAAACATGACATTTAACATACAGTTTCTTTTGTTTATTCTTGTTTTATAATTATGTATTATTAATTATTATTAATGTTAATATACATGTATTATTATTATGAACTGTTGATTGTTTTTACATGTTTATCTTTAATATATTGGGTGAAATATACACGTTTGTGCAGGTTATATGAGTTTGGGAGGGGACTGGAACAGATTAATTGGTTTTCTATTATTTCCGATGGGAATTTTTGTTTTATCGAACCAACATTTTAACTTATGAGCTCGCCCTCAGAATGGATTAATTTCACAAGTCAAAGTAGCGCTGTATAGTAAAATGATTGCATTTCACTCTGAAAGTTAGAAACTATATTTCTTGTTGTATTTTATTGGAAATGAAATTTGTTCCTTGAAAAAGTGCTTGAATGACTTTTGGCCCAATATGTGGGAACCAAGTTTCCAGTACTAACGGGAGGGTCAGTCACATTATCAGTACTAACGGCAAGGGTCAGTAACAGTATTAGGACTAACAGGAGGTCAGTAACATTATTAGTACTAACGGGAGGGTCATAGCAGGACGGTCAGTCACAGTGTGTTTGGAACTAAGTTCTCAGTATTTTAGTTATATTTTCTTTAACATTTTCAAAATCACATCAGTGTTTGAAGTGAGTCAGAGGAGTTTGAATTACAACTGATATAAGCTGCGTGTGTGTGTGTGTGTGTGTGTGTGTGTGTGTGTGTGTGCCTGTCTGTGTGTGTGTAGACTTGGAGAAGATCAAAGCCTATATTGACTCGTTTCGTTACGGAGCTCCGCCCCATGCTGGAGGAGGAATCGGTGAGAGACTCTCTTCTCCTTTTCTCTTAGTTTACCATTAAACAGTTGTGTGTGATTCAGGATGTAGTCCAATCCATATGTACTCACTATATCCAAACTGGATTCGGTAGTCGTGCACCAACTTAATTTGGTACACAACACCCCAGCACCCTGTCAGTACACAGTCACTATAGTGGTGTGATTTAATATACAGACAAAGACTACACAGGATTCATCACACCTATTACATCTATATTACTAGTATGTGGTTTGGGTCGCAGCCCAAGTTCTGTCCTGCTTGGGGACAGTGTTCCCTCAGCACACACCACCATAGTAAATAGTGTGCAGTAGCATCCCTCCAGCAGCATTGATGTTGGGCCATGTCCCAAATCACATAGTGGTGCACTAGAGTTCACGAATGTCCCACGATATTCAGAATGTGACCCAGACCCTCTACACCCCTGTCCTGAGTACATTTCAGATGATGTACAAATTAGTATAAACAGTTTACTTCAAGTGTTCTACAGCAGTATTTGATTTAGGACACACCCCAGGTTCCAGCACTGGTGCGCTAACTCTACAGCATGGAATAAATGGCTTGTCATTTTGGGACAGACCAGGTTTAAATACTAGAAATAAATACCTTAATCCGGGTGTGTGTGTGTGTGTGTGTGTGTGTGTGTGTGTGTGTGTGTGTGCGCGTGCGCGTGCGTGTGTGCGTGTGTGTGCGTGTGTCCCTGATTTATCAGGTCTGGAGCGAGTTACCATGCTGTATCTCGGCCTCCACAACGTGCGTCAGACCTCCATGTTCCCACGTGACCCCAAGCGCCTGACACCCTAAAGGATGAAAGTGGTGTTCCCAAGCCGACCTCGCTCTCTCAAACAAACAAACACACACACACACACACACACACACACACACACACACTAATATTAATAGTAATAAATAAAAATCAGCTAATTTTTAAATATTTAATACTGAAGAGCAGTCGAGGCCAATTGTGACTGGTGAAGGGATAACGAACACACTTTATTACAGTAGTATGTGATTTGGGACACAGCTTAATAACTTTGTATCAAATAAACTGTCCAGGTAAATTTTTATACACACACACACACACACACACACACACACACACACTGCAGTCACTCGGATATGGGATTGAGACCTGGGTCTGGTACTAAAGATATAATATAATACTTTTCTTTCGGATGGCTTGTTTTCTACTGAAATCATTTTTGCTAGCGAGCTCACTGAGGTAGTAACACTGTGTAGGTCACAGTGAGGGCTCCAAGCAGCTCCTGCTGCCCCGGTGAGGTCGATGACGTTTAAACAGGTCATTGTTTAAGAGATTTATGTATTAAATAAATTAATAAAAATATTAATAGAACAATTCAAGCGTTTGTTCTCATTACTGTAACCCTCAAGAGGGACAACTATTACCTCCATCTTTTTTTTTCTTCTGATTGGATATTTTGGCATGGTTTGGATCCTGGAGTGTTTCAAAGGATTTATTAACATTGTGTTGTCAGGCAAATTATTTTACTAATACAGTAGATCATTAAAAATGTCTCCCCCTAGTGTACTTCTGATGTAAAACCTGGATTTAAAAGTTGACAGATTGCACTACTTTGGTGGAGGTCTGCACTCTCTGAGAATACTAGTACTTCTCAAAAAATTATCATATTGTGATAAAGTTCATTATTTTCTGTAATGTACTGATAAAAATTAAACTTTCATATATTTTAGATTCATTGCACACCAACTGAAATATTTCAGGTCTTTTATTGTTTTAATTCTGATGATTTTGGCATACAGCTCATGAAAACCCAAAATTCCTATCTCAAAAAATGAGCATATGATGTTCAGGTAGTGTAAACGAGCTATTAACCTAATCATCTGAATCAACCAATTAACTCTAAACACCTGCAAAAGATTCCTGAGGCTTTTAAAAACTCCCAGCCTGGTTCATTACTCAAAACCACAATCATGGGTAAGACTGCCGACCTGACTGCTGTCCAGAAGGACATCATTGACACCCTCAAGCAAGAGGGTAAGACACAGAAAGAAATCTCTGAGCGAATAGGCTGTTCCCAGAGTGCTCTATCAAGCCACCTCAGTGGGACGTCTGTGGGAAGGAAAAAGTGTGGCAGAAAACGCTGCACAACCAGAAGAGGTGACCGGACCCTGAGGAAGATTGTGGAGAAGGGCCGATTGCAGACATTGGGGGACGTGTGGAAGCAGTGAACTGGGGTACAGGTGCCCCATTCCCAGGTCAAGCCACTTTTGAAGCAGAAACAGCGGCAGAAGCGGCTGACCTGGGCTCCAGAGAAGCAGCACTGGACTGTTGCTCAGTGGTCCAAAGTACTTTTTTCGGCTGAAAGCAAATTTTGCATGTCATTCGGAAATCACGGTGCCAGAGTCTGGAGGAAGACTGGGGACAAGGACATGCCAAAATGCCTGAAGTCCAGTGTCAAGTACCCACAGTCAGTGATGGTCTGGGGTGCCATGTCAGCTGCTGGTGTTGGTCCAGTGTTTTATCAAGGGCGGGGTCAATGCAGCTAGCTATCAGGAGATTTTGGAGCACTTCATGCTTCCATCTGCTGAAAAGCTTTATGGAGATGAAGATTTCATTTTTCAGCACGACCTGGCACCTGCTCACAGTGCCAAAACCACTGCTAAATGGTTTACTGACCATGGTATTACTGGGCTCAATTGGCCTGCCGACTCTCCTGACCTGAAGCCCATAGAGAATCTGTGGGATATTGTGAAGAGAAAGTTGAGAGACACCAGACCCAACACTGTGGATGAGCTTAAGGCCGCTATCGGATCATCCTGGGCCTCCGTAACACCTCAGCAGTGCCACAGGCTGATTGTCTCCATGCCACGCCGCATTGAAGCAGCCATTTCTGCAAAAGGATTCCCGACCAAGTATTGAGTGCAGAACTCAACATAATTATTTGAAGGTTGACTTTTTTTGTATTAAAAATACTTTTTTTTATTGGTCGGATGAAATGTGCTAATTTTTTGAGATAGGAATTTTGGGTTTTCATGAGCTGTATGCCAAAATCATCAGAATTAAAACAATAAAAGACCTGAAATATTTCAGTTGGTGTGCAATGAGTCTAAAATATATGAAAGTTTAATTTTTATCAGTACATTACAGAAAATAATGAACTTTATCACAATATGCTCATTTTTTGTGGACTTGTATTTCTACTTTTATGTATTCAAATGGAAAACTATTCAAGTGTTCTAATGGATTCAAACCTATCCAGGATCCCTGGGATGTGATAAATGGGCCCGGTACCGTAGTATGAGGAACATCCCCATATCATGATGCTGGCTGACCCCACCAGGCTTCACTGTCCCCCAGTGAAGCTAACTGGGTTATCGGGCCGTGTCTCTCGCTGGCTATGGCGAGAGGTTGATGTAAAAGAACCGTTGCTGACTTTCAGTAAGAGGAGCTGCATCGCCGTCAGTGCATTTCTGCCCTGCGATGGTCTGGCTAGCTGTCCAGGGTGTACTCTGTCCTCTCCTGGAGTCGGCTGGGATAAGCTCTGGCCTCCCTGCGACCCTAATTAGAATTAAGCGGTGACAGAGAATGAATGATTTATTCGGATGAAATCATATAAAGTAATGATGATCTGAGCTATTTAATGGTGAGGAAGTTCACTACCACTCATGGATCTCTGTACTTCCTGTTGGGAACGAGGGACGCACTGTCCACGGCTTCTCTCGGAAACATCGGTAAGAAGGAAAATGGGCTTGAGGGTTGCCTAGGCAGCCAGACCCTGTGACAGACCCTTCACAAAGCGATGTTCTTGGGTGGTGTGGTAAGGACACGACCATGTGCTTTTGTAATTTAATGATCATTGTGGGCTGGACCTCCCTGATTTGGATTAACAACTCATTCCGCCAGACTCCACCTCCAGCTTCTCTCCCTGTGCAGCAGGCTCATCTTCACAGTTTCTGAGTCACAACCGTGTTGTTACCAGAAGCTGCAGACTGTCCTAGCACATTACCACCACGCTGTTCTGGAGTTCTCTCTGCTCTGGTCTATCCGGGAATTGATGGTTGACAAAAAAAAAAAGCTCACTCCTGATCAAACTGCACTCTATGACATCACAGACAGTGGGAGGGTGTGTCGGTCATGTGTGAGTGATGGTCTGCAGAGGTCTTTTTCTCTGTCCCGTTTCTTTATCTGTTTCTGTCATGATGTCCTGCCAGTGAGTCACATGACCTACACAGTCTGTGATGATGTCACAGAAAGGGGCATGAAGTCTGACCCACAATATTGGCGTCGCCACTACACTACACTGTAGCGAAAATCTCCGTGACATCATTCATTTATTCGTTTTCTGAACCGCTTAATCGTAATTTGGGTCGCGGAGAGGCTGGCGCCCATCCCAGGATACTTCGGGTGAGTGCAGAGTACACCCTGGACGGCTCGCCGGGCCATCGCAGGGCAGAAACACACTGACAGCTATGCAGCTCCTCTTTATGAAAGTCAGCAATGGTTCTTTTACATGAACCTCTCACCACAGACAGGGAGAGACACCGCCCACCTCTGATAATCCAGTTCGTACACTGGGGGGACAGCACTGACAACCCAGTGAGTGATACTGGGGCTTGAACCTTCAACTTTAGAATCGGTAAAACCAGAACCTTACCACTTCTGTGACACCTTTACCTACTGGTTATCGCTCTGTGATGGTGGGGGAGGGGTTTAACATCCAGGGACGTCCCACCTGCAGGGCTTTGATGCACTACTTTGAACTGTATGGGGTCTCTTCAAATGTCCTCTTGTCATGACGAACAACTCTCTGTGAGGATATGACATCATCATCATCATCATCATCTGCTGATTGACAAACACACAATGTGATGATGTCACAGAGAGGACACCCGTAAGCTATATCCGCAGAAAGTGTTATTAGCACAGCCTGCAATCGTTAAAAAACAAAACAAAACAATAAAGAACCCACAAGAACCTCAGGAAAACTGTAAGTGCTTCTCTTTTTTCTGTAAAAAACAAAATAATAAAAGCTATCCAGGGTGCACTCTGCCCTCGCCTAGAGTCGGCTGAGATGGGCGTTGGCATCCTTGTGACCCAAATTAGGACTAAGCGGTTCAGAAAACGAATGTGGTTTCATTAAAGAAGAAAACTTGCTCTGTATAAGTGTATAGGTGGTTGATTATCTGAAGAATCAGCATTTGTGGATTTGAATGGATTCAAAATGGTCCCGAAAGAAGCTTCTTCTGAAATGTGATGAGAAATGAAACTGTTCCAGGAGAGCAACTGTAAAGAAACTGAAGATCCCACACACACAGCAGTGTGCATCACGAGGACAGTCCCTGTCCTGGATAGGACGAGAGGTCTGAGGCTCCGGGCACACCCGAGCAAGACCACGAGTACAAGGACAGTCAGTGAGAACTTTGAGAGCAGAATTTTCAACATCATTTTTATTCTGGTGCTCAAAACTGGATTTTTGTAAAATCGATGATTTGTTTCGCATGTTGACTGAACAAAGAAAAACAACAAACAAAAGTGCCAAGTACCAAGTGTGGTAGTAAAGGTGCTGGATCACTGATCCCAAGGTTGTGGGTTCAAGCCCCAATCTTCACGGGTTGTCACTGCTGTCCCCGCCAGTGCACTAAAGGCTGGCCGTGTCCCTCACTGTCTGTGCTGTGAGGTTCCTGTAAAGGAACCATTGCTTACTTTCGACAAGAGGAGCTGCATAGCCGTCAGTGTGTTGCTGCCCTGCGATGGCCCGGCGAGCCGTCCAGGGTGTACTCTGCACTCACCCGAAGTAGCCTCTCTTTGAGCCTAATTAGGATTAAGCGGTTCAGAAATGAATGATGATGAATGAACAAAGTCCCACCTGCTATGGTCACAGGGGAAACTCCTCCCACCCCGTCAAGTAGGCAAATTTCTCTTTCACGGTTTTTAATGACTGTCAGTATGGTACACACCAGGGTCTCGAGTTTGAGAGACAGATGATTGATGGGTCCTCACCTGGCAGCTTAAATAGCACCCGCAAAATCGGAGCAGAATTTGGGGCGGCCGTAGCCGAACGGTCAAAGAAACAGCTTTGGGCCCGAAAGGTCACTGGTTCAATTCCCGACCCAGCAGGAAAAATGGGTGGCGGAATCACCGAGATGGAGATGATAAGACTGAAATGAGCCCACGATGCCAACTGCTCATCAAATATTTACAAATCAAAGGTTGTTATAGTTGTAACTTCAACGGGGAGCATCAAAGGCCCTGTAACTTTATTGCCTTTAAATGAATCTACCTGAAACTTTGCAGGCCTGTAGTTGGACATCCACTGTCAGGTCAGGTGTTGTCCTCCTACTGGTAACATGTAAGCCAGTACAACCTGTTGCAAAGTCGAGTGGTCGGCGACTAAACCGGCCGGCTCCCCCAGCAGGTTCCGAATTTGGTGAGTCGGGTGGCTAGCAACCCAGTAGGAATAAAAACAAGAGCGATGGAAGGGCGGAGGAACTCCTTCGAGTCAACGGCCAGCCAGCTAGAGATGGTGTCGAAAATACTGCCACGAGAGTTTTATCAACACACTTTGTCCCTGGACTTAGGGGACAGTTGGCAGACACACCTACTGTTCTGAGATACGTTTGAACACTTTGTAGAATCCCATAACACTGTGTGAATGGAATGAATGTTCAACTTCTACGTTTTCTCAAACTCACTGAGGGAAAAGAATTCATTATCATCATGAACAATATCAGAAACTTGAGAAATGCCTTCGTCTGCCAACTTCTTACTCGAAAAACAATGTCGAGCAACCATGATAATACTACTGGACTGTAAAAACAACTATCAGCTCGGAACTCGTCAGAGCATGATGGTGAACATTTAGCATAGAAATAACCGTGAGATATCAAACAGTCTTTACAAAAAGCATTATTTTTAAATTCAGTATCATCTGCACACTGGGAAATACGATTCTCAACATTTCCAATAGTGATGCCCTTCATCATCTGATTCGAACGAACAAGAGAAGCTAGGATCTCGGAACACAATAAAAATATGCATGGGGACAGAGGGTCTCCTGGTCTGCATCCTCTCTGAATTGATATCTGTGATGACAGATTTCCTTTAATAATCACTTTAGAATAAATATTATTATAGATAGGCACATTCGTATTTGGGGGCGGGTCTAACACACTCGGAAAGAAAGTGCTGTCCACCCCTCGTACGAATGAGCACACAGATGCCAGAGCTCCACCCGATTGAGCTGTTGTGGGAGGGGAGCAGCTTGACTGTTTTGGTACAGAGAACCCAGTGGGAGGTGCTTTAGGAAGCATGGTGTGGAATTTCTTCATTTTCCTTCACGTTTTCATTGCTGTGAAAATCTGTAAATGTCTCAAAAGTTTTTCTTCCTCTTTAGTTTGAATAAAAATATCTCCGCATTGTCCATACTTAAGGCGCTCTGGATTATAAGGCGCACAAACCGAAACAAAATTCAGATAAACCAAACTTGATTCAACGCTCACAAATAACTCTGATCAATGTTCAGTTTTAATAATATAATAATCTCACTTTTTCAGTTCATTCCTCTTCCACAACTCCATCAAATTCTTCATCTTCAGTGTCGGAGTTTAACAGTTGCATGAGTTGGACACAAAGACCTGATCCCTCTATTATTTTTTAATTATTATATTTTGTTATCTATTATTCCTTCTCACATGGAGTCCGATCAATAGTGTTGGAGATTCGAAGTCTTTCTGGGTGGTGGCCTTCTCTCAGCCACGCCCCCTTAAAGAGACAGCACATTAGTATTGTGTTCATTACAGAACGGCGGTCATTACTCTTAAGGCGCTCTATCAGTGTAACTTTAAATTCTAGAAGGTTAATGCGAGGACTCAGGAGGACGCCTGTAGTGGTGCTTTATCACCGCATTTGGACATAAGGCCCGGATCTCTCGTTCTTTAGTTTATCCACTGGAATGATGGAAAGCTCTGAATTAGTTTGCTTCACTTGGGCTTTGATGGTGTCAGTGAGATGAAACCGAGGTCGCGTCCACGCACAAGGCGCACCAGATTATAAGGTGCACTGTCATCTTTTTTGAAGATCAAAGGATTTTAAGTGTGCCTTATGGTCCGGAAAATACGGTAACTTCCTATTAAGTATAAATACATCACAGTGTAGCTCTAATTGCATGCTTTAAATTTCCCAGCATCATCATCATCATCATCATCATCGCCATGTATAATCAAAAGTCCCGACTTCAGGAGCAGCAGCAGCAGGGGCATCATGGTGCCCACCCACGGGGTTTCAATTATCTTTATACACCCAACACCGTTCCAGTTCCTTTATGGAATGTAACAGTAACACCCGGAATGGCACCCGTCGCTTCAATCTACTCACCAGAAATGTCTCCTTTCAATCCAGGTACAGGGACAACACAACTCTCTCTCTCTTTCTCTCACTCACTCACTCACTCATCCACTCACTCACTCACTCACTCACTCACTCACTCTCTTACTCATCCACTCACTCTCTCTCACTCACTCACTCACTCACTCATCCACTCACACTCACTCACTCACTCACTCACTCACTCATCTACTTACTCATCCACTGACTCACTCACTCACTCACTCACTCACTCACTCACTCACTCTCTTACTCATCCACTCACTCTCTCTCACTCACTCTCTCTCACGCACTCTCTTACTCACTCTCTCTCATCCACTCACTCACTCACTCTCTTACTCATCCACTCACTCACTCACTCATCCACTCACTCACTCATGTACTCACTCATCCACTCACTCACTCACTCACTCACTCACTCTCTTACTCATCCACTCACTCTCTCACTCTCTTACTAACTCACTCACTTACTCATCCACTCACTCTTTCTCACTCTCTCTCTCACTCACTCTCTTACTCACTCTCTCTGACTCACTCACTCACTCACTCACTCACTCACTCATCCACTCACTCACTCACTCTCTTACTCATCCACGCACTCTCTCACTCACTCTCTTACTCACTCACTCACTCACTTACTCATCCACTCACTCTTTCTCACTCTCTCTCTCACTCACTCTCTTACTCACTCTCTCTGACTCACTCACTCACTCACTCACTCACTCATCCACTCACTCACTCTCTTACTCACTCACTCACTCACTCACTCACTCACTCACTCACTCTCTTACTCATCCACTCACTCTTTCTCACTCTATTACTCACTCTCTCTCACTCACTCACTCACTCATCCACTCACTCACTCACTCTCTCACTCACTCACTCACTTACTCATCCACTCACTCACTCACTTACTCATCCACTCACTCTCTCTCACTCACTCTCTTACTTACTCTCTCTCACTCACTCATCCACTCACTCACTCACTCTCTTACTCATCCACTCACTCACTCACTCATCTACTCACTCATCCACTCACTCACTCACTCTCTTACTCATCCACTCACACACTCACTCACTCATCTACTCACTCATCCACTCACTCACTCACTCACTCATCCACTCACTCTCTCTCTCTCACTCACTCTCTTACTCACTCTCTCACTCACTCACTCATCCACTGACTCTTACTCACTTACTCACTCACTCACTCTCTTACTCATCCACTCACTCTTTCTCACTCTATTACTCACTCTCACTCACTCACTCACTCATCCACTCACTCACTCTCTCACTCACTCACTCTCTTACTCATCCACTCACTCACTCTCTCACTCACTCACTTACTCATCCACTCACTCACTCACTTACTCATCCACTCACTCTCTCTCACTCACTCTCTTACTTACTCTCTCTCACTCACTCACTCACTCACTCACTCACTCATCCACTCACTCACTCACTCTCTTACTCATCCACTCACTCACTCACTCACTCATCTACTCACTCATCCACTCACTCACTCATCTACTCACTCATCCACTCACTCACTCACTCACTCATCCACTCACTCTCTCTCTCTCACTCACTCTCTTACTCACTCTCTCACTCACTCACTCATCCACTCACTCTTACTCACTCACTCACTCACTCTCTTACTCATCCACTCACTCACTCACTCATTCACTCACTCCCTCCCTCACTCACTCTCTCACCCACTCACTCATACAATCTCTCCCACTCATTTACTCTCTCACTCACACACACACACACACACACACACACACACACACACACACACACACTCTCTCACACTCACTGCCTTACTCATCCACTTTCTCTCACTCACTCACCGTCTCACTCACTCTCTTACTCACTCACTCACTCATTCCCTTACTCCCTTCATCACTCACTTACTCACTCATCCACTCACTCACTCACTCACTCATACACTCTCTCCCTCCCTCCCTCCCTCCCTCCCTCACTCACTCACTCACTCACTGTCTCACTCTCTCACCCACTCACTCATACAATCTCTCCCACTCACTCACTCACTCACTCACACACACTCACTCACTCACTGTCTTACATGATTCAGTTCAAGTGAATCAGCACAACTTCTAAACTGTTGATGTTTAGAAAAGAGATACACAAGGTGAGTGACTAAAGTTAACTTCTACACTGTCTTTATCACAGAGAACTCTGGAGCATACGACCAAGAAGCATTGTGGGAAAATAAAAGTATCCGACATGCATTTATCAGAAAGGTGAGACGTGTGACGTCTTCTGATTCCTGAAGAATTTGAGTAAATGCTTGTATAATAAGATATGAAATGGTTATTAGTAACAGCAGTGTGTAAGTGAATGCAGGAATGAACATTGTTGCTATGGTTACAGGTTTATCTTATCTTATCGGTCCAGCTGTTTATCACAACTTCGATCGTAGCCGTGTTCACATTCGTGTGAGTATCTTTAATTAACAGTCTATAATCTACTCTCCTTAATTACCGTCACACCCATAACTATGTGGATATACCCATGTTTATTTCCTATAGAGATCCAGTGCGTCTCTTCGTCATTCAGAATCCTGCAGTTTACTGGGTGTCATTGTGAGTTGCGTTTAAAAGTCCATATGAACTGGAGACAGGTCTGGATGATTTAAAATCACCTGATTGCTTGGTTGCCGACACATCCATGTTTTTCTCCACAGTGCTATGTTTGTCACCATATACCTCATGTTGGCCTGCAGTGAAAAAGCAAGGTGAGGTCATCTCTCTCTCTCTCTCTCTCTCTCTCTCTCTCTCGCTCTCTCTCTCTCTCTCTCTCTCTCTCTCTATCTCTTTCTCACATGCACACACACACACACACACACACACACACACACACACACACACACACACACACATTCTCTCTGTATACCCATGTATCTGTTGTTATATCTGACTTTCAGATAATGGAGTTATTATTATTATTATTATTATTATTATTATCATCATCATCCTTTTCTTCCGCTTAATCCGGGGTCGGGTCCTGGGGCAGCAGCCTAAGTAATGAGGTCAAGATGTCCCTCCCCTCAGCCACTTCCTCTATGTCTTCTGGCGGGACACCAAGATGTTCCCAGACCAGCCAAAAGGGTCTTTTCTCTGTTGGACATGCCCGAAACACCACACCAGGGAGGCATTCAAGAGCCATTATAACCATCTGGTTAGATGATTAGATGGTTAGAGCCACCTCAACTGGCTCCTCTGAACACGAAGGAGAAGCAGTTCTACTTCAATTTCCAACTTGATAGCTTAGCTTCTCACCCTATCTCTGAAGAAGAGCCCCGCCTCCCTGTGAAGGAAGCTCATTTCAGCCACTTGTATCCATGATCTTGTACTTTTGGTCACTTTCCAAAGCTTGTGACCATAGGTGAGGATTGGAATGTAGATCAACTGGTAAATTGAGAGCTTTGTTTTGCAGCCTGTTGATCTCCCACTCCATCCTTCCTCTACTCATGAACAAGTCCCCAAGATTACTTACAGTCCTCCACTCTCTTCCAGCTGAGACCAATGGTCTCTGAGTTGGAAGTACTGATTCTCATCCCAGTTGCTTCACTTTCGGCTGCGAATCGCTCCAATGAGAGCTGGAGGTCCCGGCTTGATCATCCACAAAAAGCAGAGATCAGATTCTATGGCCACCAAGCCAGAATTGCTCAATGCTTCGGCTGTGCCTAGAAATTCTGTCCATAAATATTATGTACAGAATTGGTAACAAAGGACTCCAACCCTCACCGGAAACTAATTCAACCTGTTGTTTCCAGTGCGGACCACGAGCTGGCTCTTGTGATCTAGCAACCAAATGGCCCATAGCAATGGGTCTGGTATAAGCTCCCAGAGAACACCCTACAAGATAACCCAAGGGACATGGTTGAAAGCCTTCTCCAAATCCACAAAACACATGTGGACGATTGGGCAAACTCCCATGCTTCTCTAGGATCCTGTAGAGCAATGGTGTCAAACCTACGGCCCGCGTGCCTGAATTGGCCCGCCAAGGGGTTCAATCCGGCCTGCAGGATAAATTTGAAAGTGAAAAAATGCAATGAGGCATAAATTACAAATTTTGTAAATAAACTGCTATTCCTAAATTGTCCACTAAGGGCACTCTATTTTAGACATGGAGCAGCTGAAAGAAGAAGAAAAAGACAAAACAATGCTGAGATAGACACAGCTCATATTCAGTGATTACTACAATACATGTACTTAGTTTTGTACTCGCCTTTACACCATCATTAGCCAAAATGTTTTTGTCAAAAGCAAGAAAAGTGTATAGTGATTGTTAAGTCTTCCAAGAAAAATGGACAGCTTCCTATTTATTCACAGAGGTGAATGGGGAAACCTGTGTGCTTGCTGTGGATGCAACACATGTCAGTATTTAAGGAATATAATATTCAGTGCCACTATGAGACTCGGCATGGTGAAAAACACGACAGCCTGTGAGGACAACTGAGACGAGAGAAGACAAATGAGTCGCTGATGGGTCTAAAGAAACCGCAGTTCTGTTTTAACTCGGAGCCGAGAGGTCAGTGATGCAGCAGTAAAAGCTATATATAAAAGCTAACAAAATAGCATTAGCATCGAAGCCATATGTCGAATACTATTGCAGAGATGATTTCAAAACTATCCACAGATTTGGACAGCCAACTGAAACACAAAGTCAAGTCATTTCTTGCATTTTCTGTTGCAATTGATGAGTGCGCCGACATTACAGACGTTGCTCATTTGGATATATTTATTTGTGGAGTTGGTGAGACATTGACCATCACAGAGGAGTTCCTCGAGTTGGCACCTATGATGGACAGCAGAGGACATTTTCAGCTCTCGTGTGTGCGCTGGACAGAGTTAGAGTAGACTCATCGTGTACTGTCAGCTTGGCTACAGATGGTGCGCCATCAATGATCGGGAAAAAGGCGATAGAAAATTCAGAGAGAAAGTACAAGCCGCAAATGGAGGAAATGCTTTTTGGACATTTCACAGTATTTTGCACCAGGAGGTATTGTCATTAAAAATGGATCACGTCATGACGATGAGGTGGTTGAACTGTTAATTTTATCCAAGCCAGAGGTCTGAGTCATTGTCAGTTTGACTGCCTTCTCAGTGACAAAATTACCCATGGCCTACCGTACCACACTGAAGTGAGATGGTTAAGCCTCCCTTTGGGCACAGGCGTTTTCTGTAATGAACATCAATCAAATAGAACTGCGCTCAACGCTCACACACCAACACTTCAATGCCATTCTGAAACGGGCTGCTGCTCGGGACCCGACGCCTGACACTGATGCACTTGTGCAGGCTAAAAATGTCAAGTTTCAGGAGCAAAGTCATCTAAACTGGATTAATTCTTGTAAAATGCTGCATCAGAAACATTTTGCATTCAAAATATGTAGTTCTGTGAAAAGCAATCCTTGCTGTAATAACAGTTTAAAATTGTGTAATGTGTTAGTCACCAGCTTCACTATAAAAGACTTTGGCCATAAATTTTATGGATGCATTTTTTTTTTTATGTATGTTTCATGTATAAATCTTATCTTTACAGGCCGGGTGATGAGTTTCTTATACATTTAAAATGGTTTGGTTTTGGCCACTTTGGTTTGTAAGATGGGGGGGAGTCAATTACAGTTTTGAGAATTATTACACATGTGGAAAATGGAGTAAAAATAATTCCTATATCTTGCATGATATGATATGAGGCCAACAATGCTGTATGGTTTAGAAACAGTGGCCCCGGGGAAAAGACAGGAAGCAGAGCTGGAGGTAGCAGAGATGAAAATGTTGAGGTTCTCTCGGGAGTAACGAGGATGTATAGGATCAGGAATGAGTACATCAGAGGGACAGCACATGTAAGAGGTTTTGGAGACAAAGTCAGACAGGCGAGATTGAGATGGTTTGGACATGTACAGAGGAGGGATAGTGAGTATATTGGCAGTAGGATGCTGAGGTTGGAACTACCAGGATGAAGGCCTAGAGTAAGACCAAAGAAGAGATTTATGCATGTGGTGAAGGAAGACATGAAGGTCATTGGAGTAAGAGAAGAAGATGCAGAGGACAAAGTGAAATGGAGGCGGATGATTTGCTGTGGCGACCCCTGAAGGGAACAGCCGAAAGGAAAGCTAGAAGATTCTCATTACTCCCAAAGAGAACCGCAACATTTTCAACTCTGCTACCTCCAGCTCTGCCTCCTGTCTTTTCCCCAGGGCCACTGTTTCTACACCATACAACATCGTTGGCCTCAACACCGTCTTGTACACTTTTCCTTTCATTCTTGCCGATACCCTCCTATCACACATCACACCGGACACTTTTCTCCAACCATTCCAACCTACCTGCACATGCTTCTTCACCTCTTTTCCACACTCGCCATTGCTCTGGATTGTTGAGCCTAAGTACTTAAAATCCTCCACCTTCGTTATCTCTGCGCCCTGTAACCTCACCGTTCCTCTTGGGTCCTTGTCGTTCACACACATGCATTCTGTCTTACATAAGCTAATTTTCATTCCTCTCCTTTCCAGGGCATACCTCCACCTCTCTAGATTTTCTTGCATTTGTTCTCTGCTCTCCTTACAGATGTCTTTCTTGGTATGAAACCAAACTGTTGTTCACAAATGCTGACCTCTGCCCTTAGTCTCACTTCTGCTACTCTTTCAAATAACATCATCTATGGCTCATCAACTTTAGTAACTTTAGCTGCAGTTGCCACATGTCTGCACATCTCCCTTATTCTTAAAAATGGGCATCAGCACACTTCTCCTCCATTCCTCTGGCATCCTCTCACTCTCTAAGACCTTGTTAAATGTTATTTAAGAACTTTATAGCCATTTCCATCCTTTTTGCAAACTCTATCAACATCTGTCCTTCTGTAATCCTGACCATCACTTCCTCGTCCCCTCTGTTTCCTGCACCAATATGTCCATTGAAGTCTACCCCAATGACCACTCTTTCACCTCTGTGGGTACTCTGCATCACTTCATCTAACTCACTCCAGAATCTCTTCTAGCTTACATCCTGCCTGTGGGGCATAAGCACTAACAACATTGAACATCACACCTTCAATTTCTAACTTGAGACTCATCACTCTGTCTGACACTCTTTTCACTTCTAGAACATTCCTGACAAACTCCTCCTTCAAGATGACTCCTACTCCATTTCTCTTCCCATCCACACCATGATAAACAGTTTAAACCCTGCTCCTAAGCTTCTAGCCTTGATGCCTTTCCACCTGGTCTCCTGAACACACAGTATGTCCACCTTCCTCCTCTGCATCATGTCAGCCAGCTCTCTACCTTTTCCTGTCATAGTTCCAACATTCAAAGTCCCTACTTTCAGTCCTAGACTCATGCCTTATTACTAGCTCCATAACGGATCGGTCGAGGCCTGGATACCTGCCAAATACCATAAATGTGTTTATTCAGGAGATAGAAGACCATCTTCTCCACTATAACTCTGGGTTGAAAGCACTTTGATGTTATTACTGATAGAAGCACTCTGTTTTAGGTTCCAGCCATGGGGTCATTGGAGGATAGTTCAGATTTTTCTTTTTTTTTTTGTTGAGTAAAACTTTGAATTGTGCCTCTCCTCATGCATAGAAATTGTTCGATTACTTTATAGACTACAACTGTCAGTGGACTCCATGGGTGGTTGTACTAAATCCTTAATTTTGGTATGATTCAACTGGCTGTAAAACTTTGTCCTTGGCCCAAATCAGATTGTTCTGTTTGAGAAATGTATTACCTTTAATAATAATCATAATAATAACTCTTTATTGTCAAAGTACAAGTACATTGAAATTTGAGTTGTGCTCTGGGCACCTGTCGCCACTGTGTAGTGCCAGTTATTATGTTGTTCTATCCTTTTATGCTAAACGTCAAGCAGGAAGCAGGAACTGTATGTAACTTATGGCATGATGTGGCCGGGATTCGAACTCGGATCTTCCACAGGATAAAGCGGACGCTCTACCAACTGAGCTAAATCCCCGGTAAAATGACTTTCTGCCATTTTCTCCTCATTTTGGTTCAAACCTTGAGCTCTGACTTCAGGTAATCTGCAGTTTGAAGAAGTATCTTCTAACATGTAGTTTTGTGTCAGGCCTTTAGCCTTATCCATGTTCTTTTCTGGTATTTCAAGGTAGGATCTCCTGATTTGCATATTTCGAAGTAAAGCATTAATCCAATCATCAGCTCATTGTAATTTTTAGTTGCTGCAGTTACTCATGGAGATTTTGTTCATCAGGTAAGCAGACATTGGCATTGCTTGGTCCCAAAGCTGCTTCAAAATGTTTCCATTTACTCGTAGATTTTCAGGCCAGCCTGATAGCTTGACACACTGAAGTAGTGTGGACTTTACCTGCATTGCCCAGGAAATCCTTGAACAGCTGCTGTGCCTTTTCCTGGGGCAGGTCCTATCTCTATTCAAGTTGTTCTGTTGCCAGAGGGAAGCATATTGGGATGCAAAGGTGAAATATTAAAACTTATTTTCCTTTCTGTAACCCTGTAGTTATTCCAGTTTTGGGAGGTTTGCCGTAGGTGAAATTCGGCAGAATAATCCTTCCTATCCAGACCCAGTGCATGGTGCTGTGCATGCCAGGCCCTTATTATGATTATGATTATATTATTATTATTATTTGACTTTTTCCCTTTCATTTTAAAAGTACTGGGGCAGAGGTGGCTAGAGTGGTAGGGTGCTGGCTGACTGATCCACTGCTCAGGGTTCAAGCCCCACCATTACCAAGTTGTCACCTCAGTTGCCTCCCGGTGAAACTGACGGGGTTATTGATGGTATCTGAGTAATATCGCCTGTGGTGAGAGGCATGTAAAAGAACCATTGGTGTTATATGTAAGAGAGTAGGCTGTTGGGTTGCAATCAGCACGTTTCTGCCCTGTGATGGCCTGGCAACCTGTCCAACGTGTCCTCTGCCCTAGCTCACAGGTTGCCAGGCTAACCGCAACCCTAGTTACCAGGAATAATCGGTTTATAAAATGAATGAATGAATGTAAACCCACTCTCTGGGACATTCTGTCCTCTTCATCATCAACATCACCACTCCTTCATTTCTCCTTTCCATCATCTCTATCTTCATCACTTTTTCCAAAACCACTCACTCATACACTTCATTCATCTGGACCCCAGAAATCACCGTTTGCATCTATATTTTACTGATTTTTTTATTGTTTTGTTTTTTTATTAAACCTTGAGCAGAAACATGTATAACTCCTTCCTGTTCCCTCACAGGAGACGATTTCCTCTGAATTTGATCCTCCTGTTTATATTTGTAAGTGTTTCAATACAATTTCATTCTGTAGGATGTCGGAATGTGAGAATGCCTTATCCAAAATATTTTGATGATGGTTGACTGCATTGATCTGCACGTAGGTGTTGAAATGTGCACGTCTAAATCCTGCCCTCTCTCCCACAGACTCTGGCCATGTCCTATTTAGCAGGAACAATATCAAGGTTACACACAGATACATGTGCCCTGACTGTACGCTCATGACTCTATTAGTCCAAATGATTGTCAGTGTATCATGTTTAAAATATGACCAACGCTTGTTATTGCAGTTTTTACGAGACCAAAGCCGTGTTCTTGGCAATGGGAATAACAGCGCTGGTGTGTATCGTTGTCACAGTCTTCAGTTTCCAGACCAAGGTAAAGACCAGCCGCACGCTCTGAAAACACGCCTTTGTTCAGCCTTATCAAATGAAACTGTTGTCTCGCCTTACAATGGCCATCTGTCCCTCTTAAAACATTTATTTCCTGCTGGTGTATCCAACCCAGACTGTCCCCGACACAAAACCCCTGAGTCACTCTGTAAGCCCTCACCCCACTTCTAAATCTACCCCGCTAATGTGAAAATCACTCTCTGATTCCATCATCTCAGGATACATGTCCAGGTGTCTCACTTCTAAAAAATAATTCTCTCTCTCTCTCTCTCTCTCTCTCTCTC
Source organism: Plotosus lineatus (assembly GCA_024760905.1). Taxonomy (NCBI): domain Eukaryota; kingdom Metazoa; phylum Chordata; class Actinopteri; order Siluriformes; family Plotosidae; genus Plotosus; species Plotosus lineatus. The sequence continues at coordinate 3,330,116 of CM045729.1, read as the reverse complement.
TCTCTCTGTGTGTGTTCAGGTGGACCTCACCTCCTGTAAAGGCTTGATGTCTGTTCTGTGCATTGTGGTTATTATCACAGGCATCATCACAGTCATTGTTCTCTCCTATCAGTATGTAAGTGCTTACACACACACACACACACACACACACACACACACACACACACACACACTCTGACACTACAACACTAACACACATACATACTGTATCAGGATGCTGCAGTTCAAGCCCTAGTACCATCAAGCTGCCATTAATGGGCACCTGAGTAAGGCCCTGATCCCTCAATTGATGGTAAATGATAAAAAAGGAAGTCACTCTGGATAAGGGTGTCTTCCAAATGCCGTAAATGTAAATATCAGAGCACAGTGTTAAACTGACTGCAGTCTCAGTGTAAAACACCTGCAGAGACACTCACTGTAACAGACACGCCTACAGTAACAGTAACTGTAACACACCCAAAGGCGCGCACACACATTTCTACCTACATTTACAGCATCTGGAAGACGCCCTCAGCCAGAGGGATTTATACAACTGAGCGATTGAGGTTTAAGGGCCTTTCTCAAAAGGGCCCAATAGTGACAACATGGTGATACTGGGGCTTGAATTGGCAAACTTCAGATAAATAACCTAGAAGCTTCACCAGTGACCACGTACTGCCATGCAGTGTAACACACTCACACTCAAGCGCACACAATTTCACACACATGGCAACATTATGGGATACGATAACACACTCAGTAATATACAAACACAACTGGAACACACTCACCCATTCATAATGTACAGTATATAGTGCTGAGGTATATATATATATATATATATATATGTATAAAACTGTTGAATGTTTTCTTCCTGTCTTTAGATTCAATGGCTACACATGTTGTATGCTGGAATCGGGGCCGTCGTTTTTACTCTGGTGAGTCCATTCTCAATCACTTCCTGTGTGTGTGTGTGTGTGTGTGTGTGTGTGTGTGTGTGTGTGTGTGTGTGTGTGTGTTACACTGTTTGTCCTTCTGTGTATCAGTATTCTGCGACTAGTATCAAGGGGAACTGGTAACTTGTATGACGATGTTCCTGAGGTTTGTATTTTTTCTAATGCGACACACTGAGATGCATTCTGGGGGAAATATATGTTCCGGGACAGCCGACGTTGGCTCCTGGTATCACGGTGAACTTGTACCTGTACATAGAAATTGTAGCTTTGAGTTTTTACTTTGTATGTCAAAAGGGGGACCAGCATGAAGATAATATTCTGTTCCAATTCCAAATGAAGTCCAACCGTGATTTTATAGACTGCGATGGGCTACTGCAGTAAATGTGTTTTAGGTGTTTTTTATAGGTTCCTCGTCCTTCGCTCTTCAAGCACTAACAAAACTTGTCTTCAAACTCATACGATTGACATGAGATTAAACATTTGCTATAATCACTTTGTGTGTGTGTGTGTGTGTGTGTGTGTGTGTGTGTGTGTGTGTGTGTGTAGTTCCTGGCGTATGATACTCAGATGCTGGTTGGGAATCGAGCTCACAGCCTGAGTCCTGAGGAGTATGTGTATGCAGCTCTGTCTATCTACACCAACATCATCCAGATCTTCCTCTTTGCACTGCAGCTCACCAGAAGCAGTGCTGACTAAACACACAGACACACACACACACACACACACACACACACACACACACACACACACACACACACACACACACACACACACACTTTTATAATACGTGATGATGGAAAGGATGTTTGCTGTGGTCATTTCATGTTCTTCCATGTTTATGTGGTGTAAAGTCAGTGAGCGTTCCTTGTAATAATGTACGTGTGGTACCAGTCTGTATGTCTTTACACTTTTTATACTTTACAAAGTATAAATTCCTTCTTTTAAATTCTCACAAAGTGCATTGATCAGTCTGTTTCCTGACAGAGGCAACTTTAGTAAAGTAGATAGAACATCTGCCTCATAGTAAGAAGGTCCTGGGTTGAGTCCTGCTGAGGGCATTTCTGTGTGGACAGTGCGTTTTCTCCCTGCCTTTGTGTGGGTTTCCTCCCACAGCCCAAAAAGACATGTACACAATAGGTTATCTGCACCTTACGAATTTCCCCGAAATGTGAGTGTCAAGGTGAACTAGATGTTCTGGTAAGCTGTTCATGGTTGTACCTCACCTTTTCACACACACACACACACACACACACACACACACACACACACACACACACACACACACACACACACACACACACCTTTACTCTATCCAGATGTTCATGTCTGCTTGTTTGTGTTCACTCTAGTTTCTGTTTTCATAAATAAAATGCTTCTGCGGTCCCAAGCCCGGAGAAATGCAGAGGGTTGCGACAGGAAGGGCACCCGGCATAAAACTTTTGCCAAAATACAAAATGCAAACCGTAAAGACAAATCTCATACCGGATCGGCCGAGGCCCGGGTTAACAACAACCGCTATCAGTGCTGTTAACCAACAGGGTGCTGGTGGAAATTGGACTACTGTTGGTCGAAGAAAGAGAGGCGGGAGGCGTGTCCGTAAGCAGAAAGAGAAGAGGAAAAGCATAAGTTTTGTACTCAGAGTAGGGACTTTGAATGTTGGAACTATGGCAGGAAAAGGTCGATAGCTGGCTGACATGAGAAGGAGGACGGTGGACATACTATATGTTCAGTAGACCAGGTGGAAAGGTAGCAAAGCAAAAAGTTTAGGATCAGGTTTAAGCTGTTTTATCACGGTGTGGATGGGAAGAGAAATGGAGGAGGAGTCATCTTGAAGGAGGAGTTTGTCAGGAATGTTCTAGAAGTGAAAAGAGTGTCAGACAGAGTGATGAGTATCAAGTTAGAAATTGAAGGTGTGATGTTCAATGTTGTTAGTGCTTATGCCCCACAGGCAGGATGTGAGCTAGAAGAGAAGGAGAGATTCTGGAGGGAGTTAGATGAAGTGATGCAGAGTACCCCCAGAGGTGAAAGAGTGGTCATTGGTGCAGACTTCAAGGGACATGTTGGTGCAGGCAACAGAGGGGACGAGGAAGTGATGGGCAGGTTTGGTATCCAGGACAGGAACACAGAAGGACAGATGTTGATAGATTTTGCAAAAAGCATGGAAATGGCTGTGGTGAATACTTTCTTCCAGAAGAGAGAGGAGCATAGGGTGACTTATAAAAGTGGAGATAGGAGGACACAGGTAGACTACATCTTGTGTAAAAACGTAAAAACGTAAAATAAAACACCTCCTCTAACACCATCCGTATCTCTCCTATAAACACTAAATCCAGGTATATTAATATATGCATTGTCAATTTCCTCTTTTAACCATCTTTCACTACCAAATACTATATCCGGTTTGATATCATCATCATCATCATCATCATCATCATCTTCTTCCGCTTAGTCCAGGGTCGGGTCGCGGGGGCAGCAACCTTAGCAAAAAGGTCCAGACATCCCTCTCCCGAGCTACTTCCTCCAACTCTCCCGGGGGGACACCAAGGCGGTCCCAGACAAGCCGAGAGACATAGTCCCTCCAGCGTGTTCTAGGTCGACCCCGGGGTCTCTTCCCGGTTGGACATGCCCGAAACACCACACCAGGGAGGCGTCCGGGGGGCATTCTGACCAGATGCCCGAGCCACCTCAACTGGCCCCTCTCAATGCGGAGGAGCAGCGGATCTACTCCGAGCTCTCCCCGGATGGCAGAGCTTCTCACCCTATCTCTAAGGGAGAACCCCGCCACCCGGCGAAGAAAGCTCATTTCAGCCGCTTGTATCCGTGATCTTGTTCTTTCGGTCATTACCCAAAGCTCGTGACCATAGGTGAGGGTTGGAACGTAGATCGACTGGTAAATTGAGAGCTTCGCCTTGCGGCTCAGCTCCTTTTTCACCACAACGGACCGGTACAGGCACCGCTTAATAGCAGAGGCTGCAGCGATCCGTCTGTCGATCTCTCGCTCCATCCTTTGCTCCCTCGTAAACAAGACCCCAAGATACTTAAACTACTCCACTTGGGGCAGGACCTCATTCCCGACCCGGAGGGTGCATTCCACCATTGTCCGACTGAGAACCATGGCCTCGGACTTGGAGGTACTGATCTTCATCCCGGCTGCTTCGCACTCGGCTGCGAATCGCTCCAATGAGAGCTGGAGGGCCCGATTTGATGAAGCCAAAAGACAACATCATCCGCAAAAAGCAGAGACGATATCCGATGGCCACCAAACCAGAACCCCTCATCGCCTCGACTGCGCCTAGAAATTCTGTCCATAAAAATTATGAACAGAATCGGTGACAAAGGACAGCCTTGGCGGACTCCAACTCCCACTGGAAACGAATCCGACCTGCTGTTACCAATACGGACCAAACTTTGGCTCCGGTGATACAGCGACCGAATCGCTCGTAGCAACGGATCCGGAACGCCGTATTCTCGGAGCACGCCCCACAAGATCTTTCGAGGGACACGGTCGAAAGCCTTCTCCAAATCCACAAAGCACATGTGGACAGATTGGGCAAACTCCCATGCCCCCTCCAGAATCCTGTGGAGCGTATAGAGTTGGTCAAGAGTGCTGCGGCCAGGACGAAAACCACATTGTTCCTCCTGAATCCGAGGTTCGACTATCGGTCGGATCCTCCTCTCTAGTACCCCTGCATAGACTTTCCCAGGTAGGCTGAGGAGTGTAATTCCCCGATAATTGGAACACACCCTCCGGTCCCCCTTCTTAAAAATTGGGACCACCACCCCAGTTTGCCAAGCCAGAGGTACAGCCCCCGATGACCACGCGATGTTGCAGAGACGTGTCAACCAAGACAGTCCTACAACATCCAGAACCCTGAGATATTCTGGGCGGATCTCGTCCAACCCCGGAGCTCGACCACCGAGGAGCTTTTTTACAACCTCAGTGACCTCCACTCCAGTGATGGGCGGACCCTCACCCGAACCCCCAGGGTCTTCCTCTTCCACGGAGGGCGTGTTGGTGGGATTGAGAAGGTCCTCAAAGTATTCCCTCCACCTCTCAACAACATCCCCAGTCAAGGTAAGCAGCTCCCCACCTCCACCGTAAACAGTGTTTGTGAAGAAATGCTTCCCCCTCCTGAGGCGTCGGATGGTGGCCCAGAACCTTTTTGAGGCCAACCGATAATCACTCTCCAGGCCCTCACCGAACTCCTCCCACGCCCGAGATTTTGCATCTGCGACAGCCTCGGCTGCAGCACGTTTGGCCTGCCGGTACCCGTTTGCTGCCTCAGGAGTCCCACAGGCTAATAAAACCCGATAGGCCTCTTTCTTCAGCTGGATGGCCCCCTTCACCGCAGGTGTCCACCACCGGGTTCGGGGATTACCGCCACGACAAGCACCGACGACCTTACGGCCACAGCTATGGGCTGCCGCCTCAGCAATGGAGGCACGAAACATGGCCCATTCGGATTCCATGTCCCCCGCCTCCTCCAGAACGTGGTTGTAGCTCTGCCGGAGGTGGGAGTTAAAGGCCTCTCGGACAGGGGGCTCCGCCAAACGTTCCCAGCAGACCCTGATTACACGCTTGGGCCTGCCAGGTCTGGAAGGCAACCTCCCACACCACCGAAGCCAACTCACCACCAGGTAGTGATCGGTAGACAGCTCAGCGTCTCTCTTCACCCGAGTGTCCAGAACATATGGTCGCAAGTCCGATGACACGACTACAAAGTCAATCATCGAACTGCGACCTAGGGTGTCCTGGTGCCAAGTGCACTTATGGACACCCTTATGTTCGAACATGGTGTTCGTGATAGACAAACTATGAGGAGCACAGAAGTCCAACAACGACACACCATTCGGATTCAGACTGGAGAGGCCGTACCTACCGATCACACCCTTCCAGGTCACACTATCGTTGCCCACATGGGCGTTGAAGTCTCCCAAGACAACGAGCGAGTCTCCCGAGGGAGCGTTCTCCAACACCCCCAAAGACTCCAAAAGGGTGGGTACTCTGAACTGTCATTTGGTGCATAAGCACAAATAACAGTCAGGACCCGCCCCACCCGAAGACGGAGGGAAGCTACCCTTTCGCCAACCGGGAGAACCCCAACATTTGGGCACCGAGACGGGGGCAACAAGAATACCCACACCGGCTCGCCGCCTCCCCATGAGCAACTCCAGAATAGAAGAAGGTCCAGCCTCTTTCGAGATGGATGGTTCCAGAGCCCAAGCTATGTGTTGAGGTGAGCCCGACTATATCTAGTCGGTATCTCTCCACCTCACGCACCAAATCAGGCTCCTTTCCCGCCAGAGAGGTGACATTCCATGTCCCGAAGGTCAGAGTAAGTAGCCGAGGATCAGTCCGACAGAACCCATGCCTTTGGCTGCCACCCAACTCACACTGCACCCGACCCCTAAACTCCTCCCACGGGTGGGGGGTCCATGGGAGGGCGGACCCATGTCTCCTTTTCGGGCTGGGCCCGGCCAGGCTTCATGGGCATAAGCCCGACCACCAGGCGCTCGCCTTCGAGCCCCTCCCCTGGGCCTGGCTCCAGGAGGGAACCCCGGTGACCCGCGTCCGGGCAAGGGAGACTGCTTCTTTTGTTGTCTCGTGTCTTTAGGGGTTTGTTTTGAATCGCACTTTGTCTGGACCTTCACCCCGGACCTGTTTGCCTTGGGTGACCCTACCAGGGGCATTTGCCCCCGACAACATAGCTCCTAGGATCATTAGGTCACGCAAACCCCTCGACCACGATAAGGTGGCGATTCAAGGAGGGGCGGTTTGATATCATATACAATATTTCTAAACTCCTCTATTTTACTCAACAAACTTTCAAAATTAGTGGCAGTACATTGTAAAGAATTAATACTAACGTAATCATCATACACGAGTCTCTGGTGACGATGTGTGCCATGATCCTATGTAGAGTTGCGAGGTCTTGTGTCTTGTCTCAGATCTTTCCTTATTACAACTTCATAGTTCCTGATTACGAGGTTGGTCTCTCCATTGTCTTTTCTACGTTTGAGTTCAACTCTGGCTTCTTGACTACGTTGGCGTTGTAGTCTGGTGAGATCCGGATTGATGTAGACCCTTCGTTGCCATCCTCCCTCCACCTTCCTCAGGTAGCTGGTACAAGCAAGGAGCCTCTTCTTCACTTCACGGTCACATAGCTTGATACATAACATACGAGGTTTACCGTCCTCATTTCTGGCACCAACACGGAAGGCATTTACAACATCTGCCTCCTGTATCTCTAGATCTTTGTGTACCAGTTTTAATTGACTGAGTTTCTTGAGGTCGTGATTTTTCCTCTCAACCGTTGTGGTATCTCTCGTCTCCCTCTCATCATCCTCGATCTCCTGGAGGGGTTCTGGGACACCGTGTATAACAATATTGAGTCGCCGTTTCCCCAGCTCAGACTGTTCTTCCATGTATCTCATCACTTGATGTTCAATCGTCTTCTCGATGTTTCTGGAGTCTTCTAGTGCTGCCAAACGTTGTTTGACCTCAGCCAGATCTCTATCGTCCTTTCCATAACTACTAGGAGTGTTCAGAATGTCTCTGTCACAACTTTTACAGAACCATCTCATAATCTCTCACATTCCAAAGTCAATAAGGGCTTGATATTGGCGGTCATTCATATTGCAGCAAGTGACGATGTGAAACCATTTAAGGCATGACTCACACTGCATGCTCTTGTCTATGTCTCCAATGGCTTTGGTACATTTCCCACACGGTGTATCCTCACCTTCTGGAACTGTTATACCGTCCATTTCATGTTCAGAATTGTCTGTCCTGTTGTTTCTTGCATCGTTAATCAGAGTTCCTTTACGTCCGATGCCATTTTGTTTGGCCGTTCTTTTGGTCAGGGTACACTCAAGACGCAAATGCCGTCTTTATTCAGCCTTTGAGCCTTCCCTTTCTTGCAATGAGCACACATACCCTTTCTGTCTCCGGTCATCTTCTCGTCCGCCCCTCTAAATTAACTAGGCCAATCAATGTGGGTTTTACTCCAGTACTGTGTAGACACGCTAACGCACAAACATGCTAAAACGCTAACAACGCGAGGACCTGTTCACCCAGCCAGGATGAAGAAGCGAATCCTTAGTGACAGTTAGAGAACACAGCGAAGCAGGGACGTGATGTCATCAATTTTAAGCTTGATATGACTGATTTCCAAAACAGGCATTTTTGAAAGAAAGACCTTTAAAAAAAACTAGTTGCAGTCACGGTTCATATTTTCCTTGTTAAACATTTTTAATGTGGAGTGATCATGTGATGTGGGTGGGCACTCTGTGTGGTGTTATCAGAGGTGCAGTTTTCCACAGGCCCATGTTGGAGTCCTCCTTTAGGCATATAAGGGAAATCAAGCTCAGATATGAAGATTTCCACCTTTTATGGAATTACGCATATTCGTGGATTGCTGAGCAAATGTCATGTGATTCAAATTCAGCCAATGGCTGTCCTCATTCCTGCTGATTGGTTGAGATGATGTAACGCCCCTTTTTCCTCATTCGCGCACAAGTTGTCAATGAGAAACTAATCCGATCTGCTGTTACCAATACGGACCAAACTCTGGCTCCGGTGATACAGCGACCGAATAGCTCGTAGCAACGGATCCGGAATGCCATTCTCTCGGAGCACGCCCCACAAGATCGTTCGAGGGACACGGTCGAAAGCCTTTTCCAAATCCACAAAGCACATGTGGACAGATTGGGACAGTGCTGCGGCCAGGACGAAAACCACATTGTTCCTCCTGAATCCGAGGTTCGACTATCGGTCGGATCCTCCTCTCTCGTACCCCTGCATAGACTTTCCCACCTAGGCTGAGGAGTGTAATTCCCCAATAATTGGAACACACCCTCCGGTCCCCCTTCTTAAAAATTGGGACCACCACCCCAGTTTGCCAATCCAGAGGTACAGCCCCTGATGACCACGCGATGTTGCAGAGACGTGTCAACCAAGACAGTCCTACAACATCCAGAGCCCTGAGATATTCTGGGCGGATCTCGTCCAACCCCGGAGCTCGACCACCGAGGAGCTTTTTGACAACCTCAGTGACCTCCACTCCAGTGATGGGCGGACCCTCACCCGAACCCCCAGGGTCTTCCTCTTCCACGGAGGGCATGTTGGTGGGATTGAGGAGGTCCTCAAAGTATTCCCTCCACCTCAACAACATCCCCAGTCAAGGTAAGCAGCTCCCCACCTCCACTGTAAACAGTGTTTGTGAAGAACTGCTTCCCCCTCCTTAGGCGTCGGATGGTGGCCCAGAACCTTTTTGAAGCCAACTGATAATCACTCTCCAGGCCCTCACCAAACTCCTCCCACGCCCGAGATTTTGCATCTGCGACAGCCTCGGCTGCAGCACATTTGGCCTGCCGGTACCCGTTTGCTGCCTCAGGAGTCCCACAGGCTAATAAAACCCGATAGGCCTCCTTCAGCTGGACGGCCCCCTTCACCGCAGGTGTCCACCACCGGGTTCGGGGATTACCGCCACGACAAGCACTGACAACCTTACGGCCACAGCTATGGGCTGCCGCCTCAGCAATGGAGGCACGAAACATGGCCCATTCGGATTCCATGTCCCCCGCCTCCTCCGGAACGTGGTTGTAGCTCTGCCGGAGGTGGGAGTTAAAGGCCTCTTGGACAGGGGACTCAGCCAAACGTTCCCAGCAGACCCTGATTACACCCTTGGGCCTGCCAGGTCTGGAAGGCAAACTCCCCCACCACTGAAGCCAACTCACCACCAGGTAGTGATCGGTAGACAGCTCAGCTCCTCTCTTCACCTGAGTGTCCAGAACATATGTCCGCAAGTCCGATGACATGACTACAAAGTCAATCATCGAACTGTGACCTCGGGTGTCCTGGTGCCAAGTGCACCCTTATGTTCGAACATGGTGTTCGTGATAGACAAACTATGACGAGCACAGAAGTCCAACAACAAAACACCATTCGGGTTCAGACTGGAGAGGCCGTACCTACAGATCACACTGTTCCAGGTCACACTGTCGTTGCCCACATGGGCGTTGAAGTCTCCCAAGACAACGAGCAAGTCTCCCGAGGGAGCGTTCTCCAACACCCCCCCAAAGACTCCAAAAAGGGTGGGTACTCTGAACTGTCATTTGGTGCATAAGCACAAATAACAGTCAGGACCCGTCCCCCCACCCGAAGACGGAGGGAAGCTACCCTTTCGTCAACCGGGGAGAACCCCAACATTTGGGCACCGAGACGGAGGGCAACAAGAATACCCACACCGGCTCGCCGCCTCTCCCCATGAGCAACTCCAGAATAGAAGAAGGTCCAGCTTCTTTCGAGATGGATGGTTCCAGAGCCCAAGCTATGCGTTGAGGTGAGCCCGACTATATCCAGTCGGTATCTCTCTACCTCACGCACCAAATCAGGCTCCTTTCCCACCAGAGAGGTGACATTCCATGTCCTGAGGGTCAGAGTAAGTGGCCGAGGATCGGTCCGACAGAACCCATGCCTTTGGCTGCCACCCAACTCACACTGCACCCGACCCCTAAAACTCCTCCCACGGGTGGTGGGTCCATGGGAGGGCGGACCCATGTCTCCTTTTCGGGCTAGGCCCGGCCAGGCTCCATGGGCATAAGCCCGACCACCAGGCGCTCGCCTTCGAGCCCCTCCCCTGTGCCTGGCTCCAGGAGGGAACCCCGGTGACCCACGTCCGGGCAAGGTAGACTGCTTCCTGTGGTCTCTCTCATGTGGGGACAAACCAGTGTCTCTCCCTGGTCCCAAGCCTGGATAAATGCAGAGGGTTGTGTCAGGAAGGGCATCCGCCGTAAAACCAGTGCCAAACTTTATAATGCAAATCACAACTATTACCTCCATACCGGATTGGTCGAGGCCCGGGTTAACGATCGCTATCAGTGCTGTTAACCAACAGAAAAGGAGGAGAGTTCTGTTATATTCTTTTTGTTATGGTCTGTGTTTTCGGGGGACTTTGATTTTGACGGCTGTTTTCTCTTCGCTCCAGCTGAGGGGCATGGTAGCTGAGCTGCTCAGTGGCTCACACCTGAATTCACTCTTCTCATCTACTCCCAATAAACACACGCACGCTCATCTCTGCACCAGAAGATTAACTCACATCACGTCCCTGCTTGTTTGTACTGTAACGCTCTCTAACTTGTTTTTCTGCACTCTGGCTGAGGGACGTGGCTGAGCTATTCGGACTGAATGCACTTCATACCTGAATTCAGTCCTCTCATCTACTCACTATAAACACAAACTGCACACTTACCTCTGTTGAAGCGTGCTAAAGTACTTCTCTTTTGAATAATAAATCCACTCTGCCATCTCACACTGCCTTACAAATGCTGCCTCTCAAATAGTAATGCAATATATCTCTCTAGTGGGCATTTTTGAAAAATACAGTGCTGTATGTTTTAAGGAAAATGTTTAAATGTGTTCTTTTATATATACACTATATATACATATCTACAGTCACCCTCTACTTACGAAATTAATCCGTTCCAGCACCTTTTTTGTAACTTGGAGTTTGTAAGTAGAGGCGCATTTTACATGTAATAGTAATCCCAATAGTAGTCCCAAGACTACTCCATAAACCCTTTAAAAATTATAAAAGTACACCAATTTTGTATGAAATATGTGTTAAAAGTAAAAGAAAATTATTTACCTTTTTTTAAATCTCTCGAACCACCCATGCGATGCTTTAAAGTCCGGGGGTTGCTGGTCTGAAGAAACCTCACCCCCACCCTCCTTCATGAGGACCTTAAATATGGCGATTGCTTTTTTTGAAATAATCGCCTCCGTCACTGTATCTCCGCTTTTAAGGTCTCCTTCTGCTTCAATATCGTCCCGATTGTAGAGGGGTTTCGGACATACTCATTTGCGATTTCACTCAACCGAATCCCACTTTCGAATTTTTTTATTATCTCCTACTTCACTTCGATTGATAACGGAGCCCGCTTATTTTCGGTGTCACCGGGAATCACTTTCTTGGGGTCCATGATGGATAAGGAAATATAACGCTGCAGTGATCACTCAAAAAACACACGAGCCAACAGTCCAGTGTCCTTCACGCGTGTGACAAACAGGAAGTATGGGTACAGGAATGGGTACAGTTCAGTTCCCTCCTGGCCAATGGGAGGCCAGCGGGGTGAGCTGTTGGGAGACAGCCAATGAGAGCAACTCGCACACTGTTTGAATTTTTGAATGGTGCCTTTGTGGTTGTTTCGTATACAGGGGTGAAAATTTAGGAAAATGTTTTTCGTAACCTGGATTTTTCGTATTCAGAAGTATTCGTAAGTAGAGGGCTGACTGTATATAAATATATAAATTAAGTTTTTCTTAATCATTACTATATTTTACTACATTAATACTGTATTAATGAGTAAGACTGCCTATAGAATGTGTTTAAGAAGCATATTTTAGCGCATGTAATATGATACATGGGGTTTTACTTCCGGGTACAGAACTCGCGGATTATCTTCATTTGCAGGAGGGGCCAGAACCAAACCCCGGCGAATGACGAGGGCCTACTGTATTTAACTTACATAGCTGTAAGCAGCAATCCCTTGGCTCAGCTGAAGAGACTATTGAGGTGCACAGTTGGTGATGCAGCGTGATGAGGATGAGAAGTGTTGAAGAGAAACAGGGAAATGATGAATAAAGAACGAGTGATGAAGAGGAGTGATAAAGATGAGATGTAGAGGTGTGATGTCCCAGAAAGGGATTAGGAGCTTGTGATGTCAGAGAGGAAGTGATGGCATAATAAAGATTGAAGCAACATAGAACTGATGATGTCATTGAAGAGTGATTTTTACCATAAAAGGGAAAACCCTTGAGGCGTTCCAAGCTGACACTGGAAGCAGCTTTACTCAAGATTGCGTGTTTGTGCGGCGTGCATGTATGTATGTGTGCGTGCGTGTGTACTGCTTTATTTTTTTTAATTCCTTTTCTTGTTAAGCAGTGGCGGTCTAGTGGTATAGGACGCCGGATTGCTGATCCTAAGGTTGGGGGTTTGAGTTCCACTCTCCACAAGGTTGTCTGTCACTGTCCCCCCAGTGCAGCTAACTGGGTGGGTCAAAGGCCAGCCAGCCATGTCCCGCACTTTCTTTGGTGAGAGGTTCCTGTAAAAGAGCCCTTGCTCACTTTCAACAAAAGTATGCTGCAAAGCCGTCGGCGTGTTTCTGCCCTGCGATGGCCTGGCGAGCTCTCCAGGGTGTACTCTGCCCTTGCCTGGAGTTGGCTGCGATGGTTGCCAGCCTCCCCACGGCCCTAATTAGGATTAAGCGGTTGCAGAAAATGAACTGAACTGAACTTTTCTTGTGAGATTCTTGTAAAAAAGAAAAATAATACCTTAATCAGTGTAGCACCAGGACACAGCTGGACATAACAGTACACTTACTATTCTTACACAATGCAATACAATTGTGATTCTTTGATTCCTGCGATTCTTTGGGCCAAGCTGCATTTTACATACATGATGTTTTTATTACAGCCATATTGAATTTGTCCCCTTTTTCAAAAATTGTGTCCAATCATCACCGTTCTCATTTCACTGCTTTGTTGCTGCTTTGTTTTATTTTGTTTTGTGTGTATGTGTCTTGTCTCTGTGTCATCACACGGGTGTTACATCACAAAGGCTTTAGCGCCGATAAGCTATTGCATGGAGACTATTTATTTCCAGTGTTCAAGCCAGAGCAGTAAACTGTAAAGCTAAGAGTAGTTTCGAGGCTCTGCTCGCAGAATCCACAGTTGCTGATAAAAAAAAATTAACAAACTGTTTATTTCCTCAATCTCAAGACTTCGCATGTGGATGGTAAGCATTTTCTTTTTCTTATAAGAAATGTCTTGAAATAAAGGTGACAAACTTTTAATTAAAATGTGTCCAGTTTAGTCCAATTGACTTTTTTTTTTTTTTGCAATTGCACTGATACACAATAGCAACATACTGACTTGTTGACTTTTGATTTTTACTCGATGTGTATATGCTGCACCTCAGCACATGTCACAGTTTCCAGGGTTAGATAGTAATGGTGGTAGTCTGTCTGCATATCGCAAATACGAGCAAATAAGAGGTGACCGAACTAGTAATATATCTCTGATGACATCACACAGTCCCAGCATTATACACACTGCACTGTGCCACTCGTATCCTTCCTACATTCTCAGGTTTATTCCAGCGTTAACGTCATGACAGTAAGCGCTTGCCCACTCACGGTTCAGTGCTCGCAGGCCCGCAGACTCGAGGACTGGCAGCAAACCCAGAAGTTACTGGCACTTCATTCAAATTTAGCCAATGGCTGAGAGCTTTTGTTTCTCCCTCCTGCTGATTGGTTGCAGATGATGTGTACACCTATTTCTTCTCCTTCAAGCACACATCATCAATGTGGTGGAATGGTGAACTCACATTATTAAGTGTTTTTAATGATTATTTAAGCCCTATGATGCCACTCAAATGCCCTGCATCTTCTCCAGCTTCTGAAGGAGCCTAAGCACTTTATTTATTCATAAATATCAGAGTACAAAATTTAAAAGTTTTTACTTAATCATTACTACATTTTACTGCATTATTACTGGATTAATGAGTAACACTGCCTATAGAATGTGTTTAACAAGCATAATAGCACATGTAATATCATACATAGGGTTTTAAAGCCACATTATTTGCAGATTTTCAGTATCCATGGGAGGGGGAGAATGCAACCCCCGTGAACACCAGCGGGGGGGGTTGCATTCTCCTCCCATGGATACTGAAAATCTGCAAATAATGTGGCTTTAAAACCCTATGTATGATATTACATGTGCTCTTACTCTATTTCTGTTTAGCCAACATCAGAGACCAGTTCTACTGGATTTCTGTGCTAGTTTCATGTGAAGGCTTATCTTGCATTTGAGAAAGAACAAGCCAAACAGACCCCCCCCCCCTCTCTCCCTCTGGACATGTGTGTGTGTGTGTGGTGTGTGTGGTGTGTTTGTGTGTGTGTGTGTGTGTGTGTGCGCGCACGCGCGTTTGTGTGTGCGTCTTCTTTTCCTTTCGGCTGTTCCCTTCAGCTGTCGCCACAGCAAATGATCTGCCTCCATCTCACCCTATCTGCATCTTCTTCTCTTATGCCAACTGCATTCATGTCCTGCTTGACCACACCCATAAATCTTTGGTCTTCCTCAAGGCCTTCTGCCTGGTAGTTCCAACCTTAGCATCCTACTACCAATATACTCACTATCCCTCCTCTGTACATGTCCAAACCATCTCAATCTAGCCTCTCTGACTTTGTCTCCAAAACATCTTACATGTGCTGTCCCTCTGATGTACTCATTCCTGATCCTATCCATCCTCGTTACTCCCAGAGAGAACCTCAACATTTTCATCTCTGCTACCTCCAGCTCTGACTCCTGTCTTTTCCCCAGGGCCACTGTTTCTAACCCATACAACATCGCTGGCCTCAACACCGTCTTGTACATTTTTCTTTTATTCTTGCTGATACCTTCCTATCACACATCACACTGGACACTTTTTTCCAACCATTCCAACCTGCCTGCACATGCTTCTTCACCTCTTTTCCACACTCTCCATTCCTCTGGATTGTTGAGCCTAAGTACTTAAAATCCTCCACCTTCCTTATCTCTTCTTCCTGTAACCTCACCGTTCCTCTTGGGTCCTTGTCGTTCACACACATGTATTCTGTCTTACTGAGGCTAACCTTCATTCTCCTCCTTTCCAGGGCATACCTCCACCTCTCTAGATTTTCCTGCACTTGTTCTCTGCTCTCACTACAGATCACAATGAGATCTCCAGATCCACAAAGGCACAATGCAGCTCCTTCTGACCTTCTCTGTACTTCTCTATTAACACATTAGCATACAAGTCATCATGTGCCCTGTGGCCTTTGACACCGCTTCCTTTGCCTTACTCTGTGTCTCCCTGTACTCCTGTTTACTCTCTTCGGTCCTTTCAATGTCCCACTTCTTAGCTAACCTCTTCCTTTGTACACACTCCTGCACTTCCTCATTCCACCACCAAGTCTTCTTATCTACTTTCCTTCCAGAGGACACACCAAGTATTCTCCTACCTTTCTTCCTGATCACATTAGCTGTAGTTGTCCAGTCATCTGGAAGCACTCCTGACCACCCAAAGCCTGTTACAACTCCTCCTTGAAGACATGACCCTTTCCCTTTTTCAGCTTCTACCACTTTGTCTTCTGCTCTGCCTTTGCCTTCTTCACCTTCCTCACCATCAGTGTCATCCTGCACACCACCATCCTATGCTGTTTGGCAACACTCTCACCCACTACTATTTTGCAGTCACTGACTTCCTTCAAATTACATCGCCTACACAAGATGTAGTCTACCTGTGTGCTCCTACCTCCACTTTTATAAGTCACCCTATGCTCCTGTCTCTTCTGGAAGAAAGTATTCACCATGGCCATTTCCATCCTTTTTGGAAAATCGATCAACATCTGTCCTTCTGTGTTCCTGTCCTGGATACCAAACCTGCCCATCACTTCCTCGTCCCCTCTGTTGCCTGCACCAACATTACATTGAAGTCTGCTCCAATGAGCACTCTTTCACCTCTGCGGGTACTCTTCATCACTTCATCTAACTCACTCCAGAATCTCTCCTTCTCTTCTAGCTCACATCCTGCCTGTGGGGCATAAGCACTAACAACATTGAGCATCACACCTTCAATTTCTAACTTGAGACTCATCACTCTGTCTGACACTCTTTTCACTTCTAGAACATTCCTGACAAACCCCTCCTTCAAGATAACTCCTACTCCATTTCTCTTCCCATCCACACCATGATAAAACAGCTTAAACCTGATCCTAAGCTTCTAGCCTTACTACCTTTCCACCTGGTCTCCTGAACACACAGTATGTCCACCTTCCTCCTCTGCATCATGTCAGCCAGCTCTCTCTCTACCTTTTCCTTTCATACTCTCAGTCCTAGACTCATGTCTTTCCTCTTCTCTCTCTGCCTACGGACATGCCTACCGCCTCTCCTTCGGCCTCTCCTTCTACCAACAGTAGTCCAATTTCCACCTGCACCCTGTTAGTTAACAGCACTGAGGCAGTCGTTGTTAACCCAGGCCTCGACCGATCTGGTATGAATTTTGTTTTGGTCATTTGCATATCAAATGATGTGTGTTTCAGGGATAAAAGGAGTCTCCATGTTTGCTGTCATATTCACACTGTGATAGTTGAATTATATTAAGGTTTACCAGCAAAATATGCCAGTCGGTGATTTTTTAAGTCATGGTTTATTAATATTTTTTGCATGGCTGATGATCCTACACCTACTGGTTTTACATCACCCTCTGGGACAGTCTCATGGGATATGCTCAAGTGTAAACACATGTGCATTGTACATTTTATTTTAGGCACCTGCCAGCTTGACATTAACATTGTGAAAAGAATTGCAAGCGTTTTCACCTGAGAGATGGCTCTTTCCACATACAATATATGATCATTCTAGCCACCTTTTATTGTGGTTGCGATTACTGGTGAAAAATATACAAACTAATAAAATACACTGCTGAAATTCCAACATGAATATATGGATGTTTTCCTGCTGATTAAAAATTTGCACTGTTGCATAAGTGAACTGGAGTTCAATTTAAGTGCTGACCTCATGATGAAATTGTCCAGGCCAGTCCTTTTCTGTTTTCACGGTGACCTAATGTAGTGGTGTGCTGTAGACTCTGGGTGTTTTCTTTATTGTAAAAAATTGCATGTTTCAAACGATTAACTTTTGCTTCATCTGAATAAAAATATTAATATCATGTTTTGATATGTTTTAGATTTCACAGCATTATCATCATCATCATCATCATCATCATCATCATCATGGCAAATCATATGTCTGATCCTCCAACTTATGAAGAGTCCCAGCACCATTTTCAGCAACAGCAGGGGCAATACAGCAATCAGCCACAGGGAAGGGATGATAATTTTCCAGCCAACACCCTTCCCATTCCATTATTGGATGAAGAAGGAGCACAAAAACCTGGAATGCCACCCAATATTCCAGCCTCCTCATCACATCCAGCCTCCTCATCACATATGTTTTCTTCAGGTGCAGGGCCAACACCAAGCACCATGTTATTCATATACAGTGCTGTGCATAAGTTTTTGCTACCTGACCAATTTCTGACATTTTTGCACGTTTCTCACTGTCATCCGTTTCAAGTCAAGTAAACCTAGATCTTAGAAACACAAGCAAATGCAAAATGCAGTTTTCAGTGCCAATTGCATGTATTAAGGGGGGGAAAAGCATCTGAACCTACAAAGGCCCATAAACCTAATAACTGATCGAAACCCATTTTGCAGTAATAACTGCAGTCAATTGTTTGTGATAAGAGGTGATGAGTCTTTCATATCACTGTGATGGGATTTTGGCCCACTCTTCTCTGCAGAGTTGTATAAGATCAACCAGATTGGATGGTTTTTTGGCAGGAACAGCCTTTTTAAGGTCATGCCACGGCATCTCAATAGGGTTCAGTTTTCACTTTGACTAGGTCGCTCCAAAACCCTCATTTTGTTCTTTTTCATTCAGAAGCGGACTTGCTGGTGTGCTTCATATCATTGTCTTGCTGCAGAACCCAGGTGCGCTTCAGGTTGAGGTCTCGAACTGATGGATGAACATTCTTCGTCAGAATTTCTTGGTAGCGAGTAGAATTCATGGTTCCATCGATTATGACAAGTCGCTCAGGTCCTTAAGCAGAAAAGAGGGCCCAGATTGTCACACTTCCACCACCATGTTTCACTGTTGGCACAATGTTCTTTTTATCAAATGCAGTGTTCCTTTTGCACCAGATGTAACGGGATGCATTTCTCCCAAAAAGTTCAACTTTAGTTTCATCAGTCCAGAGGACATGGATGCCATTTTTGCCTCATGTCTTTCTGATGGTGGACTCATGAACATTGACATTAACTGAGGCAAGTGAGGCTTGTAGTTGTTTAGAAGTGGTTTTTGGCTCCTTTATGACTTCTCTGGTTAGTCTGCACCATGCTCTTTGAGTAATTTTGGTAGATCGGCCACTGCTGGGAAGGGTCACCACGGTGTCAGCACTTCTCTCTTTATGGATAATGGCTCTAACAGTGGTTTGCTGGAGTCCCAAAATTTTAGCAATGACTCTGTGTCCTTTCCCAGACTGAGACATCCCAATAATCTTCTTTCTTGTTGGCCCTTTAAGCTCACTGGATCACGGCATGATGATGTGTGTTCAGTATGGCATACCTCACCTTATCAGACAGGTTTTATGTTAGGGATGTCCGGATTGCAAAAAACATTGGCTGCAATCAGGCCTGGGGGTGTGGCCGTGAAATTGAACTCAGTTTTCCCCAATAATAGGATTAATCACAATTACCTCACTTTTAACAAGGGGGCAATTACTTTTTCACAGAGGTTCATGTAGGTTTGGCTAAGATTTATCTCTTATAACAAATAACATCACAACAGGAAAACTGCAATTTTTGAATACTTTGGGTATCTTTGTGTGATGTTTACATTTGTTTGATGATCTGAAAAAGATAAGTGTGACAAAGGTGCAAAAATAAAAAATCAGTACGGGGTAGGAAATGATTCTTTGTTTAGGAAGTGAAGCAAAGCAACAATGTGAAACATTAGCTCTCGCCATAAATCAATTCAGCTACAAAGAAAGGACATCTGGCTCACAGCATGGAGGTCCTGGGTTCGAGCTTCTGTGTGGCGTTTGCATCTTTTCCGTTCCTGTGTGGGTTTCCTCTGGGTACGCTGATTCTTCCAATAGTCCAATGAGGTGTGTGCTAGGCTAATTTAATTGGTTGTTCCAAATTGCCCGTAGCTGTGAGTGTGAATCATGTTTCTTTTGTCCTTGCAATGGTATGGCAAGCTGTAGGGTGTACCTCACCTTCACCCACTGCAGGGTGAGATAGGCTCCAGCCTCCTCACAAGTGGTATGCAATTTAATAAGGCTAGCTATGTACTGGCAAAAAGACAGATGGTAATTCATTGTCAGTTGCCACTACCAGAAGTCATGACTTACTGGCCACCGCAATCCTGGCATCATGGCATCCTGGAGATCAAATCTCATGTATCACTATAAATTCCTTCGACGCTGTTTTTTTTTTACGGGGATTATGAATTGTGCAACTCCACCGCTATTGAAATTGAAATTATGCATTTCACAATGATTCAGTCCAAGTGAAACAACTCATCATGTACAGATGGTGTTTATAAAAGAGACACGAGGTCGGTGATTGACGTTAACTTCTACACTGTCTTTATCTCAGAGAGCTCTGGAGCATGTGACCAAGAAGCATTGTGGGAAAATAAAAGAATCCAGCTTGCATTCACCAGAAAGGTGAGAAATATGACGTTACATAGAAGCCAAACGAATGATTCCTGAAGAATTTGAGTAAATGCTTGTATAATAAGATATGAAATGGTTATTAGTAACAGCAGTGTGTAAGTGAATGCAGGAATGAACACTCCTGTGTGTGACGCCAGTGTTGCTATGGTTACAGGTTTATCTTATCTTATCGGCCCAGCTGTTTATCACAACTTCGATCGTAGCCGTGTTCACATTCGTGTGAGTATCTTTAATTAACAGTCTATAATCTACTCTCCTTAATTACCGTCACACCCATAACTATGTGGATATACCCATGTTTATTTCCTATAGAGAGCCGGTGCGTCTCTTCGTCATTCAGAATCCTGCGGTTTACTGGATGTCATTGTGAGTTGCGTTTATAAGTCCATATGAACTGGAGACAGGTCTGGATGATTGAGGATCATGTGTTTATTTGTGTGATGACATATCTGTGTTTTCTCGACAGAACTCTATATTTCGGTATATATTTTGTGTTGACATGCTGTGGAAAGGCAAGGTGAGATCATCTACCTTTCCACATATTAAACACAAACTTAGTGCCCCCCCCCCCCCACACACACACACACACTTCTGCACAGCAGACACCCATGTGATCATTCTTATCTGAATTACAAATAATGGCGTTTTTATTCTGCGTGGTTGTGTTTATTAAACCATGACGAGAAACGTGTATAACTCCTTCCTTTTCCCTCACAGGACACAATTTCCTCTGAATTTGGTTCTCCTGCTTATATTTGTAAGTGTTGCAATACAATTTCATTCTGTAGGATGTCGGAATGTCGCGATGCTTTATCCAAAATATACTAGTATTGATGACGGTTGATGGCATTGTTCTGCATGTAGGTGTTGAGATGTGCACGTCTAAATCCTGCTCTCTCTCCCACAGACTCTCGCCATGTTTTGCTTTGCAGGAACAATGTCAAGGTTACACACACACACACACACACACACACACACACACACACACACACACAATTCTATCATGCATCCAGTTTCTGGACTCACTTATCTATTAGTTCAGATGGACAGAATGGACGACTGTCAATCAGCGTGTCATGTGTGAAATATTGCTCTTCCTTGTGGTTGCAGTTATTATGAGACCAATGCTGTGATGTTCACTTTTGCAGTAATAACGTTGATGTGTACCATGACCGCAATCTTTGCTTTCTATGAAGAGGTAAAGACCAGACACACACTCTGAAAATGCATGCGTGTTCAACCATATTGAATTAAACTGTTTGACTTACCTTACAGTGGCCCCGACTCTGAACCCCTGAGTCACCCGTAATCCTTCAGCCCACTTCTAAATTTACCCAAGTCATGTAAAGTCATGTAAAGTCATGTAAAGTCATGTAAAGTGATGTAAAGTGATGTAAACATGCAGTTCACTTTTGAATAAGGAGATTTGCCTTGTGATTTTCATGTGATATCACGGCAGTGGTGGCCTGGTAGTAAAGGCGCTGGATCGCTGATCCTAAGGTTGGGGGTTCAAGCGCCACTCCACAGGTTGTCACTGTCCCCCCCCCAGTGCAGCTAACTGGGTTATCAAAGGCGGGCCATGTCTGTCACTGTCTATGGTGAGAGGTTGATGTAAAAGAACCATTGCTGACATTCGTAAAGAGGAGCTGCAAAGCCGTCAGCGTGTTTCTGTCCCTTGTTAAAGGGTTGTGACAGGAAGGGCATCCGACGTAAAAACCTCTGCCAAATCAAACGTGCGAATCAGATGATTTGCTGTGGCAACCCCTGGAAAAGGGAAAAAACTGAAAGGAGAAGAAGATATATACACCATATATAATTCGGACCAAGATCCCCACACAACCATCAAAATCCGCGAAGTAGGATCACCCCCCCCCCCCCCCCCCCCGACAGACATATACGTACATGTATATGTGTATATAACATCAATAAATACATATTCAATGCTATAAATGCTTATAATAATAATTAAATATTAAAAAAATACATAAGATGCAAATAAAATATAAATACACACAGACAGATGCACGCACAGGCAGACGCACACACACTCAGGTGCGCACCTCACAACAATGCAAGTAGTTTTGATGTGAGATATTGGTTGTTTTTTTTTTTTTTTTTGCATAATTGGCCTTGTTTTTGTGGCATTTCCCTTAAGTTTTCCTTCTATTTTTCCTTAATTTCCTTGTTTTTTAATTGTACATGCCTTTTTCCAAATTGAAGGAGAACATGCACATTCCACACAGAAATGCATCAACCCGAGACTTGATCCCGAGAACTGATTGCTGTGGAACGGATGGACTCACGGCTGAATTTATCTCAATATTAACAATTCACATAGAAACTGAAAATCACTTTCTTCCTCTTTGATCTCAGGTTACACCCAAGTCATACCGACTTCTAACTGAAGAACTGTGTGTGTGTGTGTGTGTGTGTGTGTGTGTGTGTGTGTGTGTGTGTGTGCTTTCAGAATGTCATCACCTATATTGGTTATATTGGTGCTTTGTGCTTTGTTATTACAATCTCATTCTTAATGGCATTCATCCTTCTGTTCTTTTACTATGTAAGTACTTACACTCACACACACACCCACACGTGCGCGCACACACACACACACACACACACACACACACACACAATAATACACTTACAGTCATTGGCGCACACAATATGTAACACTAACGCAAGCACACTAACACACTGTAACACACTCACTATACACACAGATATGAACACACTATCACACACACACACACACACACATGTGCACGCACGTGCACACACACACTCTTCTCTCTCTCTCTCTCTCTCTCTCTCTGTCACACACACACACACACACACACACACACACACACACACACACACAGTGTAACTAATACTGTAACTAATATTCAGACACACTAACTGCAACACATTGTTATATTATACATTATACATTATGACCACATAAAATGGCTTAAATTAATGGCACACTGCTCTCTGGGAGCACCAATGTGTGTGGCAGCCCACTGCTGCGAGTGTGTGTTCTCACTTTGTGTGTGTGTGTGTGTGTGTGTGTGTGTGTGTGTGTGTGTGTGTGCTCAGTTTGGGTGGTTAAATGCAGAGGAAATGATTTCCCTTCTGGGATTAACCCAGTATATCAAAAATAAATAAATAAATAATAATTATAATAATTCTTATACGGTAAAACATACTGTAACACTCTTATAGGTATACAGATGTGTGTGTGTGTGTGTGTGTGTGTGTGTGTGTGTGTGTGTTTCGTTTTGCATTCTGCAGTAATAAATTAAACTTATCAGAGTTTTCTTCCCTGTATTTAGATTCCTTTGGAGCACTTGGTGTATTCTGCAGTTGCCACAATTTTTTTCTGTTATGTGAGTTCACACACAATCACTCACTGTGTGTGTGTGTGTGTGTGTGTGTGTGTGTGTGTGTGTTACACCATTACAACTTTTGTACTCAATAACAGCTTGCTAAAACACTGCCCTCGATAATTATTGCACCTATTGCCAATTATTTGCAATTATTTTTAAGATGTGTTCATTAGTTTTGAATAAATTCACTCATCCATTTTCTGTAACCACTTAATCCTAATTAGGGTCGCAGGGTGGCTGGCTCACATCTCAGCCGACTTTGGGTGAGAGCAGAGTACACCCTGGGCAGTTCGCCAGGCCATCACAGAGTAGAAACACGCTGACTTTGCAGCTCCTCTTTATGGAAGTCAGCAATGGTTCTTTTACATGAACCTCCACCATAGACAGTGAGAGACATGGCCCGTCTTTGATAACCCAGTTAGTGCACTAGGGGTACAATGACAACCTTGTGGAGAGTGGGACTCGAACCCCCGACCTTGGGATAAGAGATCCCACCACTGTTCTCAAATAAATTCATCATCATTATCATCATCATTTTCCGCCAAGTCCAGGGTCGGCTCGCGGGGGCAGCAACCTAAGCAAAGAAGTCCAGACGTCCCTCTCCTCTGCCACTTCCTCCAACTCTCCCGGGGGGACACTGAGGCAGTCCCAGACAAGCCAAGAGACATAGTCCCTCCAGCATGTTCTAGGTCAACCCTGGGGTCTCTTCCCGGTTGGACATGCCCGAATCACCACACCACACACCAGGGTGGCATCCGGGAGGCATTCTGACCAGATGCCTGAGCCACCTCAACTGGCCCCTCTCAATGCGGAGGAGCAGCGGATCTACTCTGAGCTCCCCACAGATGGTAGAGCTTCTTACCTTATAACTAAGGGAGAGCCCTACCACCCGGCGAAGAAAGCTCATTTCAGCCGCTTGTATCCGTGACCTTGATCTTCCAGTCACTACCCAAAGCTCGTGATCATAGGTGAGGTTTGGAACATAGATTAACTGGTAAATTGAGAGCTTCGCCTTGCGGCTCAGCTCCTTCACCACGACAGACCAGTACAGGCTCCACTTAACAGCAGGGGCTGCAGCAATCCATCTGTCGATCTCACGCTCCATCCTTCCCTCACTCATGAACAAGACCCCAAGATACTTAAACTCCTCCACTTGGGGCAGGACCTCATTCCTGACCCAGAGGGTGCATTCCACCCTTGTCCAACTGAGAACCATGGCCTCAGAATTGGAGGTACTGATCCTTATCCCGGCTGCTTCGCACTCAGCTGCGAATCGCTACAATGAGCGCTGGAGGTCCCAACTTGATGAAGCCAAAAGGACAACATCATCCGCAAAAAGCAGAGACGAGATCTGATGGCCACCAAACCAGAACCCCTCAAAGTCTCGACTGCGCCTAGAAATTCTGTCCATAAAAATTATGAACAGAATCGGTGACAAAGGACAGCCTTGGCGGACTTCAACTCCCATTGGAAACGAATTCGACCTGTTATTGATAATACGGACCAAACTCTGGCTCCGATGATACAGCGACCGAATGGCCCATAACAACGGGTCCGGAACGCCGTACTCTCAGAGCACGCCCCACAAGATTGTTTGAGGGACACGGTCGAAAGCCTTCTCCAAATTCACAAAGCACATGTGGACAGATTGGGCAAACTCCCATGCCCCCTCCAGAATCCTGTGAAGCGTATAGAGTTGGTCAAGAGTGCTGTGGAGAAACCACATTGTTCCTCCTGAATCTGAGGTTCGACTATCGGTCGGATCCACCTAACTAGTACCCCTGCATAGACTTTCCCAGGTAGGCTGAGGAGTGTGATTCCCCGATAATTGGAACACACCCTCCGGTCCCCTTTCTTAAAAATCAGGACCACCACCCCAGTTTGCCAATCCAGAGGTACAGCCCCCGATGACCATGCGATGTTGCACAGATGTGTCAACCAAGACAGTCCTACAGCATCCACAGCCCTGAGATATTCCGGGCGGATCTCGTCCAACCCCGCAGCTCGACCACCAAGGAGCTTTTTGACAACCTCAGTGACCTCCACTCCAGTGATGGGCGGACCCCCACCCAAAACCCCAGGGTCTTCCTCTTCCACGGAGGGTGTGTTGGTGGGATTGAGGAGGTCCTCAAAGTATTCCCTCCACCTCTCGACGACATCCCCAGTTGAGGTAAGCAGCTTCCCACCTCCACTGTAAACAGTGGAGGTGGAGAACTGCTCCCCCGTCCTAAGGTGTCGAATGGCGGTCCAGAACCTTTTTGAGGCCAACCGATAATCACTTTCCAGGCCCTCACCGAACTCCTCCCATGCCCGAGATTTTGCATCTGCAACAGCCTCGGCTGCAGCACATTTGGCCTGTCTGTCTGTCTTCTTTTCGGCTTTTTCCCTTTTACTCGGGAGTCGCCACAGCGAATCATCTGATTCGCACGTTTGATTTGGCAGAGGTTTTTACGTCGGATGCCCTTCCTGTCACAACCCTTTTAGCAAGGGACAGAAACACGCTGACGACTTTGCAGCCTACTCTTTACGAAAGTCAGCAATGGTTCTTTTACATGCCTCTCACCATAGACAGTGACAGACATGGCCCGCCTTTGATAACCCAGTTAGCCGCACTGGGGGGACAGTGACAACCTTGTGGAGAGTGGGACTCGAACCCCCAACCTTTGGATCAGCGATATACCACTAGACCACCTATTTGCTGCCTCAGGAGTCCCACAGGCTAATAAAACCTGATAGGCCTCCTTCTTCAGCTGGACGGCTCCCTTCACCACAGGTGTCCACCACCGGGTTCGAGGGTTACTGTCACAAGCACCAACGACCTTACAGCCACAGCTATGGGCTGCCGCCTCAGCAATGGAGGCACGAAACATGGCCCACTCGGATTCCTTGTCCCCCGCCTCCTCTGGGATGTGGTTGTAGCTCTGCTGGAGGTGGGAATTAAAGGCTTCTCGGACAGGGGACTCTGCCAAACGTTCCCAGCAGACCCTGATTATACGCTTGGGCCTGCCAGGTCTGGAGGGCAGCCACCCCACCACCGAAGCCAACTCGCCACCAGGTAGTGATCAGTAGACAGCTCAGCGTCTCTTCACCCGAGTGTCCAGAACATATGTCCGCAAGTCCGATGACATGACTACAAAGTCAATCATTGAACTGCGACCTCGGGTGTCCTGGTGCCAAGTGCACTTATGGACACACTTATGTTCGAACATGGTGTTCGTGCTAGACAAACTGTCGAGTACAGAAGTCTAACAATGAAACGCCATTCGGGTTCAGACTGGGGAGGCCGTACCTACCGATCACACCCTTCCAGATCACACTATTGTTGCCCACATGGGCGTTGAAGTCTCCCAAGACATCGGCTATGTCACAACTCTGGCTAGGAGGGAGCTGCATCTCCATAATACCCATGACGCAGCTCCCTCCCATTTGCTATTATGGAGCTGTATTTCCATAATACCCATAATGCTTTTCGACCCATTGTTCTTTTATGGCGTTCTAACACAAGTAAAGGGCAGAGCTACTGTTGTTTCGTGAGTTTTTCGAGTGTGCTCATTGCAACTTTATTTTTTGGCTCAGGCATTTAACTTTGCTTAAACATTTCTAAGATTATAACTCTGCTAAGAAGACATGCTCAACACACGCGTGCACACACATGCGCATGCACACAGGCACGTGTGATTCCCGGTGAAAGTGATTCCTGGTGCGAGTGAAAAGAAGAAGTGGGCTCATGGCATGCGGTTGAGTAATATCGGAAAGGAATATGGCCAAACCCATCTACCATCGGTACGATATTGAAGCAGAAGGAGACCTTAAAAGGAATACTTTTATATATTTTAAAGGGTTTAGGGGGTAGTAGTTGGGGCCTTGGAATGAATCAAGCCTTTTGTAAAATGCGGCTCAACTTACAAAAAGATCAGGTTACAAAACCACTTCTGGAATGGATTAATTTCGTAAGGTGAGGTACCACTGTACTTTGTAAAAATAACAACAACAACAAAAAAAAACTTTTACTAACAAAACACCACCCAATCTTCTCCTATAATGCTCCACAAGATGGGAGCAAACAGAAAGAGGTCATTGGACTGTTCCTCTCTGCACATATCTCTCTAAATCATCCAGCGACCTGGTCCTCTCTGCTGTCTCTTCAGATCACTCCACAGGTTCTCAATGGGGTTGAGGTCTGGAGAATGAGATGGCCATGGGAGGAGCTTGATTCTGTGTCTGGTGAACCATTTCTGTGTAGATTTGGCCACATGTTTAGGGTCATTATCTTGCTAAAGGACCCAGTGATGGCCCATCTTCAGCTTTCAGTCAGAGGCCACCAGATTCTGATTTAAAATGTCCTGGTATTTCAAAGCTTTCATGATGCCCTGCACCCTAACAAGGTTCCCAGGGCCTCTGGAAGAGAAACAGGCTGCCGTATTATGGATCCTCCCCTAAACTTCACAGGGGGCACGAGGTGCCTTTTTGCATTTTCATCTTTTGTGTTCTGACAGACCCACTTACAGCGTTTGTTGCCAAAAATCTCTATCCTGGTCTCATCTGATCAATGCACACCATCCCAGTTGATGTCCTGGTATGACTTAGTGAGCTCCAGGTGTTTGCATTTATGATTGAGAGAGAAAATATTATTTCCTGCATGCTTCCCAAGCAGTCTGTTGGCATGTTAATGGCACCTGATGGTTGTTTTGGAGACTTTGTGACCCCAGGATGCTCCCATTTGTGGTGATTCTTTAACAGTGAGCTTTGGAGAACTTTTTATTTCTCTTACTGTCCAAACCACCGTCAACTGGGGATTTAGCTCAGTTGGTAGAGCATCCGCTTTCTCCGGAAGGTCGGAGTTCGAATCCGGCTGCATTATACCATAAGAAGTTAAAAATTTGGGAGTTGTTGCTTCCTGCTTGGCGCTCAGCATCAAAAGGATAGAATGCAATATTCTCATGCGCATTAAGCATATGCGTGTATGAATAATGTGCTATACAAGCATCCATAAGAACTTACTGTGAGGTGGTGAAATAACCTCGTGTCCATGTCCAGGCTTGTTTACCACTGTTCCAACTGTTTTAATGATTTCTCTAACGGTAGATATGGGCAGGGGCAGACGAGGGGCGTTTTTCTTGTAGCCGTTACCTGATTTGTGAAGGTCGACACACACCTGTCTCACTTGAATGGGGAGTTCCTTTGTGTTTCCATTGTTAAAAAGTGAATAAGATAAATGGCCTCTGTGTCACATCATATTTATTCCCCAGGGAAATAGGAAGTCATTAAATACTAATTAAATGTTCCTAGATACTCTGATCAACTTTATAAACTACTGTAGAAATGACAGAAATACTTCAATTATATTTATTTCTGGGGAATTGTTAGGGGTGCCAATAATTGTGGAACAGGTGATTATTATATTAACAGGTGATTAATAATTATTTCTTAGGATTTTTCACTTCATATTCACTTGAACTGAAGGTTACCCTTTTCTTCAAATTTCAGTGTGAGGAGCTTCTGTAATAAAAATTAAATTTATTTTAAGACTTTTAACACATTTTCACCAGGGGTGCCAATAATTATGGAGGGCAGTATATATACTGAGTATGTATGGACTTGTGTAACAAGACAAAAATTTGCTGCAATCTCTCTCTCTCTCTCTCACTATATATATATATATATATATATATATATATATATATATATATATATATATATATATATATATATATATATATATGTGTGTGTGTGACAAAAATAAAAGGACAGGACAAAGACTTTCTATTGAAACTCCATTTATCACTACAGATCTGTTTCGAGGGGTGGTGAAACCATCCTCTCTCTTCAGGTGATTATAGAAGATTCTTCTATAATCACCTGAAGAGAGAGGATGGTTTCACCACCCCTCGAAACAGGTCTGTAGTGATAAATGGAGTTTCAATAGAAAGTCTTTGTCCTGTCCTTTTATTTTTGTTATTTGCTCTACCAAAAAGTATTGAGCACTCTCTTACGGAAGGATCTACTCAGAAAATCCTATATATATATATATATATATGTGTGTGTGTGTGTGTGTGTGTGTGTGTGTGTGTGTGTGTGTGTCTGTGTGTGTCTGCCTGTGCACAGATGCTGATGCATAACGGTCAAATGCTGTTGGAGGACAGAGACCAAAGCCTGATTAAGAGGGAGTTTGTGCACTCGGTCATTTTTATATACACCAACTTCCTCGAGTCACTTGTCTCTGAATTGTGGTCCATCTTGAACAGCCCCTTCCGCGATTAATACACACACACACACACACACACACACACACACACACACACACACACACACACACACACACACAGTCTGGGAATTACTATTTAAGTCCTTCAGTGTATTTTGCACAACCTACTGATGTGTTGAAATAGCTGGACTACAGAAGAGGAAGGGACCTAATTGTAAATATTCACAACATCAAAAAGTGTTCAGGAACTTCCTCTTTGCCTGATTTATTTATTTATATATTTATTTGTTTTTTTTTAACGAAAGAAAAAAAATTTTCACAGTACAAATTGGCATCATTCAGCTGAAACATTAAAACACAATTAATCATTCATTCATTTGCTGAACCATTAATCCTAATTAGGGTTGCAGGGAGGCTGGCGCCCATCTCAGCTGACTCTGGGCGACGGCAGAGTTACACCCTAGACAGCTCGCCAAGCCATCGCAGTAAAGCATAATTAACAGGGGGAAAGAAATGAGAAGAAAAAGGTCAACAACATATATCCAACCAGGGGATTTATTGATTTAAACAACTGAGCCCTTCCCAGTCTCACTACACTGACACTGGGCCCTTGAATAAGGCCCTTCACACTCATCTGCTCAGTTATATAAAAATTATGATGGTAAGTCACTCTGGATAAGGGTGCCCTCCAAATGCCACTGCAGTATTTCTGAGACTTTACTGAGGTTACCCAGATTGTTCCGTTCCAAAGCTTCATTTCTTTTACATTTTAAAGATGAATGAATTCCTTTCGGCTTTTTCCCTTTTACTCAGGAGTCGCCACAGCGAATCATCTGATCCGCACGTTTTTTTTGATTTTGGCAGAGGTTTTTTTACGTCGGATGCCTTTCCTGTCACAACCCTTTTAACAAGGGACAGAAACACGCTGACGACTTTGCAGCCTACTAAAGATAAAAAATAAAAAGAAAGCAGATGAAAAACAGAATCTTGGTCTAGATTTCAATAATTATATTATCAATAAAAAAAGAATGAGTTTACCGGGTGTCACAGAGGATCTTTTATATTGTCATTCAGTCATTCATTCATTTTTTAATCAGTTCATCCTAATTAAGGTCATGGGAAGGCTGGTGCTCATCTCAGCCGACTCTGGGTGAGGGCAGAGTACACCCTAGACAGCTCGCCAGGCCATCGCAGGGCAGAGACACACTGACGGCTATGCAGCTCTTCACGAAAGTCAGCAACGGTTCTTTTCCATGAACCTCTCACCATAGACCAGGGGTCTCCAGTCTTATCCATTAAGGGCTTGTGTGGGGGCAGGTTTTCACTTCAATCAAAGAGTAGCCACACCTTCCACCTGTTTCCACCAATCACTGATCAACAAAAGAAAAGAACACAACTAGATCAGACATTACTAGATTATTAGATTGTTTCATTTCTGAAGTGGGGCCATCTTGGTGAGATCACTTTGCTTGAAGTTTTAAACAGTAATGTGATCTCACCAAGATGGTGCCACTTCAGAATTGAAACAGTAATGTCCAATCTATTTTTTTTTCCTTTTGATGATCAGTGATTGGTGGAAACAGGTGGAAGGTGTAGCTACTGTTTGGTTGAAGTGAAAACCTGCACTCACACTGGCCCTTAGTGGATAAGATTGGAGACCCCTGCCCTAGACAGTGAGAAACACTGCTAGCCTCGGATAACCCAATTAGTCCACTGGGGGGACAGCACTGACAACCTGGTGATAGTTGGTCTTGAACAACCAACCGTGGGATCAGTGATCTAGCATTTTTACCAGCAGGCCATCACTGCACATATCTATGCCAAGTAAAACATCTTCTTTTTTTAAAAAATTGGAGAACTTTATGCAAATCGTACCATCAACAAACTCAACAAGCAAGTCAGAATATAGTCCTGTACACAGCCTTGTATTTTACAGACAATTAAACTATATAAACACATCAAATATTTGAATGGATCAAAACAGAAACTTTT
This sequence comes from Plotosus lineatus, assembly GCA_024760905.1. Classification (NCBI taxonomy): domain Eukaryota; kingdom Metazoa; phylum Chordata; class Actinopteri; order Siluriformes; family Plotosidae; genus Plotosus; species Plotosus lineatus. Next base: position 3,298,285 of record CM045729.1, on the reverse strand, counting down.
AATGACCACCAAATACAGTACGTGGACCGCACTTCTGAAATTAACCCATTAGCAACTGAACATGGGGTCATGGTGACTCACTGCCTGGTTAAGGCTCTGGGCTACCAATCAGATGGCTGAGGGTTCAAGTCCCAGTACCACCAATCTGCCACTGCTGGGCCCCTGAGCAAGGACCTTAACCCCTTGACTGCACCATTGTATAAATGAGATAAAAATAAAAATATGTAAGTCGCTCTAAATAAAGATTTCAGCCAAAAGTCATAAATGTCCAAACAAAATGAAAATTATGGCAGCAAGTTAATTGATAATATCATTTACAGACTTTTGTGTATTTTAAATCCCAGTCGGTGTATAACATCTGATTGTGATAGTTAATCCTGGTCAATGCATTTGTTGGTGATGAAGGTTTTATGAACGCCTTTTCTGGTATGGTTTCTGTCATGTATCTGATACAGAAATAAGTTGAACTTTATGATGTTCTGGACAATATCATGGTCCTAATGTATCAAACCGGGCTTGTACTAGTATATACACCAGTGCATCTCTATCCAACAGAATATCATCCAAAATGTGATTTATTTCAGTAATTCAGTTCAAAAAGTGAAACTATGTTATATAGATTCATTACACACAAACTCAGATGTTTCAAGTGCTTAACATATTTTCCAGACTATAAGTCGCACTTTTTTCATACTTTGGGTGAAGGTGCGACTTATACTCTACAGCAACTTATATGTGAAATTCTTCTTCTTTTCCTTTCGGCTGTTCCCTTCAGGGGTCGCCAAGCAAATGATCTGCCTCCATCTCACCCTATCCTCTGCATCTTCTACTCTTACTCCAACGACCTTCATGTCCGCCTTCACCACATCCATAAATCTTCTCTTTGGTCTTCCTCTGGGCCTTCTGCCTGGTAGTTCCAACCTCATAATCCTACCTATATACTCACTATCCCTCCTCTCTACATGTCCAAACCATCTCAATCTAGCCTCTCTGACTTTGTCTCCAAAACATCTTACATGTGCTGTCCCTCTGATGTACTCATTCCTGATTCTATCCATCCTCATTACTCCCAAAGAGAACGTCAACATTTTCATCTCTGCTACCTCCAACTCTGACTCCTGTCTTTTCCCCAGAGCCACTGTTTCTAAACCATACAACATCGCTGGCCTCAACACCATCTTGTACACTTTTCCCTTCATCCTTGCCAGTACTCTCCTAGCACACATCACACTGGAAACTTTTCTCCATCCATTCCAACCTGCCTGCACGCGCTTCTTCACCTCTTTTCCACACTCTCCATTGCTCTGGATTGTTGAGCCCAAGTACTTAAAATTCTCCACCTTCTTTATCTCTGCCACCTGTAACCTCACTGTTCCTCTTGGGTCCTTGTCGTTCACACACATGTATTCTGTCTTACTGAGACTAACCTTCATTCCCCTCCTTTCCAGGGCATACTTCCACCTCTCTAGATTTTCCTCCAGTTCTCTGCTCCCACTACAGATCACGATGTCATCTGCAAACATCATAGTCCATGGAGATTCTTGTCTAACCCCGTCTGTCAGCTTGTCCATCACCATAGCAAACAAGAAGGGGCTGAGAGCTGACCCTTGATGCAGTCCCACCTCCACCTTGAACTCTTCTGTCACACCGACAGCACACCTCACCACTGTCTTACATCTCTCATACATGTCCTGCACCACTCTAGCATACTTCTCTGCCACTCCAGACTACCTCATACAATACCACAGTTCTTCTCTCGGCACCCTGTCATATGCTTTCTCCAGATCCACAAAGGCACAATGCAGCTCCTTCTGACCTTCTCTGTACTTCTCTATTAACATCCTAAAAGCAAACACTGCATCTGTGGTGCTCTTTCTTGGCATGAAACCAAACTTGTTCACAAATGCTGACCTCTGCCCTTAGTCTAGCTTCTACTATTATTTCCCATAACTTCATGAAGCTCATCAACTTTATCCCTCTGTAGTTGCCACAACACTGTACATCTCCCTTGTTCTTAAAAATGGGCACAAGCACACTTCTGCTCCATTCCTCCAGCATCTGCTCACTCTCTAAGACCTTGTTGAATATTCTTGTCAGAAAATCTACTGCTACCTCCCCTAGACACTTCCATACCTCAACCGGTATGTCATCAGGACCAACTGCCTTTCCACTCTTCATCCTCTTCAATGCCCTCCTCACTTCACCCGTACGAATCTTTGCTACTTCCTGGTCCTCAACGGTCACCCCTTCTACTCTTTTTTTTCTCTCATTTTCCTCATTCATCAGCTCTTCAAAGTACTCTTTCCATCTTCCCAGCACACTTCTGTCATCAGTCAATACATTTTCCTCTCTGTCCTTTATCACTCGAACTTGCTGCACGTCTTTCCCATCTCTATTTCTCTGCTGTGCTAACCTGTATAAATCATTTTCTCCCTCCTTACTGTCCAAGCTATCATACAAGTCATACGCCCTCTGTTTGGCCTTTGACACCGCTACCTTCGCCTTACGCTGTGTCTCCCTGTACTGTTTACTCTCTTCAGTCCTCTCTGTGTCCCACTTCTTCTTAGCTAACCTCTTCTTTTGTACACACTCCTGCACTTCCTCATTCCACCACCAAGTTTCCTTATCTACTTTCCTTCCAGAGGACACACCAAGTACTCTCCTACCGGTCTCCCTGATCACATTGGCTGTGGTTGTCCAGTCATCTGCAAGCACTTCCTGACTACCCAAACCTGTTTCAACTCCTCCGCACTCTTCCTTTTTCAGCTTCCACCATTTTGTCTTCTGCTCTGCCTTTGCCTTTTTCACCTTCCTCACCATCAGCGTCATCCTGCAGACCACCATCCTATGCTGTTTGGCAACACTCTCACCCACTACTCCTTTGCAGTCACTGACTTCTTTTAAATTACATCGCCTACACAACATGTAGTCTACCTGTGTGCTCTTGCCTCCGCTTTCATAAGTCACCCTATGCTCCTGTTTCTTCTGGAAGAAAGTATTCACCACAGCCATTTCCATCCTTTGCTAAATCAATCAACACCTGTCCTTCTGTGTTTCTGTCCTGGATACCAAACCTGCCCATCACTTCCTCGTCCCCTCTGTTGCCTGCACCAACATGTCCATTGAAGTCTGCCCCAATGACCACTCTTTCACCTCTGGGGGTATTCCTCATCACTTCATCTAACTCACTCCAGAATCTCTCCTCTTCTAGCTCACATCCTGCCTGTGGGGCATAAGCACTAACAACATTGACCATCACGCCTTCAATTTCTAACTTGAGACTCATCACTCTGTCTGACACTCTTTTCACTTCTAGAACATTCCTGACAAACCCCTACTTCAAGATGACTCCTACTCCATTCCTCTTCCCACCCACACCGTGATAAAACAGCTGAAACCCTTCTCCTAAGCTTCTAGCCTTGCTACCTTTCCATGTGGTCTCCTGAACACACAGTATGTCCACCTTCCTCCTCTGCATCATGTCAGCCAGCTCTCTATCTTTTCCTTGCATAGTTCCAACATTCAAAGTCCCTACTCAGTCCTAGGCTCACGCATTTCCTCTTCTCTCTCTGCCTACGGACACGCCTCCCACCTCTTCTTCGACGTCTTTGACCAACAGTAGTCCAATTTGTTGTTAACCCAGGCCTCGACCGATCCGGTATGAATTTTGTTTTGATAATTTGCATGAGAAATGTGGCAGATGTTTTACGCCAAATGCCCTTCCTGTCGCAACCCTCTGCATTTATCCGGGCTTGGGACCGGCATGAGGGGGAGAGACACTGGTTAGTGCCCCCCCCCCCCCCCCGCGCCTCATGGCTGCATTCAACTTATATGTGAAATTATTACATATAATTCTGTTTGTCATCATAAACATAATTTCACATGTTTGTTATTTTTACACTCACAACCACAAGAGGGCACTCTAGGCTTGGGAACCAGTATCTGCTCATCCTTTTAATTACTGCCCATCCACCACTGAAGAACTGTCCCCAAAAAGAAAATCCTATTCTACGGATAACAAGCTGCAAGTATTGAAATACGCAGCAGAAAATGGTCATCGAACAGCAAGCAAGTTTGGAGTCAACAAGAAACTTGTGAGGGACTGGATAAAAGCGGATATTATTATTACTGCAATGAAGAAACCAAAAAAAGCTAATTGCGGGCTAAAAGCTAGATGGCCACAGCTAGAAGAAGAAACAGCACATGGGTGCTTCAGCAGCGTGCCTCAGGGAGAGTTTTGATAACTGCAGTTGCGTCTCCACGTCTGGATAGTGAAATTATTACATATAATTCTGTTCATTATAATAATCACAAACATAATTTCACATGATTATTTTTACACTCACAACCACAAAAAGGCAACCAGAGGGCAGAAAAGCAGAGATTATTATTACTGCAGTGAAGAAAACAAAAAACTAATTGCAGGCTAAAAGATGGAGAAAAGATCCACAGCTAGAAGAATGAGTTCCCACATGGATGTTTGAGCAACGTGCTGCAGGGAGGGGCTTGTCAACAGTGCACTTACATCTCCACGTCCTGGTCGTTGTCAAGGAGATGAATATAAATGACTCTTGGTGTTACCGCTTCATGCAATGCAACCGCCTCTATCAGAGCGAGGACCACGTCACAAAAACTGCCAGCAGATTTCAAAGCCAAGGTAGACAGTTTCCACGAGTTTGAGACGTATAGTCCAGTGCGACTTACATATTTACTTTATTCCTTACTATGCATTTTTGGTCAATGTGACTTGTATTTCAGAGCAACGTATCGTCCAGAAAATATAGTATTTATTTTAATTTTGATGATTAAAACTTTAAAACTCTTTAAAAAAAACATTTTTAACACAGCAATGTTGGACTTAAAAATATCAATGTTTCGCACTTAATATTTGGTTGTTGTATCAGTTTGCATAAATTTGCATTCCTTTGCATAAATTACTGCAACAGTGTAATATGGAATGGGGCGATCAGTCTAGCACTTCTAAGGTGTTATGGAAGCTCAGGTTACTCTGATAGCAGCCTTCGGCTCTTCTGTATTGTAGTCTTGGTATCTCACTTCCTCCCCTTTAGAAATCCCAGAGATTCTCTATGAGGTTTAAGTCAGGTGAGTTTGCTGCCCAATCAATGACAGGGAATACCATGGTCCTGAAAACAAGAATTGGTACTTTTGGCAGTGTGGGCAGGTACCGAGTCCAGCTGCAAACTAAATCTATCTGATCAAAAAAGCTAAACTTAAAGCTGGTCAGTAGAGGAACGCATAATGTGCTCTAAAACGTCTCAGTAGACGGCCACGCCGACCTTGGACCTGGGAGAACACAGTGGACTGACACGAGCAGATGACATGGATGCCCAAATCTCCAGTGACTGGGGAATCCACACTGGACCTCAAGCAACCTGGATTCTGTGCCTCTCTTCTCTTCATACAGACCCAAGGACCTTCATTTCCAGAAGAAATGCAAAGTTACTTTGAGCTGAAAAAAGGACTTTGGAGCACTGAGCAATAGTCCAGTTTTTGTTCTTCACGCCAAACAAGATTTCTCTGATAATATCTCTGGTTCAAGAATGGCTTGAAGCTCTGACTCCAGCAGCGGTTCACTCCTTGTAAAATTCCCCAAAATTCTCGAATGAACTTCATGTCACACTCCTCACAAAGCTGCTGGAGCCATGTGCAGGGTGTCCAGGAATCATCCTCTGGATGACTCTCAGGTCCACAGTCTTCCCCATGATTGTATGGTGTACTGATCCAGACTGACTGGTCATCTAAAGGCCCAGAAATGCTGCGCAGGTGTTTGAGGTCATTTATCTGATCAGTGTGACACCATGAGTCTCCAGTACGTAACGTTTCCCACAGGATTCACATTTTGATGACACCATCTCTCAGTCCCCTCTCACGCTTGCTCAGCATCTCTGCTCAATGTCTCACTCTTCCTCAGTATCTTGCTCAGAGGGATTATGGGAAGAAGATGGAGGAGAAGCTGGCTCAGAACAATGTGCCTGATGTCTGGAGAGGACTAAAGACTGTCTGGATTTGGGCAGAGTGTCAGAGGGACAGCTGATGGTGACCAGCGTTGGGCGGATGAATTAACCTGTTACTTCAACAGGTTTGATTCTCCCCCCTTCCCCTCTGCACCCTCCCTGATCCCCCCTCTTCACACGTCTCCAGACCAGCAGACACCTCCCTTCTCCCAGGCCAACAGTTGAGATGACTGAATCAGAGGAAATCTGCAGGACCAGATGGCATCAGTCCCAGGTTGCTGAGGACCTGTGCGGACCAGCTCTGTGAGGTCCTATGCCAACTCTACAACCTGAGCCTCAGCCTGGAGAAGGTTCTTGTCCTGTGGAAGACCTCCTGTGTGGTCCCGGTTCCTAAAACAGCTCAAGCCAAGAAATCGGCCCACTACAGACCTGTTGCCCTGACCTCCCACCTCATGAACACCATGGAGAGTCTCCTCCTCGACCACCTCCGCTGTGTGGTGAGCCACACCCTAGACCCGCTGCAGTTTGCCTACAGGCCCAACATCGGGGTAGAAGACGCCGTCATCTACCTTCTGCAGCGGGCGCTCACCCACCTGGAGATCGGTGGTAGCGCTGTGAGGGTCATGTTCTTTGACTTCCCCAGCGCCTTCAACACCATCAGGCTGGCGTTTCTACGGGGGAAGCTGGAGGACGTGGGAGTGGACGGACATCTTGCTGCTTGGATCATCAACTACCTCACTGACCATCCAGTTTGTGCGGCTGCGCGGCTGTGAGTCAAAAGTGGTAGTCTGCAGCATGGGGGCACCCCAGGGCACTGTCCTCTCACCTTTCCTCTTCACCATCTACACCTCAGACTTCACCTATAACACGGACAGCTGCCACCTCCAGAAGTTCTCTGATGACTCCGCCATCGTGGGTCGTGTGTCATAGGGGAACGAGCTGGCGTACCGGTCGGTCATCGTCAACTTTGTGAACTGGTGTGAGCGCAACCACCTGTGCTTGAACACTAGGAAGACGAAGCAGATGGTGGTCGACTTCAGGAAAAGCACACCAACAAACACTGGTGAACATCCAGGGACAGGACATTGAGACAGTGGACAGTTTCAAGTACCTGGGCGTTCACCTCAACAATAAACTGGACTGGTCCCACAACACCAACGCCCTGTACAAGAAAGGCCAGAGTCACCTCCACCTTCTGAGGAGACTTAAGTCCTTCGGCGTATGCAGACCTCTGCTCAGGACATTTTATGACTCTGTGGTAGCCTCTGCAATCCTTTACGCTGCTGTCTGCTGGGCCCCAGGCAGCACAGAGCGGGACAGAAAGAGACTGAACAAGCTGGTCAGGAGAGCCAGTTCTGTCCTGGGCTGCCGACTGGACTCTGTGGAGGAAATGGGTGAGAGGAGGATGGTAGCCAAGCTCACATCCATCATGGGCAACAGCTCTCACCCACTGCACCAGACTGTAGAGGAGCTGAGCAGCTCCTTCAGTGGACAACTGAAACATCCTCAGTGCAGGAAGGAGCGCTACCGCAGGTCTTTCATCCCGACCGCTGTCAGACTGTACAACGCCACTTTGTAACTGTCTGTGAAGTGACCGGTTCTGTGCAATAATCCACTATATTTTATTGTTCTGTTATAATTATGACTCAATGATGTTACACCTTTCTGAGCTATTTTGCACACCCTACTGACGGTACTTCAAGAGTCTGTAACAGTAAATTTCTCCATTGTGCGATTAATAAAGCTGTATCTTATCTCACTCTTGCTCAGTGTCTCTCTCGTTCAGTGTCTCCCTCTCAGTGTCTCTATCTGCTCAGTGCCTCACTCTTGCTCAGTGTCTCACTTGCTCAGTGTCTCTCCCTGCTCAGTGTCTCACTCTCGCTCAGTGTGTCACTCTCGTTCAGTAGCTCTCTCTGCTCAGTGCCTCACTCTTGCTCAGTGTCTCACTTGCTCAGTGTCTCTCCCTGCTCAGTGTCTCACTCTTGCTCAGTGTGTCACTCTCGTTCAGTAGCTCTCTCTGCTCAGTGCCTCACTCTTGCTCAGTGCCATTGCTCAATGTCTCATTCTCGTTCATTGTCTCATTCTTGCTCAGTGTCTCTCTCTGCTCAGTGTTTCCAAATGTACTCATGCTCCCCCTTTTCCTACTGGACAATATCTACTGGAGAATGTGAGGATGGGTGAAGTTTATGAGGACAACAGAGTTAACCGGGAGTTATCCCACTTGGACCAGGTTTGAGACAATGAAATTGCCATGGCAACAACTTGTGGAAACTGGACATCATAATGTTAACCTTGAACTGACCCGGATAAGGCAGTAATCCAACTTTGTAGCACAGACCTCAGACCTGAATTCTCTTTGGTGGTGTAATGGCATCTCCAGATTCACACAAAGTACAAATGACAGAAGGAATCTCTCTCTCTCTCTCTCTCTCTCTCTTACACACACACACACACACACACACACACACACACACTGAAGGAGCATTTTTACTTTGTCTGGCTACTAGATGACAGCAAAACCCATCCCACTATGATCTGCAGCACTGGAGAACCAACACGTCCAGAAAAGCCTCCAACCCTTTCAGTAGTACCAACATCTACAGAGACTTTCTTACACATTAACACAAAGCGATCACATTTCAATCAGTAAAACCATCTGGTTACCTGCTCATGACCTGGGTGTATAAGATCTGTGGAATAAAACAAAGTCTCCAATAGGAATTAGCACTGATCTTCAAAATCAGTGTCCTGAACACCATTCCCTGACAAACACACAGTCCATGAGAACCAACATTACTCCCCAGTAAACGTTCCTCAGGAACTCACTACTGGAGAACATAAGATCTCCAAACAGTTAAAGGACCCACAGCAGGCTAAGGGCAGAACCTTCAATAAACACAGCGTACCTACAGCTGTACAGTTTATGTATAGATTAGTTCAGTTCCTTTGTTGCTTTAGTGCACCTTATTTTTATAATTTCTGCTAATTTGATTTTCATTGTTCGTGCGACAGTTGACAATGATGATCTCAATCTTTATCTACTATTCCTTCACTAGATGAACAGAGACTCCAGAGTCCGTCATCTCGTACCATGAAGATAAAGTCTGTACACAAATTCTACAGTTCTACAGCAGGGCCACCGCTCAACACATCACCACTCTCTAGCCATGAACATGACTTCCACACCACGTCCCTGAGAAACAACACCTAACAGTCTATGAGAACTACAACCGTTCCAGTGAACACACACCATGCATGAGAAACAACAATGCTGGGGGACAATCATGTTTGGAAAGCCAACACTTCTGGAACATGTCGAGCGATAGCTCAGTGAAGTGGTGCGCCGAGCGATAACTCAGTTGCATGGAGGAATTTGAATCTTTGGTTAATGACGATGTGTAAAGTTAAACCACAAGTCACTTGAAGACTTAAAATAATTTTGACTTCATTGGCTCTGTACATTTTGCTGCTCTGCAGCCCTACAGCAGTGCTCTGCTACACGGTGTAGTGCCTGGAGGGCAGTTGAGCATTGGCGCCTCGTTCAAAAGGGCACTTCAGCCTTCCTTTCCTCCACCTTCATGGCTGAAGCACCTTTGAGCAAGGCTCCTAACCCCCAACTGCTCTCCAGGCGCCCCAATGTCTGTCAGCGCATTGCTCTGGGTGTGTGCCTGTCTCCACGCACACACAGACAGACACACACACACACACACACACACCTCCCCTGAATGTCTTTCTCCCTGCAGCATTGAACTCTGGACTTCCTGCATTACCTGAATGTGATTTTATGAAGCTTTTGCATTTTTAACAACTACAGCCCCAATAACAAAATCTGAGCCATGCAGTTCCAGCAGAAGAATCAGAAACATCTCCGCCTCTCCGGATGCGCTCTGAGAAATTCTCACACACACTCAGACGGCCGGAGTTCCTTCTGAGGACCGTGGAGTCTGCTGGTGTGCACAAGTCGGGTTTAGGAATAAAACTGGTGTTCAGTAAATAAACGCCAACCCCGGTGGCAGCAAAAAAAATCCCCGTCTCATCCTTAACTGTTACACCACACAGCGAGGAATCATTTTACCACCGAGACACACGAGCAAGGTAACGGCGTTTCATTACGACAGGAACCCGATATCTGACGGATTCTGCTTGAGTGTCATTAGAATCGTCTTGAATTCCAAACCATCATCATCATCAGAACCAGATCCAGAACCTCAGGAGGCCGTTGTGCACCCAGCAGAGTGAGAAAGAGGAAAGAGAGAGGGCTGAGAGAGAGAGAGAGAGCAGAAGGAGGGGGAGGAGAAAGAGAGCGAGTGCAGACTCAGTAGTGACCTTGTGTCCTACAGGCCCACCCTAACCTTCACTCAGACATTGATGAGATAATGAAGCGTCTGATCTCATCTGTTCTGTCTCAGATGACCCAATTAGACCAGTTCTCTCTCTCTCTCTCTCTCTCTCTCTCTCACACACACACACACACACACACACACACACACACACATACACACACACACCCACCCACACAGAAGCCAAAAACTTTGATTGACTACCTGAATGGGGTGGTTTGTTTTCAGAAGCTGATTATGCATTCATTTACTCATTTTTTGAACTGCGTAATCCTAATTAGGGTCGCAGGGAGGTTGGCGCCCATTTCAGCCAACTCTGGGAGAGGGCAGAGTACACCCTGGATAGCTCAATAGGCCATCGCAGGGCAAACTGATTGTTTTTTATCTTTTATCACATCTCCAGATGTTTCAGCACTGAAACTGGAGACTCATTCCTTCCATCAGTTCCATCACATGTTTACTTGTAGCCAGTTTCCAGTTTCGCTCTCACAGTCTCTCCCCTCTCTGGGCTTTACCTCTTCTTGTCGTGTACCTCATGTTCTTGTGATCTTATTTCAGAAGATCTAAACCTGTCTCTGATGAACATCATTGTAACAATCCTGCCCCGAACGCCATACTTTACATTCTGAATTCCATAAAAGGTGGAAATCTTCAGCTTTGGATCAGTAACTCATCGCCTTAACCACTGCCTGGATGGCTCACCCCCCTCTCTGAGGGAGAGCCCCGCCACCCTCCAAATAAAGCTCATTACTTACGATCCATGATCTTGTCCTTTTGGTCACCATTCAGATCTCATGAATGTACGTGAGGGGCGGAACATAGAATAACTGGTGAATTGCGAGCTTTGCCTTGTGGCTCAGCTCCCTCTTCACCACAACAGACCGGTACAAGCTCTGCTTTACAGCAGAGGCTGCACCGATCCATCCGCTGATCTCCTGTTCCATCCTTCCCTCACTTGTGAACAAGACCCTGAACTCCTCCACTTGAGGCAGGACCTCATTCCAGACCTGGAGGGTGCATTCCACCCTTGTCCAACTGAGAACCATGGCTTTGGAATCAGAGGCGTCGATTATCATCCCGATTGACTTCGCACTCAGCTGAGAATCACCAATGAGAACTGGAGGTCCCTGTTGTTACCAGTGCGGACCAAATGCTGACTCCTGTGATATAGTGACCAAATGGCCCATAGCAACAGGTCCGGTTCAATGTACTCCAAGAGAACACCCCACAAGATAACCCGAGAGACATGGCCGTAAGCCTTCTCTAAATCCATAAAACACATGTGAACAGATTGGGCAAACTCTCAGCATCCTGTAGTGTATAGAGCTGGTCGAGAGTGACACATTCAGCACGAAAACCACATTGTTCTTCCTGAATCTGAAGTTCAACCACCGGTCAGATCCTCCTCTCCCTCTCCTACTCTGCTCTCATTTAATAATAAATAAATAAATATACACTTCCACACTCAGCACAAAAACACATGGATGAAAAAGGCAGAGATGAAAATAGAAACTGTGGCAGGGAGCTGGTTTGCTGATCCGAAGGTCAGGGGTTCAAGCCCCACTATAACCGAGGTTTGACTGCTGTTTATCCAGTGCAGCTAATTGGGTTATCAAAGGCAGGTCATGTGTCACTGTCTGTGGTGGGAGGTTCATGTAAAAGAACCATTGCTGTCATTTGTAAAGAGCAGGCTATTAAGGGGCCATCATTACTTTTCTGTCATGATAGCTTGGTGAGCTGTCCAGGGTGTACTCTGCCCTTGCCCAGTGTTGGCTGAGATGGTCACCAGCCTAACTGTGATCCTAATTAGGATTAAGCAGTTCAGAAAACAAATTAATGGAATTGTCTGGAGTAAGCACAAACAAGCAGATATTAATAATCATATGTAGTAAAAGTCTGGGTAAAATAGCATTTTAATAATAATAATAATAATAATAATAATAATAATAATAATACATTTTAATTTATAGGCGCTTTTAGAACACACATGAACACTGTACATACAAGCAGATAAAATTGGAAGCATAATGAAAATGCAGACCATGTGCAAAAAATACAAGAGCGCAGTAAAATCTCGGTGGGATATGCAGCTGTAATACGTACTGGGTTTACACTGGGGCCACAATGTCCATCAGCTCCAAGATTCAAAAAAGTGTAGCATCCCATGATTTATGAGCACACTCGGGGTATAAAAGGAGGCAGGATGGATCTATGAGATGAAACTTGAAGGAATTGTGTTTGTAAGTTCAACAAGATCCCTTACTGTGGAGCTTCAGGATCTGTTTTGCTCTAGTAATGTTCGTTAAGCTTAAATGTGCTCGACTACGAATCTCACATTCTATCACGATTGGCATCAAATTGTAATACATCATAATAATTGAAGCAATATTTTTGACAGTCAAAAAATTTGTCATGATCATCACAATTCCATCAAGCATTCTCAAGATCATCATCCTGCGATCCCACAACCATCCACGCTCATCATGATTCTTTCGTAACCTGGAGATCATGAACACTGTGCCACAGTGTATATACATATATATGCAATCCTACCCATTTCGAGCGTTGGTAAGTTACATAATTGGTGCAGTCCGCCTGTCTTTCCACCTTTGACATGTTTTTCCGAGTTGATTTGATTTCTTTCCAGGATGGCATAGGCGAGTACACCAGAATGCAGCACCAGTTGGTCCAGTCTCTGGCCAGATTTCCATTCTATCACATAAAAGAATTGCAGTTACATGGTCCACCATCCACTTCACGAACAGACCCACGGATCCAGAGCAAGGAGATCAAGATGCCGGTGGTGCTTCGGGGCTTAGTTTGGAGTTTTCCTTCTCCTAGGTAACTAGCTGTTGGCTCACAGGGAGCTGATCTACCCATTGCTGAGTATTGTTTTTCATCTTGTGGTGTGACCTGGCCACCCTCCCCAGGCTCAGAGACTTAATGTGGTCAATGGAGGGGGTTTTAGTGATAACATGGGCTGCAGAATTCTGAACCAGTTGATGTTTATGCATGGATCGGTGAGAGACCAAAGAGGAGGGAATTTCAATAATCTATATGGGAGGTGATAAGGCTGTAGACGGGAGAGGCAGTGGAATGAGGGGTGAGGTGGGAAGATAATTTATTGGCATGATGGCAAATATGTGAAAGATGCGATGTTACTGATATAGAATTAAATTGAAAGTGTGCTGCCGAGGATGATACCCAGAAGAGTAGAACTGTGTCTGCTAGAGAAGAGCTGGGTGCCATCCACGTAGCAGTGAAAATGAATGTTATGTCTACAGTAAAAATTGCCAAGGGGAATGAGATAGATGGTGAACGGAAGGGGCCCTAGGCTGGAGCCCAGAGAGACACCTGAGGTGGCTGTGGAAAGCAGGGAATGAAATGATCTGAATTGAAAGAACCAAGTTTGGGTTGAAAGGTAAGCGATTTGAACCCGTCTAATGGGTTATGAACAATAACAGTGTAGAAAAACATACAATCTGATGTATGAACAGGCTTTGTGAGGGATGTACATATCTAAAATTAAAAAACAATTAATTTATAAAGTTTTTTAATTAGAGTGAGAAGATCAGCACCCCAGTGCAGCTAACTGGGTTATCAAAGGCGGGCCATGTCTGTCACTGTCTATGGTGAGAGGTTGATGTAAAAGAACCATTGCTGACTTTCATAAAGAGGAGCTGCAAAGTCGTAAGCGTGTTTCTGTCCCTTGCTAAAAAGGGTTGTGACAGGAAGGGCATCCGACGTAAAAACCGCTGCCAAATCAAACGTGCGAATCAGATGATTCGCAGTGGCGACTCCCAAGTAAAAAAAAAAAGGGAAAAAAGCCGAAAGGAAGACAGACAGACAGAGTGAGAAGATCAGCAATCTGGGAGGAGCTCGGAGTAAAACCGCTGCTCATCCGTGTTCAGAGGAGTCAGTGGCTCAGGCATCTGATTAGAATACCTCATGAAGATCTCCCTGGTGTGGTGTTTCAGGCATGTCCAACCGGGAAGAGGGTCGATTCTGAACACATTGGAGGGATCACTTCTATCGGCTGGTCTGGGAACGCTTTGGTGTCCACACTGAAAAGCTGGTAGAAGTGGCTGGGGAAGGCATTTGTTAGGCTGCTGCCCCTGCAACCCGAGCCCGAAGCAAGTGAAAAATGAAGACATTTGTGTACAATAATGGGTGGAGTCAATGCAGAGATTAATTTATGAGTTGTGGAGTGACTCTGATGCAGCATGAAAGAAGTGAATGAATATTATCAAATACCAGGTATTTAATATGCTTTTGCTGCTTGTTGATAAAATTAAACTAATTAAGAAGTTAAAGCAGCTCAACAATCACATGATGTGAACCCATGAACACACAAGCACTGACTGGTTATCTGATGTGTGTGTATACACGCTCCATGTGGCCTGGTTGCTGGGCACCATGGACATAAAATGTGATTATTGGGTTAAAAAAATTAAATATTCATATTTAAATAGCAGAAATATAACATATGCAGTACACACACTCAACACAGACAGAGGACAAGTGTGTGTGTGTGTGTGTGTGTGTGTGTGTGCGCGTGTATGTGTCTTTAGTCAGCACTGCTTCCGGTGAGCTGCAGTATAAAGAGGAAGATCTGCATTATGTCGGTGTAGACAGACAGAGCACCATACACATACTCCTCTGGACTCAGGCTTTCAGCTCGATTCCCGAACAGCATCTGCGTATCATATGCCAGGAACTACACACACACACACACACACACACACACACACACACACACACACACACAGAGTGACCAGAGCATGCAGTGTAAGTTTCTAAATAAGTTGAGTTACTGACACAGAAAGTGCAGCTCGACTGATGGTGCAACACAAACACACACACACACACACACACACACACACACACACACACACACACACACACACACACGTATGCACGCTGCATATCCACACAACACACACACACACACACCCCCACCCACACACACACACACACACACACACACAGAAACACACCCAAACACACACACACACACATTAAAGCATAAACTCACCAAAGTGTAAACGATGGCCCCGAGCGCAGCGTATAACATGTGCAGCCAGTGAATCTAAATACAGGAAAGAGGAAAACATTCATCAGTTTCATTTACTGACCCTTTCATCTGAAGGGTGGGGCCGCTACTGGCATATGCGCAGGAGTGCTTCCAGGAATTAGACATCAAAATTCACGAGGTGAAGAGCTGCTGTGTTTGTAAGCGTTCAAATTGAGTGGACAGTATTTCTAAAGGCAAAGGTGTGCATTTTTGTTAACATTAGATAAACAGACTTCAAACTGATGTGCTAAACTGATGTTGCTCAAACTGATTGCTACCCTGCACAGAAAATCCTTTACTGTTTCTACTGCACCATTTCACTGCAGATTTATGATAATAAATATTTCATTTCACTTTTCACCATAACATCAGCACCATTTATCATCAACACTTATTGATATCATTATTATTATTATTATTATTATTGTTATTAATATTATTATCTTGTTATACAACAGAACACGGGGCAGTGGTGGCCTGGTCGTATAGATGCTGGATCACTGATCCTAAGGTTGGGAGTCCAAGCCCCACTCTCAATGGGTTGTCAGTGTCCGCCCAGTGCAGCTAACTAGGTTATCAAAGGCCGGCCGTGCCCCTCACTGTCTATGGTGTGAGGTTCATGTAATAGAACCATTGCTGACTTTCGACAAGAGTATAGCATAGCCATCAGCGTGTTTTCGCCCTGCAATGGCCTGGTGAGCTGTCCAGGGTGTACTCTGCCCTCGCCTGGAGTCGCTGGGATGGACGCCAGCCTCCCCGTGACCCTAATTAGGATTAAGCAGTTACAGAAAATGAACGATGAACGAACAGAACACATTTAGAAATATCCCCCTCCCCCCAATACTGACAAATTTAGGGGCAAAAAAAAAAAAACATACTGTATTCGACATAATAAGCGCCCTGCTCCAATAAGCACGCCCCCAATGTTTTTGATCTTACATCGAATAACCGGCCATGTGTACCGGGAGCAAAATGGTAGATTAAACTTACCAATTTTATTCGATCAGTCTCTGTAAGAGTAAAATGAGGCGTTCACTGGCTGTAAAAGTGAGTTTACACTGGATTTCAAGACCCCCCTGCCACTGGGGAATGTCTATAATGTTCATCAGTAACAACACATTTGATCGTTGTACTGTGCTTTAAAAAACAGGAAAATATTTTGCTGTGTTCTCTTGGTAAATGTCCAACAAGACGAACCATTAGAAAGTGCAACAGCTAAACTATGGGATGTTTTGAATGAATGGAGTGACGAGCCAGAGATGGACCAGAAAATGGTCATCAGAAAGTGATGACGAGTATTTTTCACCTGATTCTCCTGCTCACTAACTTCATACATTTAAATATGTTCCTGGCCATGTGCTTTTGTTTATGGTCGTGTTGATTGGTTCAACTTGCCATGTGCTAAAGTTGACATTCGTGTTGATCGACTCATTTTACTTCTGGGAAAATGTTTCCAGGAAAAGGAACAGCACCGGGAGGGAACGGTAAAGGGTCTTAAAAATAATGCTGTTTTCTGTTTATTTTCAGTTTTCATGTAAGTACAGTCGACCCTTGACTATTCACAGATTGCCGAGCAACTGTCACGTGATTCAAATTCAGCCAATGGCTGTTCTCCTTCCTGCTGATTAGTTGAGATGATGTATGTGCGCCTTTTTCCTCATTCGCACACAAGTTGTCAATGAGCCTTTTTTGCAATGAGCACTTGCTCACTTGCTTGAGTGATGGTTGAGTACTTGCTCACTTGAAAGATCGGAAGTCCGGATAAGCCGCTTCGTCTCACAAGCTCCGTCTGTCACTTGCAACAAACACCTCACATTTAAAGGGGAAGGATTTAAGCAGCGCACTTGAATTGAGGTGAGCTTACCTTCCAGAATTATCAACTATGATCGTCTCACCATTCGAGCCCACAGAATTCTATCAAGCCACCAAGAGCTTTGAGCCAAATTTACATCGTATGCTAGATAATGTAGTTCCACTTGGAAAAAAAGGCAATCAGAGAGAAAAAAAATATCCCCCCTGAACTCCAGGGCCTGGAGTAATGATGGTCCACTAAAATAGAACAAATGCAAGTTACAACGAAAATGGCGGCAAACTAAATGAGTGGTTTTCCAATTAGAACAGAAGGACAATCTCATTAATTACAGAAAAGCTCTTAGTGCTGCTAGAGCAGAATATTTCTCAAATCTAATAGAAAATAACAAAAATAATCTGAAATACTTAATTAATATTGTTGCAGAATTACCCAGGAATAAGACCATAAACAAAACAGGTAAACCATCAATTTATATCAGTGATGATTTTATGAACTTTATAATGATAAAATTGAAAATATCAGGAAAAAATATTGATTCCCTAAATTTAGACAGGTTTGTTAATAACTTGTAATTCTTCTTTTACTTTCGGCTGCTCCCTTCAGGGGTCGCCACAGCAAATCATCCGCCTCCATCTCACCCTATCCTCTGCATCTTCTTTTCTGACTCCAACGACCTTCATGTCTTCCTTCACCACATCCATAAATCTCTTCTTTGGTCTTCCTCGAGGCCTTCTGCCTGGTAGCTCCAACCTCAGCATCCTACTGCCAATATACTCACTATCCCTCCTCTGTACATGTCCAAACCATCTCAATCTAGCCTCTCTGACTTTGGCTCCAAAACATCTCACATGGGCTGTCCCTCTGATATACTCATTTCTGATCCTATCCATCCTCGTTACTCCCAGAGAGAACCTCAACATTTTCATCTCCACTACCTCCAGCTCTGCCTCCTGCCTTTTCCTCAGCGACACTGTTTCTAAGCCATACAACATCGCTGGCCTCACCACCGTCTTGTACACTTTTCCCTTCATTCTTGCTGACACTCTCCTCTCGCACATCACACCAGACACTTTTCTCCAACCCTTCCAGCCTGCCTGCACACGCGTCTTAACCTCTTTTCCACGCTCTCTATTGCTCTGGATCGTTGAGCCTAAGTACTTAAAATCCTCCACCTTCGTTATCTCTGCTCACTGTAACATCACCGTTCCTCCTGGGTCCTTCTCATTCACACACATGTATTCTGATTTTCTGAGGCGAACCTTCATTCCTCTCCTTTCCAGCGCATACCTCCACCTCTCTAGATTTTCCTGCACTTGTTCTCTGCTCTCACTACAGATCACAATGTCATCTGAAAACATCATAGTCCATGGAGATTCTTGTCTCACCTCGTCTGTCAGCCTGTCCATCACCATAGCAAACAAGAAGGGGCTCAGAACTGATTGTTGATGCAGTCCCACCTCCACCTTGAATTCGTTGGTCATGCCGACAGCACACCTCACCACTGGCTTACATCTCTCATACATGTCCTGCACCACTCTAACATACTTCTCTACCACTCCAGACTTCCTCATGCAATACCACAGTTCTTATCTTGGCACCCTGTCATATGCTTTCTCCAGCTCCACAAAGGCACAATGAAGCTCCTTCTGACCTTCCCTGTACTTCTCTATTAACATCCTCAAGGCAAACACTGCATCTTTGGTGCTCTTTCTTGGCATGAAACCAAACTGTTGTTCACAAATGCTGACCTCTGCCCTTCGTCTAGCTTCCACTATTCTTTCCCATAACTTCATCGTATGGCTCATCAACTTTATCCCTCTGTAGTTGCCACAACTCTGCACGTCTCCCTTGATCTTAAAAGTGAGCACCATCATATTTCTCCTCCATTCCTATGGCATCCTCTCACTCTCTAAGACCTCGTTGAATGTACTTGTCAGAAAATCTACTGCTACCTCTCCTAGACACTTCCATACCTCCACCAGTATGTCATCAAGACTAACTGCCTTTCCATTCTTCATCCTCTTCAATGCCCTCCTCACTTCACCCTTACTGATCTTTGCTACGTCCTGGTCCTCAACAGTCACCTCTTCTACTCTTTTTTCTCTCTCATTTTCCTCATTCATCAGCTCTTCAAAGTACTCTTTGCATCGTCTCAGCACACTTCTGGCATCAGTCAATACATTTCCCTCTCTGTCCTTAATCACTCTAACTTGCTGCATGTCCTTCCCATCTCTATTTCTCTGCTGTGCCAACCTGTCAAAATCATTTTCTCCCTCTTTACTTTCCAACCGAGCATACAAGTCATCATACACCCTCTGTTTGGCCTTTGACACCACTACCTTCACCTTACGCTGTGTCTCCCTGTACTCCTGTTTACTCTCTTCGGTCCTCTCTAAGTCCCACTTCTTCGCTATATTCTTCCTTTGTACACTTACAGTTCCTCATTCCACCACCAAGTCTCCTTATCTACTCTCATTACAGATGACACACCAAGTATTCTCCTGCCTGTCTCCTTGATCACATTAGCTGTAGTTGTCCAGCCATCTGGAAGCACTTCCTGACTACCCAAAGCCTTTTACAACTCCTCCTTGAAGACAACCCGACACTCTTCCTTTTTCAGCTCTTCCACTTTGTCTTCTGCTCAGCCTTTGCCTTCTTCACCTTCCTCACCATCAGCGTCATCCTGCACCCCACCATCCTATGCTGTTTGGCAACACTCTCACCCACTACTCCTTTTCAGTCACTGACTTCAAATTACATCGCCTACACAAGATGTAGTCTACCTGTGTGCTCCTACCTCTGCTTTTATCAGTCACCCTATGCTCCTGTCTCTTCTGGAAGAAAGTATTCTTTCTTTTTGCAAAATCGATCAACATCTGTCCTTCTGTGTTCCTGTCCGAGATACCAAACCTGCCCATCACTTCCTCGTCCCCTCTGTTGCCTGCAGCAACATGTCCATTGAAGTTTGCCCCATTGACCACTCTTTCACCTCTGGGGGTATTCTGCATCACTTCATCTAACTCACTCCAGAATCTCTCCTTCTCTTCTTGCTCACATCCTGCCTGTGGGGCATAAACACTAACAACATTGAACATCACACCTTCAATTTCTCACTTGAGACTCATCACTCAGTCTGACACTCTTTTCACTTCTAGAACATTCCTGACAAACCCCTCCTTCAAGATGACTCCTACTCCATTTCTCTTCCCATCCACACCATGAAAAAATCGCTAAAACCCTGCTCCTAAGCTTCTAGCCTTGCTCCCTTTCCACCTGGTCTCCGAAAAACACAGTATGTCCACCTTCCTCCTCTGCATAATGTCAGCCAGCTCTCTACCGTTCCCTGTCATAGTTCCAACATTCAAAGTCCCTACTTTCAGTCCTAGACTCATGCTTTTCCTCTTCTCTCTCTGCCTACGGACACGCCTCCCGCCTCTCCTTCTTCGACTTCTTCGACCAACAGTAGTCCAATTTCCACCAGCACCTTGTTGGTTAACTGCACTGATGGCGGTCATTGTTAACCTGAGCATCGACCGATCCGGTAATTCTTTGTTGTGACTTGCATATTTTATTTGGCATTTGTTTTATGACGGTAGCTGGCATCACTACGTTCTTATAAACCTTTCCCTTCACTCTTAAAGAGGCCCTTCCTACACAAATCCCTCCATGCGCTCTTCTCTACCCTGCCTGCACTCTCTCCTTCTCTTCTCTACTACACTGTCCGTTACCTCAGAAGGTCAACCCCAAGTATTTAACTTCATCTACCTTCATCACCCCTGCGACTTATAAGATAAGATAAGATAAGATACAGCTTTATTAATCTCACAATAGAGAAATTTATTGTTACAGGCTCTTGAAGTACTGTCAGTAGGGGTGCAAAATAGCTCAGAAAGGTGTAACATCCTTGAGTTAATTAGAACAGAACAATATATATATATATATTCTTCTTCTTTTCCTTTCGGCTTTTCCCTTCAGGGGTCGCCACAGCGAATCATCTGCCTCCATCTCACCCTATCCTTTGCATCTTCTTCTCTTACACCAACGACCTTCATGTCCTCCTTTACCACATCCATGAATCGTCTCTTTGGTCTTCCTCTAGGCCTTTTGCCTGGTAGTTCCAGCCTCAGCATCCTATTACCAATATACTCACTATCCCTCCTCTGTACATGTCCAAACCATCTCAATCTAGCCTCTCTGACTTTGTCTCCAAAACGTCTTACATGTGCTGTCCCTCTGACGTGCTCATTCCTAATCCTATCCATCCTCGTTACTCCCAAAGAGAACCTCAACATTTTCATCTCTGCTACCTCCAACTCTGCCTCCTGTCTTTTCCCCAGGGCCACTGTTTCTAACCCATACAGCATCGTTGGCCTCAACACCGTTTTGTACACTTTTCCTTTCATTTTTGCCGATACCCTCCTATCACACATCACACCGGACACTTTTCTCCAACCATTCCAGCCTGCCTGCACACGCTTCTTCACCTCTTTTCCACACTCTCCATTGCTCTGGATTGTTGAGCCTAAGTACTTAAAATCCTCCACCTTTCTTATCTCTGCTCCCTGTAATCTCACCGTTCCTCTTTGGTCCTTGGCATTCATGCACATGTATTCTGTCTTACTGAGGCTAATCTTCATTCCCCTCCTTTCCAGGGCATCCCTCCACCTCTCTAGATTTTCCTGCACTTGTTCTCTGCTCTCACTACAGATTACAATGTCATCTGCAAACATCATAGTCCATGGGGAATCTTGTCTAACCTCGTCTGTCAGCCTGTCCATCACCATAGCGAACAAGAAGGGGCTGAGAGCTGACCCTTGATGCAGTCCCATCTCCACCTTGAACTCTTCTGTCACACCGACAGCACACCTCACCACTGTCTTACATCTCTCATACATGTCCTGCACCACTCTAACATACTTCTCTGCCACTCCAGACTTCCTCATGCAATACCACAGTTCTTCTCTCGGCACCCTGTCATATGCTTTCTCCAGATCCACAAAGGCACAATGTAGCTCCGTCTGACCTTCTCTGTACTTCTCCATTAACATCCTCAAGGCAAACACTGCATCTGTGGTGCTCTTTCTGGGCATGAAACCAAACTGTTGTTCACAAATGCTGACTTCTGCCCTTAGTCTAGCTTCCACTATTCTTTCCCATAACTTCATCGTATGGCTCATCAACTTTATCCCTCTGTAGTTGCCACAACTCTGCACGCCTCTCCTTGTTCTTAAAAATGGGCACCAGCACACTTCTCCTCCATTCCTCTGGCATCCTCTCACTCTCTAAGACCTTGTTAAATGTTCTTGTCAGAAAATCTACTGCTACCTCTCCTAGACACTTCCATACCTCCACCGGTATGTCATCAGGACCAACTGCCTTTCCATTCTTCATCCTCTTCAATGCCCTCCTCACTTCACCCTTACTAATCTTTGCTACTTCCTGGTCCTCAACAGTCACCTCTTCTACTCTTTTCTCTCTCTCATTTTCCTCATTCATCAGCTCTTCAAAGTACTCTTTCCATCTTCCCAGCACACTTCTGTCATCAGTCAATACATTTCCCTCTCTGTCCTTTATCAATCTAACTTGCTGCACGTCCTTCCCATCTCTATTTCTCTGCTGTGCCAACCTGTATAATTCATTTTCTCCTCCTTACTTTCCAGCCGAGCATACAAGTCATCAAACGCGCTCTGTTTGGCCTTTGACACTGCTACCTTTGCCTTACGCTGTGTCTCCCTGTACTCCTGTTTACTCTCTTCGGTTTTGTCAATGTCCCACTTCTTCTTAGCTAATCTCTTCCTTTGTACACACTCCTGCACTTCCTCATTCCACCACCAAGTCTCCTTATCTACTTTCCTTCCAGATGACACACCAAGTATTCTCCTACCTGTCTCCCTGATCACATTCGCTGTAGTTGTCCAGTCATCTGGAAGCACTTCCTGACCACCCAAAGCCTGTTTCAACTCCTCCTTGAAGACAACCCGACACTCTTCCTGTTTCAACTTCCACCACTTTGTCTTCTGCTCTGCCTTTGCCTTCTTCACCTTCCTCACCATAAGCATCATCCTGCACACCACCATCCTATGCTGTTTGGCAACACTCTCACCCGCTACTACTTTGCAGTCACTGACTTCCTTTAAATTACATCGCCTGCACAAGATGTAGTCTACCTGTGTGCTCCTACCTCCACTTTTATAAGTCACCCTATGCTCCTCTCTCTTCTGGAAGAAAGTATTCACCACAGCCATTTCCATCCTTTGCAAAATCTACCAACATCTGTCCTTCATGCGTTCCTGTCCTGGATACCAAACCTACCCATCACTTCCTCGTCCCCTCTGTTTCCTGCACCAACATGTCCATTGAAGTCTGCCCCAATGACCACTCTTTCACCTCTGGGGGTACTCTGCATCACTTCATCTAACTCCCTCCAGAATCTCTCCTTCTCTTCTCGCTCACATCCTGTCTGTGGGGCATAAGCACTAACAACATTGACCATCACACCTTTAATTTCTAACTTGAGACTCATCACTCTGTCTGACACTCTTTTCACTTCTAGAACATTCCTGGCAAACCCCTCCTTCAAGATGACTCCGACTCCATTTCTCTTCCCATCCACACCGTGATAAAACAGCTTAAACCCTGCTCCTATGCTTCTAGCCTTGCGACCTTTCCACCTGGTCTCCTGAACACACAGTATGTCCACCTTCCTCCTCTGCATCATGTCAGCCAGCTCTCTACCTTTTCCTGTCATAGTTCCAATATTCAAAGTCCCTACTTTCAGTCCTAGACTCATGCCTTTCCTCTTCTCTCTCTGGCAACGGGCACGCCTCCCGCCTCTCCTTCTTCGACGTCTTCGACCAACAGTAGTCCAATTTCCATCAGCACCCTGTTGGTTGACGGCACTGATGGCGGTCGTTGTTAACCCGGGCCTCGACCGATCCGGTATGTCATTCTTTCTTGTGATTCGCATAGTTTATTTGGCATTTGTTTTACGCCGGATGCCCTTCCTGACGCAACCCTCTGCATTTATCCAGGCTTTGGACCGGCGTGAGGGAGAGACACTGGTTTGTGCCCCCCCCCTCACGGCTGCATTATATATATATATATATATATATATATACACATAAATAATACACAATAAAAAAAACACAGCTGCACACTTCTGCCTTCTGTGTGTGTATGTTGGAAAAGTGTGCATGTGTTCCAGTTTTGTGTGTGTGTGTGTGTGTGTGTGTGTGTGTGTGTGTGTGTTTGTGTGTGTGTGTGTGTGTGTGTGCGTGTGCGTGCGTGTAAAACAGTCTTTGTCAGCACTTACATACTGAAAGGACAGAACAATGGCTGTAATGATGCCTGTGATAAACATCACAAATCCCAGAACACACATCAAGCCACTACAGGAAGTGAGGTCCACCTGAATGCACACACACACACACACAAACACACACACACACACACCGCTCATTAGTTAGACGTCAGTGCAACACATATCCTGAGATCATAGAATCAGAAAATGATTTTAGGTGCCTATCTGTATCATTCATGTAGAGATAAATTGAACACATCGGTAGAGTCTTCTGAACGAACTTCTTCTAAGGGGAGAGGTCAGACAATTCAAAAACCACAATGGAGTGGCCCTTCAATCCTTCAAACGACGTTTGAAGACATCGTTCTGAATAACGAAACCCAGGGCAGTACATGGAACCAGGTCTGGGAAACTTGAACAGCACCTCACTGTTGAGAAAGGAGCCTGAGGCGGTGTTTGAGATGAAGTGGTACAAGTGGTACAAGATATACAGTGGATCCTTGGTACTCAAACTTAATCCGTTCCAGACGGCTGTTCGGATTCTGATTTGTTCAGATTCCCAATCCGCTTTTCCCCATTACAAATAATGTAAATTGTCCTAATCCATTCCGTCGTCTTCTGAACAAAAGTTAACAGTAACTCATTTCATTTATTCATTCATTTATTTATTAATGACCACACAACCAAGTTGGTGGAATTTGCTATCGGTACAGCACTCAGCTATGACAAAAGTTACAAAGGACATTAACAACACACATCATACAACAAAGACAGCACACATGAAAACAAATGATTACAAACATTTCCATAACAACTACAGTAATAATAGACAACAAAAAGACAGACAAGGCTGTAATGTACATTCAGTGCAAAGAGTTCAGAGTCCTTATGACTGTAGGGAAAAAAACTGTTCTTGAAACGGGATGTTCTGGTGGGTAGAGATCAATATTGCCTCCTAGAGGGCAGCGGTTGAAACAAATGATGGGCAGGGTGAGAGGGATCAGAGGTGATTTTTTGTTCTCTTAAGATTGAGCGTTTATGATAAATTGATTCGACTGATGGAAGAGGGGTGCCAATGATCCTGGATGATTTATTGACAATGCGCTGTAGTTTTTTCTGTGAGTTGCTGTCTAGGCTGCCATACCAAAATGTTCTGGATGAAGTGAGAGTGCTCTCAATGATGGCGGAGTAGAAACGGAGGAGATTTGTTTTCACTCTGAATTTCTTGAGCTGTCTCAGGAAAAACAGTCTTTGGTGGACTTTTTTGTGAATGTGGTCTGTATTAGTGTTCCATTTTAGTGTATTGTTAATGTGAGTGCCGAGAAATTTGAAAGAGTCAGTTATGGCTATGGGTTCATTAGAGATGTAAATGGGAGTTTTAAGTGAGGCTGTGTGCCTGAAGTCAATTATTAGTTCTTGTGTTTTGGATGGGTTGAGCTGGAGATTGTTTTCTTGGCACCAGGAGACAGCTTGGGCTACTTGTTGGCGGTACTGGTGTTCATTATCCATAGTTATGAGTCCAATGATAGTAGTGTCGTCTGCATACTTAAAAATGGAAACTGAACTGTGACGGGATGTCATATGGTTTGTGTACAGAGAAAAAAGCCATGGTGAGAGGACGCAACCCTGGGGGACACCCGTGCTGAGGGTCAGAGGTTGAGATAAGAGGTTACCCATCTTAACCCTTTGTTGCCTTTTCCATAGGAAGCTCCATAACCAATGGCGTAGACAGGGGTCAATGTTCATGTCCGTCAGTTTATTGAAGAGGTTGACCAGGTTTATTGTGTTAAAAGCAGAACTGAAATCAATGAAAAGGATACGGGCATAGCTGTTAGGAGACTCAAGGTGCTGTAAGATGTGGTAGAGGGCCAGGTTAACGGCATCCTCAACAGACCTGTTGGCACGGTAAGCAAATTGATGAGGGTCGAGCAGGGGGGTACTGGATGCCTTCAGATGATTAAGGATGATGCGTTCAAACGACTTCATGACCACGGATGTTAGGGCGATTGGTCTGTAGTCGTTGAGACATGAGATCTTTGATGATTTTGGGACAGGGATTATGGATGAAACCTTGAAACACAGTGGAACTGTACAGTGGCGGAGGGACGTATTAAAGATGGAGGTGAATATTGGGGCCAGTTGAGCTGCGCAGTACTTAAGAGCAGGGGTGATCCCGTCTGGGCCAGCTGCTTTCCTCTTGTTATTTTTCTTAAAGACGTTCCTGACCTCTTCCTCCTGGATGTGAAATGAGGGGTGTGGGAGGGGGTGAGGGAGGGGATGGGGGGGGACTGGGGACTGTTCAAACCTCCCATAGAACTCATTGAGTTTGTTTGGAAGGTCCATATCAATGTCAGATGAAATGGAGGGTTTTTTTTTGTAATCAGTCATGTCCTTTAGTTTTTTCCATACATATCGGGTATTATTTGATGTGATCTGATGTTCCAGCTTTATTGCATAGTTTGATTTAGCCTTCCTGAATGCAGACCTCAATTGATATTTGGCAGTGGTGTATGACTCCTTGTCTCCGCTGAGGAAAGCAGAGTTCTTTTTCTTGCGTATGAGTAAGATATCTTTTGTAAACCAAGGTTTGTTATTACTGTATGCCTCCACAGTTTTTGTTGGGATACACAGATCCACGCAGAAGTTGATGTATGACGTCACCACGTCCATGAGCACGTCGAGGCAGTTCTCACCTGCACTGAATACATCCCAATCAGTGCATTCAAAACAGCCTCTCAACGGCTGCCCTGGACCAGGACTTAACTTTTGGATGTGGAGTTTGTGGATTTAAGTTTTTGTTTGTATTTCGGGATGAGGAGCAGCATGGCGTGGTCGGACGTTCCGAGCGGAGCCCTTGGGAAAGCTCGGTAAGCATCGCTGATGGTGACGTAGCAATGGTCCAGTGTATTAGTGCCTCTGCTAGGACATGTGACCTGTTGAATATAGTTGGGGAGTTCGGTGGACAAGTTGGTGTGATTAAAGTCACCAAGTACAGTGACTACTGCGTCGGGATGAGAGTTTTCAAAGGTTGATATGTAGGTTGCAAGCTCCGTGATGGCGAAGTTGGCGTTAGCCGATGGCGGGATGTAAACGCCAATCAGTATAATGGAGGCAAATTCTCTCGGGAGGTAGGCGGGTCTGCATTTCACGCTGATGTATTCCAATTGTGGTGAACAAGTAGTGTTTAATACAGTCGTGTTGCTACACCAGCGTTGGTTAATCAAAAAACAAATTCCACCACCTTTAGTTTTTGTAGATAGCTTGACTGACCTGTCGGCACGGTAGAGTGAGAAGCCGGGCGGGGTTAACGCCTGGTCTGGCACGGTGTGGTCGAGCCAGGTCTTGGTCAGGCAGATGGCAGAACAGTCTTTGTAATCCTTCTTATTTTGGAGAAGAAGGAAGAGTTCGTCAATTTTATTTCTGATAGATCTCACGTTTGTCAGCAGCAGAGCCGGTAAAGGTGGCCGGTACGGCCGCTTCCTGAACCTGGAAAGGACGCCGGCTCGTCGCTTCCTCCTGTCTCGCTTGCGTCTCCAGGAGGTCGGATATCCAGATGAGTTGTTCATTTCTAGAATTTCCGCAGGTAGCGATGAGATCATGGATGAAACAGTCGCTGCTGAGTTAGCTCTAAGGGACAGTAACTCCCAACGAGTATATGTGAGAAGACATTCCGACTTTTTAACATAAAACATTGACAAAAGTGCAAAACATAGAAGAAGAGCTTGTGCCGGGGCGAGCCTCACGGCCGCCATCTTGTTGTCGCTCATACCATAGGTCCACAAATTAAATGAAAAAATTATTGAATACAGTACATTATGTTATGGTCTGTGTTGTGAGAGACTCTTTAACTGCACTGTGGATTTTTAGTGTGTTATGGCCTCTTACAAGAGTTGTGCATTGAAATATCTGTTGAAGAGGGACATGGCTGCCACACGCGAGGTGAATTGCTAAACAAACACACCTGATTCCATTTATTCACGGGCTATAAAGACTATAAGCGCATTTTCCAGTGCTAGAAGACTGTCCCTCTTTCCCGTGATTAAATGGAATCAGGTGTGTTTGTTTCGCACTTCATTCTGTGTGCGGCAGCCATGCCCCTCTCCAACGAGCATTTCAACACGCAATTCTTTTGTGAGAGACCATAAAAATCCACAGTGCAGTTAAAGCATAAGAACAATAAAACAAAAAATTTTAACCTTTGTGGTTGTGAGCAGTTGGCACACATAAATGTTGGAGAGGGAGAGTTTTCAGGATTCCCTTCCATAACAGAGAGGGAGAGAGAATGCAGCCGTGAGGGGGGGCACAAACCAGTGTCTCTCCCTCACGCTGGTCCCAAGCCCGGATAAATGCAGAGGGTTGCGTCAGGAAGGGCATCCGATGTAAAACAAATGCCAAATAAAATATGCGAGTCACAATAAAGAATGTCATACCGGATCAGTCGAGGCCCGGGTTAACAAGGACCGCCATCAGTGCTGTCAACCAACAGGGTGCTGGTGGAAAATGGACTACTGTTGGTCAAAGACGTCGAAGAAGGAGAGGCGGGAGGCGTGTCCATAGGCAGAGAGAGAAGAGGAAAGGCATGAGTCTAGGACTGAAAGTAGGGACTTTGAATGTAGGAACTATGGCAGGAAAAGATAGAGAGCTGGCTGACATGATGCAGAGGAGGAAGGTGGACATACTGTGTGTTTAGGAGACCAGGTGGAAAGGGAGCAAGGCTGGAAGCTTAGGAGCAGGGTTTAAGCTGTTTTTTCATGGTGTGGATGGGAAGAGAAATGGAGTCGGAGTCATCTTGAAGGAGGGGTTTGTCAGGAATGTTCTAGAAGTGAAAATAACTTCTTAAAGTTAAAGTGAAAACAGGCTTTGGGTGGCCAGGAAGTGCTTCCAGATGACTGGACAACTACAGCTAATGTGATCAGGAAGACAGGTAGGAGAATACTTGGTGTGTCATCTGGAAGGAGAGTAGAGAAGGAGACTTGGTGGTGGAATGAGGAAGTGCAGGAGTGTGTCTAAAGCAAGAGGTTAGCTAAGAAGAAGTGGGACATTGAGAGGACTGAAGAGAGTAAACAGGAGTACAGGGAGACACAGCATAAGGCGAAGGTAGTGGTGTCAAAGGCCAAACAGAGGGCGTATGATGACTTGTATTCTCGGCTGGAAAGTAAGGAGGGAGAAAATGATCTATACAGGTTGGCACAGCAGAGAAATAGAGATGGAAAGGACGTGCAGCAAGTTAGAGTGATTAAGGACAGAGAGGGAAATGTATTGACTGATGACAGAAGTGTGCTGGGAAGATGCAAATAGTACTTTGAAGAGCTGATGAATGAGGAAAATGAGAGAAAAAAAGAGTAGAAGAGGTGACTGTTGAGGACCAGGAAGTAGCAAAGATCAGTAAGGGTGAAGTGAGGAGGGCATTGAAGAGGATGAAGAATGGAAAGGCAGTTGGTCCTGATCACATACTGGTGGAGTTATGGAAGTGTCTAGGAGAGGTAGCAGTAGATTTTCTGACAAGAACATTGAACAAAGTCTTTGAGAGTGAGAGGATGCCAGAGGAATAGAGAAGAAGTGTGATGGTGCCCATTTTAAAAAACCAGGGAGACGTGCAGAGTTGTGGCAACTACAGAGGGATAAAGTTGATGAGCCATACGATGAAGTTATGGGAAAGAATAAGTTGATGAGCCATACGATGAAGTTATGGGAAAGAATAGTGGAAGCTGGACTAAGGGCAGAGGTCAGCATTTGTGAACAACAGTTTGGTTTCATGCCAAGAAAGAGCACCACGGATGCAGTGTTTGCTTGGAGGATGTTAATAGAGAAGTACAGAGAAGGTCAGACGGAGCTGCATTGTGCCTTTGTGGATCTGAAGAAAGCATATAACAGGGTGCCGAGAGAGGAACTGTGGTATTGTATGAGGAAGTCTGGAGTGGTAGAGAAGTATGTTAGAGCGGTGAAGGATATGTATAAGAGATGTAAGACAGTGGTGAGGTGAGCTGTCGGTGCTACAGAAGAGTTCAAGGTGGAACTAGGACTGCATCAAAGGTCAGCTCTGAGCCCCTTCTTGTTTGCGATGGTGATGGACAGGCTGACAGATGAGGTTAGGCAAGATTCCCCATGGACTATGATGTTTGCAAAGACATTGTGATCTGTAGTGAGAGCAGAGAACAAATGCAGGAAAATCTAGAGAGGTGGAGGTATGCCCTGGAAAGGAGGGGAATGAAGGTTAGCCTCAGTATGACAGAATGCATGTGTATGACTGACAAGAACCCAAGAGCAACGGTGAGGTTACAGGGAGCAGAGATAAGGAAGGTGGAGGATTTTAAGTACTTCGGCTCAACAATTCAGAGCAATGGAGAGTGTGGAAAAGAGGAAGAAGCATGTGCAGGCAGGTTGGAATGGTTGGAGAAAAGTGTCCGGATTGATTTGTGATAGGAGGGTATCGACAAGAACGAATGGAAAAGTGTACAAGACGGTGGTGAGACCAGCGATGTTGTATGGTTTAGAAACAGTGGCCCTGGGGAAAAGACAGGAGGCAGAGCTGGAGGTAGCAGAGATGAAAATGTTGAGGTTCTCTTTGGGAGTAACGAGGATGAATAGGATCAGGAATGAGCACATCAGAGGGACAGCCCATGTAAGACGTTTTGGAGACAAAGTCAGAGAGGCTAGATTGAGATGGTTTGGACATGTGCAGAGGAGGGATAGTGAGTATATTGGTAGTAGGATGCTGAGGTTGGAACTACCAGGCAGAAGGTCTATGAGGTCTAAATAGCTCATGACCTCATAGTTAAAGGTGTTCACAGCGCTGCTCGCACTTTAGCTTAGCTTTAGCGCTTTAGCTTAGCTTACATACATACATACATACATACATACATGCATGCATCCTCTTCAGCTTCGTTTAGGCAGTTATGACTTTAAGCCGATCTGCGGGTTTTCTGTTCAGTACTCCAAATCGTATTTGTCGCTGGAGGTGGTATATGGCTTTAGCTTGAGTGCTTGTGATATGTACATAGTACTGTATCAACAACTTCTGGACTTCCCCAGGACAGCTTTTAGGGTGATACATCGTATCAACAACTTCTGGACTTTCCCAGGACAGCTTTTAGGGTGATACATTGTATCAACAACTTCAGAAGTTCCCCAGAACATACATACTTCCGGAAGTCACGCATTTTTCCTCCCTCTCGGTCTCGTTTTTTCTCACACGTTTCTCAAGTTCAACTTCTGGTTTTTGTTCGGTTTCCTGGACGGAAGAACTCACGGATTAATTGTTCAGATTCCGATTTGTTCAGGCTCTAGAGCCTTCGGATTCCGAGGCGCCACTGTCGTTGGACTTACCTCCACACACAGTGTGTTCTCTGGAAACAAACTCCTTGAAAGAGACCAGACTCTCTCTTACTCAGGAATTACCTGGGGGAGCAGTGACAGCTGCTGGTGTACGAGTTCACCGTGAGCAAGATGGTTGCCTCTCTATGACTGCACGTCTCTGGGTGGTGTCAAAGAAGAGGTGCCATCTGCAAACCAAACCTGTTCTCCTTTCAGAATTCAATGGAAATATGGGCAACGACTTGGAAGTGCTGATTTTCATCCTGGCTGCTTCGCATTTGACTGAAAATCGCTCCAATGAGAGCTGGAGGTGCCGACTTAATGAAGCCAAAAGGACACCATCTGCAAGGTCTGCTTCTCCTCCGCATTGAGAAGGACCAGTTGAGGTGGCTGGGGCATCTGGTCAGAATGCCTCCCGGACGCCTCCCTGGTGTGGTGTTTCGGTCATGTCCAGCCGGGAAGAGACCCCGGGGTCGACCTAGAACACACTGGAGGGACTATGTCTCTCGGCTTGTCTGGGATTGCCTCAGTGTCCCCCCGGAAGACCTGGAGGAAGTGGCTGGGGAGAGGGACGTCTGCACCTCTTTGCTTCAGTTGCTGCCCGCACGACCCGACCCTGGACTTAGAAAAAGATGATGATAATGATGATATGGGCAACGACGGCATGACCTTGAAGACAGTGATTGGGAAGAATAGCTTCCACGGTGTGAACCTAATTGGTGATTTGCTATTGGAATTCTATGCCCACAGTGAGCACCATGTTCGAGTAGAAAGAAGTAGATAAGTGTCTGGGTTTTATTGTCTTAGAGGTTACTGTAGCTTCTGCAATGTCAAAAGAAAAAACTCTATGATGGGTAGATTTTGAGCAGGTCAAGTAGAAGAATTTTCAGTTGGCCTCAAGCAAGTCTTGGCAAACTGTTTGGTCTCTCAAAAAGGAAAGCAGTGCCTGTCTCAGGCTGTGCTTGGTCTGAGTGGGAAACGTCTGACCGGAGTGAAGAGGTAATCGAGTCGCGGAAAAAGCACTTTGAGGATCCCTTTAGTCCAGTCCCATATCCTACACTGAGGGGGCAAAGTCTGAAGACTTGGGGAACAGAAGACCAAAAATGAGCTGAGCCAAAAGGCAAAGCTTCTGATTTTCAGTCCATCTATATTCAAACCTTACCTACATTCACAAGATTTTGGTAGTGACTGAAAGAATAAAATTGCAGATACAAGTGGCTGAAAGGAGTTTCCTTTGGAGCATACCAAATAGGATGAGGGGCTCAGATATCCGGGAGGAGCTCGTATGTGTGTGTGATAGGGCTGCCACTCCACTTCAAAAGGAGTCAGGGACCTGATTAGAATGCCTCCTGGTTACAGGCAAGAAAATGCAAAATTATAAAAAGTCAGGAACCTGCTGAACACAGCGCTTGGATGAGGGGCTGCCCAGAAGCTGAAGGTGCCTAGATTTTGCTCACAGATGCAATTGAAGCAATTTCCTGGCAGTTCCGAACTAATATTGTTCTTGACTTTGTAAGCCAAATATTGTATTTTATGACTGAGATGGGTGCCAGCCTCCCAGCGACCCTAATTAGGATTAAGAAGTTCAGAAAATGAATGAGTGAATGAATGAATGTATGACTTTATAAAACTCTAAATCACTTTATGATAAACATTGGAAACTGTCTCAACTAACAACATTGAAGAGAGTATTACGTACGTTTCTTTACAAGAAGGCCTGGATTTAATTTTAGAGCTGGGGTGCTCATGTGTCGAATTTCCATGTTCTCCCAAGCAAGCATGTTTCCTCCCACAGTCCAAGAAGCATTCACTGGCTGTTCCAAATCATCCTTATGTGTAAGTATGAGTTTAATTGTTATGTGTGTCTTGGCCCATATTCAAGAGCCTGGCGGCTCTCAAGGATATACCTCGCACTCACCCAGATTCGGCTTGCTCTTTCGTTGGAAACAAAAGTTTATGTATTTTTTTAAAGAATCAAAAGGAGGATCAAAGCAGATGTCTGTCAGTCAGGTTGGTTGTCTGCTAAATCTACCCCTATACACTCTGTTGCATTTATTTATTAATAAATTTGCATCAATTCTAAGAACAAAGGATTTGGCTTCCAAAATCCCGGAACCCTACAGAAAATTCTCATGCCTTTTAACGACTCTCTCAAGTGGTTTTCTGGCACGTCCAATGTATGCGGACACCCCAGGACCCCGAACTCACTGGAGAGATTATATAACCTGGCTGGACTAGGACCCTCCATGGGACCCCTCAGTAGGCGCTGAAGAGTGTTATTGGGAGACCCTGTTGCCTTCAATACCAAAACATGGATGAGCTAAGAAAAATGGAAGGAATAAATTGTACATATTTACATTAGCTGGGTAAATTTAGAAGTGGGGTGAGGGGTTACAGAGTGACTCAGGGGTTTTGTGTCGGGGACAGTCTGGGTTGGATACACCAGCAGGAAATAAATGTTTTAAGAGGGACAGATGGCCATTGTAAGGCGAGACAACAGTTTCATTTGATAAGGCTGAACAAAGGCGTGTTTTCAGAGCGTGCGGCTGGTCTTTACCTTGGTCTGGAAACTGAAGACTGTGACAACGATACACACCAGTGCTGTTATTCCAATTGCCAAGAACACGGCCTTGGTCTCGTAAAAACTGCAATAACAAGCGTTGGTAATATTTTAAACATGATACACTGACAATAATTTGGACTAATAGAGTCATGAGCGTACAGTCAGGGCACATGTATCTGTGTGTAACCTTGATATTGTTCCTGCTAAATAGGACATGGCGAGAGTCTGTGGGAGAGAGGGCAGGATTTAGACGTGCACATTTCAACACCTACATGCAGATCAATGCAGTCAACCATCATCAAAATATTTTGGATAAGGCATTCTCACATTCCGACATCCTACAGAATGAAATTGTATTGAAACACTTACAAATATAAACAGGAGGATCAAATTCAGAGGAAATCGTCTCCTGTGAGGGAAAAGGAAGGAGTTATACATGTTTCTGTTCAAGGTTTAATAAAAAAACAAAACAATAAAAATCAGTAAAATATAGATGCAAACAGTGATTTCTGGGGTCCAGGTGAAAAGGCGAATGAAGTGTAGGAGTGGTATTGGAAAAAGTGATGAAGATAAAGAGATGATGGAAAAGAGAAATGAAGGCATGACAATGTGGAGAAGTGACTGTGATGAAGAGGACATGATGTCCGAGAGAGTTTATAATAAAAGCAAAAAGTGGTATAGCAATAACAACAACAGCAACAATTATTATTATTATTATTATTATTATTATTATTATTATTATTATGAAAGTTACCAAACTCATCATCATCATCATCATCATTATCATCAGCTTCCACTGCTTAATCCAGGGTGGGGTTGCAAAGGCAGCAGCCTAAGCAATGAGAGCCAGATGTCCCTCTGCTCAGCCACTTCCTCCAGCTCTTCCGGGGAGACACTGACGCATTCTCAGATCAGCCGAGAGACATAATCCCTACAGCTTGTTCTAAGTCGACCCCGGGGTCTTTTCTGTTGGACATGCCCAAACACCACGCCAGGGAGGCATTCTGGAAGCATTCTAACTGGATGCCCGAGCCACCTCAACTTGCTCCTCTCAATGTGGAGGACCAGAGGTTCTACTCTGAGATCTCCCTGGATGGCTGAGCGTATCACCCTATCTAACAAAGAACCCCGCCACCCATGAAGGAAACTCATTTCAGCCGCTTGTATCCGTGATATTGTTCTTTTGGTCACTGTCCAAAGCTCATGACATTAGGTGAGGTTCAGAACGTAGATCGACTGGTAAATTGAGAGCTTTGCCTTGCAGCTCAGCTCCCTTTTCACCACGACAGATCGGAACAGGTATGCCCCCTAACAACCATGTGATGTTGCAGAGACAAATAAACCAAGACAGTCCTACAACATCTAGAGCCCTGAGATATTCAGGGTGGATCTCATCCACCCTCAGAGCCTGACCACAGAGGAGTTTTTTGAGAACCTCATCGGCCTCAGCTCCAGTGATGGGTGGACCCCCTACCCAAACCCCCATGGTCTTCCTCCTCCATGGAGGGCATGTTGGTGGGATTGAGGAGGTCCTCAAAGTATTCCGTCCATGTTCCAACAACATCACCGGTCGAGGTGAGCATCTCCCCAATTCCACTGTAAACAGTATTTGTGGAGAACAGCTTCCTACTCCTGAGGTGTCGGATGGTGGTCTCGAACCTTTTTGAGGCCAACCAATAACCACTCTCCAGGCCTTCACCAAACTCCTCCCAGATTTTACAGCGGCGATAGCTTGGGCTGCAGCACGTTTGGCCTGCTGGTACCTGACCACTGCTTCAGGAGTGCTATAGGCCAATAAGACCTCAAAGGCTTCCTTTTTCAGCTGGACGGCCCCCTTCACCCCAGGTGTCCATCATGGACTTTGGGCCTTACCGCCATGACAGGCACCAATGACCTTCTGGCCACAGCTATGAGCTGCCACCTCAGCAATGGAAAAATGAAACATGACGCATTTGGATTCCATGTCACCCGCCTCATGGTTGTGCACGTGGATGTAGCGCTGCTGGAGGTAGGAAAAGCCTCTCTGACAGGAAGCTCTATACATTCCCAGGAGACCTTAACTACACTCTTGGGCCGGCCAGGACTGGAAGGCGGCGTCCCCCACCATCACAATCAGCTCACCACCAGGTGGTGATCGGTTGACAATTCAGCTCCTCCCTTCACCTGAGTGTCAAGAACATGCGGCCAAAGTCCGGTGAGTACACTTATGGACACCCTTATGTTCGAACATGGTGTTCGTGATGGACAAACTGTGATGAGCAAAAAGTCCAACAACGAAAAACCATTCGGGTTCAGACTGGAGAGGTCATACCTACCGATCACATCCTCCCAGGTCAGAGTATCATTGCCCACATGGGGATTGAAGTCTCCCAGGACAAAAAGTGAATCCCCTCGGGTGCGTTCTTCAATACAGCCCCTAAAGACTCCAAGAACGATGGGCACTTTGAATTGTCATTTGGCGCATAAGCACATACAACAGTCAGGACCCGTACCCCCACCTGAAGGCCGAGGTAACCTACCGTTTTGTCAACCCGGGAGAACCCAAATGTGTGGGAACCATGACGGGGGCAACAAGGATGCCCACACCAGCTCGCCACCTCTCCCCATGAGCAACTCCAGAATGGAATAAGGACCAACCTCTCTTGAGATGGGTGGTTCCAGAGCCCATGCTATGCGTCGAGGTAAGTCCTACTATATCTACTAAGTTTCTTTCCAACTCACGCATCAGCTCAGGCCCCTTCCCCACCAGAGCGGTGGCATTCCATGTCCCAGGAATCAAAATTAGTGGCTGAGGATTGTTCTGACAGAACCCATGCCTTCGGTTGCAACATAACCTACGCTGCACCTGACCCCTATAGCCCCTCCCACAGGTTGTGGGTCCATGAGAGGGCAGACCCATGTCTCCTTTTCGGGCTGGGTCTGGCTGGGTTCCATGGGCACTCGTATTTGACCCCCTCCCCCAGACATGGCTCCGGAGGCGGGGGGGGGGTCCACAGTGGTAAGGGAAACTGTGTCTTTGTGTCTGTCTTCATAGAGGTCTTTTGAACTGTGCTTCTTCTGGACCTTCATTGAGGACCTATTTGCCTTGGGTATAATGCCCCCGACAATATAGCCCCTAGACTCATGAGGACATGCAAACCCCTCCACCATGATAAGGTGGTGATTCAAGGTAAGATCCATTTCTTAGTTGGAGAAAAAAAATATAAGTTGCTCAGGATAAGAGTGTGTGCCAAATGCTGTAAATGTTTCAGGAGAAGGTAACTTTTTTGAAGTCCACTTTTAGGTAGGGCCAAAATCTTATCAATAATAATAATAATAATAATAATAATAATAATAATAATAATAATAATAATAACAACAAAAAACGAGTAAAAACAATAGGTAAAAAGAGACCATGGGGTGCAGATGCTACAGTTGCTCAAGAGCCATTTCATAATATGGCAATATATAACAAACATGGCAAGTCTGAAAGCACCAACCCAGCATCAGTGCATGGCAGGTAAATATCTTAAAATTAAACTGTGAAAGACAGATGGAAGGCTGTAGGGAACCTATTCCTATAATTCCGAAGGACGGAGCTCATGATACTTGGAGCGCAAATAAATGAGATTCAGGAAACTGTTGGCACCCCATTATCTGTAATTCAGATTACCAGCAGCCACATGGGTATGCAGTGTGTGTGTGTGTGTGTGTGTGTGTGTGTGTGTGTGTGTGTGTGTGTGTGTGTGAGTGTGTGTGTGGGGG
>CM045729.1:3175162-3257662 GCA_024760905.1 Plotosus lineatus | reverse complement strand
ATCCCTCCTAGCCAATGGGAGGCCAGCGGATGTTTGAACGTCATTGATGTGAGAGCAGCTCATGCATTGTTTGAATGGTGCGTTTTAATGTTTAAAAGGCGCGTTTGAATTTTTAAGATGGCGCTTTCGTAACGTGAACTTGTTTCGTATCCAGAGACAAAAATTTTAGGAAAATGCGTTTCGTAACCTGCATTTTCCATTTGGTGAGACTTTCATCAAGTAAGGTACCACTGTATGTGTGTATATGTGTGTGTATATGTGTATTTCTTCTTCTTCTTCTTCTGGCCGTCCATTGATATGATGATGATGACTGCGATGCAAGGAGAGTGAAGTCCGGCAAAACCGCAGGTGGGCCGCCAGCAAAAAGCTAGACGGCTACAGCTAGAGGAACGAGCTCGCACATGGGTGCTTGGGCAATGTGCAGCAGGGAGGATCTTGTCAACAGTGCAGTTGCGTCTCCACCTCCAGGTAGTGAAATTCTTCTTTTCCTTTCGGCTTTGCCCTTTTCAGAGGTCGCCACAGCGAATCATCTGAGGCCATCTTCATGGAACTCATATTAATGATTCGCATATTCAATTTGGAATAGGTTTTAACATCGTATGCCCTTCCTGAAACAACCCTTTTAGCAAAGGGCAGAAACACACTGATGGCTTTGCAGCTTCCTCTTGTAGAAAGTCAGCAATGGTTCTTTCACGTACCTCACACCATAAACAGTGAGAAAAAATTGAAAACATTTTTATTATGTGAAAAAAAATGTGTACAAAGTTGTACATAAAAGCACACATCATTGAGTAATAACAACTTAACTTATAACAACTCAAAAACCATTATAATAATAATCATAATTATTTTTAAATTCGTTTACTGTTGATGAACTGACAACATATTGTGGTAAGCTGTTCCACATGCTGACTGTCTGTCTGTCTTTCGGCTTTTTCCCTTTTACTCAGGAGTCACCACAGCGAATCATCTGATTCACACGTTTGATTTGGCAGAGGTTTTTACGTCGGATGCCCTTCCTGTCACAACCCTTTTTAACAAGGGACAGAAACACGCTGACGACTTTGCAGCCTGCTCTTTACGAAAGTCAGCAATGGTTCTTTTACATGCCTCTCACCATAGACAGTGAAAGACATGGCCCGCCTTTGATAACCCAGTTAGCTGCACTGGGGGGGGACAGTGAGAACCTTGTGGAGAGTGGGACTCGAACCCCCAACCTTTGGATCAGTGATCCAGCGCACTATACCACTAGACCACATGCTGACTGTACGGTTACTA
This sequence comes from Plotosus lineatus, assembly GCA_024760905.1. NCBI lineage: Eukaryota > Metazoa > Chordata > Actinopteri > Siluriformes > Plotosidae > Plotosus > Plotosus lineatus. Next base: position 3,256,384 of record CM045729.1, on the reverse strand, counting down.
AAAAAGTATTTTCTAACATCCAATCTTGACCTTTTAACTTGCATCATATGGGAATGGCCCCTAAGGCTACTATATTCCCTCATCTCAAAGAAAGCACTGCTGTCAATACTCTCAAAACCATTAAAAAATTTGAAAACTTCGATGAGATTTCCTCTGATGCGTCTATTCTCTAAAGTAGTTAGTCCAAGTTCCCTCAACCTGTCTTCATAATCCAAATTCCCGAGTCCAGAGACCGTCTTAGTAGCCCTCTTCTGGACTTTTTCCAAAATGTCTCTGTCCTTTTGCAAGAACGGGGACCATACCTGAACACAATACTCTAAGTGTGGTCTGACATAGCTTTTATACAATACTAAAAAAGACTCTTTGGGAATATAATTGAATGACCTTTTAATGAGTCCTAAAACTTTACAGCTGCATTGCTAATATGCTTTGGAAATGACAATTTGTTTGTAAATAATATACCTAGGTCTTTTTCCTCTGACACAGTTTTGATTTTTTCTCCATTCATATTGCAATCATAACAGGGGTTTTTACACCCCAAAGTGCATAACCTTACATTTTTTGCTATTAAAGCAAAGTAACCACTCTTTGGACCATGAATCTAAATTTTTTAAGTCATTTTTTAACACAATCATAGTCTACCAAGGAAAGTATTGGATAAAAAAAAATTTTGTAACGTCAGCAAAGATTTTACTTTATACCAGGCAAATCATTAACAAAGACTAAAAATAAGACAGGTCCTAAGACCGAGCCTTGAGGACCACCACTTGTTACTCTCAATAAAAATGACTTGCTACCATTGACACACACACACACACACACACACACATTGTTTCCTGCCTCTAAGAAAGTCAATCCAGTAATTAAGTTTTCCTACTATGCCATACTTATAAATCAATCTAGTGCTTGGAACGGAGTCGAAAGCTTTACAGTAGTCTAAATACAAAGTGTCAAATGGTAAACCCTCATTGTATAACCTTGTCCATTCCTCGAGGGTAGACAGATGATTCGCTGTGGCGACCCCTGAAGGCAACAAGTTGGTAAGACATGACCTTCCCTTACGGAAGCCATGCTGTTCATTGCAAAAGATACTATTATTCTCAAGAAATTGAATAATTTTCTCTTTAACTATTTTCTCTAAGAGTTTACTCACTTGAGACGTGACTTATAAAAGCGGAGGTAGGAACACACAGGTAGACTACATCTTGTGTAGGCGATGTAATTTGAAGGAAGTCAGTGACTGCAAAGTCATCGTGGGTGAGAGTGTTGCCAAACAGCATAGGATGGTGGTGTGCAGGATGACTCTGATGGTGAGAAAGGTGAAGAAGGCAAAGGCAGAGCAGAAGACAAAGTGGTGGAAGCTGAAAAAGGAAGTGTCGTGTTGTCTTCAAGGAGGAGTTGAAACAGGCTTTGGGTGGCCAGGAAGTGCTTCCAAATGACTGGACAACCACAGCAAATGTGATCAGGGACACAGGTAGGAGAGTACTTGGTGTGTCCTCTGGAAGGAAAGTAGATAAGGAGACTTGGTGGTGGAATGAGGAAGTGCAGGAGTGTGTACAAAGGAAGAGGTTAGCCAAGAAGAAGTGGGACATTGAGAGGACCGAAGAGAGTAAACAGGAGTACAGGGAGACACAGCGTAAGGCGAAAGTAGCAGTGGCTAAGGCCAAACAGAGGGCATATGATGACTTGTATGATAGGTTGGATAGTAAAGAGGGAGAAAATGATCTATACAGGTTGGCACAGCAGAGAAATAGAGATGGGAAGGACGTGCAGCAAGTTAGATTGATAAAGGACAGAGAGGGAACTCTATTGACTAATGAAAGAAGTGTGCTGGGAAGATGGAAAGAGTACTTTGAAGAGCTGATGAATGAGGAAAATGAGAGAGAAAAAAGAGTAGAAGAGGTAACCATTGAGGAGCAGGATGTAGCAAAGATCAGTAAGGGTGAAGTGAGAAGGGCATTGAAGAGGATGAAGAATGGAAAGGCAGTTGGTCCTGATGATATACCTGTGGAGGTATGGAAGTGTCTAGGAGAGGTAGCAGTAGATTTTCTGACAAGAACATTCAACAAGGTCTTAGAGAGTGAGCAGATGCCGGAGGAGTGGAGGAGAAGTGTGCTGGTGCCCATTTTTAAGAACAAGGGAGACGTGCAGAGTTGCAGCAACTATAGAGAGATAAAGTTGATGAGCCATACGATGAAGTTATGGGAAAGAATAGTGGAAGCTAGACTAAGGGCAGAGGTCAGCATTTGTGAACAACAGTTTGGTTTCATGCCAAGAAAAAGCACCACAGATGCAATGTTTGCCTTGAGGATGTTAATAGAGAAGTACAGAGAAGGTCAGAGGGAGCTACATTGTGCCTTTGTGGATCTGGAAAAAGCATATGACAGGGTGCCAAGAGAAGAACTGTGGTATTGCATGAGGAAGTCTGGAGTGGCAGAGAAGTATGTTAGAGTGGTGCAGGACATGTATGAGAGATGTAAGACAGTAGTGAGGTGTGCTGTCGGTGTGACCGACGAATTCAAGGTGGAGGTGGGACTGCATCAAGGGTCAGCTCTGAGCCCCTTCTTGTTTGCTATGGTGATGGACAGGCTGACAGACGAGGTGAGACAAGATTCCCCATGGACTATGATGTTTGCAGATGACATCGTGATCTGTAGTGAGAGCAGAGAACAAGTGGAGGAAAATCTAGAGAGGTGGAGGTATGCCCTGGAAAGGAGAGGAATGAAGGTTCGCCTCAGAAAATCAGAATACATGTGTGTGAATGAGAAGGACCCAGGAGGAACGGTGATGTTACAGGGAGCAGAGATAAGGAAGGTGGAGGATTTCAAGTACTGAGGCTCAACAATCCAGAGCAATGGAGAGTGTGGAAAAGAGGTGAAGAAGCGTGTGCAGGCAGGCTGGAATGGTTGGAGAAAAGTATCCGGTGTGATGTGCGATAGGAGAGTGTCAGCAAGAATGAAGGGAAAAGTGTACAAGATGGTGGTGAGGCCAGCGATGTTGTATGGCTTAGAAACAGTGGCGCTGAGGAAAAGGCAGGAGGCAGAGCTGGAGGTAGCGGAGATGAAAATGTTGAGGTTCTCCCTGGGAGTAACGAGGATGGATAGGATCAGAAATGAGTATATCAGAGGGACAGCCCACGTAGGATGTTTTGGAGACAAAGTCAGAGAGGCTAGATTGAGATGGTTTGGACATGTACAGAGGAGGGATAGTGAGTATATTGGCAGTAGGATGCTGAGGTTGGAACTACCAGGCAGAAGGTCTCGAGGAAGACCGAAGAAGAGATTTATGGATGTGGTGAAGGAAGACATGAAGGTCGTTGGAGTCAGAAAAGAAGATGCGGAGGACAGGGTGAGGTGGAGGTGGATGATTTGCTGTGGCGACCCCTGAAGGGAGCAGCCGAAAGTAAAAGAAGAAGAAGAAGTTTACTCACTTGAGACGTAAGACTAACAGGTCTATAGTTCTCTGATAAACATTTGTCACCTTTTTTAAAAATTGGAGTTACATTGGCTATCTCCCCCATTGTGGGAAACAATCCGCAATCAAGCGATTGTCTGAAAATTCTATACAAAGGTAGGCACAATTCATTTGTAAGTTCCCTTAACACCCTAGGGTGCACATAATCAGGGCCCGTAGCCTTAGGATTAACATTCAATAGGAACTTTTTGACATCCTCAGGAGTAACGTGAACATCATCAATACTAGTATCACTTGGTATACCCAGAAAATTGAAAGGCTCAGGAGCCTCTCTGTCAAAAACACAGTGTACAAAATCATTAAAAGAGATCAATTCCTTGTCATCCTCTTTTACATATACAAACTGAAAGAATTTGTTCAATTCATCTGCTGTCTCGAGGTCATTACCTGTTGCAAGTCCATCTCTACCTTTTACTCATAGTACTGGGGATCTATTCTTGATTTTGCTGTTTATGTACATATAGAATGCTTGAGAGTTTTTGCGTGCTTTTTACACAAATTCTTCTCATACTCTCTTTTAATCCTCGTCAAACTTTTGGCTACTCTATTTCATACTTGAACATAGGCTTGATACCTGATAAAAGAACGTATTTCTTTATACCTTACCCATGCATAATATTTCCTCCTGACTGCTCTTCTAGCTTTTACATTGAACCATGGTGGGTTGATTCTATTTCCATTTGCAATCTTTATCTTAGGGACACATTCATGAACCGCTTCAGATAGTTTTTCTTGAAAATAATTCCAAGAAATTTCTACATTACTACAATCAGTGACAGTGGACCAATCTACGTTTGACACCATCTCACTTAACTTATTATAATCTGTTTTCTGATAATCATACCTAAACAACTCATTTACAGATATTCTTTCCATGCTTACTTGGTAGTCCCAAACTAAAACACAGTGGTCCCCTTTACCTAGAGGACTCCTTATTTCAATATTAGATACATTAGACTCGCTAGAGGATATAACTAAATCTAGACAGTTTGGGGTATCATGCCCCCTTTGTCTAGTAGGTTCATATACATGCTGATACAAAATTAGATCATTCATTTTGTCAAAAAAAAATAAAAATACATGTGAAAAAGAAGTAATGCACTCACTTACATAGTTATCCTTCCACACTATATTAGGCAAATTGAAATCTCCAATTATCAATATTTTACCATTGCTCAACTTTGTGGCTAGTTCACTTTGTTCAATCAAATTGGTGTTGAGTGTAACATCGCTGTCACCTTTTCTATACACTACTCCTAAAATATTATCAGAAGCGTTTGCACTTTTTAACCATAACCATAGAGTGTCCTTTACATTCATAACATTTAGTTCCTCACAGGGTTCAACAAATAAATCTTCTTTAACATAAAATAAAACACCTCCTCTAACACCATTCGTATCTCTCCTATAAACACTAAATCCAGGTATATTAATATATGCATTGTCAATTTCCTCTTTTAACCATGTTTCACTACCAAATACTATATCCGGTTTGATATCATATACAATATTTCTAAACTCCTCTATTTTACTCAACAAACTTTCAAAATTAGTGGCAGTACATTGTAAAGAATTAATACTAACGTAATCATCATACACGAGTCTCTGGTGACGATATGTGCCATGATCCTATGTAGAGTTGCGAGATCTTGTGTCTTGTCTCAGATCTTTCCTTATTACAACTTCATAGTTCCTGATTACGAGGTTGGTCTCTCCATTGTCTTTTCTACGTTTGAGTTCAACTCTGGCTTCTTGACTACGTTGGCGTTGTAGTCTGGTGAGATCCGGATTGATGTAGACCCTTCGTTGCCATCCTCCTGCCACCTTCCTCAGGTAGCTGGTACAAGCAAGGAGCCTCTTCTTCACTTCACGGTCACATAGTTGACACACAACATACGAGGTTTACCGTCCTCATTTCTGGCACCAATACGGAAGGTATTTACAACATCTGCCTCCTGTATCTCTAGATCTTTGTGTACCAGTTTTAATTGAGTGAGTATCTTGAGGACATGATTTTTCCTCTCAACCGTTGTGGTATCTCTCATCTCCCCCTCATCATTCTCGATCTCCTGGAGGGGTTCTGGGACACTGTGTATAACAATATTGAGTCGGCGTTTCTCCAGCTCAGACTGTTCTTCCATGTATCTCATCACTTGATGTTCAATCATCTTCTCGAATGTTTCTGGAGTCTTCTAGTGCTGCCAAACGTTGTTTGACCTTAGCCAGATCTCTATCGCCCTTTCCATAACTACTAGGAGTGTTCAGAATGTCTCTGTCACAACTTTTACAGAACCATCTCACAATCTCTCACATTCCAGTCAATAAGGGCTTGATATTGGCGGTTATTCATATTGCAGCAAGTGACGATGTGAAACCTGAGAGACATGGCCAGCCTTTGATAACCCAGTGAGCTGCACTGGGAGGGAGAGTGACAACCTTGTGGAGAGTGGGACTCGAATCCCAACCCTATGATCCGTGATCCAGCACCAGTCGTGAAATTATCGCATATAATTCTGTTTGCCCTCATGATAACAAACATACCATATTCGACATGATAAGTGCCCAGGGCGCTTAAAAATTGGAGTGGGTGGGCGCTTATTAAAATGTTTACCAGCGGAGTGGAACGGGAAGTGCTTATTTCCATCGAGGTGGAAAACATGAATAATAACAGAACAATAAAAGAGTTTTACTGGTATTTGTGCTATTTGTTTTGTGGAATCAACCAAACTACTTACATGAAAGCTGAAAATAAACAGAAAACAGCATAAATTTAAAATAAAAGACCCTTTACTTTTCCCCCCTGGTGCTGTTCCTTTAAACATTTTCCCGGAAGTAAAATCGAGCCAATCAACACGAATGTTAACTTTAGCACATGGCACGTTGAACCAATCAACAGGAACATAAACAAAAGCACATGACCAGGAACGTCTTTAAATTTAAATTTGAATAAAATTGTTACGTTTGATCTAAGATTTTAAGATTTTGCTCCCAGTACACATGGGCGGTAATTAGACGTAAGATAAAAAACACTCTGTGTGTGTGTGTGTGTGTGTGTGTGTGTGTGTGTGTGTGTGTGTGTGTGAGACGAACATCTCCGCCACATGAGGATGGTACTAAAGACGCTCCTGGAGAACAGATTGTTCGTGAAGGCAGAAAAGTGCGAGTTCCATGTCCATATACTCTCGTTCCTGGGGTTCATCGTGGAGAAGGGGCAGATAGGACCTGATCTGGCGAAAGTAAAGGCAGTGGCGGAGTGGCCGACTCCAGGGACGCGGAAACAGCTGCAGAGGTTCCTGGGGTTCGTGAACTTATACCGCCGGTTTGTGTGGGACTACAGCCGCCTAGCAGCCCCCTCACACAGTTGACATCACCAAAGACCTCGTTCCAGTATCCCGCAAGTGCCCAAGTGGCATTTGACAAGCTGAAGGTGAAATTCGTCCACGTGCCCGTAATGATCTACCTGGACCCCTCCCTGCAGTTCGTGGTGAAGTTGACGCCTCGGACTCAGGGATGGGGACAGTCCTCTCCCAACGGTCCCCCACAGACCAGAAGCTCCACCCATGTGCCTTCTTCTCCCGTCGCTTGTCCCTGGCGGAACGGAATTATGATGTTGGGAATCGCAAGCTGCTGGCGGTGGTCTTGGTGCTCCAGGAGTGGAGGCACTGGCTGGAAGGAGCGGCTCACCCTTTCGTGGTCTGGACCGACCATAAGAATCTTTCCTACCTCAGTACGGCCAAGAGGTTGAACTCCCGTCAGGCACCATGGTCACTCTACTTGGGGAGGTTCGACTTCACGCTGACATACCGACTAGGTTCCCGGAATACTAAGCCAGATGCTCTCTCCAGGCAGTTCTCCTCGGGTGAAGACTCTACCATGGAAACCATCCTGCCCTCCTCCTGTATACTCGGAGCAGCCCAATGGGAGGTAGAACGACTAGTTCGGGACGCCCATCCGGGGGAACTGGAGCCCGTTGGGTATCCCCAAGGCCGACTATGTGTTCCCCCGCCGGCCAGAACCCCAGCACTCCAGTGGGCCCATGAGTTAAAAAGCTCAAAGTTAGCCTGCCACCCCCGGAGCCCACCGAACTCTCTTCCTGCTCCGTCAACGCTTCTGGCAACCAGCGTCAACCAATGATGGCAGCCGACACTAGAGAGTTTGTGGGAGCTTGCATCACCTGTGCAAGTCCTCTCATCGTGCACCCACGGGTCTCCTCCAACCCTTACCCGTTCCCAATCGCCCCTGGTTGCAAATTGCAGTGGATTTCGTCACCGGGTTACCCCCGTCCGAGGGCAACACTGTCATTCTGACAGTAGTGGACCGGTTCTTCAAGGTGGTCCATTTCGTTGCCCTACCCAAACTCCCCTCAGCAATGGAAATAGCGGGTCTCTTGATCCGACACATCTTCCGCCTCCACGGAATCCCCCAGGACATCGTGTCAGACTGGGGCCCCCAGTTAGCATCCAGAGTTTGGAAGGCGTTCTGCGACACCTTGGGAGTCTCCTGCAGCTTGACCTCCGGTTACCACCCTCAATCGAACAGGCACGCGGAATGCGTGAACCAAAGCCTTGGGTCCTCCCTGCACTGCATCGCCTCCCGCCTCCCAGCCTCCTGGGCCACACACCTCTCATGGGTAGAATACGCACACAATTCGCTGATCTGCACTGTCACCGGGATGTCCCCCTTCATGGTGATCAATGGGTTCCCAGCCCCCCCGCTCCCCAGCCAGGAGGTCGAGGTGGCCGTCCCATCAATCCAGGCACAGTTCCACATAGCACGACGGGTCTGGAAGGAAGCACGGGCTGCCCTGGAGCGAACAGCAACCCGAAACCGGAGGATTGCCGATCGCCACCGAACCCCAGCACCTCCCTACACGGTCGGACAACAAGTGTGGCTCTCCTCCCGGGACCTGCGCCTGCAAGTTGATTAAAAAAAAATCTCCCCGATACATTGGGCCCTACGTGATTGAGAAAATCATAAACCACAGCGCCGTCCGACTGAGACTCCCACCCTCACTCAAGGTACACCGTTTTTCATGTCTCTCTAATTAAGCCGGTGGTAGAAAGTCCTCTCCACCACCCCCACCGACCTCCCACCCCCTCCTCCCCAACTGATTGACGGACATCCCGCATATACGGTCAACCGGACCCTTGAGGTACGCAGGCGGGGCTGAGGCTTCCAGTATTTAGTGGACTGGGAGGGGTATGATCCCGAAGAGCGGTCGTGGATTCCCCGCTCCTTAATCCTGGACCCGGACCTGTTAGATGAATTCTATCGCCAGTTCCCGGAGAAGCCTGGTTGGGCGCCAGGTGGTGCCCCTTAAATGGAGGTACTGTCATGGTCTGTGCTGGCTGGCGAACTAACCTTTCCTTAATTCAATGCAGGTGCTGGCGAGGGGCGTGGCGGTTGCCAGTAGATGAGTTTCCGAGCTGAGCGCACCTAGTCCTAATCTGCAATCAGCGGCAGCCAGCGATAAAAAGGGAGCGGCATGCTCCCCTCCGCTGACAGAAGATTGGTTTAGTGACTCTGCTCCTCGACGTTCTCTCTGATCCCTGGTTCGTGCTTCGTGCTAAACCAGTTCTCTTGATTTTCATATTCTAGTGATTGACAGTGCTTAATGTTTAATAAATCGTTGAATCTTCCTTCGGTCTCCTGCATCCTTGGGTCCTACCGCCACAACATTTCAAGTGTGAGAAGGACCGCTCACGTGCACATGTGTAGCCGAACATGGTCAATACGACTCACATGCTGCAGTGTTTATGTGACAGGAAACGCGTCCCACATAGCTGTCAACCCCTAAGATTAATAAAGAGTGAGAAGCAGGGGTCCAGGGTGAAGCTGTGGTGGGGGTGTAGGGGTGAAGCCCCACCAGAAAATTTTGGTTTTAAGGGTTTTTAAGAGTGATTTTTAAGCCATTTCATGCGAGTATTATATGTAATGATTAAACACAGACATAGGGGAAAATACAAAATTACACACGCCTTTAAGATTTAATAATGTAATCTTCAATGAAAGAACTGATGAAATATGAAGTGTAAACTAATAACGTACATCAAAAATAAGGTTGTTTAAAGTAAAGTATTAATTGTAACATTTTTCTTTTTTGAATTTTTATCCAAATAATTCTTCATAATAATCTTTGCTGTCTTTGCTCATATATGGCATGTATCATACGCAGCAACCTTGCAACTACACAATTAGTTTACAAACTGAAACTAATTCACCATGTTCACAAATCTACTCATATAGATGGCAGGTATCCTGTGCAGCAACACTGCAACAACACATGGAATTACACTAAAGCTACATTTAACTAAATTAGTAAATGAAAACATCATCTGAGCAAGTTTCACAACCTTTAGTTTTTAAGTGTGCTTATGTATCTGATTTTACGGTAAAGGATCCCGCAGCCAGAAGCAGAAAGAGAAGCTGTATGTTTAAGTAAAAGACATAGCCAATGGTATTTGCTCGCGGAAATTACATCCTTAAAAAATAATAAAAATAATAAAAATGGGGAAATAATTGTATTAATGCATGAGATTTTAGACACCTTGCGTGAGAGATTGTGGTGGAGATGAAATGCGTGAGTCTCACGCTTGATGCGTGACAGTTGACAAGTATGGTCCCAAGGCAATCAGCTGGCCTGTGGGGTGAAGTTTTTCATTCTGTCCATTTGTGTTTTGCTTGCCAGCTCTGCTTAGTTTCTTGCACATGAGCTGATCAAAACGAGGGAAATTTACCCCTTGACCCAAAAACAACTCATGCAGCCTGTTGTATATAATCCAATAAAATTAGAGTTTCAAGGTATCGGCCCCTCCCACACACTGGAATACAGAAAGGATTGGCTCTCCGCTGCACACCACAGCAACAAGTGGCATTGAAAATAGATGTAGAGATTAAAATGCGTGAAATTTATTTATGTTTTTGCTTTATTTGATGGCTCTTTTCTGTATTTTTATTTAAAGGACAGCAAAATTATGTATTAGTTATTCTGTGAAGAAAGGCCACCTGATTTATCTGAGAGCCAGATGCAGTCATCAAAAAAGCAACGTCTGGTTGGCGAGCCATAGGTTCCCGACCCCTGAACAGGTCCGTGGGCGACATGTTGTCCTTGTGGGCGACCTGGTGCCCGCAAGCACCATGTTGGTGACCCCTGCTCTGAAGTAATTTCTAGAGAAATAGTTTCATGAAGTGTTTCAATGGTGCTGAAGTTGTGAAATTCCTTCATCAGTTCACAACAAATCGATTCATTGATTTACAAAATTTAATGATGCACTGAATCATTTTAAGAAGAACTAGATTAATTAATTAATTAATTCATTATCTGAACCACTTCATGCTATTTAGGGTTGAAGGGAGGCTGGCACCCATCTCAGTTGAATCTCGGCGAGGGCAGTACCTCCTGGACAACACTCCAGGTCATCGCAGGGCAAAACACGCTGCCTGCTATGCAGCTCTTCTTCTACTTTTCCTTTCAGCTGTTCCCTTCAGGGGTGCAGGAGTGTGTACAAAAGAAGAGGTTAGCCAAGAAGAAGTGGGACATTGAGAGGACCGAAGAGAGTAAACAGGAGTACAGGGAGACAGCGTAAGGCGAAGGTAGCAGTGGCTAAGGCCAAACAGAGGGCGTATGATGACTTGTATGATAGGTTGAACAGTAAGGAGGGAGAAAATGATCTATACAGGTTAGCACAGCAGAGAAATAGAGATGGGAAGGACGTGCAGCAAGTTAGAGTGATAAAGGACAGAGAGGGAAATGTATTGACTGATGACAGAAGTGTGCTGGGAAGATGGAAAGAGTACTTTGAAGAGCTGATGAATGAGGAAAATGAGAGAGAAAAAAGAGTAGAAGGGGTGACCATTGAGGAGCAGGAGGTAGCAAAGATTAGTAAGGGAGAAGTGAGGAGGGCATTGAAGAGGATGAAGAGTGGAAAGGCAGTTGGCCCTGATGACATACCAGTTGAGGTATGGAAGTGTCTAGGGGAGGTAGCAGTAGATTTTCTGACAAGAATATTCAACAAGGTCTTAGAAAGTGAGCAGATGCCAGAGGAATGGAGGAGAAGTGTGCTTGTGCCCATTTTTAAGAACAAGGGCGATGTACAGAGTTGTGGCAACTACAGAGGGATAAAGTTGATGAGCCATACAATGAAGCTATGGGAAAGAATAGTGGAAGCAAGACTACGGGCAGAGGTCAGCATTTGTGAACAACAGTTTGGTTTCATGCCAAGAAAGAGCACCACAGATGCAGTGTTTGCTTTGAGGATGTTAATAGAGAAGTACAGAGAAGGTCAGAAGGAGCTGCATTGTGCCTTTGTGGATCTGGAGAAAGCATATGACAGGGTGCCGAGAGAAGAACTGTGGTATTGTATGAGGAAGTCTGGAGTGGCAGAGAAGTATGTTAGAGTGGTGCAGGACATGTATGATAGATGTAAGACAGTGGTGAGGTGTGCTGTCGGTGTGACAGAAGAGTTCAAGGTGGAGGTGGGACTGCATCAAGGGTCAGCTCTCAGCCCCTTCTTGTTTGCTATGGTGATGGACAGGCTAACAGATGAGGTTAGACAAGAATCTCCATGGACTATGATGTTTGCAGATGACATAGTGATCTGTAGTGAGAGCAGAGACCAAGTGGAGGAAAATCTAGAGAGGTGGAGGTATGCCCTGGAAAGGAGGGGATTGAAGGTTATTCTTAGTAAGACAGAATACATGTGTGTGAACGACAAGGACCCAAGAGGAACTTTGAGGTTACAGGGGGCAGAGATAAAGAAGGTGGAGGATTTTAAGTACTTAGGCTCAACAATCCAGAGCAATGGAGAGTGTGGAAAAGAGGTGAAGAAGCGCCTGCAGGCAGGTTGGAATGGATGGAGAAAAGTGTCCGGTGTGATGTGTGATAGGAGAGTATCGGCAAGAATGAAGGGAAAAGTGTACAAGACGGTGATGAGGCCAGCAATGTTGTATGGTTTAGAGACAGTGGCCCTGGGGAAAAGACAGGAGTCAGAGTTGGAGGTAGCGGAGATGAAAATGTTGAGGTTCTCTTTGGGAGTAACGAGGATGGATAGGATCAGAAATGAGTACATCAGAGGGACAGCACATGTAAGACGTTTTGGAGACAAAGTCAGAGAGGCTAGATTGAGATGGTTTGGACATGTACAGAGGAGGGATAGTGAGTATATTCGTCGTAGGACGCTGAGGTTGGAACTACCAGGCAAAAGGCCCAGAGGAAGACCAAAGAGAAGATTTATGGATGCAGTGAAGGCGGACATGAAGGTCGTTGGAGTAAGAGTAGAAGATGCAGAGGATCGGGAGAGATGGAGGCAGATCATTTGCTGTGGCGACCCCTGAAGGGAACAGCCGAAAGGAAAAGAAGAAAGAAGAAGACCTTTCCAACTGGTCTCCTGAACATACAGTATGTCCACCTTCCTCCCCTGCATCATGTCAGCCAGCTCTCTATCTTTTCATTGCATAGTTTCAAAATTCAAAGTCCCTCCTCTCAGTCCTAGACTCATGCCTTTCCTCTTCTCTCGCTGCCTACGGACACGCCTCCCGCCTCTCCTTCGTCGACATCTTCGACCAACAGTAGTCCAATATTCATCAGCACCCTGTTGGTTGACAGCACTGATGGAGGTCGTTGTTAACCCGGGCCTCAACCGATCCGGTATGGGGGTAATACTTCTGATTTGCATCATAAAAGTTTGGTATTGGTTTTATGTCGGATGCCTTTCGTGACACAACCCTCTGCATTTCTCCGGGCTTGGGACCTGCATAAGGGGGAGAGACACTGGATAGTGCCCCCACCCCCCCATCCTTGCCTCATGGCTGCATTTGACTGCTATGCAGCTCCTCTTGTGAAAAATAATGGTTCTTCTCCAAGAACCTTCCACCATAGAGAGTGAGAGACACAGCTGGCCTATGATAACCCAGTTAGCAGCACTAGAGGGTCAGCAGTGACAACCTGGTGATAATGGGGCTTGAACCCCTGACCTTAGAATTGGTAATCCAGCATCTTACCACCGGGACACCACTGCTTTGGAATAGATACACAATGATATAAAACATTTCAAATCACGCTGAATAATTTTCAGATATTCCGTCCGAATCACATACAACCAGCCCCAACCAGGGAGGAGAGCAGGTGTACACATGCCCCCTCCGTAACATGCAATGCTGCCACCCCTCTTTCCACAAACTGCTGCACATTTGGAGACAACTTAGCAGACTCAAAGGAGAAGCAATATCTGCCCCTTTTATATGAATGAGCTCACAGACACCACAATTGACTGGTAATCAGTGTGAGTGGGGGGGTGGGGGGTGTATGTCTGGACTCCCGGTTACAGATGGCTGCAGCATCAACCTGGATATGAACTTGTGATCTCCTGTTAACAGTTATACACCTTGTTGGTGTGTGTGTGTGTGTGTGTGTGTGTGTGTTTGTGTGTGTGTGTGTGTGTGTGTTTGTGAGGGAGAGAGAGAGAGAGAGAGAGAGAAAGAGAGAGAGAGAGAGAGAGAGAGAGAGAGAGAGAGATATTTTTATTGTCCCTGTACCTGGGTTGAAGGAAGGAATTCCTGATGGATAGGTGGGAATAACGGATGGCATTCCTGGTGCTCCTGGTCCTTGCCATAGTGGAGTTGGAAAGGTGTAGGGTGTATACGGATAACTACCCGCCTGTGGGTGGGGGCTGTAATGCCCCTGCTGCTGCTGCTGATGTCTGGACTCTTCATAGGTAGGAGGAAGATCAGGCTTGTGATCAGACATGATGATGATGATGATGATGATGATGATGCTGATACTGTAAAATTTAAAATGTGGGATCAGAACTACACTGTGTTATATTTATACTATTCAGGAAGTTAATATTTTTCTTTACAGTGGAGAGAAAGTAAAACATTTTAGACATGCCTGCTTTATTTCAGCTATGAAAACACCCACAGATTACAGGGCACGGAATTAAGAAGATTCGCCACCGGGCAGGGGGCCAGGCAGAAGAAAAAATCTGCAGGATCCCTAAGAATTTTACTGGACCCCACTTTTTCTGGAATGATTAATTATGTGATAATCTGTTATGACTGAATAAGAAACATACATGTAAACCAATTCTCTATCACAGGGGTCGCCAACTTTTTTATCACTGTGGACCGGTCAACGCTTGGCAATTTTACCGCGGATTATATATATATATATATATATATATATATATATATATATATATATATATATATTAATAACAACAACAGCAACAATAATAATAATAATAAGCACTCCATGAATGTTATTTTTCAACAGCTGAAATACAGTTGGTTGGGAAGTAGAGCTTGAACTTTTCTTAAAAAGAAAATAAAAAGAAAAAAGAAACACAGCTGATGGTGCACCAGCTGGGAGAATAAAAGCTCAGGCTCGGTCTCAATCCCAGCTATTGTTTGAAACATGTCCTCTCGCCTCTGTTCACGTGCCGTCCCCTTGTGGGTTACATTTTAGCGCTCAAATGACCGACATGTAATCGAGAGAATCCGGTCATTTTGCAAAATAAAAGATTTTTCAAAAATCAAGATCGTTCAGACTCAGATAATAAATAAAACGGAAATACCGTATTTGATGTGATAAGCACCCTGCTCCAATAAGCGCCTTCCCCCAATGTTTTTGTCTAATAACCGCCCATGTTTACTGGGAGCAAAATTGTAGATGAAATGTACCAAATTTATTCGATCAGTCTCTGTAACCATAAAATGAGGCATTCACTGCCTGTATTTCAAGACCCCCTGCCACTGGGGAATGTCTGTAATGGTACAACACATTTGATTGTTCTGCCGTGCTTTAAAAACAGGAAAATATTTTGCTGTTCGCTCTTGGTAAATGTCCAACAAGATGAACCATTAGAAACTGCTACAGCAAAACTATCAAAAAGTGATGACGAGGATTTTTTTACTGCTTACTAACTTCATAAATTTAAAGATGTTCCTGGCCATGTGCTTTTGTTTATGTTTGTGTTGATTGATTCAACGTGCCATTTGCTAAAGTTGACATTCGTGTTGATTTTCTCGATTTCACTTCCGGGAAAATGTTTAAAGGAACAGCACTGAGAGGGAAAAGTAAGGGGTCTTTTGTTTTTGTTTTTTTAATTTATGCAGTTTTCTGTTTATTTTCAGCTTTCATGTGAGTAGTTTGGTTGATAACACAAAATGAATAACACAAATATCGGTAAAACTCCTTTATTTTTCTGTTATTATTCATGTTTTCCACCATGATGGTAATAAGCACCGACCGTTCCACTCCGCTGGTAAACATTTTAATAAGCGCCCAACCACTACAAATTTTTAAGCACCCTGGGAGCTTATCACGTCGAATACGGTAATGAGTTATTTCTTCTGCGGACCGATACCAATTGAGCCGTGGACCGGTACTGGTCCGCAGACCTATGGTTGGGGACCCCTTCTCATGTTTAATAAGTCATATTTTCTTTAATTTTACCAATATTTTTGGTATTTGCAATGTAAAATTATAATCAGGCTTATTAGAGTATTAGTACTACATAGTTAGATTTAAATAACATTAAAGTAGTGCATTATCTCAAACTTTCAAACTGTGGGTATAGATATTGGTCCTGAAAAGTCCTGTTTGGACATCGATTCTTTTCATAATCTTTAGAATCTCTAGCATTAGTGGTACTTGGTCCAGCGTTACTTTGGTCAGTGTTTTGATCTTTTACAAAGCCAGTTAACTTTGTCTGCTTTTGACATCGTTAGTTAAAGTCAATTTGTTATTATTATAATACTCATGGATCAGCAGCAAACCCGAAAGATACTGGAATGTGATTCAAATTTAGCCAATGGTTGAGAGCTTTTGTTTCACCCTCCTGCTGATTGGTTGCAGATGACGTATACACCTCTTTTTCTCCTTCGTGCACATGCCATCAACTGGATTGCTTGACTTGTGAATTCACGTTTTTTGGGTTGTACTTAATTGTTTAATCCCTATGATGTCACTCAAACAGCTTCCATCTTCTCTAGCTTCTGGTAAGGAGCCTAAGCTTTTTATTTATTTAATAATGACGATCCAAATTTTGAATATTATGATTTCCAATATTATGAATGAGTCGACACCAATTTATTGCATCGTAATTTTCCCCGTTGCGGAAAGATGTCGCAACAATGCAAAAAAACACAGACGGTCTGTAAATATTAGTGTTACTTTATCAAGTTAATGAAGTGTCGTATCTTAGGTGATGGCGAACTGAAAAGACCTTCTGCCTGACGAGGGGGGCCAGTATTGGGTTGGATTTTTCCGGAATTCCCACAAAAATGCCGGCAAATGCCGGTGGACCGGCGCTAATTTCACGCCCTTGGTTACATGAAACCAGAGGTCAGAAGGTATGATGAGAAAAATAGACAATCTTCCTTAATTTCATCAGGACTCATAGTTTCATATTTTTGTCCTTTCACTCTTCACTGCAATTGTTCAACAAAGCTGGTGATGGTGTTTTCGAGTAAATGCGCGGAATAATCTTTAAGAGAGCAGCATGGTGGTCATCTTGGAAATGGTGGAAAACAGACAGATGCTTGAAAATACTTTTTTCACACCTGTTTTTTATATTATTACTTTGGTACATTATTCCCAAACCTTTGAGAGAAATTGCTTTAGTTATTTATTGTTCGGTTTAGGAAGTTCTGAAGAAGGTACCTTGACTTATTAGTGTCTTTTATAACGAATTTCTCAAGATATAAGCTTCGATCCACCAAAAATCTGCCCCATTCAAACAGCAATTTTTTACTTATGAGTCCTGCTGGGGAAATGGCTTTTCCAGGCCGATTAGATTCGTATTCTTACGCGTGTATTCCTCCGCACTCCGAGAACTCCTTGTGCAGTGCTTCCCAATTATTTTCTGTGATGCCCCCTATAGGAATTTAAAACAAACATTTCACACACACCCCAGCACCCCACGTGCGACTATAGATAGTGTTTAAATGCACTTTGTATTGTTTACTCAGTGCTTTTTCCCGAACACCACAGGAATCACAGTGAGAGTGCCACTACCATCTACTGCAGAGGATGTGCAATTACACTTAATTCTAGTACAGAATGACAAAATATCATGTTCCCCAGGGTCATATGCACCAACCTGGCATCACACCGCCCACTATTTGACAAGCACTGGCCTTGTGGGAGCTCACCATTAGCCTTTCTTTGCTGGCATTCGTAGCATGCACATGCACAAAATTCTCCTCCTCCTCTGTTATGCACCATCTCATACCTGCCTCCGTGACATCTTCGCATCTTTGCTGCAGTCGATGATCGGAAAGATGAGTTGGCTTATGGTTTATTCTTGTTTTATTACTATTTATGATTAATTATTTTAAATGTTAATGTAAATGCATTATTATTATGAAATCTTTTCTTTTGGCTTTTCCCCTTTTTTAGGGTTCGCCACAGCAAATCATCTGATCCGCATGTTTGATTTGGCATAGGTTTTTACGTCGGATGCCCTTCCTGACACAACCCTTTAGCAAGGGGTAGAAACACGCTGAAGGCTTTGCAGCTACTCTTTATGAAAGTCAACAATGGTTCTTTTACATGAACCTCTCACCATAGACAGTGACAGACATGGCCGGTTTTTGATAACCCAGTTAGCTGCAGTGGGGGGTATTATTATTATTATGAAATATTTATTGTTTTTACATGTTTATCTTTAATATATTAGGTGAAATATATGTGTTTTTGGCAGGTTATATAAGTTTGGCAGGGAGTTGAAACGGATTCATTGGTTTTCTATTATTTCCAATGGGAAGTTTTGTTTTATCTAACGAACATTTTGACTTACGAGCTTGCCCTTAATTACTTAATTTCGTAAGTCAAGGTACCACTGTATTTTGTTATGATTTATACATGTCACTTGCAAAGTTTTTTCAGTGAATCGGATTGGAATAATCATATAAACCTTAACACTGGGTAGTGACCTTGACCTACTTTTTTCTACTTAGTGCTAAAAATGTTGATTTCGGGTAGGTCAGACCCTAAAAATGATACTGTACAGTACTGTATATCATTTACCCAAAATGTATTTACTTTTAAAACCTCTTTTCCTTTGTGTATTTTCTGCCACATCATGCCATAACCAGCACCTTTGACCCAGTGTGCAGACTTCAAATTTAAATTGTCAACTGTGACGCCCAAACCAGACACAGCACCATGAAAATTGTTTCTGAATTAATGTGTTAATTTTATTAATTTTGAAGCATCCTTAAGATTATTGTGAGTTAATGTGAGGAAGAGGGCAGTGGTGGGTCGCTGGCACGGTGCTGGATTTATCGATCCCAAGGTTTGGGGTTCAAGCCCCACTATCACCGGGTTGTCACTGCTGTCCTCCCAGTGCACTAACTGGGTTACCAAAGGCCAGCAGTGTCTCTCACTGTCTGTGGTGGAGGTTCATGTAAAAGAACCATTGCTGACTTCTGTAAAGAGGAGCTACATTGCCGCCAACATGTTTCTGCCTGGCCAGCCATCTGGGGTGTACTCTGCCCTCACCTAGAGTTGGCTGAGATGGGCACTTTATTAGGAAATTATTAATTTCATGATTATTATAAAACACTGCACGTTTATCTACCTGAAATAAAGTCCTCCACAGTGAAATAATTAAACTGCACTTTAACACACAAATATGTTGAAATATAAGTATGTCATAATTATGTATAATACACTTTAAATAATTTTAAATGATTGCCATGGATACTGTAACGGTTTTCGAAGACTGAAGCGATGCCGTGAGTTCCGTATTTAAAATCGTGTCCTGTTCCCTGGGTATGTACTCTACTTAGGACGTGAGTCATTACACACCTTTAGCACCTATCTAGTGCGCTACATATACAGCGTGACGGATTTGGAACTCAATCCAATTCCTTAGAATTTTACTGCATTTTACTAGAAGTTAAAACGAATAGTTTAATAGAATTTAATGTGTGTGTGTGTGTGTGTGTGTGTGTGTGTGTGTGTGTGTGAGAGAGAGAGAGAGAGAGAGAGAGAGAGAGAGAGCGACAGAGAGAGAGAGAGAGAGATGAAAGTAATCAATTATTAGTTTTAAAACATTTCAAGTTAATATTAAACCAAAGTACCGAACTGAGTTAAGTGTAACGGTGATTTTGGATAATAAAGTCCATGTTGCGACACGTTTAGATGCGTAAAAGTAGTGAATTTAAGGAGAATAAAAGTGAAACACTGTGCACTCACCGGTTCTGAGGAGACCCAGCAGCTCACATGAGTGGGACAGCCAGCTCGCGCAGATGAGTCGGGCGCGCGGCACACTGATCCGCGCATGCGCACAATGAAACGGCCTTCCAACCTGACCCGCTTCTTCCTCTTCTCTTTTCGGCTTTTTCCCTTTTCTCGAGAGTCTCCACAGCGAATCATCATCATCATTTTCTGTACCCGCTTAATCCTAACTTGGGTCTCGGGGAGGCTGGCGCCCATCCCAGCCAACTTCGGGCGAGGGCAGAGTACACCCTGGACAACTCGCCAGGCCATCGCAGGGCGGAAACACGCTGACGGCTTTGCAGCCTACTCTTGTCGAAAGTCAGCAATGGTTCTTTTACATGCCTCACACCATAGATAGTGAGAGACATGGCCGGCCTTTGATAACCCAGTTAGCTCCACTGGGGGGGACGGTGACAACCTTGTGCAGAGTGGGACTCGAACCACCAACCTTTGGATCAGCGATCCGGCGCCTTATACCACTAGACCACCACTGCCCCGCCACAGTGAATCATCTGATGCAATGTTTGCTTTGAGGATGTTAATAGAGAAGTCCAGAGAAGGTCAGAGGGAACTGCATTGTGCCTTTATGGATCTGGAGAAAGCATATGACAGGGTGCCAAGAGACGAACTGTGGTATTGCATGAGGAAGTCTGGAGTGGCAGAGAAGTATGTTAGAGTGGTGCAGGACATGTATAAGAGATGTAAGACAGTGGTGAGGTGTGCTGTTGGCGTGACCGACGAATTCAAGGTGGAGGTGGGACTGCATCAAGGGTCAGCTCTGAGCCCCTTCTTGTTTGCGAAGGTGTTATCATCTTACATGTGCTGTCCCTCTGATGTACTCATTCCTGATCCTATCCATGCTCGTTCCTCCCAAAGAGAACCTCAACATTTTCATCTCTGCTACCTCCAGCTCTGCCTCCTGTCTTTTCCCCAGGGCCACTGTTTCTAAACCATTATATATATATATATATATATATATATATATATATATACAGTAAGTGCACTTGGCACCAGGACACCCTAGGTCGCAGTTTGGTGTTTGACTCTGTAGTTGTGTCACCGGACTTGCGGCCTCATGTTCTGGACACCCGGGTGAAGAGAGTAGCTGAACTGTCGACCAATCACCACCTGGTGGTGAGCTGGCTCCGATGGCGGGGGCGGCTGCCTTCCAGACTTGGGAGGCCACAGTGTGTAGTTAGGGTCTCCTGGGAAGGTTTGGCAGAGTGTCCTGACAGAGTGACCTTTAACTCCCACATCCGGCAGAACTACAACCAGGTCCCGAAGGAGGCGGGTGACATTGAAACTGAATGGGCCATGTTTTGTGCCTCCATTGCTGAGGCGGCAGCCTATAGCTTGCCGTGGCGGTAACCCCCGAACCCAGTGGTGGACACCTGCAGTGAAGGGGCCGTCCAGCTGAAAAAGGAGGCCTCTCGGGTCTTATTGTTCTACCAGGTCTTATTGGAGTCCATGTGATGCGTTGGGCAGTTTTCACCACCCGCTACAGTGCCTTGAAATCTGTGACATAGCAATTTCTATATCAGACTGTAACACAGATGGTCTGGATGCTTTTCTTAGTGTAGCAGTAGAAGTTACCCAAGGTGTCAGCAGACAGGTGGTTCTTCTTCAGTGTCCTCGAGAAGAACAGGGACTGATGGTCTTTCTTAATCAGGCTGGAGGTGTTGGTTGACCAGGACAGCATAAGGCTGCCATTCAGAATTACACCTAAAGTTGTTAACACAACACATCTACCTTCCTTTAGCTGTCGGCGGTGTCCAAATCTTGTGAAATGGCGGGGAGCGCAAATCATAGCGTGATCATGTGACATGTTTTCACATATAGTGGTACCTCATCTTATGATAGTCACAGAATATGAAAAATCCAGTTTACGAAAAACATTTTAATACATTTTTTGTCTCTGTATACAAAACAAGTTGTCCTTACGAAACGCAGCATTCAAACATTAAAACAATGCATGACTTGCTCTCCCACTGACTCATGTCCCAACATCCTGCCCCGCTGGCCTCTCATTGGCTATCTCCCAACATCATGCCCCGCTGGTCTCCCATTGGCTAGGAGGGATGACGCAGCTCCCTCCCACTGGCTATTATGGAGGTGCATCTCCCATAATGCTTTTCGTGTAAAGTACAGAGTTACTGGCTTTTAACCTTCCATAAACATTTGTAAGATTATAACTCTGCTAAGAAGACATGGTCAACACGCGCGCACACTAACACACACGCGTGTGATCTCCGGTGCGAGTGAAAAGAAGAAGAGGGCTCGTGGAATGCGGTTGAGTGATGTCGCAAAGGAATATGGCCAAACCCGTCTACCATCGGTACGATATTGATGCAGAAGGAGGTCTTAAAAGCTGTGCTTTAATAATTTTTAAAGGGTTTAGGGGGTAGTATTGGAGTCCTTGGAACGAATCACACGTATTACATGTAAAATGCGGTTCAATTTACGAAAAATACAGGTTAAGAAAAAGGCTCTGGAACGGATTAATTTTGTAAGGTGAGGTACCACTGTATTTCCAGGCATGGATTTATATTTTGAAAAGTCAGTAAATACACTGAAAAAGCTGAATCATGATAGAACCACCTGGAATTATATAGAACGGAGAGATTTCTTTTCGGCTTTTTCCCTTTATCAGGTGTCGCCACAGCGAATAATTCGCACGTTTGATTTGGCATAGGTTTTTGCATCGGATGCCCTTCCTGACACAACCCTTTTAGCAAGGGACAGAAAAACACTGACGGCTTTGCAGCTACCCTTTACAAAAGTCACAATGGGTCATTTGGCTCAGTCCCCAGCTGCCTTCAGGGCCGTCCCTTCAGGTTTTCTGGATGAATTTACTCACTTCGCCTTTCACACTTCTGTGTGCACCTACAACCCGAATTCTGGACAAATTGGGACGAATACAATGAAAAATAAAAGACTTTTAAATTACTTGAGCCAATATTTTATTTACAATAGAGCATATATTACATTACAAATGTTTAAATTAAAAAAAAAGTATACAATTTTACGCACAAAATGAGCTATTTTCTGAATTTCTGGAAGGCAGAAGAGACAAACGAGGGTCGTGCTATGACGTGTCCTCGTGGTAGCAGCTGCTGGCTGAGCTGACGCTGAAACTTTTATTTTGAAAGATTTATTTTGACATCTCAAACCTCGTTGGTTGATGGCGGAAGTTGTGACTAGAACAGAGACGGAGTGGAAATGATTATCTGTACAAGTTGATTAAATTCATTAATAAAGCGAGTCTTACTGTTACAGTGTGTTAGTATAATTTTATTTATTGTTTATATCAGACTGCAAGTGTGTCAGCATGCTGAAGGCTGTAATTCTGATAGGAGGAGCACAGAAAGGTAAAATTACATGATAACTGGACAAACAGCTGGGAACTAACACACACACACACACACACACACACACTTAGTACATATGTGTGTATGTACAATAAAATGAAAGTGAAATAAGTAAATACACGAAGCAAACAAGTACGAAAAGAAACAAAACACCGAAATCAGGAGAGGTAGTGTGTGTGTGTGTGTGTGTGTGTGTGTGAGAGAGAGAGAGAGAGAATGTCAGTGAGTGAGTGATTGTGTGTGTGTATGTCTTGATCTTGATCTTGATAGGTTAGGTGATACGTCGCAAGGACATTAATTCACCGCTAAGGACATTAATTCACCGCGATGTGAGAGTGAGTGAGTGTGTGTGTAAGAGAGACAGAGAGAGAGTAAGTGAGTGTGTGTGTGAGAGAGAGAGAGAGAGAGTGTGTGTGTGTGAGAGATAGAGAGAATGTCAGTGAGTGAGGGGGTGGGGGGGTGGGTGTGAGATAGAGAGAGAAAGCGAGAGAGAGAGCGCGCGCGTGAGTGTGTGTGTGAGGGAGAGAGAGAGTGTGTGTGTGTGTGTGTGAGAGAGAGAGAGAGAGAGAGAGAGCGCGTGTGTGTGTGTGTGTGTGTGTGAGAGGGAGAGAGAAAGAGAGAGAATGTCAGTGAGTGTGTGTGTGTGTTTGTGTGTGTAAGAGAGAGAGAGAGAATGTCAGTGAGTGAGTGAGTGAGTAAGTTTTTGTAAGTGTGTTTTGTATACATATACTGTATACAGGTTAGGGCATTGGTGGCCGAGTGGTATAGGGCGCTGGATTGCTGATCCTAGGGTTGGGGGTTTGAGTCCCACTCTCCACAAGGTTGTCACTGTCCCCCCCAGTACAGCTAACTGGGTTATCAAAGGCGGGCCATATCCGTCACTGTCTATCGTGTGAGGTTGATGTAAAAGAACCATTGCTGACTTTCGTAAAGAGGAGCTGCAAAGTCGTCAGCGTGTTTCTGTCCCTTACTAAAGGGTTGTGACAGGAAGGGCATCCGACATAAAAACCTCTGATTCGCTGTGGTGACCCCTAAAAAAGGGAAAAATGTGTAAAGAAGAAGAAGATACTGTATACAGTTTATTATATAGAACATTTAGAGTTAGGGTAAAGGTTAGGATCAGGGATTTAGTTGTGATGGGTGAGGGAATGTGTCGTTCATGAATGCCCCCACAAAGATAGATAAACAGAATTGTGTGTGTGACAGGTACACGGTTCCGCCCACTCTCCTTTGAGGTTCCCAAACCGCTGTTTCCTGTGGCGGGTGTCCCCATGCTGCAGCATCACATCGAGGCCTGCGCTAAGGTTTTATGAATATTATTTAATGCTATTATTGTTGTTGTTATCATTATTATTATTATTATTATTATTATTATTATTGTTGTTGTTAATATTGTTATTATTATTATTATTATTGTTATTATTGTCATGATTGTGGCATGGTGGTGGCGGATTTGCACATCTGCTACACAACAAGAAGGTCCTGAATTCAAGTCCCTGGCTCCCGAAATGAATTTCTGTGTGGGGTTTGCATGTTCTTCATGTGCTTACATGGGTTTCCTTTGGGTACTCTGGTTTCTTCACACAGTCCAGAGACCTGCACATTATCAGCTAATCAGCTGATTCAAATTTCCCCTATGTGTGAGTGGTTGTATTGGGTAGAGGGCGTACCCATCTTCGCTCTGTGCCGGTCACTGTGACCCTCGAGGGATGAAACACTTCAAGTGTTATTAATACAATAGGCCCCCATTTTTTTACAATGGTTCAGTTCTGGCCCTTCCCACTGATTAAGAAAATCCGTGAGTTATTGTCGTGGTTTTAAAACCCGATTACGTATATACAGTGATACCTCAGCTCACGAACATAATTGGTTCCCAGAAAGTGTGTGTAAGGCGAAAAGTTCGTCTTCCGAACATTTATTTCCCATAAGAAACCATTAAAATGAGAATAATCCGTTCCCAGGTCCCCATAAAACATAATTTTCTACTAAATAAGCCTTAAAACTACACAAAAATATACCTTATTTTATGTATAATAAATGTGCTATTGTATTGTAATTAAAGAAATAAACTGTACTGTATAATAAAGTGGTTTTATTTACCTTTGTGATGGTAGTTGATGGCTTGATGGAATGGAGTGGGAGGAGGAGGGAGGGAGGGACTTACTGTTTGGAAGGAGTGTTTGGAAACGCCTACTGTTTGGAAACACCCTTAGCCACACACGCACCCTTAATAGCGTCCTTGTTCTTAAGGATGGTAGCAATGGTAGACTTAGCGTACTGGTACTGGGACGCTGAGTCACACAAACGCACACCTCGTTCGTGTTTTTTAATGATCTCCGCCTGTGGTGGGGTCTTTTTCGGTCCCATAATAGCAAAAGTACACTCAATATGGTCCAAAATGTCTAGCAAACACAAACCACTTCCGCACTCAAAGAAAGGGGGTGACGAACTGTGACGCCATGAGCGTGCGTCAGCTTCTCGTTTTGTCCGCCGAAAACTAGTTGGTCAGCAGAGACAATGTGCTCGCAAATTTAATGTTCTTGAGGCGAAAAGTTCGTGAGATTAAGCGTTCGTCAGCGGAGGTTTTACTGTATATATATATACAATATATACTAAGCAGTGTCTCTCCCCCTTATGCCGGTCCCAAGCCCGGATAAATGCAGAGGGTTGCAACAGGAAGGGCATCCGGCGTAAAACTTCTGCCACATTAAAAATGCAAATGGTCAAAACAAAACTCATACCGGATCGGTCGAGGCCCGGGTTAACAACGACTGCCATCAGTGCTGTCAATCAACAGGGTGCTGATGGAAATTGGACTACTGTTGGTTGAAGACATCGAATAAGGAGAGGCGGGAGGCGTGTCCGTAGGCAGAGAGAGAAGAGGAAAGGCGTGAGCCTAGGACTGAGAGTAGGGACTTTGAATGTTGGAACTAAGCAAGAAAATGTAGAGAGCTGGCTGACATGATGCAGAGAAGGAAGGTGGACATACTGTGTGTTCAGGAGACCAGGTGGAAAGGTAGCAAAGCTAAAAGCTTAGGAGCAGAGTTTAAGCTGTTTTATCACGGTGTAGATGGGAAGAGAAATGGAGTAGGAGTCATCTTGAAGGAGGAGTTTGTCAGGAATGTTCTATAAGTGAAAAGAGTGTCAGACAGAGTGATGAGTCTCAAGTTAGAAATTGAAGGTGTGATGGTCAATGTTGTTAGTGCTTATGCCCCACAGGCAGGATGTAAGCTAGAAGAGAAGGAGAGATTCTGGAGTGACTTAACCGGGGATTTAGCTCAGTTGGTAGAGCGTCCGCTTTATCCTCCGGTAGGTCGGAGTTCAAATCCGGCCGCGTCATACCATAAGACGTTAAAATTTGGCAGTTGTTGCTTCCTGCTTGGCGCTCAGCATCAAAAGGATATAACAACGCAATAACTGGCGCTGCACAGTGGCGACAGGTGCCTAGCGCACAAAGCAAATTTCAATGTATGTAAATGTACTTTGACAATAAAGAGTTAGTTTAGTTTAGTTTAGTTTAGTTTAGATGACATGATGCAGCGTACACCCAGAGATGAAAGAGTGGTCATTGGGGCAGACTTCAATGGACATGTTGGTGCAGGCAATAGAGGGGACGAGGAAGCGATGGGCAGGTTTGGTATCCAGGACAGGAACACAGAAGGACAGATGTTGATCGATTTTGCAAAAAGGATGGAAATGGCTGTGGTGAATACTTTCTTCAAGAAGAAACAGGAGCATAGGGTGACTTATGAAAGCGGAGGTAAGAGCACACAGGTAGACTACATCTTTTGTAGGCGATGTAATTTGAAGGAAGTCAGTGACTGCAAAGTAGTAGCGGGTGAGAGTGTTGCCAAACAGCATAGGATGATGGTGTGCAGGATGACTCTGATGGTGAGAAAGGTGAAAAAGGCAAAGGCAGAGCAGAAGACAAAGTGGTGGAAGCTGAAAAAAGAAGAGTGTCGTGTTGTCTTCAAGGAGGAGTTGAAACAGGCTTTGAGTGGTCAGGAAGTGCTTCCAGATGACTGGACAACCACAGCCAATGTGATCAGGGAGACCGGTAGGAGAGTACTTGGCGTGTCCTCTGGAAAGAAAGTAGATAAGGAAACTTGGAAGTGCAGGAGTGTGGACAAAAGAAGAGGTTAGCTAAGAAGAAGTGGGACACAGAGAGGACCGAAGAGAGTAAACAGGAGTACAGGGAGACACAGCGTAAGGCGACGGTAGCGGTGTCAAAGGCCAAACAGAGGGCGCATGATGACTTGTATGATAGGTTGGAAAGTAAGGAGGGAGAAAATGATTTATACAGGTCAGCACAGCAGAGAAATAGAGATGGGAAAGACGTGCAGCAAGTTCGAGTGATAAAGGACAGAGAGGGAAATGTATTGACTGATGACAGAAGTGTGCTGGGAAGATGGAAAGAGTACTTTGAAGAGCTGATGAATGAGGAAAATGAGAGAGAAAAAAGAGTAGAAGGGGTGACCGTTGAGGAGCAGGAAGTAGCAAAGATTAGTAAGGGAAAAGTGAGGAGAGCATTGAAGAGGATGAAGAGTGGAAAGGCAGTTGGCCCTGATGACATACCAGTTGAGGTATGGAAGTGTCTTGGGGAGGTAGCAGTAGATTTTCTGAGAAGAATATTCAACAAGGTCTTAGAAAGTGAGCAGATGCCGGAGGAATGGAGGAGAAGTGTGCTTGTGCCCATTTTTA
The DNA here is from genome assembly GCA_024760905.1 of Plotosus lineatus. Classification (NCBI taxonomy): domain Eukaryota; kingdom Metazoa; phylum Chordata; class Actinopteri; order Siluriformes; family Plotosidae; genus Plotosus; species Plotosus lineatus. Next base: position 3,228,613 of record CM045729.1, on the reverse strand, counting down.
AGAACAAGGGAGATGTACAGAGTTGTGACAACTACAGAGGGATAAAGTTGATGAGCCATACAATGAAGTTATGGGAAAGAATAGTGGAAGCTAGATTAAGGGCAGAGGTCAGCATTTGTGAGCAACAGTTTGGTTTCATGCCAAGAAAGAGCACCACAGATGCAGTGTTTGCTTTGAGGATGTTAATAGAGAAGTACAGAGAAGGTCAGAAGGAGCTGCATTGTGCCTTTGTGGATTTGGAGAAAGCATATGACAGGGTGCTGAGAGAAGAACTGTGGTATTGTATGAGGAAATCTGGAGTGGCTGAGAAGTATGTTAGACTGGTGCAGGACATGTATGACAGATGTAAGACAGTGGTGAGGTGTGCTGTCGGTGTGACAGAAGAGTTCAAGGTGGAGGTGGGACTGCATCAAGGGACAGCTCTCAGCCCCTTCTTGTTTGCTATGGTGATGGACAGGCTGACATACGAGGTTAGACAAGAATCTCCATGGACTATGATGTTTGCAGATGACATCGTGATCTGTAGTGAGAGCAGAGAATACATGTGTGTGAACGATAAGGACCCAAGAGGAACGGTGAGGTTACAGGGGACAGAGATAAAGAAGGTGGAGGGTTTTAAGTACTTAGGCTCAACAATCCAGAGCAATGGAGAGTGTGGAAAAGAGGTGAAGAAGCGCGTGCAGGCAGGTTGGAATGGATGGAGAAAAGTGTCCGGTGTGATGTGTGATAGGAGAGTATCGGCAATAATGAAGGGAAAAGTGTACAAGACGGTGATGAGGCCAGCAATGTTGTATGGTTTAGAGACAGTGGCACTGGGGAAAAGACAGGAGTCAGAGTTGGAGGTAGCAGAGATGAAAATGTTGAGGTTCTCTTTGGGAGTAACGAGGATGTATAGGATCAGAAACGAGTACATCAGAGGGACAGCACATGTTAGATGTTTTGGAAACAAAGTCAGAGAGGCTAGATTGAGATAGTTTGGACATGTACAGAGGAGAGATAGTGAGTATATTGGCAGTAGGATGCTGAGGTTGGAACTACCAGGCAGAAGGCCCAGAGGAAGACCAAAGAGAAGATTTATGGATGTGGTGAAGGCGGACATGAAGGTCGTTTGAGTAAGAGTAGAAGATGCAGAGGTTAGGGAGAAATGGAGGCAGATCATTTGCTGTGGCAACCCCTGAAGGGAACAGCCGAAAGAAAAAGAAGTTATTTTTTAATGTTTAATTGTTATTATAAGCATTTATAGCATTGAATATGTATTTATTGATATTATATACACATATATTTGTACATATACATCAGTCGGGGGTGGGGGGGTTCCTACTTTGCGGATTTCGATGGTCGCGTGGGGCTCTCCGCAGAGTTAACCGTGGAAAATATATACTGTATGTATAAAATATTGCATGTGCTGAAATATGCTTGTTAAACACATTCTATCGACGTCTTACTCATTAATACAGTAATAGTTCAGTAAAATGTGGTGCTGATTAAGTTAAAACTTTTTAATTTTGTACTGTGATCATATTTATGAATAAATAAAGCGCTTAGACTCTTTCCCAGAAGCTAGCGAAGATGCAGTGCGTTTGAGTGACATCATAGGGCTTAAATAATCATTAAAAATACACAAAAAAATTTACTTCACAATTCAAGCAATCACGTTGATAACTTGTGCGCGAAGGAGAAAAAAAGAGGTGTAAACATCATTTGAAACCAGCCAGCAAGAGGGAGAAACAAAAGCTCTCGGCCATTGGCTAAATTTTAATCAGGTGCCAGTTACTTCCGGGTTTGTCACCAGTCCACGAATATGTGGGAGCGCGAGCGCTGAACCGTGTTTGGTCAAGGGCCTACTGTATTACGAATTTTGAACAGATTGGTTGATTTGAGCATATAGATGAAGATTCTGTGAAATGTATATGACAAAAGTAATTTTTTATTGTATTATTATTATTATTATTATTATTATTACTATTTTATGAACAGGTACCGAATATGAAGGAGGTCTTACTGATTGGATTTTATCAGCCAAATGAGGAGCTGAATCGGTTCTTATTCTCGGCGCAGCAGGAATTTAAAATCCCAGTGAGGTGAATACACAGAGCAGTCAGGAGTCAACCCAGAAATGTAAATATATAATTAATCACATTATTAACTTGAGGAACACTCAGAAGACAGATGAACCTACTCCAGGTTCAAATGGATTACTATAACTTGACATAATTATAATGAAATGTCTCCCCCTAGTGGGCATTAGATGAACATAATGGCACATATTCAGGAGAATAGGCATACAGTATGTATTTTGGAAAGATCTTTTGACATGAGATCATGTACGGATCATCTCCAGAATTTAATGAGTTCTTGTGTGTTTCTTTCTAATACACTAACAGACAGACACTGATGAATACATCATGTTCCTTTCCAAGCTGCGGAAATAAATGTTGTATTGCACAGAGAGGGAGGGGAATGTGGGTGTGGTTTTTAATTTTGGTTTCATGAATATGAATGAGAAACAGAGGAGGATCACGTGTAGATATAAACTGTCTGTATATATTTATAGTGTATACAGTGATGTTTTTAGCGTGCTGTGTCATGTCATGTTGAGGTACCTGCAGGAGTATGCGGCTCTGGGAACGGGAGGAGGGCTCTATCACTTCCGAGATCAGATCCTGTCTGGTTTGCCTCAGGAGTTCTTTGTCCTGAATGCGGACGTGTGCTCAGAGTTTCCACTGGAAGAAATGCTGCGTTTCCAGAAGGAGCATGGAGACGCACACAACTTCATCATCCTCGCCACCACGGTCATTAACACACACACACACACACACACACACACACACACACACACACACACACTTATATTACTCTACTATTCAGGTTACCTGTGGGAAATTCTTCAGCTTCTTAGCATAAAATAAAATGAGGTATTTCATCACGCTGAAGGATTTTTCTGTACCATTGTCTGGTGTAAGAAATTTCTAAACCTCACACGGAACTCACATTTATTTGCTTAGCAAAGACAACAAATACAGTGGAGCCTCCAAATCCGAATACTCTCCGAACAAATCGGAATCCGAACCAAAAATCCATGAGTTTTTCCGTCCTGGAAACCAAACAAAATCCGGAAGTCGAACTCGAGAAACGCATGAGAAAAAATGAGACCGAGAGGGAGGAAAAGTGCGCGACTTTCGGAAGTCCAGAAGTGGTTGATACTATGTATGTTCTGGGGAAGTCTGGAAGTTGTTGATACTATGTATCACCCGAATAAAGCTGTCCTGGGGTAGTCCAGAAGTTGTTGATACTATGTATCACCCGAATAAAGCTGTCCTGGGGCAGTCCGGAAGTTGTTGATACAGTACTGTGTATGTATCACAAGAGCTAAATCTAAGCTAAAGCACTAGCAGCACTGTGAACACCTTTAACGATGAGGTCATGAGCCACTTCCGTAAGATTTTGAAAAGAAGGCAGAAACAAGCCACATTAGAAATGTTCTTCAAGAAAAGAAAGGAACATCCTGAAGAAGAGTCATCCATGCAAGGCGGTAGCACCTTTAAAACACCTTTGGCTGATTTACCTGAAGCTGTTATGGAAGGGAATCCACTTCTCTTCCTGTGTAACATCTACGTATGCCAACTACTCATCACCACAAAGTTTAAAATTCTTATCTTTAGTATTTTCATTTTAATGTGTTATGGTCTCTCACAAAAGTTCCATGTTAAAATGCGCGTTGGAGAGGAGCGTGGCTCTCACGCGCGGGGTGGAGTGCTAAACACACACACCTAATTCCATTTAATCATGGGCTATAAAGACTAGCAGCACTCTTCTCGGTGCTAGAAGATTGTCCCTCTTCCCCGTGATCTCTCTGGCTTTCAGCTCCATGCTCCACCAGTTCCCGCTTTAGTTTGATTTCCGTGTTTCTAGTGCCCATGCTCCAGTGCCTTCCCTGTGAACAGTAAAGCGCAACCGTTTTCGTAGATGAAACGGAGAAATCGTAGTCACTGTAATAGAGATGCGGAGAAACACAGAAAACTGTTCTCTGTGTGTGTGTGTGTGTGTGTGTGTGTGTGTGTGTGTGTGTGTGTGTTTCTGCATACAGGCCAACAGGAAACAGTCAATGAACTACGGCTGCATCGTAGAGAATGAACACACCAGTGAGGTAGTGTACAGTGTACTGTGTGTGTGTGCGCGTGCGTGCATGCATGTGTGTTTAGTATATATGTTGTGTGCATGCTGTGTGTTTGGTATGCTGGGCATGTGCATGGTGTGTTTGGTGTATGGTGTGTGTTTGGCATACAGATTGTGTCGTATGCACGGTGTGTGTGTGTTTGGCATATGTCATGTGTACTGAGTGTGTTTGGTATATGAGTCGTGCATATGGTGTGTGTTTGGTGTATGGTGTCAGTGTACGATGTGTGTTTGGTACACAGGTTGGGTGTGGTGTACAGTGTGTGTTTAGTGCATGAGGTGTGTGTTTGGTGCACACTGTGTCCATTGTATGATGTGTGTTTGGTGTGCGGACTGCATGCTTGGTGTATGATGTGTGTTTGGTGTACAGAGTGTTTTTGGTATACAGTGTGTGTTTGGTGTACAGTGTGTGTTTGGTGTACAGTGTGTGTATGGTGTGTTTGGGGCATGGTGTGTTTATGGCATGTGTTTGGTGTACGGTGTGTGCGTAAGATGTTTGTGTGGTGTGCATTGTGTCTGGTACATGGGGTGTGTGTATGGTGTGCTTAGTATACATGTTGTACAATCTATGTGTATGGTGTGTGTTTGGTGTACAGTGTATGTGTGGTGTGTGCTTGGTGCACAGGGTGTGTGCATGGCGTGTTTGGTGCACATTGTGCATGCACGGAGTGTTTGGTATAAGGTGTATGTGTACAGACTGTTTGGCATACGGTGTGTGTACGGTATATGGGACACACAGAAATGTGTATGATGTGTGTTTGGTATACGTGTGTATGTGTGGGGGTGTCTGGAATACGGGCTGGGTGCACGGTGTGCGCTTGGAACATGGGGTGTGTGCATGGTGTGTTTGGTATAAAGGAAGCGCACATTGTGTGCTTGGTATACCGAGGGAGTCCATGGTGTGTGTGTGTGTGTGTGTGTGTGTGTGTGTGTGTGTGTGTGTGTTATACGGGGAGTGTCTGTGGTGTGCGCGTTTGGTGTACGGGTTGTCTATGATGTGTGTGTGTGTGTGTGTGTGTGTGTGTGTGTCATATATGTGGGTGTCTATGGTGTGTGTGTGTGTGTGTGTGTGTGTGTGTGTGGTATACGGTGGTGTCTATGGTGTGTGTGTGTGTGTGTGTGTGTGTGTGTGTGTGTATATGTTTGGTAAAGGTGATGTCTGTGGTTTGTCTGTGTGTATATACACAGGTCCTTCTAAAAAAATTAGCATATTGTGATAAAGTTCATTATTTTCTGTAATGTACTGATAAAAATTAAACTTTCATATATTTTAGATTCATTGCACACCAACTGAAATATTTCAGGTCTTTTATTGTTTTAATACTGATGATTTTGGCATACAGCTCATGAAAACCCAAAATTCCTATCTCAAAAAATTAGCATATCATGTTCAGGTAGTGTAAACGAGCTATTAACCTAATCATCTGAATCAACCAATTAACTCTAAACACCTGCAAAAGATTCCTGAGGCTTTTAAAAACTCCCAGCCTGGTTCATTACTCAAAACCGCAATCATGGGTAAGACTGCCGACCTGACTGCTGTCCAGAAGGACATCATTGACACCCTCAAGCAAGAGGGTAAGACACAGAAAGAAATCTCTGAGCGAATAGGCTGTTCCCAGAGTGCTGTATCAAGGCACCTCAGTGGGACGTCTGTGGGAAGGAAAAAGTGTGGCAGAAAACGCTGCACAACCAGAAGAGGTGACCGGACCCTGAGGAAGATTGTGGAGAAGGGCCGATTCCGGACCTTGGGGGACCTGTGGAAGCAGTGGACTGGGCTACAGGTGCCGCATTCCCCGGGTCAAGCCACTTTTGAAGCAGAAACAGCGGCAGAAGCGGCTGACCTGGGCTACAGAGAAGCAGCACTGGACTGTTGCTCAGTGGTCCAAACTACTTTTTTCGGATGAAAGCAAATTTTGCATGTCATTCAGAAATCAAGGTGCCAGAGTCTGGAGGAAGACTGGGGAGAAGGAAATACCAAAATGCCTGAAGTCCAGTGTCAAGTACCCACAGTCAGTGATGGTCTGGGGTGCCATGTCAGCTGCTGGTGTTGGTCCACTGTGTTTTATCAAGGGCAGAGTCAATGCAGCGAGCTATCAGGAGATTTTGGAGCACTTCATGCTTCCATCTGCTGAAAAGCTTTATGGAGATGAAGATTTCATTTTTCAGCACGACCTGGCACCTGCTCACAGTGCCAAAACCACTGCTAAATGGTTTACTGACCATGGTATTACTGTGCTCAATCGGCCTGCCAACTCTCCTGACCTGAAGCCCATAGAGAATCTGTGGGATATTGTGAAGAGAAAGTTGAGAGACACCAGACCCAACACTGTGGATGAGCTTAAGGCCGCTATCGAACCATCCTGGGCCTCCGTAACACCTCAGCAGTGCCACAGGCTGATTGCCTCCATGCCACGCCCGCATTGAAGCAGCCATTTCTGCAAAAGGATTCCCGACCAAGTATTGAGTGCAGAACTGAACATAATTATTTGAAGGTTGACTTTCTTTGTATTAAAAACACATTTTTATTGGTCGGATGAAATATGCTAATTTTTTGAGATAGGGATTTTTTTTTACTTTTTGCCAAAATTATCAATATTAAAACAATAAAAGGCTTGAACTACTTCAGTTGTGTGTAATGAATCTAACATATATATAAGTCTAATGTTTATCAGTACATGACAGAAAATAATGAACTTTATCACAATATGCTAATTTTTTGAGAAGGACCAGTATGTGTTTGGTATACGGGAGGTGTCTATGGTGTGTGTGTGTTGGGTATATGGGGTTATCTATGGTTTATGTATGTGTTTGGTATACGTGTGTGTGTGTGTGTGTGTGTGTGTGTGTGTGTGTGTGTGTTTGGTGTAAAGGCGTGTGTACAGTGTGAGTGTATTTTCTATATGGTGTGTGTTTTGATGACGACGATGGCTGTTTCTGTACAGGTGCTGCACTATGTAGAGAAACCCAGTACATTTGTCAGTGACATCATTAACTGTGGGATTTATCTCTTCACGCCGGAGATCTTCACTCACATCGGGGCCGTCTTCCAGAAAAATCAACAGGAACTCATGCTGTCAGTGAGACACCGCTCACTGTCTCTGTCTGTCTCTCACTCCCATGCTTTGTCTCAGTCTCTCTTCCTGTCTGTCTGTCTGACTCCCCCTATCACTCTCTTTGTCTTTCTCTAACCCCCTCTATCTGTCTTTCTCTGTGTCTGATTCTCTCTCTCTGCCTATCTGGCTGATTATCTCTCTGGCTCAGTCTCTCTCAGCCACCACTCTCGCTCTCTATCTCTCAGCCTGATTCTCTCTCTCTCTCTCTCTCTCTCTCTCTTAGCCTGATTGTCTCTCACCCTCACTGTCTCTGTCTTTCTGTCAGTCTTATTCTCTCTGTCTGTCTCTCTCACCCCCACTCTCTCTGTCTGTCTTTCAGCCTGATTGTCTCTCTGTCTCTCTCTCTCTCTCTCTCTCTCTCTCACCCCCCACAATCTGTCTGTCTCTGAGCTAGATTGTCTGTCTCTGACAGAGAGACTGGGGTGAGAGAGAGAGAGTCTCTCAGCCTGATTGACTCTGTCTGTCTCTCACCTCCACTCTCTCTATCTGTCTCTCAGCCTGATTGACACATTCTCTCTCTGTCTCTCAGCCTGATTGTTTCTCTCTGTCTCTCATTTCCACTCTATCTGTCTCTCAGCTTGATTGACTCTCTCTGTCTCTCACCCCCACTCTCTCTATCTGTCTCTCAGCCTGATTGACTCTCGAATTGTCTCTCACCCCTAAACTCTAATTGTCTGTCTCTCAGCCAGTTTGAATCTCTCTACCCCCGACCCACTCTATCTGACCCCATACATCTATTATTTCATTCGATTTGCTTTATTCATTTATTTCTCCTGTATATTTTCTTTTCATTTGTTCTGTCTGATGTTTTTCATTGTCAGATATGCTTTTGAGGGGTAAGTCACATGACTCTGTTTGTGTGTGTGTGTGTGTGTGTGTGTGTGTGTGTTGCGGGAGTAGATTTAGACACTGCATTATAGTATCTGCTTTTATTATAGAAATAGAAACTGAAGACATTTTGCCTAAATATTGATGTGTGTGGCAGCTTTCATTTGCTTTTATGTTTTATATATATATATATATATATATATAATATAATGGAGCCGTGAGGGGGGACACAAACCAGTGTCTCTCTTTCACGCCGGTCCCAAGTCCGGATAAATGCAGAGGGTTGCATCAGGAAGGGCATCCGGCATAAAACAAATGCCAAATAAAATATGCGAGTCACAACAAAGAATGTCATACCGGATCAGTCCAGGCCCGGGATAACAACGACCGCCATCAGTGCTGTCAACCAACTGGTGGAATTGCTGGTGGAAATTGGACTACTGTTGGTCGAAGAAGGAGAGGCGGGAGGCGTGTCCATAGGCAGAGAGAGAAGAGGAAAGGCATGAGTCTAGGACTGAAAGTAGGGACTTTTAATGTGGAACTATGACAGGAAAAGGTAGAGAACTTGCTGACATGATGCAGAGGAGGAAGTGCATATACTGTGTGTCCAGGAGACCAGGTGGAAAGGTGGCAAGGCTAGAAGCTTAGGAGCAGGGTTTAAGCTGTTTTTTCATGGTGTGGATGGGAAGAGAAATGGAGTAGGAGTTATTTTGAAGGAGGAGTTTGTCAGGAATGTTCTATAAGTGAAAAGAGTGTCAGACAGAGTGATGAGTCTCAAGTTAGAAATTGAAGGTGTGATGTTCAATGTTGTTAGTGCTTATGCCCCGCTGGCAGGATGTGAGCTAAAAGAGAAGAAGAAATTCTGGAGTGACTTAAATGAAGTGAAGCAAAATACCCCAGAGGTGAAAGAGTGGTCATTGGTGCAGACTTCAATGGACATGTTGGTGCAGGCAACAGAGGGGACGAGGAAGTGACGGGCAGGTTTGGTATCCAGGACAGGAACACAGAAGGACAGATGTTGGTAGATTTTGCAAAAAGGATGGAAATACTTTCTTCCAGAAGAGACAGGAGCATAGGGTGACTTAGAAAAGCGGAGGTAGGAGCACACAAGCAGACTACATTTTGTGAAGGCGATGTAATTTGAAGGAAGTCAGTGACTGCAAAGGAATAGTGGGTGAAAGTGGTGCCAAACAGCATAGGATGGTGGTGATGAGGACGCTGATGGTGAGGAAGGTGAAAAAGGCAAAGGCAGAGCAGAAACAAAGTGGTGGAAGCTGAAAAAGGAAGAGTGTTGGGTTGTCTTCAAGGAGGAGTTGAAACAGGCTTTGGGTGGTCAGGAAGTGCTTCGAGATGACTGGACAACTACAGCTAATGTGATCAGGGAGACAGGTAGGAAAATACTTGGTGTGTCATCTGGGAGGAGAGTCGACAAGGAGACTTGGTGGTGGAATGAGGAAGTGCAGGAGTGTGTAAAAAGGAAGAGGTTAGCTAAGAAGAAGTGGGACATTGAGAGGACCGAAGAGAGTAAACAGGAGTACAGGGAGACAGCGTAAGGCAAACGTAGTGGTGTCAAAGGCCAAACAGAGGGCGTATGATGACTTGTATGCTCGGTTGGAAAGTAAAGAGGGAGAAAATGATTTATACAGGTTGGCACAGCAGAAAAATAGAGATGGGAAGGATGTGCAGCAAGTTAGAATGATAAAGGACAGAGAGGGAAATGTATTGACTGATGACAGAAGTGTGCTGGGTGGATGGAAAGAGTACTTTGAAGAGTTGATGAATGAGGAAAATGCGAGAGAAAAAAGAGCAGAAGAGGTGACTGTTGAGGACCAGGAAGAAGATTAGTAAGGGAGAAGTGAGGAGGACATTGAAGAGGATGAAGAGTGGAAAGGCAGTTGGTCCTGATGACATACCGGTGGAGGTATGGAAGTGTCTAGGAGAGGTAGCAGTAGATTTCCTGACAAGAACATTGAACAAGGTCTTAGAGAGTGAGAGGATGCCAGAGGAATGGAGAAGAAGTGTGATGGTGCTCATTTTTAGGAACAAGGGAGTCATGCAGAGTTGTGGCAACTACAGAGGGATAAAGTTGATGAGCCATACGATGAAGTTATGGGAAAGAATAGTGGAAGCTAGACTAAGGGCAGAGATCAGCATTTGTGAACAACAGTTTGGTTTCATGCCAAGAAAGAGCACCACAGATGCAGTGTTTGCTTTGAGGATGTTAATAGAGAAGTACAGAGAAGGCCAGAGGGAGCTGCATTGTGCCTTTGTGGATCTGGAGAAAGCATATGACAGGGTGCCGAGAGAGGAACTGTGGTATTGTATGAGGAAGTCTGGAGTGGCAGATAAGTATGTTATAGTGGTGCAGGACATGTATGAGAGATGTAAGACAGTGGTGAGGTGTGCTGTCGGTGTGACAGAAGAGTTCAAGGTGGAGGTAGGACTGCATCAAGGGTCAGCTCTCAGCCCCTTCTTGTTTGCTAATTGTGATGGACAGGCTGACAGATGAGGTTAGACAAGATTCCATATGGACTATGATGTTTGCAGATGGCATTGTGATCTGTAGTGAGAGCAGAGAACAAGTGCAGGAAAATCTAGAGAGGTGGAGGTATGCCCTGGAAAGGAGGGGAATGAAGGTTAGCGTCAGTAACACAGAATACATGTGTATGAATGACAAGGACCCAAGAGGAACAGTGAGGTTCCAGGGAGCAAAGATAAGGAAGGTGAAGGATTTCAAGTACTTAGGCTCAACAATTCAGAGCAGTGGAGAGTGTGGAAAAGAGGTGAAGCGTGTGCAGGCAGGTTGGAATGGTTGGAGAAAAGTGTCCGATGTGATGTGTGATAGGAGGGTATCGGCAAGAACGAAAGGAAAAGTGTACAAGACGGTGTTGAGGCCAGCGATTTTGTATGGTTTAGAAACAGTGGCCCTGGGGAAAAGACAGGAGGCAGAGCTGGAGGTAGCAGAGATGAAAATGTTGAGGTTCTCTTTGGGAGTAACGAGGATGGATAGGATCAGGAATGGGCACATCACAGGGACAGCACATGTAAGACGTTTTGGAGACAAAGTCAGAGAGGCTAGATTAAGATGGTTTGGACATGTATAGAGGAGGGATAGTGAGTATATTGGCAGTAGGATGCTGAGGTTGGAACTACCAGGCAGAAGGCCTAGAGGAAGACCAAAGAGACGATTCATGGATGTAGTGAAGGAGGACATGAAGGTCGTTGGTGTAAGAGAAGAAGATGTAGAGGACAGGGTGAGATGAAGGCAGATGAGTCGCTGTGGCGACCCCTGAAGGGAAAAGCCGAAATATATATAATATATATATATATATATATATATATATATACCGGTCCTTCTCAAAAAATTAGCATATTGTGATAAAGTTCATTATTTTCTGTAATGTACTGATAAACATTAGACTTTTATATATTTTAGATTAATTCCACACAACTGACGTAGTTCAAGCCTTTTATTGGTTTAATCTTGATAATTTTGGCAAAAAAAGTAAAGAAAAACCAAAAATCCCTATCTCAAAAAATTAGCATATTTCATCTGACCAATAAAAAAAAGTGTTTTAATACAAAAAAGTCAACCTTCAAATAATTATGTTCAGTTATGCACTCAATACTTGGTCAGGAATCCTTTTGCAGAAATGACTGCTTCAATGCAGCGTGGCATGGAGGCAATCAGCCTGTGGCACTGCTGAGGTGTTATGGAGGCCCAGGATGCTTCGATAGCGGCCTTAAGCTCATCCACAGTGTTGGGTCTGGTGTCTCTCAACTTTCTCTTCACAATATCCCACAGATTCTCTATGGGGTTCAGGTCAGGAGAGTTGGCAGGCCAATTGAGCACAGTAATACCATGGTCAGTAAACCATTTAACAGTGGTTTTGGCACTGTGAGCAGGTGCCAGGTCATGCTGAAAAATGAAATCTTCATCTCCATAAAGCTTTTCAGCAGATGGAAGCATGAACTGCTCCAAAATCTCCTGCTAGCTAGCTGCATTGACTCTGCCCTTGATAAAACACAGTGGACCAACACCAGCAGCTGACATGGCACCCCAGACCATCACTGACTGTGGGTACTTGACACTGGACTTCAGGCATTTTGGTATTTCCTTCTCCCCAGTCTTCCTCCAGACTCTGGCACCTTGATTTCTGAATGACATGCAAAATTTGCTTTCATCCGAAAAAGGTACTTTGGACCACTGAGCAACAGTCCAGTGCTGCTTCTGTGTAGCCCAGGTCAGGCGCTTCTGCCGCTATTTCTGGTTCAAAGGTGGCTTGACCTGGGGAATGCGGCACCTGTAGCCCAGTCCACTGCTTCCACAGGTCCCCCAAGGTCTGGAATCGGCCCTTCTCCACAATCTTCCTCAGGGTCCGGTCACCTCTTCTGGTTGTGCAGCGTTTTCTGCCACACTTTTTCCTTCCCACAGACGTCCCACTGAGGTGGCTTGATAGAGCACTCTGGGAACAGCCTATTCGCTCAGAGATTTCTTTCTGTGTCTTACCCTCTTGCTTGAGGGTGTCAATGATGTTCTTCTGGACAGCAGTCAGGTCGGCAGTCTTACCCATGATTGTGGTTTTGAGTAATGAACCAGGCTGGGAGTTTTTAAAAGCCTCAGGAATCTTTTGCAGGTGTTTAGAGTTAATTGGTTGATTCAGATGATTAGGTTAATAGCTCGTTTAGAGAACCTTTTCATGATATGCTAATTTTTTGAGATAGGAATTTTGGGTTTTCATGAGCTGTATGCCAAAATCATCAGTACATTACAGAAAATAATGAACTTTATCACAATATGCTAATTTTTTGAGAAGGACCTGTATGTGTGTATATATATATATACACACACACACACACACACACCGTTGGCCCTTGACATTTGCGGGGGTTCGGTTCTGGTCCCTCCCGTGAATCGAGATAATCCGTGAGTTCTGTACCCGGAAGTAAAACCCCATGTATCACGTCACATGCGCAAATGAGCAGCCGGAAGTATGCTTCTTAAACATGCTATAGACAGTAAAATGTAGTAATGATTAAGAAAAACTTTTCAATTTTTACTGTTATATTTATTGATGATAAAATATAAACATTGTACAGCATACGTATACAGCATACATATATAAACACCTTTCAAAGCATCCTCTGAAAAACAGAGCACTGTAGTTTTCAAAAATGCCCACTAGAGGAACGTACTGTATTGCATTTGGCATGAGATGACTGAGCAGCTCAACCACGCGCCCCCAGCTGAAGCAAGTCGAAGTTTAGAATGATAGAGTTAGAGAGTGTTACAAACCAAAGAAGCGGTGATGTTGATGTGAGTTGGCGCAGAGATGAGCGTGCTTTTGTTTATTTGGAGTCAATGAGAATAGTGAATTCAGGTGTGTTCTTTGGAGCAGCTCAGCCTCGCCCCTCAGCCGAAGGGAAGTCCTGTAAACAGTTAGTTAGAGGCACAGTGCCAAAATCAAAGTCCCCCAAAACACAGACCATAACAAAAAGGACATAAAAGAACAAGAAATGTAATAAATTGGATAAACAAAATGATTATTCCTCTTCAGCAATGATGTGACTTCAGAGGAAACGGTCGTTTCTTCCAGAGAAAGTCTTATTTCTTCAGAAGAGACATCCGTCATTCCCTTTTTCTGGTGCTTAAGCAGGCGTTTGAGTAACATCATAGAACTTAACTTGTAATTAAAACACAATAAAAAAAGGCTCATTGCCAACTTGTGTGCGAATGAGGAAAAAGGGGCTTTACATCATCTCAACCAATCAGCAGAAAGGAGGACAGCCATTGGCTGAATTTGAATCACCTGTGAGTTGCTGGCCAATCCGCGAATACTCAAACCGTGAGTGCAAAACTGCGAATAGTCAAGGGCCTACTGTGTATATATAATTTTCTGAGTAGATCCTTTCGTGAGAGAGTGCTCAATACTTTTTTGTAGAGCAAATATAGGTAAAAATAAAAGGGCAGAAGAAAGACTTTCTATTGAAACTTCATTTTCACGACAGATCTGTTTCGAGGGGTGGTGAAACCCCTGACAGAAAATTCTTCTGTAATCACCTGAAGAGAGAGGATGGTTTCACCACCCCTCGAAACAGATCTGTAGTGAAAATGAAGTGTCAATACAAAGTCTTTGTTCTGTCCTTTTATTTTTACCTATATATGTATGTATGTATGCATGTATGTATGTGTGTGTGTGTATGTATATATATATATATATATATATGTGTGTATATATGTGTGTGTATATATATATGTGTATGTATGTATATATATGTGTATGTATGTATATATATGTGTATGTATGTGTGTATATATATATATATATATATATATATATATATATATATATATATATTTCTGTGTTTGTTGAACCAATCAGGGCTCGGCCTCTATGATAACTGAAAATTCAATGTTTAATGTGAACAACGGTGTGTATTCGGATACAGCACATTGTGGGGATTCCAAAACAAATTACAAATTAATACATATAGTTTAGGTGGGTGTGTTGTAACTGACCTGAATGAGCTGCATTACTGCATGACATAACACATGCTGTACTATTTACTGTTCACATCGTAAACCTTTTTGTTGATTGTTTTCCATTTATGGTGTAAATGGTATAACGTGTGTGTGTGTGTGTGTGTGTCTGTCTGTGTGTGTTCATGTGGATCTTGCAGAGATGAGCAGTGTAATGGCTGGCAGAGAGCCGAGGTGATCCGTTTAGAGCAGGACATTTTCACGGCTCTGGCGGCTCAGGAGAAGCTCTACGTCTACAAAACTGACCGATTCTGGAGTCAAATCAAATCTGCAGGGTGAGATCATCGTCATCATGATCCCTGTCATGTACCACAGCCTCATCATCCTCATCACCATCACCACGATCAGTACATCCTTCATCAGAGCTTTTAGTTATAAGGTGCTAAAATGTTATGATGTTTGAGACCTGCTCAAAACAGGAGTATTGCACTGTGCAGGAAGATGGGCTGAATGATGGTTCTTCTGTCTGTGTGATGGTGGCGACGGCGGTTACATGTTTAACAGTTTGTGGGTAAAAGCTGTTCTGTTCATTTTTGGTTCTAGTGTCCTGTACCTTTTTCCGGAGGGTCGAGGGAAGAGAGGAGAAAAGGGCATGTCCATGGTATGTGGGGTCCCTGATAATTCCACCGGCTCTCCTCTGAATTCTGTTCATGTAAATGTCCCTGAGGGAGGTAGTGTAGTTCCAAGTACCTGCTCTACCTTCCTCACTACCCGCTGCAAGGCCTTATTGTCTTCTGTGGTACAGCTACTGAACCACAGATTATAACAGTAGGCCAGGAGGCTCTCTATGGCGGAGCAGTAAAAGTTTGTCAGTAGGGGTCGGGGTAGACGAGTTTGTTGCCGTTTCCTGAGGAAGTGCATCATTTGTTGTGCTGTCTCCACCTAGTGGGAGATGTTGTCCAGGTGAAGTCAGCAGAGATGTAGACTCCAACAAACTTGAACCTTATCTACCCTCCTCTACCCTCTCTACCTCATCTCCATCACTGTAGAGGGCAGAGTGCTCAGTTTGTTTCAATCTGCTGAAATTCATTATCATCTCCGTGCTTTTGTATGCATTTAGTTCTAGATTGTTGTTGCCGCACCATTGTTGCAGATGCTGGACTTCCTTCCTGTAGGCTAACTTGTTATCTGCTATCAAACCTATGATGATGGTGTTGCTGCTGTGAGTGGGTGAAGAGTTGTGTGTGAAGGGGGAGAAGAGGAGGGGGGCTAAGAACACACCCATGTGGTGTTCTTGTGTTCAGGATGAAAGTGGAGGAAATGTGTTCTCTTGTCCTAATGTTCTGTTTCTTAGAAAGTCCATTATCCCGTTGTGTAGTGGCCCAGCATGCCAAACTTCTGAACCAATTTAAGTGGATGGACTGTTAAAAGCAGACCATCATCAACACCACATCATGATCAGTACCACAACCTTCATCACCCACACCACTATCATCTTTATCATGGTGTATATAGAGTGACAGTTCAGAACAAATTTGTTTATGAGAACAGTTTATGATCGAGCCCCATTATTACCATGTTGCTTCTTGGGTTTGTTATCGTCCTTGCAGTATTTATAAATTTCTCCGCACTCGAACTCATCTCTTGTTTTTCAGATCAGCGATCTATGCCAGTCGACTCTATCTCAACCAGTACCATAAAACCCACCCTGAGAGACTGGCCACCAATAAGGATGGAGGACCAAAAATAATCGGTAACTGTTTCACTCTGCACGAATCTCTTTGGTTTATGGATCCTGAATTAAAACTGCTCTATTTTTAAAGCTTCACTTCTGAATCATGCACGAACTGCCATTCTTGTTTATACAGAGGAATTCATCACAGACATTGTTTATTTATTAACTACTGTGTGGAGGTGTGGGTCTTCTAACAAGGATATAAACATCCCTTTATACCTTCCATAAATAAGGGTTATCAGGATATTAAGGTTTGGTGAACTTTCTGATGTGAGGTTTTTAAAGGTGTATATTCAATAGTGAAGATCTTGTCTGTCTTTTATCTTCTCTTCGCATTTTGGATAAATATAAAGGTTTCCCAGAGAAATTACCCCAGCTCACGGGCTTAATATCTCTTATTCACCTGGTCTATGTCTTGGTTCTGTATCTGTTTACAATAACAACTGGGTCACTTAAAGTAGATAACATTCCGCCATCAAGCACAAATTAATTCTTGTAACTTGGCATAGTTTAAACATAATGTCTCCTCGTAGTGGGTGCCAGATAAATATTTGCCACGTGATAAAGGTAAGGGTTGTTCAGGCATTTTTTTTTCAACATGATCCCCATGCACAGGTCAGCATGAACATTTAATGTGTTCTTTTCCAGGCCAGATATTCTTTCGAACACAAAAATAAGTCAGTCCAAAATGTTTGGGGTGCTTTTCAGACCCAGACATGAGCCCAACCGTCAAGTTTTGTAAACTGGCAAACAGACGCTGGTGAATACAGGGATCCCTCGCTACTTCACACTTCAATTCATGTGGCTTCAGTGCATCGCATTTTTGAAAAATATTCATCGAATTCAAAAATAAGGAAATTACAGAATAGGGGAAAAAGTTAAGGAAAATGCCACAAAAACAAGGCCAATTATGCAAAAAAAAACCTTAAACAAACAAAAAACAACCCAAAATCTCCCATCAAAACTACTTACATTGTTGCATCTGTGTGTGCGCTGTATGTATGTGTGTCGTCTTCTCACGTAATACCATCTGTATGTGTGTGTGTGTGTATTTATGTTTTATTTACATCTTATTTTAATGTTTAATTGTTAATATAAGCATATATAGCATTGAATATGTATTCATTGATATTATATACACATATATATGTTTGTATGATGATCCTACTTTGCGGATTTTGATGGTTACGTGGGGATCTCGGTCCCAATTAACCACAGAAAGTGAGGGATCCCTGTATGTAACCCCTCCTACCAAGCAGTGCAGATGCAATCTGGTACGTGTGGGATAACTTGGCAGTGCAACACATTACCGTTGAAAATGGAAAAGTCTGAGATCAAGTGTGAAACAGCGGCGGGATTGGTTAACCCCCATGCATAATTTGTGTGTATGTCATCGGTTTAAGCAATACAGTTGCATATTTTAACATAAATTACCATAAAAAGCACAAAACTGGGTGATTTTAACCTGTGGCTTACTAACGGTGTGCTAAAATTTGGGCTGACCAGCTCGGTAGCCATTTTTCCCCAGAAGAGATGTCAACCCGTTGGGTGGGGTTAACGTCTCTTGTGGAGACGTCACATTCCAGTGACTCTGAGCAAAAAAAAACACTGGCGGAGATGAGCATGATGTTAATCCAAGATGACATATGCAGCTTACGTTTTATTGACTTTTCTCATCAGTTGGTTTAAAGGGGTGGAAGTGGTGGTCTAGTGGATAGGGCGCAGGATCGCTGATCCTAAGATTGGGGGTTCAAGTCCCCACAGGGGTGTCACTATCGGGGGGGGGGGATAACTAACTGGGTTATCAAAGGCGGGCCATGTCTCTCACTGTCTATGGTGAGAGGCATGTAAAAGAACCATTGCTGACTTTCGTAAAGAGTAGGCTGCAAAGCCGTCAGCGTGTTTCTGTCCCTTGCTAAAGAGTTGTGACAGGAAGGGCATCCGATGTAAAAACCTATTCCAAATCAAATGTGCGAATCAGATGATTCGCTGTGGCGACTCCCAAGAAAAGGGAAAAAGCCGAAATGAAAAGAAGAAGATCATCAGTTGGTTTAAGAACAAAAAGAAATGTTTGGCGTGATTTCTGGGGCTCAGCACAGGACCGTGATGTGTTTCTCCTTCTCACACACAAATTCATACACACATTAATTACATGTGGCATGTGAATTTATAACTTACCCACTTTTCACTCTTCACATCCTCCATGCTGGTACTCAACTCGCTCGTCTCACAACGGTGATGTCACTAATATCATGGCGTCTGGTGAAAGAGTCAGTAACACTCACGTACAGGGGTAAGCAAATGGGGCCAATCTTAAAAAATTCTTTGTTGGCAATAACATGAGGGAGGAATTTGTTATTTTTTTGCCTATGCAAGCTATCCTGGATTCGCGGAGAATTTTTTTTCATACATCATGCTATATTATGTATGTGATGTTATAAACACAGAAGAATGCAGCCGTGAGGGGAGTTACAAGCCAATGTTCACCCTCACGCTGGTCCCAAGCCTGGATAAATGCAGAAGGTTGTGACAGGAAGGGCATCCGGTGTAAAACGTCTGCCAAAATTCTCATGCAAATGATCAAAACGAAATTCATACCGGATCGATCGCCATCAGTGCTGTGAACCAACAGAGTGCTGGAGGAAATTGGGCTACTGTTGGTCGAAGAAGGAGAGGCGGGAGGCGTGTATGTAGGCGGAGAGAGAAGAGGAAAAGTGTAGGAGTGTGTACAAAGGAAGAGGGTAGCTAAGAAGAAGTGGGGCATTGAGAGGACTGAAGAGAGTAAACAGGAGTACAGGTAGACACAGCGTAAAGCGAAAGCGGTGTCAAAGGCCAAACAGAGGGCATATTATGACTTGTATGATAGATTGGACAGTAAGGTGGGAGAAAATGATTTATACAGGTTGGCACAGCAGAGAAATAGAGATGGGAAGGATGTGCAGCAAGTGAGAGTGATTAAGGACAGAGAGGGAAATGTATTGACTGATGACGGAAGTGTGCTGGGAAGATGGAAAGAGTACTTTGTGGAGCTGATGAATGAAGAAAATGAGAGAGAGAAAAAAAAGAGTAGAAGAGGTGACCGTTGAGGCCCAGGAAGTAGCAAAGATTAGTAAGGGTGAAGTGAGGAGGGCATTGAAGAGGATGAAGAGTGGAAAGGCAGTTGGTCCTGATGACCTACCGGTGGAGGTATGGAAGTGTATAGGAGCGGTAGCAGTAGATTTTCTGACAAGAACATTCAACAAGGTCTTAGAGAGTGAGCAGATGCCTGAGGAATGGAGAAGTGTCCATTTTTAAGAACAAGGGAGTTGTGCAGAGTTGTGGCAACTACAGAGGGATAAAGTTGATGAGCCATATGATGAAGTTATGGGAAAGAATAGTGGAAGCTAGACTAAGGGCAGAGGTCAGCATTTGTGAACAACAGTTTGGTTTCATGTCAAGAAAGAGCACCACAGATGCAGTGTTTGCTTTGAGGATGTTAATAGAGAAGTACAGAGAAGGCCAGAGGGAGCTGCATTGTGCCTTTGTGGATCTGGAGAAAGCATATGACAGGGTGCCGAGAGAGGAACTGTGGTATTGCATGAAGAAGTCTGGAGTGGCAGTGAAGTGTGTTAGAGTGGTGCAGGACATGTATGAGAGATGTAAGACAGTGGTGAGGTGTGCTGTCGGTGTGACAGAAGAGTTCAAGGTGGAGATAGGACTGTATCATGGGTCAGCTTTGAGCCCCTTCTTGTTTGCTATGGTGATTGACAGGCTGACAGATGAGGTTAGACAAGATTCCCCATGGACTATGATGTTTGCAGATGACATTGTGATCTGTAGTGAGAGTAGGGAACAAGTGCAGGAAAATCAAGAATGAGAATGAGAAGGACGCAAGAGGAACGGTGAGGTTACAGGGAGCAGAGATAAAGAAGGTGGAAGATTTTAAGTACTTAAGCGCAACAATCCAGAGAGCAATGGAGAGTGTGGAAAAGAGGTGAAGAAGCGTGTGCAGGCAGGTTGGAATGGTTGGAGAAAAGTGTTCGGTGTGATGTGTGATAGGAGAGTATCGGCAAGAATGAAGAGAAAAGTGTACAAGGTGATGAGGCCAGCGATGTTGTATGGTTTAGAAACAGTGGCCCTGGGCAAAAGACAGGAGGCAGAGCTGGAGGTAGCAGAGATGAAAATGTTGAGGTTCTCTTTGGGAGTAACGATGATGGATAAAATCAGAAATGAGTACATCAGAGGGACAGCACATGTAAGACGTTTTGGAGACAAAGTCAGAGAGGCTAGATTGAGATGGTTTGGTCCCAATACCCCAACTGAAATATTTCAGGTCTTTTATTGTTTCAATACTGATGATTTTGGCATACAGCTCATGAAAACCCAAAATTCCTATCTCAAAAAAGTGACAACCCTGTGGGGACTTGAACCTCCAATCTTAGGATCAGTGATCCTGCGCCCTATCCACTAGATCACCAATCCCCTATTTATACAGTAGGCCCTTGACATTCGCGGGGGTACGGTTCCGGGCCTTCCCGGCGAGTTCTGTACCCGGAAGTAAAACCCCATGTATGAAGTCACATGCACAAATGAGCAGCTGGAAGTAAAATACTATGTATCTATTACATGCGCTAAAATATGCATCTCAAACACATTCTATAGACCGTCTTACTCATTAATACAGTATTAATGTAGTAAAATGTAGTAATTATTAAGAAAAACTTTCCGATTTTTACTGTTATATTTATTGATGCTAAAATATAAACATTATACAGCATACGCATAAAACACCTTTCAGTGCATTCTGTTTATAAACATACAGCACTGTAGTTTTCAAAAATGCCCCCTAGAGGAACCTACTGTATTGTATTAGGCATGACGCGACTAAATTCAGGTATTAACTGCATTAAGTCCGAGCAGCTCGGCCACGCCCCCCCACCGGAGCTGACGTACAAAACAGAGTTTTAGAGTAAGAGGCGTTACAAACCAAAGAAGCGGTGATGTTGATGTGAGTTAATCCTCTGGCGCAGAGATGAGCGTGCTTTTGTTTATTGGGAGTAAATGAGAATAGTGAATCCAGGTGTGTGTGCTCCGAGCAGCTCAGCCACGCCCCTCAGGAAGTAAACAGTTAGTGAGAGGCACAGCGCCAAAATCAAAGTCCCCCAAAACACAGACCACAACAAAAGGACATAAAAGAACAAGAAATGTAATAAATTGGATAAACAAAACACAATGAGAAACATGCTACACCACAGTAAATAAAATATAACACACAAACATTTTAAACATTACCTTACTGGAATAATAATTAAAAAAAGACTTTAATAGAGGAGTGTTTTACAACAGTTCAAAGGATTACAGTATTCCTCTTGAGCAATGACGTGACTTCAGAGGAAACTGTCGTTTCTTCCGGAGAAAGTCTTATTTCTTCAGAAGAGACATCCAACCTCATTACCTTTTTCTGGTGCTTAAGCAGGTGTTTGAGTAACATCATAGAACTTAACTGGTAATTAAAACACACTAAAAAAGGCTCATTGTCAACTTGTGTGCAAATGAGGAAAAAGGGGCGTTACATCACCTCAACCAATCAGCAGGAAAGAGGACAGCCGTTGGCTGAATTTGAATCACGTGTGAGCTGCTCGGCAGTCCGTAAATACTCAAACCGCAAATGTAAAACCGTGAATAGTCAAGGGCCTACTGTATATCTAATTGAACTGAGAATAAGGAGGGGTATGTTCAGTCTGTCGTTTGTATACAATGGACGCAGCTTCACTACGTCAGCGTACTACACAGGTACGTCTAAACTCAAAATTTGACTTTTTTTTGGAAACAAAAAATGTAAAACAAATGAACGTAAGTCGGGGAGCGTCTGTATGTATACTAGTCCTTCTCAAAAAATTAGCATATCATGAAAAGGTACTCTAAACCAGCTATTAACCGAATCATCTGAATCAACCAATTAACTCTAAACATCTCACTTAAGTGGGACGTCTGTGGGAAGGAAAAAGTGTGGCAGAAAACACTGCACAACCAGAAGAGGTGACCGGACCTTGAGGAAGATTGTGGAGAAGGGCCACTCCATTCCAGACCTTGGGGGACCTGTGGAAGCAGTGGACTGGGCTACAGGTGCCGCATTCCCCAGGTCAAGCCACTTTTGAACCAGAAACAGCGGCAGAAGCGGCTGACCTGGGCTACAGAGAAGCAGCACTGGACTGTTGCTCAGTGGTCCAAAGTACTTTTTTCGGATGAAAGCAAATTTTGCATGTCATTCGGAAATCAAGGTGGAAATCTGGAGGAAGACTGGGGACAAGGAAATGCCAAAATGCCTGAAGTTCACTGTCAAGTACCCACAGTCAGTGATGGTCTGGGGTGCCATGTCAGCTGCTGGTGTTGGTCCACTGTGTTTTATCAAGGGCGGGGTCAATGCAGCTAGCTATCAGGAGATTTTGGAGCTCTTCAGGCTTCCATCTGCTGAAAAGCTTTATGGAGATAAAGATTTCATTTTTCAGCACGACCTAGTCACTATCAAATAATTAGCATATTGTGATAAAGTTCATTATTTTCTTGTAATGTACTGATAAACATTAGACTTTCATACAGTTGAGATTCATTTCACACCAACTGAAATATTTCAGGTCTTTTATTGTTTTAATACTGATGATTTTGGCAAAAACGTAAAGAAAAACCAAAAATCCCTATCTCAAAAAATTAGCAAATTTCATTCGACCAATAAAAAAAAACAAGTGTTTATAATACAAAAAAGTCAACCTTCAAATAATTATGTTCAGTTATGCACTCAATACTTGGTCGGGAATCCTTTTGCAGAAATGACTGCTTCAATGCGGCGTGGCATGGAGGCAATCAGCTTGTGGCACTGCTGAGGTTTTATGGAGGCCCAGGATGGTTCGATAGCGGCCTTAAGCTCATCCACTGTGTTGGGTCTGGTGTCTCTCAACTTTCTCTTCACAATATCCCACAGATTCTCTACGGGCTTCAGGTCAGGAGAGTTGGCAGGCCAATTGAGCACAGTAATACCATTGTCAGTAAACCATTTGCCAGTGGTTTTGGCACTGTGAGCAGGTGCCAGGTCGTGCTGAAAAATGAAATCTTCATCTCCATAAAGCTTTTCAGCACAATCTTCCTCAGGGTCCGGTCACCTCTTCTGGTTGTGCAGCGTTTTCTGCCACACTTTTTCCTTCCCACAGACGTTCCACTGAGGTGGCTTGATAGAGCACTCTGGGAACAGCCTATTCACTCAGAGATTTCTTTCTGTGTCTTACCCTCTTGCTTGAGGGTGTCAATGATGTCCTTCTGGACAGCAGTCAGGTCGGCAGTCTTACCCATGATTGTGGTTTTGAGGAATGAACCAGGCTGGGAGTTTTTAAAAGCCTCAGGAATCTTTTGCAGGTGCTTAGAGTTAATTGGTTGATTCAGATGATTAGGTTAATAGCTCGTTTACACTACCTGAACATGATATGCTAATTTTTTGAGATAGGAATTTTGGGTTTTCATGAGCCATATGCCAAAATCATCAGAATTAAAACAATAAAAGACCTGAAATATTTCAGTTGGTGTGCAATGAATCTAAAATATATGAAAGTTTAATTTTTATCAGCACATTACAGAAAATAATAAACTTTATCACAATATGCTATTATTTTTGAGAAGGACTAGTGTGTGTGTGTGTGTGTGTGTGTGTGTGTGTGTGTATATATATATATATATATATATATATATATATATATATATATATATATATATACACACACACACATATACATCAGTCAGGGGGGTTGGGGGGGGGTTTGCGGAAATTATAATTATAAATTATAAAATACTTTGCGGAATTCGGTGGTCGAGTGTGGATCTCGGCCCCAATTACCCGCGGAAAGTGAGGGATCCCTGTACTTAACTATGCCCACATTCCCCAGCCACAGTGAAGCTTTAAGATGATTTATAGTTGAAAGGTCCAGTTAAGTGTAGCTCTGCTGAGACAGAGAACCATTTTATTATTATTTTAATCCAAATTAAATTTTAATCAAATACTAAATGGAAGAGCTGATGAGCATGGAGCCTCTGCTCAATCGCATCATGATGAGGACTCGAGCCTGTTCCTCGTAGATAAGTCATTTCTGGATTACAAATAAATAAATAAAAATTCTGAGAGTCGAATACTTTTATTCCATGTTCAGTTGCTGTTTGTAGAGTTAATCAGAAATGAACAGAAGCAAAACTTGGATTTTCTCACTGTTTATACTGTTCGTACCTGAAAGTGAGCGGCAGCAACTCGGACTAAGTTCCGCAACCCAACAACTCTGTCGACAGGGTGGAGCTGATCTCTCTGACTGATTTCCTTCTGAGAAAATTGTTGCCTGCTGTGAAGACGAGAAACGTGTTCTTCATACTACGCCAATAAATTCACGATTGAGGAAAGAATTAGTAATTTTTAAAAACAAAATGGACATTCCGGACAATAAATACTGTATTTTCTGGGCGATACGTGGCTCCGGAGTACAAAGTTCCATTGGCCAAAAAAATGCATAATAAAGAAGAAAAAACATATATAATTCGCAGAGTAACTCTCGTGTCTATTGTGAAAATCTGAAGTGAATTACAAAACTATTATTGATTTTGTCTTCCATACGATGCTGATAATTTTTCAGATCATAGTGGATGATGTCGCTCCCCTTGACGTATGATTGTCATCATTCTGCTCCTCATTCAATATTTTCTTGGCGTTACTGTGTAGTTTGTACAATATGAAATCATCCGTTAATCATCTGTGTGTCCGATCTTGTAGGAAATGTGTACCTGCACCCGACGGCTCACATCGACCCCACTGCTGTGGTAAGTTCCTTGTGTGTCGGAAGCTTCACTTCTCTTCCAATCCTATGAAATAATAAGTGCACCCTCGTCGAGTTCTGCGTCAATACTGATCCGAGTTGTGTGATATGGTGATGTGATACAGTGCTTCCGTGACTTATGAAATTAATCCGTTCCAAGGGCGAGCTCATAAGTCAAAATGCTCGTTAGATAAAACAAAAATTCCCACAGGAAATAATAGAAAACCAATTAATCCGTTCCAACCCCCTCCCAAACTCATATAACCTGCCACAAACACGTATATTTCACCTAATATATTAAAGATAAACATGTAAAAACAATAAATACTTAATAATAATGAATACTAAACAATAATAAAAACGTACATTAACCTTAATAATAAATAATAGTAAAACAAGAATAAACAATAAGTCAACTAACCCTTCCGATCATTGACTGCGGCAAAGATGTCACGTGGGCAGGCATGAGGTGGTGCGTAACAGAAGGAGGAGAATTTTGTGCATATGCACGATACGAATGCCAGCGAGGAAATGCTCCTGGTGAGCTCCCACAAGCCGAGTGCTGCTTCTCAAATGGTGGGGCCCGCCCTCTGTGATGCCGGGGGGTATGACCCTGGGAAACATTTTTGCCATACTGTACTAGAATTAAGTGTAATTGCACATCCTCTACAGTAGGTGGTAGTGGCGCTCTCCGTGTGTTCCCTATGGTGTAGGGGAAAAGCACCAAGCAAATGATATGAAGTGCAGTAAACACTATAGTCATGAGGGGGGGGGGGGGGTGTGTTGAAGATTTATTTTTTTCTTCCTATCGGGGTAATCACAGAACATAATTGAGAAGCA
The DNA here is from genome assembly GCA_024760905.1 of Plotosus lineatus. Taxonomy (NCBI): domain Eukaryota; kingdom Metazoa; phylum Chordata; class Actinopteri; order Siluriformes; family Plotosidae; genus Plotosus; species Plotosus lineatus. The sequence goes on along the minus strand of CM045729.1, from coordinate 3,202,615 downwards.
CTACACAAGGCATTCTCCGAGTGCGGAGGAATACACGGGGAAGAATGAGAGGCTAATCAGTCTGGAAAAGCCATTTCCCCAGCAGAGCTCGTAAATCAAAATTTTGCTTGTTTGGTGGGATCAAAGCTCATGTGATGGAAAATTCGTTATAAAAGACACTTGTAAGTCAAGGTACCACTGTACTTCATTTCACATCTTTAACAATAACACTACAGTAGGCCCTTGACTATTCGCGGTTTTGCACTCACGATTTGAGTATTTGCAGACTGCCGAGCAGCTGACACGTCACTCAAATTCAGCCAATGGCTGTCCTCCTTCTTGCTGACTGGTTGAGATGATGTCCCTTTTTCCTCATTCACGCACAAGTTTTTAATGAGCCTTTTTTTTTTAGGTGTGTTTTAATTACCAGTTAGGCTCTGTGATGACACTCAAACGCTGTGCGTCTTCTCTGGCTAAGCGCTAGAAAAGGTAATGACGTTGGATGTCTCCTCTGAAGAAATAAGACTTTCTCCTGAAGAAACAACAGTTTCCTCTGGCTGAGGGGGTGTGGCTAAGCTGCTTCTAAACATTTATCATAAACATTAACTTGGGCATTTTACTGGAATAATAATTGAAAAAGACTCGGGGCAGCATGGTGCTGTTGAGGTTGTCTCTGATTCGTGTTGCTGGAATCACACCTGTCTTAATTATCATTTATTGTTATTGATCTATTGCAGTTGGGACCGAACGTGTCCATAGGAACTGGAGTGACGATTGGGGCCGGAGTTCGGGTCAGAGAGTCCATCATTCTGCATGGAGCCACTTTACAGGCACTTGACTTATTTTTCCTGTTTTGAATATGAATTTGTTTCTTTGGTTGAATTTTTGGATTTAATTTAAAATTAAATTAATTTTCATATTATATAAAACAGATAAATGCAGCCGTGAGGGAGGGGCACAAACCTGTGTCTCTCCCTCATGCCGGTCCCAAGCCCGGATAAATGCAGAGGGTTGCGTCAGGAAGGGTATCTGGTGTAAAACAAATGGCATATAAAAAATGCGAGTCACAACAAACAATGTCATACCGGATCGGTCGAGGCCCGGGTTAACAACGACTGCCATCAGTGCTGTTAACCAACAGGCTGCTGGTGGAAATTGGACTACTGTTGGTCGAAGACGTTGAAGAAGGAGAGGCGGGAGGCATGTCCGTAGGCAGAGAGAGAAGAGGAAAAGCACGAGTCTAGGCTCTAGGCTAGAAGCTTAGGAGCAGGCTTTAAGCTGTTTTTTCATGGTGTGGATGGGAAGAGAAATGTAGTAGGGGTCATCTTCAAGGAGGAGTTTGTCAGGAATGTTCTGGAAGTGAAAAGAGTGTCAGACAGAGTGATGAGTCTCAATTGAAGGCGTGATGTTCAATGTTGTTAGTAGGATGTGAGCTAAAAGAGAAGGAGAGATTGTGGAGTGAGTTTGATGAAGTGATGCAGAGTACCCCCAGAGGTGAAAGAGTGGTCATTGGGGCAGACTTCAATGGACATGTTGGTGCAGGCAACAGAGGGGACGAGGAAGTGATGGGCAGGTTTGGTATTCAAGACAGGAACGCAGAAGGACAGATGTTGGTAGATTTTGCAAAAAGGATGGAAATGGCTGTGGTGAATACTTTCTTCCAGAAGAGAGAGGAGCATAGGATGACTTATAAAAGCAGAGGTAGGAGCACACAAGTAGACTACATCTTGTGCAGGCGATGTAATTTGAAGGAAGTCAGTGACTGCAAAGCAGTAGCGGGTGAGTGTGTTGCCAAACAGCATAGGATGGTGGTGTGCAGGATGACGCCGATGGTGAGGAAGGTGAAGAAGGCAAAGGCAGAGCAGAAGACAAAGTGGTGGAAGCTGAAAAAGGAAGAGTGTTGTGTGTCTTCAAGGAGGAGTTGAAACAGGCTTTGGGTGGTCCAGAAGTGCTTCCAGATGACAGGACAACTACAGCTAATGTGATCAGGGAGACAGGTATGAGAATACTTGGTGTGTCATCTGGAAGGAGAGTAGAGAGGGAGACTTGGTGGTGGAATGAGGAAGTGTAGGAGTGTGTACAAAGGAAGAGGTTAGCTAAGAAGCAGTGGGACATTGAGAGGACCGAAGAGAGTAAACAGCAGTACAGGGAGACACAGCGTAAGGCGAAGGTAGCGGTGTCAAAGGCCAAACAGAGGACTTATGGTGACTTGTATGTTCGGTTGGAAAGTAAAGAGGGATAAAATGATCTATACAGGTTGGCACAGCAGAGAAATAGAGATGGAAAGGACATGCAGCAAGTTAGAGTGATTAAGGACAGAGAGGGAAATGTATTGACTGATCACAGAAGTGTGCTGGGAAGATGGAAAGAGTACTTTGAAGAGCTGATGAATGAGGAAAAACAGAGAGGGAAAAAAAGAGTAGAAGAGGTGACCGTCGAGGACCAGGAGGTAGCAAAGATTAATAAGGGTGAAGTGAGGAGGGCATTGAAGAGGATGAAGAATGGAAAGGCAGTTGGCCCTGATGACATACCGGTGGAGGTATGGAAGTGTCTAGGAGAGGTAGCAGAAGATTTCCTGACAAGAACATTCAACAAGGTCTTAGAGAGTGAGCAGATGCCGGAGGAATGGAGAAGAAGTGTGATGGTGCCCATTTTTAAGAACAACGGAGACGTGCAGAGTTGTGACAACTACAGAGGGATAAAGTTGATGAGCCATACGATGAAGTTATGGGAAAGAATAGTGGAAGCTAGACTAAGGGCAGAAGTCAGTATTTGTGAACAACAGTTTAGTTTCATTCCAATAAAGAGCACCACAGATGCAGTGTTTGCCTTGAGGATGTTAATAGAGAAGTACAGAGAAGGTCAGATGGAGCTGCATTGTGCCTTTGTGGATCTGGAGAAAGCATATGACGGTGCCGAGAGAAGAACTGTGGTATTGTATGAGGAAATCTGGAGTGGCAGAGAAGTATGTTAGAGTGGTGCAGGACACGTAGGAGAGATGTAAAATAGTGGTGAGGTGTGCTGTCGGTGTGACAGAAGAGTTCAAGGTAGAGGTGGAACTGCATCAAGGGTCAGCTCTCAGCCCCTTCTTGTTTGCTATGGTGATGGACAGGCTGACAGACAAAGTTAGACAAGATTCCCCATGGACTATGATGTTTGCAGATGACATTGTGATCTGTAGTGAGAGCAGAGAACAAGTGCACGAAAATCTAGAGAGCTGGAGGTATGCCCTGGAAAGGAGGGGAATGAAGGTTAGCCTCAGTAAGACAGAATACATGTGTATGAATGACAAGGAGCCAAGAGTAACAGTGAGGTTACAGGGAGCAGAGATAAGGAAGGTGGAGGATTTTAAGTACGTATGCTCAACAATCCAGAGCAATGGAGAGTGTGGAAAAGAGGTGAAGAAGCATGTGCAGGCAGGTTGGAATGGTTGGAGAAAAGTGTCCGGTGTGATGTGTGATAGGAGAGTATCAGCAAGAATGAAAGGAAAAATGTACAAGATGGGGTTGAGGCCAGCGATGTTGTATGGTTTAGAAACAGTGGCCCTGGGCAAAAGACAGGAGGCAGAGCTGGAAGTCGCAGAGATGAAAATGTTGAGGTTCTCTTTGGGAGTAACGAGGATGGATAGGATCAGGAATGAGTACATCAGAGGGACAGCACATGTAAGACATCTTGGAGACAAAGTCAGAGAGGCTAGATTGAGATGGTTTGGACATGTACAGAGGAGGGATAGTGAGTATATTGGTAGTAGGATGCTTAGGTTGGAACTACCAGGCAGAAGGCCTAGAGGAAGACCAAAGAGACGATTCATGGATGTGGTGAAGGAGGACATGAAGGTAGTTGGTGTAAGAGAAGAAGATGCAAAGGATAGGGTGAGATGGAGACAGATGATTCACTGTGGTGACCCCTGAAGGGAAAAGCCAAAAGGAAAAGAAGAAGATAAAACAGATAAAAAGTTGTATTTGTAAATTCTGTTGAAACTTTATCATATGTACCATATTACTTTCTTCCTTTTGGCTTTTTCCCTTTCTCAGGAGTTGCTTCAGCGAATCATCTGATTTCACACATTTGATTTGGTTCATAGGTTTTTAGGTCGGATGCCCTTCCTGTCACAACCCTTTAGCAAGGGACAGAAACACACTGACGGCTTTGCAGCCTACTCTTTACGAAAGTCAGCAATGGTTCTTTTACATGCCTCTCACCAGAGACATGGCCCGCCTTTGATAACCCAGTTATTGTTGAAAATTTACAGTGAATTGTGATTTGATATTTTTGTTGTATTTCTGCCTCTAAACGGTAAAAATCCTTCGGAGCAGTTCTGGGGATTCACCAGGTCATGGGACACTGTTTGTCCTATCATTACCCCTCAGTTCATTAAGTTTCCAAATGGAAGTTACACACCTGAGCAGGTAATCATTTGCCTCCTTACCCGTGTGTGTTTTGGTACAGGACCACAGCTGTGTGTTGAACAGTATAATCGGGTGGGACAGCACTATTGGGAAGTGGGCCCGAGTGGAAGGAACTCCAAGTGATCCGAACCCCAACGACCCGTACGCCAAAATCGACAGCGAGACTCTGTTCAGAGACGGGAAACTAACTCCGTCCATCACCATCCTTGGTTCGACTTCACACACACACAGGATCACCTTCATAACTCGCCTCAGAGCTTTTATTCATGTCCCTTCATATACCTGTATAGAGAGAGATGGATGGGAGACTGACACCCTCACACTGCAAAGAGAGACAGAGATGGGGGGGAGAGAGAAAGCGTGTGGGTGATGGAGGAGAGAGAGAGAGAGAAAGAGAGATGGGGAGAGAATTTGTGAGAGAGTAATGGGGAGAGAGTCAGTGTGTGATGGGGAAGGAATGAGAGAGTGATGGGGTAGAGAGAGTGTGAGAGTGAAGGGGAGGAAGATAGAGTGTGTGAGCAATGGAGAGAGAGAGAGTGTGCCTGAGCGATGGGGAGAGAGTGAGTGTGAGCGATTGGGAGAGAGAGTGTGAGCGAGCGATGGGGAGAGAGTGTGTGAGTAATGGAGAGACAAAGAGTGTGTGAGTGAGAGAGAGAGAGTAACGGGGTCGAGAGTGTGTGAGAGAGGAACGGGGAGAGAGTGCGTGAGTAATGGGGAGAGAGAGAGTGTGATGGGGTAGAGTGTGAGAGTAATGGGGGAGAGAGAGTGAAGGGGTAGAGAAAGTGTGAGTAATGGGGAGAGAGTGTGAGAGAGTGATGGGTTGGGAGAGAGAGAGATAGATGTGAGAGAGTAATGGGGAGAGAGAGAGTGTCATGGGGAGAGAGTGAGTGATGGGGGAGGGAGAGAGAGAGTGATGAGGAGAGAGAGAGAAAGAGAGACTGCATGCGAGAGAGTGTGATGGGGTAGAGAGAAACCGCGCATGCGAGAGAGTGATGGGGTAGAGAGAGCCCGCGCGTGCGAGAGAGTGATGGGGTAGAGAGAGCCCGCGCGTGCGAGAGAGTGATGGGGTAGAGAGAGAGAGAGAGAGAGAGAGAGAGCACATGCGAGAGAGTGAATGGGTAGAGAGAGAGAGAGCACGTGAGACAGTGATGGGGTAGAGAGCATTTGAGAGAGTGATAGGGGAGAGAGAGTGTGATGGGGAGAGATATCATGCGAGAGAGTGATGGGGGGGGAGAGAGCATGTATATGCGAGAGACTGATGGGGAGAGAGTGTGATGGGGAAGAGAGAGACCGTTCGAGAGAGTGATGGGGAGAGAGAGAGAGAGAGAGAGAGAGAGAGCACGCACGTGCGGGAGAGGGCAGGGGAGAGAGAGAGAGAGAGCACCAGAGAGAGAGACCGCGCGAGCGAATGATGGGGGAGAGAGAGCCCGCGTGTGCGAGAGAGTAATGGGGTAGAGAGAAAGAGAGAGAGAGAGAGAGCATGTGCGAGAGAGTGATGGGGTAGAGAGAGAGCGTGCGCGCGAGACAGTAATGGGGTAGAGAGAGTGTGACGGGGAGAGAGAGCGTGATGGGGAGAGAGAGCATACGAGAGAGTGATGGCGGGGAGAGCATGCGTGCGAGACAGTGATGGGGTCTAGAGAGCGTGATGGGAGAGAGTAATGGGGGAGAGAGAAAGCGTGCGAGAGAGTGATGGGGGAAGAGTGAAACCATGCGAGAGAGTGATGGGGGAGAGAGAGAGACCAAGCGAGGGAGTGATGGGGAAGAGAGAGCGATGGGAGAGGGAGAGTGTGATGGGAGAGGGAGTGCGTGCACGAGAGAGTGTGATGGGGAGAGAGAGCACGCGCGAGAGAGTGATGGGGAGAGAGCGCACGCACGAGAGAGTGATGGGGAGAGAGAGAGAGAGAGAGAGAGTGTGTGCGAGAGAGAGAGTGTCCGAGAGACAGTGATGGGGAGAGAAAGTGTGAGTGCGATGGGGGAGAGAGTGTGCACAAGAGAGTGCACGTGCAAGAAAGTGATGGGGAGAGCGAGTGTGCGAGAGTGATGAGGAAGAGCGAGTGTGCAAGAGTGATGAGGAGAGAGAGTGTGTGAGAGAGTGATGGGGGAGGGAGAGAGTATGCGAGAGTGATGGAGAGACAGTGATTGGGAGTGATGGGAGAGGGAGAGTGTGTGAGAGACATGGGGGAGTGAGAGAGTGATGGGGAGAGAATGTGATGGGAGAAAGAGTGCACACATGAGAGATAAATAGGAGAGAAAGTAAGCTAGAGAGAGTGATATGAGTGAGCGATTGGAGACAGAGTGATGGGAGAGAGTGTGCATGTGAGAGAGAGTGTGCAAGAGAGTGAGAACGTGTGAGAGTGATGGGGAGAGAGTGAGAGTGGGGAGAGAGAGTGTGAGTGTGATGGGGAAGTGAGAGAGGGTGAGAGAGTGATGGGAAGAGAGAGTGTGTGTGTGATGGGCAGAGAGTGTGCGAGAGTGATCGGGAGAAAGCATGTGAGATGGTGATGGGGAGAGAGAGAGTGTGAGAGACTGATGGGGAGAGAGTGTGATGGGGAAGATAGAGGGTGAGAGAGTGATGTGGGGAGAGGGAGTGCGCATGCAAGAGAGTGATGGAGAGAGTGTGCGAGAATGATGGGGAAGAGAGTGTGTGTGAGTGATGGAGAGAGAACGTGCGAGCGTGATGGGGAGAGAGTGTGCAAGAGTGATGGGAGACAGTGATGGGGAGAGAGCGCACGCACGAGAGAGTGATGGGGAGAGAGAGAGTGTCCGAGAGACAGTGATGGGGAGAGAAAGTGTGAGTGCGATGGGGATAGAGAGTGTGCACAAGAGAGTGCACGTGCAAGAAAGTGATGGGGAGAGCGAGTGTGCGAGAGTGATGAGGAAGAGAGCGAGTGTGCAAGAGCGATGAAGAGAGAGAGAGGGTGAGAGAGTGATGGGGAGGGAGAGTGTGTGTGTGAGAGAGTGAGATGGGGAGAGCGAGTGCATGTACAAGAGTGATGGGGACAGAGAGAGTGTGCGAGAGTGATGGGGAGAGAGTGTGCTTGCGAGAGCATGATAGGAAGAGAGGGTGCATGCATGAGAGTGTGATGGGGAAGAGAGAGAGGTGAGAGAGTGATGGGGAAGAGTGGGGGTGTGAGAGAGTGATGGGGAGAGGGAGTGTGTGAAAGTGATGGGGGAGAGGGTGTGAGAGAGTATGTGAGAGTGATGGAGAGAGAGAGAGAGAGAGTGTGATGGGGAAAGAGAGAGAGAGGTATGGGGAGAAACATGGGGAGAGTGAGTGTAATGTTATTTTTGAGATGACATCACATATGGGGGTGTGGTCATTCTGAGTGCAAACATGTATCTTTTTTCTTTCTATGCTAGAGTAATGGGGAGAGATAATGCATGTGCAAGAGATTGATGGGGAGAAAGAGCGATTGTGCGAGAGTGATGGATGAAAGAGTGTGCGAGAATGATGGAGGAGAGACACAGTGTGCAAGACTGATGGGGAGAGAGAGAGTGAGAGTGATGGGGAAGAGAGTGTAAGAGAGTGATGGGGAGGGAGAGTGTGCAAAAGTGATGGGGGAGAGAGAGAGTATGAAAGAGTGATGGGGTAGAGAGAGTGTGATGGGGAGAGAGATAATACACATGCAAGAGTGATGGGGAGAGAGCGTGCGAGAGTGATGGGGAGAGACAGAGTTTGCGAGAGTGATGGGGAGAGAGTGATGCAGGAGAGAGACAGAGTGTGAGAGAGTGATGGGAGAGACAGAGAGTGATGGGGAGAGACAGCGTTTGCGAGCGTGATGGGGAGAGAGTGATGCAGGAGAGAGACAGAGTGTGAGAGAGTGATGAGAGAGACAGAGAGTGATGGGAAGAGAGAGTGTGAGAGTGATGGGGAGGGAGAGTATGTGCAAAAGTGATGGGGAGAGAGGGAGCATGATGGGGAGGGAGAGAGTGTGCGATGGGAGAGAGAGTGCGCGAGAGAGTGATGGGTGAGAGACAGTGCACGTGCGAGAGGAATGGGGAGAGAGAGAGAATGTGAGACTGATGGGGGAGAGTGCGCTCAAGAGAGTATGATAGGGAGAGAGAGAGTGCATGCATGAGAGAGTGATGGGAGAGAGAATGTGCGCGAGAGAGTGATGGGCAAGAGACAGTGCACGTGCGAGAGGGATGGGGGAGAGAGAGAGAATGTGAGACTGATGGGGAAGAGAGTGATGCGTGAGAGAGACAGAGTGTGAGAGAGTGATGGGAGAGAGAGTGCATGCATGAGAGAGTGATGGGAGAGAGAGTGTGCGAGAGTGATAGGGAGAGAGAGAGTGATGGGTAGACAGAGAGTGTGTGAGAAAGTGCTAGGGAGAGAGAGATGGGCAGAGAGTGATGGGGAGGGAGAGAGTATACGAGAGTGATGGGGAGAGAGTGTGTGATGGGGAGAGGGAGGGGTGATAGGGTGAGAGAGGGGTGATGGGGGTGGGGGTTGACGAGTTTAACCTGAATTTCTTTTCAGTTTTGTGTGTGTGGGTGTGTGTGTGTGTGTGGGTGTAGTTTTGTGGTTGTACTTTGATGTTCCATTTGTTGTGTACCAGGTTACTGTGTGTAGTGAGTGGTCTGTGTGTATCTTGAACAGGTTCATCAGTATTCGGGTCTGTAATTGCACCGTTTCTGTGTGCAGGCTGCAACGTGTCGATTCCGTCTGAAGTGATCATCCTCAACTCCATCGTCCTTCCACATAAAGACCTGAACCGCAGCTTTAAAAACCAGATCATCCTGTAACAGCCGCATGTCCGTTACTGATCACAGATCCCTGTGCTGTTCACATGTTGGTGTCCTGTCCGGTGTGAGGCAAGGTATTTGGATATAAAGCTGTCCGGAAACATGACCTCGTTTTTGGTACTTTATTCTGGTTCACCGAGACTTCGGGTCTGGTTCCGGTACTGACGCAGTTTGTGGAGCTCGCACCATTCATCACTTTATATAATAGTCTCTTACTTTAATTTTTACATTTAATTCTGCATATGTAGTGAAATCGGTAAACAATTCGCCGTGTGACGAACTCGTGCGACAACGAGGGGATGCTGCTCATCACACACAGCGGGCTGATCGATGAGAAGAAGTCACAGCTCGAGTCGCAATGGGCTCTGAATGCTTCTCGTGGTGGTTTTCTAGAAAATTAAACGCAATATTTCGCTGCAGCACTGAAGGTGATAATTATTCAGAACAGAGCATAAACAAAAACACAGGAATTCAAATCATGCTTACATGCGAGCCACTCCACTGAAAGTAGGCTCTTGGGTCCAAAAATGAGATGTTTACACAGTCAGAGCGAGGAGGCCCAAAGCTGCAAAATACAGCAAAAAGTTTGTCAATACCTTGAAAACTGAGCGAGCTATTCCATTTCTTGTGTCAGAATTCAACTAAAAAATTCAAAAGACGTTTTAGAGAAAAATGAGCACAAAGATTGCACTTCTTCCAACATCATTAGTCCTTAGCAACCAAACATTTTTCTGCACCTCAGCCATATAAACTTTTAGAAAACATGTCTAGGAAGAGATGATGAGAGAAATCATTCTCATTTTAATCTGACACGCCCTTTTTAAACCCATCAGTCACCGTGGTAACCCCCAAAAATTAACATTTCTGTTTATTCTAATAAGATCAGTATGTATCTTTTCGACCATTATATAAAGGTTCAAATGCCTTCGATGATACTGACTGAAAAAAAAAAAACACTGTCAGGTTCAAACAATCACACTGAAATTAAGAAAAATAATATATATAAATGTGATATATATATATATATATATATATATATATATATATATATATATATATATATATATATATATATATATATATATATATATAAAAATGATAAGAAAACCATATAACAAAACTCTCTGATCTCTTTATACAAGTAAGCTTCATCAACTCCGCCCTCAGCATCGTCATCTTCATCTATATCCTGCTCAGCAGATAAAATCACATCATCTTCACAAACACCAGTCATCACACTTTTATGAACAGATGCCTCTTCTTCAACATCAAAATCTTCATCAACACAGCAGGCATCATCATCATCAACAACATCAGTTTGTTCGTATGTAAAAGGTATGAAACATTTAAGTAATTTTCAGGTCTTAACCTATTTTCGTACAAAACTAAACAACCCACGATCCAGCATGTCCAGTCCAGACAAGATTACACACAAATTAAATCATCAAAAAAGTTCCATCATTGAATTTTGCATGCAAAGAAAAATACTCACCGGCAAAATAATCTTCAAGAACGTGAAGCATTCTGGCATCTTCAAAGCCCAATTCTCACGTCGAATTTAACATCTATACGAATGCTGCTAGACATCACAGATGACATTTCACTCTCCTTTTCCAGAAATTATGTGTATTCACAATCTTATAAATAAACTAACTTACTGTTATTGGAGAGAATGTCGGAGATAAATTCAACATGACTAGAGTCAGGAAGTAAACCGGAAGTTAACGTGTGACGGGCACTGCGCATGTGCAAGCCCGAGCTGACCAATCAGGGTGCTCGTTTCAGATCTTCCTTAGCAACTAGCCTACATTGTTTACGAGCATATCGTCTTTATAACCTTTATTTTATTCGCTGAAACGGCATTTTAAGATTAAAACAGTATCCAAAATGGAGAGACGACTTCATGGCCGTTCTTCTGGTGTATGGATTATAGTGTGTCTTGTACCAAACTTGGTGAATAATTGCAAAGAAAACCGGTAAGTTTGCTACTGTTTTTATCTAGTTTTATGAGGGTACTCATCAGAAAAATGGGGGAAAAAAAAAGACATTTTTAGTGAGTTTTAGTCGATTTCACGTGAGCAAGTGATAGTCGAACACTTGTTTTAATAGTTTATGCAAAAATCCAAATTTCGATAAAAATGGACCATTTTTACTTTTTTGGCCTTCATCTCAAAAGTTTGAAAAACAGTTTAAACAGCATCTATTGTAATAAATAAATAAACAAACTCGCCTGCAACAATGCCATGTACCATGTACCCGAGACGATTAATGACAAACAGAACTCGGACACATCTCCATGCTCATTGTTTATTTATATTATATTTTTATACAGTGCTCACCCTGATTTAAAAAAAACAAAAAACCGTGCAGAAGTCCACCCTGTGATTGACATGTTTAACATTAAAAATGATTATATGATGCATTAAACCACCTGACATTTTCACACACACACACACACACACACACACACACACACACGCACACAGCATGATCTGTGTGACTATAACACTGTTAAAGGGTGCATCAATACATTACAGCTTGATCATTGAGAGCAAAATGTGGAGTCACACGATCAGACTAAAGACACAGCATTACAGCAACATATAGTGCAACACCACACTCACCCACACACACACACACACACACACACACACACACCAACACACGCACGCCTGTGTTTCTCACTTTGGTGATGTAAAGAACTTCTTTTTGACTGGTTCAGGTTTTGGTTTGGGTCTGAAACACAGCGGGGTACCATTAAATGGGTGTGTGGTGGTAATGACTGCGGTTGAGAGGATGATGTGTGTGTGTGTGTCTTACGGATTGTTGAAAGCACCACCCAGGGTTTTGATCCTGCCCTTGCCGGAGGATCCTCCAGGAGCCCTGCTGTATTTAGTAAACTCAGGAGAGGTGATGGGTTTAAATATCCGATCTGTTAAACACACGGATGTTTATGCAAATCAGGCTTTACACTCTAGTTTAATTCAATTAGTTGATGGTAAAATTAATTACACAATTGATGAGATTTCCTTTCGGCTTTTTCCCTTTTTCAGGAGTCGCCACAGCCAATCGAGTCGCACGTTTGATTTGGCATAGGTTTTTAGGTCGATGCCCTTACTGACACAACCCTTTAGCAAGGGACAGAAACACGCTGACGACTGTGCAGCTCCTCTTTATGAAAGTCAGCAATGGTTCTTTTACATCACCCTCTCACCATAGACAGTGACAGACATGGCCCGCCTTTGAAAACCACAATTATTTAGCTAATTATGGTTACTAGAACTTAACCAAGATTCCCACAGCGGCACACCAAATTTACATAGTCACACCCCAAAATTGTGGGGCTGGTGGTGTAGTGGTTAGGGTGCTGCAATCAGGAGATTGTGTGTTCAAATCCCAGTTAGACCCTCACTGTGCTAAGAGCCCTGGGCTGTGTGCCTCTGTTCACCCAGCAGTATAAATGGGTACCAGTAAAAATATACTGGGAAGGTAACCTGCAATGGACTGGCGTCTCATCCAGGAGGAGTTGTACTTCTAGTTGCTTCATGATACGGAAACCGGGGATAGGCACCAGCCTGCTGAGCCACTATGGCTCGGGTGTAAAAAACCAAACGGACGTTACCTTACACCCCAAAATTCCCCACAGCCACACCCAAAAAAGTCCGAGTCCAAATAGCCATGACCCGGCATCATAATTACCAGGACCCAAAATCCTCAGCCACACCCCAAAGTTTCCATGGCCACACCCAAAATCCCAATGACCAGGCCTCACAATCCACATACCTCCAAATACCCCAGTCATACCCAATAATCCCCACAGCCCAAATCTCCAGTCATACCTCAGGATCCCACCAACCTCAGCCAAAATTCCATACAGCCACACTCTGGGACTTCCATAGCCACACCCAAGATCCTAATGACCAGGCCCCAGTCACACCCAATAATTCCCACCTTGAAATCCCCAGTCATGCCTCAAGATCCCCACAATCTCATCCAAAAAGCCCCACAGCCACACCCTGAAATCAAAGTTATAGGGCACGTTTTTACCTCGATCTGTAGGTGGAGTGGAGCGGCTGATGTTGGAATGTACTACTGAAGAGATCATCGGATCTCTGTGTGTGTGAGATCGGGGCTGATCTCTCTCCGCAGCGAGGAGACTGTTCCAGTATTCAGGGGGGAAGGAGAGCAGACGTAACACCACCTGTTCACAAAAAAGAAAATCTGAACAGTACTGAGCAGAGTTCGAAGGTCACAGGTCACACACACCTCTGAGTGCACAACTCACTTTAGGCTGCGTGTTGGTGTCTCTCATGATGGTAAGGGGAGACGGCTCCGACATGCCGTGTCCGATGATGGTGGGTCCAAAGACACGAGCCAGATTATTCTGGTCCATTTGACACTCAGGACTCTGAGTCACCCTAAACCATATTCACCACCCAATTCAGTAATACATGAAAACTACAACCTAAATAAATAAAATTACACAAACAAGTGTAGTTAAAACACACATGGGAACAAATTCATTTCCAATTATAATTAATTCAATTTCATAATCCATTTATTTCCTCAACCAGTGTGTGATGGGAGGGGGTGTGTGGTGTGAGTGGGGGTGTCACCTCTGAAGATGGAGCATCAGGAAGGCGAGTGTCTGCCTGTTGGCTTGTGGTAGTTGGCCAATGGCCTGAATCATCATTGCTGAGCGATTATCTTCATCTGGTAATTCTGTCAATTAAGACCAAGGGTAAAGTGGTAAAAAAAAAAAAATTAATCCATAGACCACACCACCTCCACTCAGACCCATAGGCCACACCCCCTTTCACTCAGTCCTGCCAGACAGGGTAATGTGCAGTGTGAGAGACGGAGGAAACGTGTTTCCAGGGAAATGAGACACACAGCTGTCCTACTGCATAAAAGTGGGTTATTGTGGTAAGGGTGGGGTTATTTATACACTGGCGTCCAGTAGAAAGGCTGCTCTCGTGGATTCTTTCTCGTCGCTCGTCAGAACCGGGACAGCCAGCAGAAACGAAGAACCAGAAAAACATTCGCTTCAAGCCAGGACGAGACGTAACCATGTCCTCTTTATGCTAATATATCCGGATAAGCCACGCCTCTCTGACTAGCCCACAGACATAAAACATACCATCTGTAATGGATCATGAAGCCACACCTTTTTAATGAGGAATTTACAAGCTACACCCTCTTTCCTGACACAGACATCAAAGCCACACCTCCCTCTCTCCTTCCTTTCAGCTCCGGTCCCAGAGAGACATATAGAAACACAATAAACATGTCTGGAGCCTCATTTACATACTTGGCTCATCAGAGCTGCGATTCAGGTGTCAGTCCTTATTGAGGATTCAGAACGGATGGCTGGAGACAGACCGCTGGGTGAATTCTGAAGACTAAATAAAGTTCAGGGCGGATCAGAATCAAACACAGTCCGGACCCAGAACTGGGAATAAAACATGATGAAACTCGTACAGCTGATGAAATTCACCATTTTCAAACAAATACTGAGGGCTGACGATTAGAGCACGAATCTGAAGTTAGCGCCAGGACCCCGAGGTCCTCAAGTCTACGTGTGTCTGCCCTGAGCGTCCCCGTTATCCTGAGTTCACGCCAATGTTATTCCCTAAACTTTTTTTAAGAGATCTTATCAGGTAGACCTGTAATGCCAAAAAAAAAAAAAAAAGATTAATTAAAACCTCCATCCCATGACTTCACATCTTTAACCCCTTCATTCACCAAAATCATTTCATCTTATTTGGGTCACTGAGCCCAAAATATCATTGGACTGTGGGAGGAAACCAGAGTACCCAGAGGGAACCTGTAGAAGGAGGGGGGATACATACAGCACAGAATCGCCCTCGCCGGGCCCGAGACTCGCACTGTTGCCGTGAAGCGGACATGCTCATAATGTTAAGATTCGTAAAGGATGCACAGGAGGCCTGCGTTATAATTCTAAATCCCTTTTAGTGTAAAATCAACAACAATTTGAATAAAACATCAATATCATCTTTTTTTTTTTTTAAAGGTACAAATTCATTCATGAAACTGGAGAATATTTTCATAACAAACAATCGAATGTTTATTTACTCGGAACCCTGATTGAAACCCTTCTGTCTATAATTCTGTTAAATCCTTAAAGTGTGAGATCAGGAATAGCGACGGTGTGAGTGTGCGGAAATGTTACCTGCTGCCTCCATGAAGGTTCTGTGAAGGTTGAAGGTGACGAGAGGCTCTCGGAGTTTCCGCAGGAAGTCCTTCAGGAGGCCACACACCACATGAATCTCATCCACTCTGTGCAGATGGAGAGGACCTTTAGCGCCAAGGTAGCGCTCCCGTAGCTCCTTCACCGCCCGATCTCCTCCCGGCACGCGGTACAGTCCCTTCTACACGCGCGAGCACACACACCATTAAAAACATCAAATCTACACTTCCAACCTAATAAATCTCAAGTCACACACGATAGAAGGAATAAATGAAAAAGACGGAAAAGGAAAGACGGACAAAAAGAGAACCAATGTGAACGGACTGAGCAAAACATGAAAAATCCACATCTAGGCTTTACATTTAAATCATGAAAAAAGAACAAAGAAATTAAAAGAATCAAATTAAAAAAGGTTGTAAAACATAATGGTGATGACAAATGATAAAAAGAATACAGAGGAGAAAGAGAAATAAATGCCTTACACAGAGAATGGAGATGAAGAAAACGGTCAGAGAAAGAAAGGAAGGTCAGAAAAATGAAAGAATCAAAGAAAAATGGTCAGAGAAGAAAAAGAGCGAAGGATTTAAAGGAAAGAAAAATACTGAAGAAAGAAAGGAAGGTATAAGATGAGAGAGAAATGGACTGATGAAGCTCTAACTGGATCCAGATGTGCATTAACAGACTGTGAACATGACTTTCTGTTTTTGTTGAAGTACACATGCTGCTTCTGTGATGCCGGTGATCCTGATCCTTCTGCTTTCTGAGTCCTCTGATCTGTCCTGGTGTGCTGATGTTGGCTGGAGTTCTCATCTTGCTGATGAAGATCTAAATGGATCCCAATGTGCACTAACAGACTGAGAACATGACTTTTCACTGCTGAAGATAGAAACTCTTTTCCCAGAATTATTTAGGACTTAGTTGTAGAACGAACTGGACCACATTTTGGACTGTAATGAAATTCTTGTATATGTTTTGTATTTTTATGGTTCCACCCAAATGAGGATGGTTTCCCTTTTGGATCTGGTTCCTCTCAAGGTTTCTTCCTTGCATCTACTGAGGGAGTTTTTCTTGCAACCTTCGCCGCGGGTGATGCTCATTATGGATGTGTAGGGGTTATAGGAAATGTTTAATTCTTTTTATAATTTATAAACTCCTACTTTTTCTGTGTAAAGCTACTTTGTGACAATGTCAACAGTAAAAAGCTCAAAACTAAAAACGGAACTGAAATTACAGGAAGTAAATGAATTAATAAAAAGGAGAGAGAAAAAGGATAGCAGGGGCGTGCCAGTGGCGTGGGATCACTACTTCAGGTGTTTACCTCCTGAAGGCCGCGTTGCTCGATTTCTTCCACACATTGAATGATCAGCGCTGGGATCAGGGGCGGAGTTAAGGGACAAAAACTCTCCAGCGTTTCCTATGAGGCAAAATAAACACAAGCAATACGACCTCTCCCTCCATCCAGTCACATCTACAGCATTTTAGTCTTCCTGCCTGATAATCATTCATTGGTGGACTGTGTGTGTGTGTGCGTGTGCGTGTGTGAGTGCGTGTGTGTGTGTGTGTGTTACCGCTTTTGGGTGAGTTGTTCCCTGAGTGTTAGGGTTACATTTTTCCACACACAGATGTTTACACTCAGGATGAGCAATCACACGACAGTCCTTGCATTTCACCGCCACCTTCCCAAAGCGAATCCTCTTCTTACAGGGAGTGCACGTCTCAGGACGGATCACCTGTGAGGTACAGAGGAGAAAACAAGAAGCGTAACAGAGAGGGGAAGGGCAAGGAGCGACAGCAAAAAGAAAAAAAAAAAAAAAAGAGAAAACCCAGACAGCAACAGTGAGGAATGAAGACGAACAAGAAGGAGACAGAGAGAGAGACAACACCAGTTATAGAGAGAAAATAACAGAAATGACAGTTGGGGGACAGAAGAGACTGACGAAAGATAAAGCGGCAGACGGAAATATGGAGAAGGCAATCAGAAGTCAGGAAGGACTAAAGAGGAGAGAGAAGAGAGATGGGACAGAGAGGAGTAAACAAAAGAGAGAGAGGGGACAGAGAGGAGTAAACAAGAGAGAGGGGACAGGGGGGAGTAAAGAAGAGAGGACAGGGAGGAGTGAACAAGAGAGAACAGGGAGGAGTAAAGAGAGAGAGGATGGGGGGAGTAAAGAAGAGAGAGAACAGGGAGGAGTGAACAAGAGAGAACATGGAGTAGTAAACAAGAGGGGACAGGGAGGAGTAAACAAGAGGGGACAGGGAGGAGTAAACAGAGAGGGGACAGGGAGGAGTAAACAAGAGAGAGGGGGACAGGGAGGAGTAAAGAAGAGAGAGAGAGGACAGGAGTATCAAACAAGAGAGAGAGAGAGGACAGGGGAGTAAAAGAGAGAGAGAGAGGACAGGGGGTAAAGGACAGAGAGGGAGAGGGAGGAGTAAACAAGAGAGAGACGGGGACAAGAATGAGTAAACAAGAGAGAGGGAAGGGACAGGAAGGAATAAACAAGAGAGAGAGGGAGGGGACAGGGAGGAGTAAACAAGAGAGAGAGGGAGGGGACAGGGAGGAGTAAACAAGAGAGAGAGGGAGGGGACAGGGAGGAGTAAACAAGAGAGAAGGAGGGGACAGGGAGTAGTAAACAAGAGAGGACAGGGCAGAGTAATGAAGACAGAGAGGGACAGGGAGGAGTAAAGAAGAGAGAGAGGGCAGGGAGGAGTAAATAAGAAAGAGGACAGGGAGGAGTAAAGAAGAAAGGACAGGGAGGAGTAAAGAAGAAAGGACAGGGAGGAGTAAAGAAGAAAGGACAGGGAGGAGCAAAGAAGACAGAGGACAGGGCGGAGTAAAAAGAGAGAGGACAGGGCAGAGCAAAGAAGAGAGAGGACAGGGCAGAGTAAAGAAGAGAGAGAGGAGGGAGATAGGAGGAGAAGAGAGAGAGAGAGGGGCAGGAAGGAGTAAAGAAGAGAGAGGATGGGGTAAAGAGAGAGAGGGGACAGGGGAGTAAAGAAGAGAGAGAGGGGACAGGGCAGAGTAAAGAAGAGCAAGAGAGGACAAGGGAGAGTAAAGAAGACAGAGGAAAGGGCGGAGTAAAGAAGAGAGAGGGGACAGGGAGGAGTAAACAAGAAAGACAAAGAGAGGGGTCAGGGAGGAATAAAGAGAGAGAAGGGACAGGGAGGAGTAAAAGATGAGAGAGATAGGGGGACAGGGAGGAATGAACAAGAGAGAGGGGACAGGGAGTAGCAAGCAAGAGAGAAGGGACAGGAAGTAGTAAACAAGAGAGGACAGGGGGAGTAAAGAAGAGAGAGAGGACAGGGAGGAGAAAACAAGGGGGAAAGGGAGGAGTAAACAAGAGAGAGGGGGACAGGGAGGAGTAAAGAAGAGAGAGGACAGGGAGTATCAAACAAGAGAAAGAGAGGACAGGGGGAGTAAAGAAGAGAGAGGACAGGGAGGAGTAAACAAGGGGGGACAGGGAGGAGTAAACAAGGGGGGACAGGGAGTAGTAAACAAGAGAGGACCGGGCAGAGTAAAGAAGAGAGAGGACAGGGCGGAGTAAAGCAGAGAGAGGGGACAGGGAGGGGTAAAGAACAAAGAGGACGGGGAGTAAAGAAGAGTGAGAGAGGACAGGGAGGAGTAAAGAAGAGAGAGCACAAGGCAGAATAAAGAAGAGAGGACTAGGCGGAATAAAGAAGAGAGGGGGGCAGGGAGGATTAAAGAAGAGAGAGCGGACAAGGTGGAGTAAAGAACAGAGAGAGAGGAGAGGGAGGAGTAAAGAAGAAAGAGAGAGAGGACAGGGAGGAGTAAAGAAGAAAAGAGAGGGGGTACAAGGAGGAGTAAAGAAGAGGAGAGGACAGAGCAGAGTAAAGAAGAGAGAGGACAGGGCGGAGTAAAGCAGAGAGAGAGGGGACAGGGAGGGGTAAAGAAGAGAGAGAGGACAGTGCGGATTAAAGAAGAGACAGCACAGGGCAGAGTAAAGAAGAGAGGACTAGGCGGAATAAAGAAGAGAGAGAGGGGATAGGGAGGAGTAAAGAATAGAGAGTGGACTGGGTGGAGTAAAGGAGAGAGAGCGAGAGAGAGAGAGAGAGAGAGAGAGAGAGAGAGACAGGGAGGAGTAATGAACAGAAAGAGGGGACAGGGAGGAGTAAAGAAGAAAAAAGGGGACAGGGAGGAGTAAAGGAGAGGAGAGAACAAGAAGGAGTAAAGAAGAGAGAGAGGGGCAGGGAGGAGTAAAGAAGAGAGACAGAGAGAGGGGACAGGGAGGAGTAAAGAAAAAGAGAGGAAAGGCAGAGTAAAGAAGAGCGAGAGAGGGGATAGGGCGGAGTAAAGAAGGGAGATAGAGGGGGCAGGGAGGAGAAAAAAAGAGAGAGAAGGGACAGGGTGGAGTAAAGAAGAGCGAGAGAAGGGACAGGGTGGAGTAAAGAAGAGAGAGAGAAGGGACAGGGTGGAGTAAAGAAGAGAGAGAGAAGGGACAGGGAGGAGTAAAGAAAGAGAGCACAGGGCAGAGTAAAGAAGAGACAGGACAGGGTGGAGTAAAGCAGAGAGAGGGGACAGAGGAGTAAAGAAGAGACAGTACAGGGTGGAGTAAAGCAGAGAGAAGGGACAGGGGTGAGTAAAGAAGAGTGAGAGAGGACAGGGAGGAGTAAACAAGAGAAGACAGGTCAGATAAAGAAGAAAGATGACAGGGCGGCGTAAAGAAGAGAGAGCAAGAGGGGACAGGGAGGAGTAGAGAAGAGAGAGAAGGGACAGGGAGGAGTAAAGAAGAGACAGAGAAGGGACTGAGAGGAGTAAAGACAGAGAGAAGGAACAGGGAGGAGTAAAGGCGGGAGGGGGCAGGGAGGAGTAAAGAAGAGAGAGGACAGAGAGGAGTGAACAAGAGAGAGGGGACAGGCAGGAGTAAACAAGAGAGAACTGGGAAGAGTAAAGAAGAGTGGACTGGGAAGAGTAAATAATAGAGGACAGAAAGGAGTAAAGAAGAGAGGACAGGGAGGAGTAAAGAAGAGACAGAGAAGGGACTGAGAGGAGTAAAGACAGAGAGAAGGAACAGGGAGGAGTAAAGGCGGGAGGGGGGGCAGGGAGGAGTAAAGAAGAGAGAGGACAGAGAGGAGTGAACAAGAGAGAGGGGACAGGCAGGAGTAAACAAGAGAGAACTGGGAAGAGTAAAGAAGAGTGGACTGGGAAGAGTAAATAATAGAGGACAGAAAGGAGTAAAGAAGAGAGGACAGGGAGGAGTAAAGAAGAGAAGACAGGGAGAAGTAAACGAGAAAGAGAGGACAGGGAGGAGTAAAGAAAGAGAGAGGACAGGGTGGAGTAAAGAAGAGAAGACAGGGAGAAGTAAACGAGAAAGAGAGGACAGGGAGGAGTAAAGAAAGAGAGAGGACAGGGTGGAGTAAAGAAAGAGAGAGGGGACAGGAAGGAATAAACAAATAGAGGACAGGGCAGAGTAAAGAAGAGAAAGGACAGGGTGAAGTAAAGCAGAGAGGGGACAGGGAGCAGTAAAGAACAGAGAGAGGACAGGGGTGAGTAAAGAAGAGTGTGAGAGGACAGGGCAGATAAAGAAGAGAGAGGACAGCCGGAGTATAGAAGAGAGAGAGGGGGAGACAGAGAGGAGTAAAGAAGAGATAGAGAAGGGACAAGGAGGAGTAAGGAAAAGAGAGAGGACAGAGAGGAGACTTCTTTTCCTTTCGGCTTTTCCCTTCAGGGGTCGCCACAGCAAACCATCCGCCTTCATCTCACCCCATCCTCTCTATCTTCTTCTCTTACTCCAACGACCTTCATGTCCTCCTTCACAACATCCATAAATCTTCTCTTTGGTCTTCTTCTGGGCCTTCTGCCTGGTAGTTTCAACCTCAGCATCCTACTACCAATATACTCACTATCCCTCCTCTGTACATGTCCAAACCATCTCAATCTAGCCTCTCTGACTTTGTCTCCAAAACATCTAACATGTGCTGTCCCTCTGATGTGCTCATTTCTGATCCTATCCATCCTCGTTACTCCCAAAGAGAACCTCAACATTTTCATCTCTGCTACCTCCAGCTCAGCCTCCTGTCTAGTGGAGTAAACAAAAGAAAGGGGACAGGGAGGAGTAAACGAGAGAGGACTGGGAGGAGTAAAGAAGAGAGGGAGGAGTAAAGAAGGGAAGACAGTGAGAAGTAAATGAGAAAGAGAGGACAGGGAGGAGTAAGAAGAGAGAAAGAGAGGAAAGGGAGGAGTAAAGAAAAGAGAGAGAGGACAGGGAGGAGTAAAGAACAGAGAGACAGGATCGGGAGGAGTAAAGGAGAGCGAGAGAGAGAGAGAGAGAGAGGGAGGATCAGGAGGAGTGAAGGGGGAGAGAGAGAGAGAGAGAGAGCGGACAGGGAGTAATGCATGAACATTGAGGATGGGGGCTGAAACACTAGTAAGATACAGAGTTGTACGGTTTTTGGGAGGAAGCAGTGCTGGACAATGTTATGGACGTTTGCGTGTTGGAGGTCAGGATCCACAGTGGGACTGAATGATGGAGGAATGTTGGGTTCTGTATTCGTCTCATCCATCTCAGCCTCATTGATTTCAGAATGAACCCACACTGATGTCTGCTCTGTAACGCACACACACACACACACACACACACACACACACACACACACACACCACTCCTTATTGTGTGCATTCATTCTTTAACCCAATAAAAGATTTATAAACGAGGTGGGGGTCAGAAGTCGCATCTCACCGCTCACAGACGGGAGGAGCTCAGTTCGCGTTCTGATTGGCTCTGGCATTTCCTGAGTGATATCAATCACCATGTAGATCTGACCTCCATTATCAGGGGTAGTGACTGATGCCGTCACCACCGTCGCCTCTGTTTCCTAATCACGGACACGCACAAACGTTCCTCTCAATGCCCATCACATATCGCCACACTAACATCACTGTGATGTCACACGGCGACCTATAGCATTTCATTTATTCCTCTAAAAATTTACGTGTGTTCTTTTTAAACTGAAATACGACTATCAAAACCGACCCACCTTCTCAGACGGTCTCGTACCGAGTAGATCTCCAGAACGTCCACCTTGTCGCCCGCGCTTCTGTATCGGAAGTCCGACGGTCGGCCCCATGGATGAGCGCTGAGTACGCAAGAAGAAAATGGACGTTAATCTCCCTCTCTCTAAATATCATTCAAGATAAATCAGGGAAAAAAAGGAAGAAGAGCGTTAGCATAAAAACGGAAAGAATTGACAGCGCTCACTCTCTTCTCCCGAGGTCTCGACTTCAGGGGCTTCACGACAGCCGCGCAGTCTTCATCCTACCAACACAAACCACGGGGTTTCATCCATGTGACCCCAAACATCACTTTAATATCCTTATAAATAATATTTCTGGGCACTGGAACCCACCAGGTCATCATCCGTCCTGTCGTAGCTGATGTCAGAGTGAGACAGGAAGGACGACTCATCGATCACAGATAACCTGATATTCATTAAACAGGGTGGCATTAAAAGTCCAAACATTATCAGTGGACCTGCTGATGTCCCCCACACACACACACACACACACACATACACACACACACACACACACACACATACACACACACACACACACACACACAATCTGAAAATATGTTAAATGTCATGGATGCAGTAGCTCTATATGAACATTGGGGGGCAGTGTTGTACAAGTTCATAATGTTCTGTGAGTCGTGCCTGAATGTGTCTGTAATTCAGTACACAGTCCAATCCAGTTCAGTATCATTTGGTGTGTGTGGGTGTACCGTTTGCCCCTGTGCTGTGTGGTGTTAGCTCCACAGTGATGAAGGCTGGCCAGCATGTTCCGCTGTTCCTCATTCAGGCAGGCACTGGATCTGCTGTCCTGAGTGAGAATTTCAGTCATCAGGAGCATCTGACGTTCCTGTAAATGTTCCAGGAAACAAACACACACACACACGTTTTTGCTCTGTACTCCCAGTTTCAAGCTGAAATTGTTGAGGATTATTTCAGCAGGTGGTGAAGTTGGGCGTGTCGCACCAGGTACTGATAGTCAGCCTCGACTTTATGGCGTTTCTTGATCTCCACCTCCACTTGATTGCGGGCATGTTTGAGTTTGATGTCCAGGGCGGCACGAGACACGTCGGATTTCACCAGCAGCTCTTTATATTTCTTCAGGTCCAGTTCGGCTTGGAGCCATTTCTTCCTCACCACCTCAAAGTTTTTCACCACCTCAATAAGCACCGCTGTTTAAATCATCAAAACAACAAACAACATACACAGTAATCAACTTCCACGTGAGACAGCAGGGCAGATCCGGGTCACCTACACCGCTCTGTCAGATTGTAATACAGGGCCCACAGTGAATCCTTCCATAGTCCAAAAATAAACAAACATCACAGAACTGATTATTTTATTGTTGTACGTGGCACAAGATTAGATTGATATTTAGATTGAGATGGTTTGGACATGTACAGAGGAGGGATAGTGAGTATATTGGTAGTAGGATGCTGAGGTTGGAACTACCAGGCAGAAGGCCGAGAGGAAGACCAAAGAGACGATTTCTGGATGTGGTGAAGGAGGACACGAAGGTAGTTGGAGTAAGAGTAGAAGATGCAGAGGATAGGGTGAGATGGAGGCAGATGATTTGTTGTGGCGACCCCTGAAGGGAACAACCGAAAGGAAAAGAAGAGGAAGAAGAAGCAGAAGTGACACGAGGTTCTCATTCACAATCTTTAAAAACCTCCACGCGGTCGGCCGTACCCTCTCGGAGGTGATTTCTGAAGGTTGACACGTCGTGTCGGGTGAAACGGCGGAGACCTCCCGCTGAAGAACAACCTAAAGAGCTTCAGAGTTTGGGGAGGATGAGGACACCACACTCAAACTGTACCAGGTACACCATCGCTTATAAAAAAGTAAAACTACTGACTAAACTTACATGTGTGGAATAATAATCCGTCCATCTTTAACCTTTTTATTCATTTTTCAAAAGTGTGTGTGTGTGTGTGTGGGGGGGGGGGGGGGGGGGGGTTTACGCTGTGAGAATTGTGTGACGGTCTATGTATAAACTAATGGGAAACCAAACAGACAAAGACAGACAAAAAATCACACAGACAGTCACACCGACAGACAGACAGACACACAGTCAGACAGTCACACAGACAGTCAGACACACAGACAGACAGGCACACAGTCAGACAGGCACACAGTCAGACACACAGTCACACAGACAGTCAGACAGACAGTCAGACAGACAGACACACAGACAGACAGACACACAGTTACACAGTCAGACAGACAGACACACAGACAGTCAGACAGACAGACACACAGTCAGACAGACACACAGTTACACAGTCAGACAGACAGACACACAGACAGTCAGACAGACAGACAGACACACAGTCAGACAGACACACAGTCAGACAGAGAGGGGAAACAACAATTACACTCTCACTTTCTGAAGTGCTTAATCCACCTGTCTCGACCAGCCCTGGGCAAATGAGGCAAAAGAGGGGTTTAAATATATGAATGTACACAGACAGTTTTCAGCTGGTGGTCAGGTGCTTGATTACTGATCCCAAGGTCGGGGGTTCAAGCCCCACTGACACCAGGTTGTCGCTGCTGTTTCCCCAGTGCACTAACTGGGTTATCAAAGGCCAGCCGTGTCTCACACGGACCATTGCTGACTTTCATAATGAGGAGCTACATAGCCATCAGCATGTTGCTGCCCTGCGATGGACTGGCGAGCTGTCCAGGGTGTACTCTGCCCTTGCCCAGAGTAGGCTGAGATGGGTCCCAGCCTCACGTGAACCGCATTAGGATTAAGCAGTTCAGAAAATAAATGAATGAAACACACACACACACACACACATATATATATATATATATATATATATATATATATATATATATATATATATATATGAGAAGGGGGCGGGGGGGGCAGCGCGTGCACCTTACCGAGCTCAGAGTGTGTGTTCTGCTCTATAGTTAAACGGTGGAAACACAGACTCAGCAGCTCCCTGATGAACTGCTCTCCCATGATGCACTGCGACCAACACCGACCTCACCACCAGCATCGACTACCAACGTCATTGCCACAGACCCTCAACCAATGACGAAGAAGAAGTGTTTCGTCCACGCGATATACAAATCACTTCCGGGGTCAAGTAAACCCCACGCGGGTGTCAATCAGGGTTCACGTTCTCAATTTTACATCCGTTCAACTCAAACAGCGTTCTCATTGGACCATCACATACCACGTGCTTTTACATTTCACATCATAATATTGACAATAACAATATGAATATTATAATATTATTATTAATAACAACTAAACAACAACAACAGCAAAAATAACACAAAGACAATTTCAAAACAAAAAACTTTTCACCGAAGCATTGTTTGTTAAATTAATTAGTTAATTAATTTTGTTTGTGTGTTTGTCTTCTCCTATAATATTACATACTTTCTGTTTTAAATGTACTAGTATGTTGTGTTTTTTGTGCGCAAGAACTGCTGTTCCAACAGTGACCATTAGAGGGCAGTCAGACAATTTAATACAGAGCACCCCCCTCTCTCCTACAGACTCGCTCACCCCCTTCTCCCCAGACTCTCTCTCTCTCCGACTCTCTCTCTCTCTCTCTCTCTCAGACTATCTCTCACCACCTCTTCAAAGACTCTCTATCTCTCTCCCCAGACTCCATCTCTCACCGTCTCAGACTCTCTATCACTCTTGTCCTCAGACTCTCTCTCTTTCTTTCTCACTCTCTCTCTCTCTCTCTCTCTCTCTCTCTCTCTCTCTCTCTCTCTCTCCCTCTGTCTTTATCTCTATCTCTTGCTCTCTCTCTCTCTCTCTCTCTCTCTCTCTCTCTGTCTTTATCTCTATCTCTTGCTCTCTCTCTCTGTCTCTCTGTTTCTCTTTATCTTTCTGTCTCCCTGTCTCTATACGAGCAATTTGTGCACAATCACGATGCTAATAAA
This sequence comes from Plotosus lineatus, assembly GCA_024760905.1. Classification (NCBI taxonomy): domain Eukaryota; kingdom Metazoa; phylum Chordata; class Actinopteri; order Siluriformes; family Plotosidae; genus Plotosus; species Plotosus lineatus. Next base: position 3,176,335 of record CM045729.1, on the reverse strand, counting down.
GTTAAAACTGAAGCATGCATAGAAAATAACGAGGGGCTTAGAGCGACGAGTTGATTACAGTAAAGACTCCGAGAGGAGAGCGAGAGAGGCGTGTCTATAATTTCGCTACTTTAGACGTAATTTAAAATGCAGTTTACAAGACATCATGACATCATCGACATGGCAACTAATACATCATTCATAAATATAACTTCTTTCATGAAAGTTGTTCAAATGATCTATTCATTCATTTCTGAAGCACTTAATCCTAATTTGGGTTGCGGGAAGGTTGGCGCCGATCCCAGCCAACTCTGGGCAAGGGCGGGGTACACCCTGGACAGCTTGCCAGGCCATCACAGGGCCATCACTCACACAACCATTTATACTCACATTCACACCTGGGGGAGATTTCGAACGGTCAATTAACCTACTGTGCATGTTTTTGGACTGTGGGAGGAAACCGGAGAGCCCGGAGGAAACCCACACAAGCACGGGGAGAACATGCAAACTCCACACAGGAACACACAGGCTTTGAAACGAACCCAGGACCTTTTTGCTGTGAGGCAGACTTGCTCACCACTACACCACCATGCCACCTGTTTGTTTTTATATTAAAAAAGGTGTGTAGTGGTGATCAGGACTGCCTTATTGCGAGTCCCGGGCTCAGTGAGGGGGTTTCTATAGGGAGTTTGCATGTGCTCCCCAGGTTTCCTCCAGGTACTCTGGGTTTCTCCCACAGTCCATTCTCCATCCATTCCACAGTCTGTTTTCAACCGTTGATTCTACATCATTCTCACCATCCGTTCTACATCAGTCTCACCATCCTTTCTCCATGAGTTCCACCATCCAATCTTCACCAGTCTGACCATCATTTGTCCATCATTTCTACCATCTTTCTCCATAAGTCCTACCAGCCCTTATCTATCATTTCCGCCATCTATTCTCCACCAGTCTCCCCAACCATTCTCCCTCAGTCCCACCAACTGTTCTGCATCATACCCACAATCTGTTCTCCATCAATCCCACCATCCCTTCTCCATCGTACCCATAATCTGTTCTCTGTCAGTCCCAAAATCCATTCTCCAACAGTCTCATTATCCCTTCTCCATCATTCCCACCATCCGTTCTCCACCAATCCCACCATCGATTCTCCATCAGTCCCACTGTCCATTCTCCATCAGCCCCACCGTCCAT